>OX439141.1:62833742-64033742 GCA_949318255.1 Pollenia labialis
CAAGCGAGCAGCATTCCGGTTAATAGATGTAACCGGTCATTAGAGACCCGGATAGCCAAAGTTCAACTGTAAATAATATATCTAAAGGTTGGGTTCACAATGGGTTATTCTTTACAGGACTGAGAACAATGTGTTGTCGAAACGACAACTAAATGTTGTTTAAAAATTAACGGTGTGTTATTCAAATATTAACAACACGGTTTCGAAATGAGACCATTATGGTGTAAATATTTCACCTGTTTGCTGTCAGAATGACACCAAATGGTGACAAAATGACAACGTAGAGGTTTAAAGGTGTGGCACCATACGTTATCAAATTGAACAAAAACGTTGTTCGCCCAGTTTTGGCAACGAACGGTGTCAATTTTGGCATTTTTATACCGGGTTTTCCCTCTGTGTATGGGATCTATAAGTTATTAATTAATCATATTAATTCGAATGGGTATTCTAAGTTAAATAACAATTTTAAATGCTTTTATACTTTAATAGTCTTATTCCTTCAATATTTTCCAGGAATATTGTCTATGCACTATCAGAATTTTCGTTTGTATATTTCTGTTACGAGGTTTCTTAAGCTTTCCTTTGGATAGCAATGAAGTAAATTGTAAAGAAAATGTATACAACTATTAGATACCAGCAGAATGTAATGCATTTTCTGGCCCGCTACGTCCTTCGTCAGCATTCTTTGTATCTCATAACTGGATAGTGCCTATTGTAAATTTTGTGTATTTAACTTAACTATTTTAACATTAATTAATTAATCTTTAGAAAAACAGATTTCTGTATTAAAATTCGTCGCGGTTTAGACCTACATGTGTTAATTCATTGACCGACAATCAGAAAGCTTTATGCTTTTATTTCCAGTCATATAAAACTTTATTTAAGCAAATCTGAGAAAAATATAACGATTCGTGACAGTTTTAGCAGAACTAAATTCTTTAGTGTTTTTTTGGTATTAAAAACATATATTAGAACAAATTTCGATATATGTATGTAAAGTGGAAATTTGACAGTGTGATTTCTTGTCCTTTAAAACTGTGACGTACCAAATTTTTGAACAGTAGCATTATTTGTTACGGTTTTAAGCACACTAAACGGTTGTCCGTGATAGGCTTTATATGAGACCTATCTTCAGAAAATTTAACAATGTGTTTTTAGTCCTATAAAACTGAAGCGTACCAAATTTTATGCAATAGCGATAATTTTTAAGGTTTTAGGCATAGTAAACTGTTTTCCGAGAGTAGGCTTTATATGGGACCTATGGCAAATTATGGACCGATCTTCACCAAATTTGACAATATGATTTCTATCAGGCGCGGATTCAGGGGGGCAGAAATAAGGAAATTTCCCCCCCTAAATTCTAAAAATATTTGTGGTTTCTCTCGATAATACAAGAATTCCCAATAATAATATTTTTTTATATGCCCAAAATTTTAGGAAATCCCAGCAAAGTTTTTTTTTTGTTTTTTTTTATTGAATCTAACGAAATTTTCAATAAGTATCCAAAACTTAATTCTAATAGTTATTTATTAGATATTTCCAATGAAACATCTAGTTTACTGTATTTAAATACTTATTATTCTACATTCAATCCCGGCAGGTGGCATCTATTTATATCCAAAGAATAAACGTTTGACTTGAAAATGCGTGCGGTCGAATTATTAATAAGCCTTAGCATGTATATGCAATATTTATGTATATATGTGTTATATGAATCAAAATTCTATTCGATAATTTTTGACGAAAACACAGATTTTTCGGGAAAAACCCAGATTTCCTTATCTTAAAGATATTTCAACATACAACAAAAAGTTATTAGGAAAGCATTTATTGGCTTTGTTGTAAACGCATTTGAAGAGGCTTCAAAGGATATTGATAATGTGATATGTCAATTGATGCGAAGGCACTATCATCAATAGGTCTAAAAGCTTTGACATAGTTTAGTCTTGTCCTCTGATGTCATCAGAAAATGGAGCTGTTATAAAATTCTGGACAAATGCAAAACAAACGCCTTGCTATTCCCATAAATCAAACAACTCAATTTTAAAAAGCAACAAAATGCCATTAATACAATAAGTTGTATCATTTGTTAAAGAAACGACAAATTTTTTTAAATATAGTTATTCATCCCAAGCGAAACACAGTTTTAGCAAAGTATTTGGGAGCCAAACTCTCTACATTATGCGAGACAAGATGGTTGGACCGTCACGACTCAATTTTCACTTTTCAACAAGTGTACATCATATAGTAGAAGCTTTGGAAAAAATATCTGAGTGGAAAGGTAGAGATACTTCATCAAAAGCCTTATATTAAGGATCTCGCTTAGTACTTTTGAATTCATTTGAGGAATAGTATCATTTTACAAAAGCACGATATATATCTTCAAAAAGGATCAAGCCTTATCAAAACTTAAATCATGTGCCTTGAAGAGAAAAGAAATAAAGCCGAAGAACTATTTAAAGCGATTTTTGAAAAAGTTAAAGTTATCTGCGTTCAAATCGAGGTTCCAATCACATTCAAAATGTTGAAGATTACTACCGAGTTGTAGGTTACATTCCTCTTATTGAATTTATTTTAGAAGATCTCAAAACATGTTTTCCAATAGATCTCCTAAATGTATTAAACATACCTAAACTTCTACCTCAAAGTGTAATCAAGTCAAATACAGATACAAAACTTTTAAAATCAAAACTAGCTGATGATTATGTTGATAAAAGATATATTTAAAAACCTAATAGCATCTAAACTTGATTCTGAACGGTTGCATTGGCAACCAGTGATGTTAACCGTACAGTAATTACCCTTTTTTAGGGTAATTTTGGGCCGCAAAAGGTAGCAAGGTAATTTTATTTAAAATACGGTTATTTAAAGAAATTTGGATTTTTGGTATAAATATACGTACTTACATATGTAGGGTTTAAAGTTTTAACTTTTGAGAGGTGATTTTCAATTTTAAAATGCATAGATAAATATTATAACAAAAAAATTAACACCATTATGAAATTTCTCTTGAGTATTATTAATTTAATATTTACCTTTTGTTTGTTTAAAAATCAGCCATTCTTAAACATATGAAATGGCCGCAATGTTATAAATTTAACTATTATCTTCGGATTATTTTAAATACGGATCAAATTCAAAATTATTTTACTACCTTATCCACAAAAATTACAATTTGGGAATTCACAAGGTGTGCTATCAAGTCAACGTCATAATGTCCTAAATAATATTGTTTAAAACAAATATTGTTGTGTTTCAACCAAAATAAAAATTGTTATTCTGTGTTCATTATTCGTCATAACCGTACAATAGAAATCTAAATTATAAGCGGTAGCCTACAGCAGTCATATATATTTCTTGTAAATATTTTAAGACATATGCCTTTACAACTTTTAAGTTAAACATTTACATTCAGATTTTTCTTAAAACACATTTTAAATTTAAATTAATGTTTTATAAATATTGCTCTTATGTTCTGTTAACAAACGAAACAATCAATTGCCTGCCATTTAGAAACAAAACATTAATGTTTTGATTAAAAATCTTTGCGTAGGGTAATTTCTTCTCAAAAACGGTAATTTTTAGAGGGCCGTAAGGTAATGAAAAAATAAAAGTTAACATCACTGTTGGCAACAAACATGGAAAATATCTGAAAATCTATCAGATAACGTTGTAGATGCTTTAATAAACTGTGATGAAGATATCTACCGAAATCTAAGAAAAATATTAAAAAATTTTCGTTTCAATGCTCGTCAGCAGGGCAAGTTTAAAATAGCACGAAAAATGGCTGGCAAAATGCACGAAAAAGTAAAAAAAATGGCACAAAATGGCAAAAATAAACATGTTATTTAAGAATCTTTTTTTTTATTAAGTTTTTTTTGTAAGTACAATAGTATGTTTCTTCAAATTGTCAAAACAAAAAAAAAAAATTCTGGAGGCAAAACGCAAGAATTTGGAAGTTGTTTTTAATACATTTTTGATCCAATTTTTGTTATAAAATTCTGTTTAATAAAGAAATATTTTTATAATATTTGTCACAAAATTTTTTTATCAGGGAAATGTTATTAAAGAACGACGCTTAAAATTCTTGTGTTTTGAGTCTTCGATTTCTAGAACACCCCTGATAATTTCCTGTTATCACATAAAACAGTTCTATAAATGAAAAACACTCTTTCAACATCGCAAGATGTAACTGGAGATTGTCAATAAATTCATCCGTCTCACTTTCATTAAAACAAAATTGTGAGAAAATCTATTAAAACACTTTTTTAAAATTGAAATGCCAAGCCATATAGATTTTTCAGGAGTATTGAATAATTTACCACATGTATTACGATCTAAAACGTTTTTTAAACTTTTGAACAAAATCTTTTTTACTGACATCTTGTATTATTTTCCTTAGCACTATCAATTAAGCCAAAGCTTTTATTCATAGAAATCCCTTTCGTTTGTAACTTCAAGAGGCTTGAGCAGATGCATTGAAAGTACTTTTTACGTCCGATTTTTGCATTATTCAGTTAGCATTTCGAATAGATTCTGCCTCATATTCGCTAAGCTTATTTAAACATTTTTTCTAGGTTGCAAAAAGGTTTTCTTTGGCAAGCTGAACCAAAAATTGCTTTTTAAAAAAATAATTGAAGAAATTGCAAAAATTGCATATGCCATAAAAAACTTGCCCTTCTCGTCAGTAATACTACGAGAGAGAGTTCATTTCCTACCCGACGTCTAATAAAAACATGGCTCAGATCAACAATGACAGAAGAAAGACTGTACTATCTAAATTTGCCTCACGAGGAAATCATAAATTGCTTATTTAAAAAAATTAATTTATATTGAACTACTCATATATTTCATTTAACCTTATTGTTGAGTTTTTTTAATAAATATACACATATTTATTTTAATAAACTTTTAAAAAAAAATTTTTTACTTGTTTGTATCCGCGCCTGATTTCTATTGACTACAGTCATATAGAACGAATTTGTTCAAAATCTTATATCAATCCGTGCATTGTACCGGCAATTATGTTAATTTTTATAACAAAACTAGTAGCCCGGCAAACGTTGTTTTGCCATATAACTTACTTCTTTCAGATGTTACAGTGTCTGCTTGCCAAATTTTAATTTTTCTATTCCGATTGTTATTGTACACATAAGACATTACGATACATCATTTGATAACTTTTTAAGTGACAATAAAAATCATAATATGGAAAATGGATGGGCATTTTGTAGATATTTGTATGGGAATGTATAGGAAAATCTAAATGCCATATCTACGGAACCACTGGGCCTATTTCGTGCAAACTTTACAAAAACCATCTACAGGCTATCCGCAACGTACCCTGAAATGTTGCATAAAATAGGTCGACCAGTTTTTGCAGTTAGTGGTCACATCAAAATGTACACTTCTTATTATATATACACAGAAAGAAAAACACTCGGGATAAATCAAGTTTTTTGGGATTACTTTAAGTACGAGAAGTACTCAAAAATTTAAGTACGAATAGCACTTAAACGTACTCAAAACAATCCTAAATGGGATTACTTTCGAAAACACAAGTTTGGAAAAACCGGTTTGCTTACTGTGTGTAGAAAAAACAAAACAAGAAAAACACATACATACATATTACCTTCATGTTTAACCCTCCGGCTTGCGCATGTTTTGATTTTCTTTACACATGGAAAAAGGTCTGGCCAGACTCATGTGTACAACGAAGGGTTAAAAAGTAAATTTGAACTCATGCTACTCATTTAGTTTATATTTTTGGTTAAATATGTACATAAGATTTCTAAAATAAAAACCATATCGGGCAAGAAGTTGGTGTTTTATCATTCTGTAATGTGTAATACGGGTAAGTAAATCAATCATAATAATTTTTTCTATGTAATTTCTTTCTTTTTTTTCAATCATGAATTCGGGATAAAATCAACTGTATATTACTTGAATCAAGCTCATTTTGAGATTGATTCAATCTTAGTTTTACTTAAATCAATCTCATTTTCGGATTATTTGAGGTACGAATTCGGATTAAAACAATTTTATAATTTTTGTATGAAGCGCATTTTGAGATTGATTCAATCTTAGTTTTACTTAAATCAATCTCATTTTCGGATTATTTTATGTACGAAAACGGGATTGAATATGGATAATTTAAGTATTTTGGGATTAAAAATCCGTACTTGACTCAATCTTTCTGTACTTGATTCAAGAAAATTCGTACTCACCGTACTATTAATACCGCTCCGGATTGATTTGAGTACACTCACAATATTCTGTACGTAAAATTAACTGAAATTGTAATATAAAATAAATGAAAGTTCAATTAAAAACCGGTCTACCTATTTTTCATTTATTTTTAACAAAAAGTGCATTTAATTTTTACTGTCAAAATTTCAACACCATATTCAGTAAAAACGACTAAATATTCAGTTATTTATTAAAATTTTACTGTCAATTTTTTACTGTCAAATTGACCCCATATTCAGTAAAAACAATTAAATATTCAGTTATTTTATTAAATTTTAGTTTACTCCACAAAAGAGCCGAATTTCTAAAAAATACCAGACAGACACCTGTCCGCTTGTTTTTCTGATAAGAGGAGAGAGGGAGAATATTTTTATTTACTTACGCAGTTACACACGTTTGTTTTACTTTTGTTGTACTGACCACGTTGTTTACAGAAGAACTCTCAATTATAAGACACCAGCAGCATGACCGATATGGCTTCGCAATTATTTTACTTTTAAAATTTGATGTACCTATTTAACTTAATTATTTTAACAAATAGAAAATGAGAATTGCTTACACAAAACAAGCAATTCATTTTTTATAGATAAGTAAAAATAAATTTTTGGTATTAAAATTATATAAAATAACTGAATATTTAATTGTTTTTACGGAATATGTAGTTAATTTTTTGACAATTAATTTATATAAGATAACTGAATATTGATTTGTTTTTACGGAATTCGCGGTTGAATTTTTGACAGTAAAAATTAAATGAACTTTTCGTTGCTTTAAATTAAATTTTTATTTACTTTAAATAAAGAAGAATTTAACTCAATCAACGGACAATATTAACTGCAACTGAAAATCCGTATTAATATGCACTTAGTTTTTTGAATAACTGTTAGAATCAGTTAAAAATAAATTTGCTTGAAATTTTAAATGTTTATTTATTTAAAAATGACTGAACGGAATATTTCTTAAATAAACTACAGTCCGTTACTGTAAGAATATTGTGAGTGTACGGATGGATTGATTTTTCTTTTGAGTGTATATATATAGATATAGATTATAATTTTTTGGGTGGTGGTTCCACATTAGGATTCATTACTCTTATCCTACTTAACCGATTTTGCTGGATTTTAATCCCAAACTGCTTAGGATAAACAGAAGCAATTTGATACTAACATAGTTCCTTAAGTTTTTCGAAAGTCAACGTGTTTTCAACAGACGGACATGGCTAATTCGACTTACTGCCTGTTCTTATATTTTCGAACGAAGACTTCGTTCTCTTAACCTACATTTAAAACAAAAACAAATTATAAAATATTATTTTTGTGGCGAACCGGCCATTAGAATTACTCAAGGAGCCAGTAAATATATATTCGTTATGGGGTCTGAGATAAATAATAAAAAAGTTCCACGCGGATTGACAAACTTAGTATACCCTCACGTTGCATGTAACTTGATTTAGAAACGTTTTTACGGTTCTACACAATAAAATATCAAACGCATCAATGCATGAACGCAAGGTGTATTGAAGAGTTTCTTAAACTTATTCTGAAAATTTGTAAGCCTTTGGACTAGAAGTAGAAATTATTATTTCCTGAACCGAGGCACTTTATTTCTATTACGAGTTTGCTTTTGTAAATGGCTAAGTTATTAATCGTAGAACAAATTACAGCCTGTACCATTTGCCACAAAATGGGTGAACTAAAAAAACCAGTTTTCCAAACATTTTTAGGTGGTGCTTTGCTTGATATTGTAGTTAATAGATATTTTAGTCAATATTCCAAAGTTGTCAAGGTATTAACGTTTTAACATCAACGATAACAATAATGTTTTTAAAAACCAAATAATAATATTTTTATTAAATTATGTAAAAAATAAACTTACAGGTTCTCTGCTGGCATCCGTATAACTAAGATGTGCAATGAACATTTTGCCCTCAAAGTTGATTTTATGAACTTCATTCCACCGAATATGTTGTGAACGCTTGCCGGAAATGAAAGTACTAATACCGGAGTAATTAATTCCAATATATAATTGTGATCCTCGATGATCTTTTACGGGGTGAGGATCTATTCCGTATGTTTCAAGACCTCTGGCAATACCCATAAATTCATCCATTGCCACAGTGGAGTCTTGGTAAGGTTGCCGTTTTTTGTGAAGGTCCATTATTTTCTTCTCAAGGGTTTCTGTTTGTCGTAACGCTAAATTCAGTGATGACACATAATTCTCAACATGAATTTCTTCGTTAAAATCACCAATTTCCTCTGAAATTTAAAAATATTTTTTAAAAACTATTAATTAAGTCAGACATTCTAGGAGTAGTTGAGATATTTGGATTGCATTTATACTCCATTCGCCACACTGTATGGTGTCTTCATATAACGAGTTTTGTTATTTTGTTGTTGATTTCTATAGAAATTCATAGCTGCATTTTTTAATTTTTTTATGAATTTTTACAAAACAAAAATTGCGGATTTTTGAAAAAAAAAATTATGTTTCTAAAACGACTGCGCATATAAAAAAAAGTTTAACTTCTTCTTATTAAAGGAAATTTTATTGCGGAATTTGGTTTTTTTTACTTTTTTCAATAAGCTAAAGCGTTTTTGAGTTACGCGAATGTATGTTGTGCAACCTCCTCCATTTTCGAAATAAGAGACATAGAACACCAGAGCTAACCTCGAAAAACGGCTAGCACCACTGGATTCAGCATACCCGAATTAGGTTAAGTGCCCAGATTGCCCAAAAAAAAGTGTAAATTTCTAGCACAGTGTAACTATAGAATCACCTACAATATATATTTTATAAGATGAATATTAAAAAATATTCACATAGAAGAACACACTTGGTATACCTTCATTCATCATTGTTGATTAAAGGTCTAATTACAAGTTCACACCTGGGTTTTTAGACGCGTTTAGGAAAAAATTACATGTTATACAAAAACAATATTTTTTATTTGTTTTTGCTTTAAATGTAAGTTAATCGATCGAAGTCTTCGTGCGCAAATAGATGAACAGGCAGTAAGTTAATCAAACCCGTTCACATTACATTTGAGATGATTAAGAAAAAAAACACAACAAACAAATTTATATTTCTTTAAAGTATTAAAAATTGATAAATATACTTTCATTAAGTTATCAGAACATTATTTAAAATATATTAATGACGAAGTTGTGAAATTTGATGGATTACTTAAGAACGAAATAAAAACATTAAGAAGAAATCGTGGTTGGTTGTATAGGGTGGCCGAAAATTACCGAAAGAGTTTGAATTGCTTATATCTTTTAAATTATAATTTGTTTTCTTTTCTTTTCAGTATTTGGTAAAGAAGACTTGGGGAATTTAAAATGGAGCAGTACTCAATTGAACAACGTGCCAAAATTGCTGAGCTTTATTTTTCAAACCAACGATCCATTGTTTTGACTCAGCGTGCATATCTTCGTTATTTTAATGTGCGTTTTGGACCCTCAGAGTCAACAATAAACCGTCTGGTTGCAAATTTTCGACAACAGGGGGCAGTAAGGAACCTTCCTGGTGCTGGCAGAAGACGAACGGTGTACACGGATGACAATATTGAACTGGTACAGAGGAGTATTCGGGAAGTATTCAACCAGGAGACGTTCGACACAACTTGGCCTCTCACGAGCGTCGTTGCAGAGAATTTTGCACACAATAGGATTGTTTCCATAAAAGATTCGGCTTGTCCAAGAATTGAAACCGACAGATTACCAGCAACTATTTGATTATGCAGTTTTTTTCCGGCAAAAAGCAGAAAAAATTCATAATTTTATTCATAATTTAATTATGAGCGACGAATCCCATTTCCAACTAAGTGGGTTTGTTCATAAGCAAAACTGCAGGATATGGGCTACGGAAAATCCGAGAGTAGTTACACCCACCTAAGTGTACGGTTTGGTGCGGTGTTTCATCGGAAAGGATAATTGGTCCTTATTTTTTTGAAAATGAACATGGGGTCGCCGTATCCGTCAATGGTGTCAGATATCTGACAATGTTGGCAACATTTTTAAGGTCAGCCGTGGAAAACCTTCCGCAAGTATGATTCCAACAAGATGGAGCCACAGCGCTCACTGCAAGGGACACAATGGCTCTTTTACAGAACATCTTTGGTGAACGAATTTTTTCAGGTACAAGTGATTTTAATTTGCCTCCGCGTTCACCGGATTTTACCGCCCCAGACTGTTTTCGTTGGGGTTATTTGAAAGGAAGTCTATATTAATAAGCCTAGAACCATCCAGCAATTAAAATGCAATATACGCGACGAAATGAACAAAATACCACCTGAAGTTTTGCGAAAGGATATGGAAAATGTGTTGGAAAGAGCACGAATTTGCGAAGCAGAAAATGGCGAGATATTATTTTTCATAACTAAACTAAAAATGTTCCCCATTTATATACTCTATTTAAAAAAAAATAATTATTTCCTAAACAAAAAGTTATAACGAATTCAAACCCCTTCGTTAATTTTGGGCCATCCTGTACAATGAACGTACCTCTACATTGTGGCCGATTTAAGATTATACTCAGTTTAAGGTATGTTCAGACGATTTAGTTGTAATTATGTCAATCATACTTCAATGTATGGTTAATTATCTCGATTTTGATGTGATTAGAGCTTGATCACGCTCGAGGTGCTTAAAGGCACTTAAAAACCCAAGTGTAAACATAGTTTACAACTGTAAAATATATTGTTACGAAAGATAAATTATCTAAGAATTGTTTATAGTTATAGTTACAAGTTATTTTTTAAGGAATAGTTTTATGTCTTATTTGTAACTTAAAATTGTCATGTATACATTTCAACACAACTGTATTACCGCATTAAAGTGTTCTTAGATAAGAACAGTTATTTTAAAATAATTCCTACATGAATTTCCCAGTCATTTCTAGAAGTGGGTT
Organism: Pollenia labialis; assembly: GCA_949318255.1. Lineage (NCBI taxonomy): Eukaryota > Metazoa > Arthropoda > Insecta > Diptera > Polleniidae > Pollenia > Pollenia labialis. The sequence goes on from OX439141.1 coordinate 62,844,900, forward strand.
TAGAACATAATAAATTGTTACTACAGGGAGGTTTTGGAAAGGTCTAGAAATAACTCTGAACTATAAAAAGGGGTGACTCATGAATAATAAGTTTAGTTGTTTTGAGACACTAAACGGTTGGTTCGAAACTAACAATATTGGATAAATTTTGTAAACATATAATTAATTGTAATTAATTGTGTTAAGGTGAATAAGTGTGTTTATTTATTTTGTACGGTAAATTTAACTTCTCCTTCACAACACTTTGAAATTATGCCTGCTTCGTTATGTTGAGTTTTCACTTCTTTTCGCACTTCCAGAATACTTTCAGTCTTATTATGCAAATTTTGATCTAAATGATAAATGATCTCTGAATTCAACAATGTGTTATCCTATTGACATCAAAAATCACCTTTTAAACCAAAATTTCACCAAAATAAAACTAGCTATTGCTTTAACTTCTAGTTAACAATATATTTTGACAGCTATAACTGATAGTTAATTATAACTGAACTTAGTAAAATTGGGGGTAAGTGTCTTAAAATAACTTTTATCTAAATTTTTTTCATTTTTGCCATTTACTAATAATAGTTTGATTGGAGAACTAAGAACATTATTAAATAAATGGAAAATGTTGGTCGGGAATCCCAGGATCCCGGAAATGTGACTGTTTTCCTCGCTTTCCCGGGAATCCAAAAAGTGCGGGAAAAAAGAAATTCAGTAGCACTGCTACTATTAATTGTAAACATGAAATCTTAGTTAAACAATACGATGGCATGCATAACGTCCAGTGACACAGTGTCCATGGACGTTATGGCGCTCCAAAAAGTGTCATGGTGTCCATGGACACTAGACCGGGTCGACCTCCATACAAAAAACAAGTTGTGTCAGTCACCCCCTAGAATGAAAAATATGTCAATGAAGTTTCTAAAACAGGAAGCTTTTTTTTGCCACGCCCCAAAATACAGCACTTTTGATTTTTTATATGAAGCGCTGCCATTTAAAGTCCGATTTGATCATATCACATATCGTTGTTCATGGCTTGACAGTGGCTTCATTTTTGCCTTTGGTGACTTTTCAATCCGACTTCAAACTCTGGGCGGCACTTATGCCATCTCGGATTCTTCCCCCAAATGTAATTTTTTTAAACGTGCCAAGAAAGTCCTTGTAAAACTAAGAATGTCTAGCTTTTATTATACCCACTTTTATGCCACGCCTCAAAATTGAGCCCCTTTATTCTTTTTCACGTACATATTACATTAAACCAGGTAGAACCCAATACAAAAACCAAAATAAAAATTCACCAGCGACTTCATGGAATAAAAGTCTAATTTATTAAGTTTCAAGAGCTATATAGAATCGCCAATTGAATCGATAAATTTTATGTCGTTATTGTTCATCTCGTAGGAATCACTCGTGCGTATTAGTTTTAAATAATTTGAAGGTAAATCCTAATCACGACAACATTTAGCCAACCTTTTGATTCCAGATCTTCAATAAAAACAAGTAAGAAAATATAGTCGGTAAACCCCGACTATATCATATATAATAATGATACCCTACAACTCATTAGAACCTGTGTACCAACTTGTATTAAATTATCTGCAAATTTGCGATCTGTACTTTACGCACAAGGTTTACATGGACAGCCAGCCAGCCAGACAAACATCGTTAGTTCGACTCAAAAAGTGCTTCTGAGTCAATCGGTATACGAAAAGGTGGGCTTAGGACCAATATTTTTATAACCACCACTACTTGCGGTAGGAATTATGTAGTGTATAAAATACATTACTTAATATTGTAAAATCGCTAAATTAATTACCGTAGGTTCGATGTCAACTCTCGGAAAACACTTTAATAATCTTAACCCTGTAAAGAGTAAAGTTTAAATTTTGTATTTGTGCATTTCAAAAACATTTTTTTCTTTAATAATGCCCCTATTGCGGTTCTCCACTTTTTTAACAGTTTGGTTGTCTTTGGTAAATTCACATTGCCATTCTCAACTCAACAGGCAGTTGGCTATTCAGTTGTGTATCTGTTTTTTTTCGTGGTATTGCCGTTTTCAACTTTGTAAAAGTTTGGTGGACAAATATGTTAAATACACACAACTGCTAAAAAGTAGTTGTGTTATTGGCAGTTAAAGTTTATCTTTTTAAATTCGGTGAAAATCGAAAACAAAATGGAGAAATCGTATGTATGCATTTTTGTAATAACTTTTTCGCTAATTTTAAAAACTTTTATTAGTTTGAAAATAAAAAAAAGCTTAATTTGAGCGCCTTGTCCTGCTTATTTAGAGAAACTTAGAAATTGCTCGCGGAAAACACCAAAGTTTGGTAAGATGAAAAATTCATGTAAGGAGTTATGGGAAGAGTTTATAGTGGAGTTAAATAGTTTGGGACCACGACAAGAACTCCTCTTAAACACTTATGAACTTCTTAATCTAATTATAATATTCGTGGCACAGGTTTGGATACACTACAAGACAAGTATAAAGAAAAATGTTGCCAACAATAAAAAAAACATTCAAGCGACAGGGGGAGGGCTATCTCAAGACAAGACGTTCCATTAAATAGCCTTGAGGTTACTGTTTCGCAGCTCTTGTATTGCAAGTCCGTCCAAGTATTTGGTATTGCAAATATTCCACCATCAAGTGGCAATTTTACTGAGTCAGTTGAACTAATAATCCAACCAGCAGATGGGCCAGCAGCTATCCCAAAAAGAAGAAGAATTCATCAGGCACAAGACAATTTCGTTACTTATTAGAAGTTCTTACTTGGCACTGGGAAGTTCAAGAGGGTTGGAATCATCACGAATTTGTCTTCTTGTATTTAGCGCATCTATACAAGAGTTTTCCTTTTCATCATCATAAAATAAATCGACACTAATATTTATTATAAATACTTTTTATTCAACACAACAATTAAAAATACTTTTAGTTTAAAAAATTATTTAATTTTATAAAATTTTCACTTGTCAAACGTTATATTTAAAGTTGGCAAATCGATATTTTAAGTTGCCAACTTTATAGCAAACTCAACTAAAAACAGTCGGGTATCACAATACCTAAAATGAGTTTGGTTGTGCATAAGTTGAGTTGACTCTCACACGACCAAACTGAGTTGGGTGGAGAACCGCAATAGGGGCATACATTTTCTTGTTTAATTATTTTCAGCACTTCTCACGTTAAAATTTCTTTGTAATTATTGGACTCGCTTGAAAATAATAACAAAGTGTAATTATGTTCTTACGTTTTCAATGAAAGTATTAACAGAATTAATCAAATAAATATTAAAGATCAATATTGTGTTCCTTTTTATAAAAAAAGGTAAAACCGAATCAACGGTTGCTAAATGTAACCTATTTCTCAAATTACTTTTAACAATGTTTACTTGGCGAATTACCCTCTACTTCAGCATTAGACCATGGAAGTGACAGCAACTTTATAGTAAATTCTGAAATTTCTAAAAAAAAATTGTAGCCGCCTGCATCTCTTTATTGAAATACTTGCAACCAGAAAGAAACACCGATGTTTGTGTTGATCCATTTTATAAATTTAATATTGGAATACTGTTCCTTTATTTTGAAAGATGTTTCATCATCTTCGTTTATAGCGATTTTCAACATTTGTAAAAGTTGTGATTTAAATTAGAGGCGTTTTAATTGTTTATTAAATGTTTATTTTGCTTTTATAAATTGTTTATTTTGCTTTTATAAATTTTTATAATAAAATAAAAATTATTTTTTTAAAAGAAAAACGGCAAGAAAAATTGTATGGCTAAACAAGATGAAAAATGGTTAAAAAAAAGTGGCTAATGGCTAAACGCAGTTTTTAATGGCTAAACAGGGTGAAAAATGGCTAAATCTAGCCACTAAATGGCTAAGTTGGCAACACTGCCGATATGGCATAAGTGGCGCGCAGAGTTTGAAATCGGATTGAAAAGTCATCAAAGGCAAAAATGAAAATATGTTAAGATCGGACTTTAAATGGCAGCGCTACATACATATAAAAAACCAAAAGTGCTGTGTTTTGGGCGTGGAAAAAAAATTTCCTGTTTTAGAAACTTCATTGACATATTTTTCATTCCAGGGTGTGATTGGCACAACTTTTTTTTCGACCCACCCTAATGGACACTACGCCGCTTTAAAATTGTACATAATGTCCATCAGAGCAGTGTCTTAATGTCTGCGGACGCTAAGACACTTTGCAGATTGTCATAATGTCCACAACTTAAGTAATAATTTAAAGTATTTGTAGTCTATGCTGTTATTCAAAATAAGTATGTAAGTGTAATGCCAAAAAAATTTGCAAGCGAAAATGTGTACAAATTCGATAGCATAGCCAGCCTTTGGCCGGACGCAAGAATTTTCTCCTCTATGGTATAACGAATACCGGCTTCGCTAACTACAGCTTCTCTGCAAAGCCGGTCTTCGGTCGGGCGCTCGGATTTTATTCTCTATGTTAAAAAAAATACCGGTTTCGGTCTGTGTAGTCGTTAGTTATATTAAAAATTTTAGGTTGGGTTCATATGCCTGAAACTTAAAAACCCAAATTTAAAATCACGATTTTAAAGTCCGAATAGTTATACAGTTTTGGCTTTAAAAATCGTACGATTGATAGCATGGTTGGGCTTACGGCCATGCGTAAGAATTTTTTCCTATATGGTTAACGAACACTGAACCAAAAAAAACTTCATTTTATAGCCGGCCTTGGACCGGGTGCAAGATTTTTCTTCCCTATGGTATAACGATCGCTACACCCAGAGAAAAAACTGGTTTAAATGTGGCCACCTCCAACATAACTATTGTAAATATATTACGTTAAATTTAACCATATTATTGTCACTGACAACCATATAATGGTTTTATTAGTCCTCCATCAAGAATGTTATGGTAAGAAATACCTAAATTATGTTTAAGACTTATAATAGCATGGTTGTTTTTCAACCATAGCATGTTGCTCTTAGAGAAGAGGAAAATACTATTGTTAATTTAAAAACTAATTATTGTCATATTTAACCATAAAATAATATGGTGACAAAAAGGTGGTTATATTAATTACTTTTAATTTAACAGCTGATAACATGTTTGTCTTTATAAATTGTTTTCATGATGACATCTTGAAAACAAATTGAATGCAGCCTACGTCACAGTTTTCAATTTATGTAAATTTTAACAAGCAGTAAAAAACTATCAAGAACAACTTGATCGTGTAGCCGCAGGGTAATACAAAATTGTGATCAATATCGAGTTGTAAATAGTGGCAGTTTTGCCATTTTTGTAAAAAAAATATTTTTTTAAAAACGTTTTTCCGGGATTGGGAATTTAGGGTATTTTTTAATCAAAAATGGGGATTCTTTCATTGCTTTCAGCGCAATTAAATAAATAAAAAAAAATCCATAATTCTCAATCAACATTTCACGTGAAATGTTGCCAAAACGCATATGAAAAAAACTTGTGAGGAATATCTATGAAATAATGTTCATAGAGTTGTACTCTGTTCATTTTGTGAAAAAGTTCCGAAATGTTTCTGGCAACATTTCATTTTACAACTGCGATATAATGTTTTTTTTTTTTTTTTTTTTTTCATTATTTATTTATTGAATCTTCATATAGTAAATATGAACTCACAATAATTAATCAAATCTTAACCTAATACTTTATTTTATGTCCTGCCAGTGCCAGACAAAAAATTTTTTCATCAAGGGTTCTGTTCACTTATATATGTAGGTGTTTATCGCTCATCTAATTGGACAAGTGCTGCAGTGTCTCTTCTTCTTAAGCGAGTGTTAAAATATTTCGAGCTAGTGGGTTCGGATGCAATTCGAGCCTTTTTAAGTATTTTACTGCATATTTCGTTATCACAGTTTTAACTAATGGAACATTGAGATCCTTGTGAATATTTGAATTTTTAACATACCAAGGGGCAGCTGTGATTATTCGAAGAAGTTTATTTTGGCGCCTTTGAATTTTATCGATATTATAAGCCGAGGCAGTGCCCCATAACTGAATACCGTAGCACCAGATAGGCTTTAAGATAGAGTTGTAAAGTAGGAGTTTGCAGTCGAGACTAAGAACAGAGTTTCTTCCAATAAGCCAATGAATTTGTATGGCTTTTAGTTTCATTTGAGTTAATTTTGCCTCTATATGGCTTTTCCACGTCAAACGGCGATCTAAATGTATACCGAGATATTTTACATGCGAATTTTGAGGTATTATTTGATTATTGATTTTAATAGGGGGACATGATTCCCGCCGCAAGGTGAATGTTATATGTACGCATTTTTGCTCATTTACCATTATCCTCCACTGTTTTAACCATATTTCTAGTTGAAATATATGATCCTGTAAATAACGAGATGCTTCATAACTGTTTTCGTGGACGCTTAGAAAAGCTGTATCGTCTGCAAATGTTGAAGTTTGTGTGTAGTTGCTCGTTGGCATGTCCGAAGTATAAATTAAGTATAATAGAGGCCCCAGAATGCTGCCTTGTGGGACTCCAGCGCCAATTGGCTGAGGTGAACTAAAGAATTTTCCTTCTTTAATAATAAATTGACGACCGACTAAGTAGCTTTCTAGCAGCTTGTGTGTGTTTGCTGGAAAATTTTGCTTCAATTTATGTAATAAGCCTTCATGCCAGACTTTATCAAAAGCTTGAGAAACATCGATGAAGAGAGCGGAACAATATTTTCTTTCTTCAAAGGCTTTTCTTATGGCGTTTACTATACGATGGGTTTGTTCAATTGTGCTGTGTTCTCTTCTAAAGCCGAATTGGTGGTTAGGAATACATCTATTTTCACTTAAAATTGGAGTTAATTTTGACACTAACAGCCTCTCAAACAGCTTTGATATATTAGAAAGTAAGCTTATAGGCCTATATGACTCAACTTTTGTGTGATCCTTTCCTGGTTTAGGTATCATGGTGATTAAGGAAACCTTCCATTTTTGAGGATAGTATTGAAGACGTAAGATAGCATTGAAAATTAAAAGAATAATTTTCATTGCTGTGCTGGGTAACTCCAAAAGCATTTTGTTGCTGATCTTATCAAAACCAGGGGCTTTTTTGGGGTTTAATTCACAAACAGCCTTTTCGATTTCTCTTATCTCAAATCTTAGGGGAACAGCCGCTCTAGCAGGAACAGGTGGTAACTCGACCGCAGTATCGTGAGATATATTTGGGGTAAATACGTTTTTTAAGTGATTAACAAACAGATTACCCTTTTCGCTATCATTGCTTGCCCAACTTCCGTTCAAGTTTCTTAATGGTGGCTTAGAGGCGACTGGCCTTTTTAGATTTTTAGCTGCACGCCATAATGAGTAGTCTGATTGCGGAGTTGCATCAAGTTCCTTAAGATATTTTTGCAGAGAAGCTGTTTTTTGAGTCTGTAGTAACTTTCTTAGCCTTTTTGTACAATCTTTTAATAAACTCTTTAGTTGAGGGGATCTGTGCAATTGCCACTCTCTTCGAACTCTTCTTTTTTCAGACAGGAGACGCTCAACATCTGTGGAATAAATTTTAGTATTTTTGGTTTTTTTTTGGGGTAATACTGGAATGTTGCACAGCTAGCTTCAGAAAACTGTCAAAATTAAGAATAGCGCGATCTACGTATTCCGGTGTACTAATATTTTCTGTGCAATGGGTGCTGAGATATTTTTTATATTTTAGCCAATTGATTTGTGTAGCTGGCGTCGCTAAGTAACCAGTTGGAGATACAATTCTATTGGGGTTCATTAAAGTAACAATTGTTGGTGTGTGGTCGGAAGATAATTCTAAGGAAGCTTCAACATAAATCGTTTCTAAGGGAATGTTTTTAACCACGCCAAAATCGGTGACATCTGGTATTTTTTGCTGATCAGTAGGCCAATATGTTGATTGTCCACTCGCTGTCACATTCAAATCCATTTTAGAAATAGTATTAAATAGAACACGACCCTTTGGTGTTATAAGTCGGGACCCCCAGAAGGTATGTTTAGCGTTATAATCGCCAGCGGCCAGGAAACAAGGTCCTAATGATTTAAAATAATTATTATATTGGACTTCTGATATTGAATATCTAGGTGGGGAGTATAACGATGAGATTATTACGTTTCTATTTAATTCTTCAACGCAAATGTTTGTTGCTTGAAGATAATCTTCACGATGATCACCCATGAGGTAGTGTTTGACTCTGGTTTTTATTAAAGTGGCAGAACCTCCACAAGCTCTATCTCGAGGGTCCTTGGTATCATATATTATATAACCATTAATTTTAAACGTATTTCTTGAGGTCAAATGAGTTTCAGCAACCATCATGACATCAATTTGTTTACTTTTAAGAAAAAATTCTAATTCATTTTTATGTTGGCGGATGCAGTTTGCGTTCCAAAAACAAATTTTTAAACAGTTCATGGTTTATTAAGTACAGCTTGCAATAACATCGATTGCATTCTAAGAATCTCCTGCATCATATTACCCATTGTGTTTGTAAAATTATTTACTGTTTGCACTAATGTTTCCATGGTTTTTTCTAAACGACTTAAATTAGACTCTGGAGTTTCGTCATTACTTGGCGAGGCCCCTTGCATTGGCACATGGTTTGATTTTAGGACGTTAGCGTAAGAGGTCCTGTTATTACCAGGCTGGGAGGCTTGAATTGCATTTGTGTTTACTTGGTTTGCAACCTGCATTTGAGGGGTATTTGTTTTCGGTCCAACCGTTTGCTTAACGATATTATATACAGGGCATCCTCTATAATTGGCAGTGTGGTTGCCGCCACAGTTGCTACATTTTTTTACGTTGGGGTCGGTTTTAGACTTATCGCAAGAAACTGTACCGTGTAGTTCTCCACATACTACGCAAACAGGGGGTAAGTAGCAGTATGCCTTGGTATGGCCAAATTCTTGGCAGTTTAAGCACTGAACAGGTCCATTTTTTTTGTGCGGCTCCTCAATTGTGATTTTTCTGTATAGAATATATTTTAAACTATAAATGGGATGCGTTTCGTTTTTTTTTAACTTAATGTCGCCGGGCTCTAATTCTACACGAAAAAGTGGTTGAGGATTTTTTCCCTATTTCTAATATTTACCACATGTTTTATCTTGAAACCTTTTTCTTCCAAGAATGTTTTAATTTCCTCTGGGTCTACGCATGAATCAATTCCTTTAATCACCACCTGCAGGCCTTTACTGCTCTTGAGCTGGTATGTATAAAAACTTTTTTTAAGTGCCTCAAATTTGTTAACTATTTTTCGAAAATCATTTTCACTATTTACTTGAATTTTCGTTTCATTAATACAACCTCGCTTAATTGCGGCTACATAAAAAGAGTTTTCACCAATCAACGAAATTAAACTCTTTATTAGATCATTTGAGTTATGCTCCCTAAGATATATCGGGGGAGGCTTGGACGATTTTATTACGTTTGGTGGTTCAGAGGATTCATCCTCCAGAATTGCAAAGCGATTTTGGGAATTTATTTTATCAAAAAATGGCACTTTTGAGGCCGAAGCAACAGCTGAACTTGAGGCTTTTGACAACTTTTTACAGGGGGGGTTTTCCATTGCATTTGTGTTTAAGTTCATGGTATCATTTCCCACTAAATTTGTTTTTGACGTCGCGGCAATACTTTCTGGCCTGGCAACACTTGTCACCAGGTCTAGTTTTAGTTTTTTTAATGAGTCACTATCCACCGTTTGTGTAAATACCGAGGGTGAGAGGGAACGTGTACGAATAATTGGCTTAGCCTTTAGGTAGTTAATATTGTTTTTGTTTTTCACCGTAACTTTGTGCTTTTAATATTTTTGTTATTTTTTTTTTATTTTGTTCTTTACAAAATTAAAATGTTTTTTTGCAAGATTATGTATACCTACATACATACATAAGTATGTATGCACATTAGAGCGTCTCGCCATATAGGCAAGAAAAAAAAAGTTCGCCGTACACCACCGAATACGAAGTAATGTTGTAAGACATTTTCAAAAAAAATTTTTTTAATTTTTTTTGCCGAAAGTAGGGGTCGCCAAAATACATTTTTCGTTATATCTTCGGCATTTACAGTCGGATCTCAAAGTGTGATATATCGATGTTTTTGTCTCAAAGAGACCAATGTTTTGCTTTAATAGTCAATGGTATTTTGTATCCCGTTCTAGTATTTACCCACCACATCTCATTTTCTACCACCCTAATGTACCACCCTAATAGCAGAAAATTAAAGCCCGCAAAAAATCATTAAACTTTTGTTAAAGAAGTTTTTCGATATTTCCAACAGAACTGTTAAAAAATACAATTTATGTTTTTTGCCGAATGTAGGGGTTACCTTTTTGAGTATTTTTGTCAGATTTTCTGTATTTACTGTCGGATCTCACAGTGCGATATATCGATGTTTTTGTCTCGAGGAGGCCAATGGTCATCTTTAATATTCATTGACCTCAATATAACCGTTCTAATAGTTAAGGCTGTTCTTATGAAATATTTCCATAATTCCGGTAGATCTATAAGAAAAAAATTCATGTTTTTTGTCGAGCCTAGGAAATGTGATTTTAAATTGATTTGAAATTGATTTGAAATTTTTCGTACAAAATTTTATACCCGGAAATCCATCTTTCGGTTAGACGTTAACGGGAGATTAAGTAAATTCGAGTTAGTTTAAATCCTCTAATAATGGAAGTAGTACCGTTATAACTCTCATAGTTTACCCCCAGTTATATTGAAAAAACTGGCTGAGTTTGTTATGAAAGTTTACGCGCCATTTTGGTTTCTTGTGAAAAGCCAACCACTTGCAATTCACGGAAGTCGCCACGTTTTTAAATATATATCTTGGATTCGTCAATTGCCAGAAGATGTTCAACAGATACTTCGTCCGTCGATAGAAAATAACGCGTACTTTTTCCACCCCGAGAATGTATTGTTATCGATGATAACGGACCAAGATCCGCTAGTACGTTCAGACGGCTATAACAAGATTTTGTCTGCGCGAAATGAAGCAGCAGTAGGCATTCGTCAAATGTACGGTGCACAAGTTAAAAATTTCATAGACTTCGAAAGTGACTCATTTTACCATATGATCAATTGGACCAAATTTGAATTGACTGAGCCGCCGTGCTTGCAGTTCTATATGCAAGACCAGCTGGAAGCATTACAGTTTTCAAAAGAAATAATCGAGATACCAGGTAGCACAAGAAAAACAACTTTGTTTGATAGTTTTGTTGACTAACCTTAATTAATTTCACAGAATATCCGTGCCATTCTCAAAACACCGAGCGTTTTGTTCATGTAGTACATGAGTCTGCCATGGCTGTTACCGATGAGCAACGCCTAGGCCACATTTTTTCCAAGCTCGAAAGCCGTGAAAAATATAGCCAACTTGGGTCATTTCAAAATATGATTAAATAAAATTGTTTTAATATACACAGATCTTTGAATTTTTATTGTATTGGTACAGATATTATGGTAAGTTCGAAAAGAGTGTATCACTATTTAAAAAAGAAGATACTAGGCAAAAACATCGATATATAATACTATAAAATCCGACTGTGAATACCGAATATATGATAACTGTTTAAAAAGTCAACCCCTACATTCGGCAAAAAACATAAATTATATTTTTTTAACACTTCTGTTGGAACTATCGAAAAACTTCTTTAACAAAAGTTTAATGATTTTTTGCGGGCTTTAATTTTCTGCTATTAGGGTGGTACATTAGGGTGGTAGAAAATGAGATCTGGTGGGTAAATACTAGAACGGGATACAAAATACCATTGACTATTAAAGCAAAACATTGGTCTCTTTGAGACAAAAACATCGATATATCACACTTTGAGATCCGACTGTAAATGCCGAAGATATAACGAAAAATGTATTTTGGCGACCCCTACTTTCGGCAAAAAAAATTAAAAAAATTTTTTTTGAAAATGTCTTACAACATTACTTCGTATTCTGTGGTGTACGGCGAACTTTTTTTTTCGAGACGCCCTAATGCACATATATTCACTTATATTTTTTTATTTATCTTTATTAATTTTTCGTTTTTATTAATTGATCACTTTTATGCTAAATAATTTATTTAAAAATCATTTATGTATTTTGCGTTCATTCGCGGAATGTTTATTTAAAAAAAAAAAAAAAAAAAAATCAAATTTAATTAATTCAAATAGTATGCGGATTTAATAATACACGTCTGTATCACAACAAAGCACAAACTGAATGATATAATGTAAGCTGCACTACAATAATTTTTCTATTCTTATAGACGAAAGCTCTGGCATATGTAAGTCCGTAAAAGACAAAGTTCGTTACTTGGACGCCATAATTTTATTTTAACTGAATATGAAGTGGACAAGTTAAGACAAGCAGCTTCCGAACAAATTATTATAAAACGAAGTCAAGCAAAATAATAATTTGATAAAGAGCATTCGAAGCATAAGAATTATGAAATTGGTGCAATTGTGCTTGCTGAAAATAAACCTCCAAGTAGTGGTAGTATTCGCAAATTGGAACCTCAATATAAGGGTCCTTTTATTATCGCAAAATTTCTTGATAATGATAGATATATTATTGACGATCTTTAAAATACCAAAAGAACATCGCGTCATTATTCCTCAGTAGGGATGAGATTTTCATGCACTAAAAAATCGTTGTTTAATTTTACTAAAAACAAAAATATAAAAAATTCAGTCTATTGTTATTCAAATATCTTTAAACAAATTAAAAAACTAATTAAAATTTTTGATTGCTTAAATAAATAAGTACTGTTTTATTAAAAGTAAAACTTTGTCTTGTATTTACTTTAAGAACACCAATACGTTTTGAAAAAAATATTTTCAGATCCCACTTTGATTTCAGTTCGAATGAAAAATATTCGAAATTTATTTTACTCTTTTAATCCTGAAGCATTGGAAGGGGAATCAAGGGAAACCTTTTTTAAAAATATTGCCTTATCGAATTGGCTTCTAATTTCCTCTGCAACGCGGTATAACCCATGTGACAAGCAAGTAACTTGTAACAGATTTTGATGGAATATTTTAAACCGATTGAAAGCCATGTAAGGTGCTCCATTCTTTTAAAATAAAAGGATCTGTTTTTGTAATTCTTATACGCTTAACAGTTTTATTTGGTTTAATATCTTTAGTTTTTCTAAAATCTTTATGGATGAAGTTTCCTGATGATCTGGCCTAAGCAACCAGTGAAATGCGCATAGGAATAGCTTATCCCATCAACAATAAATTTCAGTGTTTTTATCAAAAATAAAAATTGGGAAATTAAGCACGAATAACAAAATCATTTAAATTAAATTTTGTATTCCCACTAAAATTGTTTTGAAAAAAACTGACTGGCAACCCTCTTTTTATATAAAGCGAGTTGTTTTTGTTTTTATTTTGTTTTTTCTTAACAGTGCAGCCACACGATCAAGATATTCTTGATAGTATTTTACATATACGGATTGTCAAAATATGCAAAAGTTGACAGCTGTGACGTAGGCTGCACGAAAGTTGAAAGCAATTTACTTTTGCAAGATGTCGTCGCCGAGAAAACAACTCAAAATGTTTGCCTCACTTAAAGTTTTTTCAGGGCTTCTGTTCAGCTCTATGAATCGCAGAACATCATTTTGCTTATTAATTTTATTAATAAACATATTTCACTATTTTTTTAGGTTTTTAGTTAAAATTTTAAAATTCCCGCAACATTTTGTAAAAAAAAAGAACTTCAGCTTTTGCCGGCAAAATATTTGTGAAAAAAAAACAAAAACAACTTCAAAAGAATTGTAAACAGCTGTGTTACGGGAATTTGCCCGAGCGCCCAGTTTTCACGAGATTATAAACAACAAGTACAAGATTTCATAAATTCAGTTTTTATTGCATTTGTATGTTGAAATTCCTAAGTAAATTATAGTTTTTACAAATAAATAAAAATTATTTAGTGAATGAAAATACAAACTTTTTAGTGTGAAAACAAAGCGCGACAAATATGCTTGTAGTTATTCTATTAATTATGTTTTAAACAAATTAGCTTTAACAAGGTGAGTTATATTTTAGTTTCACTCTGCTTAACTATTTGAAAATGTGTTTTCTATACGACTTTAAATAGCTTTTTTACAATTAAAAAAAGAAAAATGTGCGCTTTTTCAAGGCTTGGGATTTTTACATGTTTTTTAGTTTTTGACAGTTTGATATTGCACTGTCTCGATAAATAAGTAAACGATCGATAAGCGATTAAGTGATTGAACGACAGTGGCGCTAACAAGCTGTTTTCTTGAACGAAAATTTATACACTCACTGGGAAGAGAATTTTAGAGGCAAGTTCGTATCAATTTTTAAAAGTACGAGTGTATTGGTAAAATAGTGTGAGTGTATTAAAACTTGATAGGCAAAACTTGATCGTGTAACCTTCAAGTTACCTACTTAGTCTGGGTTCACACTATGAAAGTTTTCTTTCAGAAAGCCTGAGTTTATGGTTGAGAGAGGAGAAATGAAAAGCATGTTCTCTTCCCCTCTCACCAATAAACTCAGACTTTCTGAAAGAAAACTTTCATAGTGTGATCCCAGACTTACAACTACAATTAATGTTGGAAGAATTCCAATCAATTGTAGTGGGGAATGTACTATTGTTTAAACTTTGATATTATTACAAGTAGAACTGTTGCTATAATTCTTATACGTTTAACAGTTTTATTTGGTTTAATATCTTTAGTTTTTCTAAAATCGTTATGGATGAAGTATCCTGATAATCTGGCCTAAGCAACCAGTGAAATGCGCATAGGAATAGCTTATCCCATCAACAATAAATTTCAGTGTTTTTATCAAAAATAAAAATTGGGAAATTAAGCACGAATAACAAAATCATTTAAATTAAATTTTGTATTCCCACTAAAATTATTTTGAAAAAAACTGACTGGCAACCCTCTTTTTATATAAAGCGAGTTGTTTTTGTTTTTATTTTGTTTTTTCTTAACAGTGCAGCCACACGATCAAGATATTCTTGATAGTCTTTTACATATACGGATTGTCAAAATATGCAAAAGTTGACAGCTGTGACGTAGGCTGCACGAAAGTTGAAAGCAATTTACTTTTGCAAGATGTCGTCGCCGAGAAAACAACTCAAAATGTTTGCCTCACTTAAAGTTTTTTCAGGGCTTCTGTTCAGCTCTATGAATCGCAGAACATCATTTTGCTTATTAATTTTATTAATAAACATATTTCACTATTTTTTTAGGTTTTTAGTTAAAATTTTAAAATTCCCGCAACATTTTGTAAAAAAAAAGAACTTCAGCTTTTGCCGGCAAAATATTTGTGAAAAAAAAAACAAAAACAACTTCAAAAGAATTGTAAACAGCTGTGTTACGGGAATTTGCCCGAGCGCCCAGTTTTCACGAGATTAAAAACAACAAGTACAAGATTTCATAAATTCAGTTTTTATTGCATTTGTATGTTGAAATTCCTAAGTAAATTATAGTTTTTACAAATAAATAAAAATTATTTAGTGAATGAAAATACAAACTTTTTAGTGTGAAAACAAAGCGCGACAAATATGCTTGTAGTTATTCTATTAATTATGTTTTAAACAAATTAGCTTTGACAAGGGGAGTTAAATTTTAGTTTCACGACTACCAATCACTTTGCTTAACTATTTGAAAATGTGTTTTCTATACGACTTTGAATAGCTTTTTTACAATTACAAACAGAAAAATGTGCGCTTTTTCAAGGCTTGGGATTTTTACATGTTTTTTAGTTTTTGACAGTTTGATATTGCACTGTCTCGATAAATAAGTAAACGACCGATAAGCGATTAAGTGATTGAACGACAGTGGCGCTAACACCCCGCCGCAGTATGGCAAGAAGGGCATTCGCCGCCCTACTCCCTATTTGAAGCCACGTCGAGTAAGGCCAACTTTGTAACTGGTCTTTCTAACACACCACGGGACGTCATAATCCTTGCCCTGCGAACCTGGCCATCAGCTGCAACGGTAGTCTCCACACATTACGCGGGAACGAAGGGTCAACCACAACCACTAAATCGCCTTTACTTAAGGGCTTAGAGTTTTCGAACCATTTTGTTCTGCATGTAAGCGTCGGTAAATATTCTGTCAGCCATCGCTTCCAGAAATGCTGGGCATACATCAGCGATTGTAACCAAATATTTTTGACAACCATGCCGGAGTCATCGTAATCTGCTAGTGGTTTCATGCCATTTGAACTTCCTAGCAATAAATGATTAGGAGTTATCGCCTCCTGATTTTCATCGTCTATTGGCTAATATGTTAGTGGGCGTGAATTTATAATATTTTCCACTTCAGCCATCATACCGCGAATTGTTTCATCATTAGGCGATCTCGACGGCACTATTTTATGCAAAACGGTTTTGATAGAACGTACCATACGTTCCCATGCTCCAGCCATATGTGGGGCAGCGGGTGGATTGAAATTCCACTTGGTGGTAGCAGTTGTGAAAGTGCGAACAAATTCCTTAGAATCAACCTCTTTTATAGCATCGCGTAACTCTCTTTCTGCTCCCACAAAATTGGTCGCATTATCGCTGAAAAACTCCCTTGGCGTACCCCGTCTGGCTAAGATACATGAGCTGGTGGTTAACGAATAAACTATTTCAATGTGAACGGCTCGAATAGTTAGACAGGTGAACAAGGCTCCGTATCTTTTCTCCTCGTGTCGATTCACGGTTACCAGAATTGGGCCAAAAAAGTCAAGTCCAGTAAATGTAAAGGGTGCGGCATGTGCTGATAACCTTGCTCTGGGAAGTTTTGCCATTTGTGGATATGCTGGCTTTCATTTACTTATTTTACACATTTGACACCTTCGGATTACTTTTTTAAAAATTGTTCTTAAGCGAGGCACATAATATTTCTGTCGAATTTCGTTAATGGCCGTTTCGTGGTTTCCGTGATGATATTTAGCATGAAAATGCAGTATTATAAGCTCGGTGTTGTTATTTCGTCTAAATACTCCTCCGTTTGAGCTTGTTTGAGCAGAACGACTTCCGCCTTTTTTAGTTCGCCTTGAAATATGTTATTTAGAGTTGTACTATTTTTAAGTTTATTTAAATAATGTATAACATAGGCTACCGACCTAAGTGCTCTTCGCCACTGTGAAAAACGTTTAATTTGAACGAGATGGTGAATTTCTTTTATATGAAGTATATGTTGTTTAAGTTCACAATCAATGTTAGCGTTTATGCCATTATTTAACGGCCACAAACTTGGATGTTGTTTCAAAAAATCAGGGCCATTTTGCCAACGACTGTTATTTGACAGATCGGGGCCAACTTTAGACCACTTTGTTGCCTCGTCTGCAACATTTAATTTACCGGAAATCCATCGCCATTCATTAACCTCAGTAGTGTCGTGAATTTCACTTACGCGAAATGCTAAGAACTGGTGATACCTTTTTTGATCTGAATTTAGCCAACTAATGACAGTTTTAGAATCAGACCAGAAAATCCTTTGGGTGATTTTTATTGTTGTACTTTTTACGATACTATTAGCAAACCGTGACGCAATTACAGCGGCCATCAGTTCCAAGCGGGGCGACTCTTGTTTTTGAACCAACAAGAGACACAACAACATCATTGCCATTTATTTATTTATTTTTTTTTATTTATTTAATTTAAGTCTATGGACAAATTCCTTACAGACTATCTTAATGTATTAACATAATAATTTATTTTTTTAAGCAAAGAAAGAACAATTAGTATAAACATTATTGATTTAAATATAATATGATATTGCTTTTTATGATATTTATGTTCAGAGAATAGTCGATAAAGTTAAACATTTCATTGAAACAGCTGCATAATTTTCTTATTGGATCTGACATCGCAAAGTTTGTTCGGCATGTCCTGACATATAGAGGGTTGAAAAAACGAAGTGAACGTTGAGGAATATTAAAAGTAACGTTACTCAATAAAAATTCGGAATGTGTACTACCATTTATAAGATTAAACATAAAAGATATATTTAGCATCATTCGCCGGCTTTTTAACGTTGGTAAATTTATTTCAGCTAGTCTTGTTGAATATGAAGGTAACACCAGGCATCCTCTATAATCACTTCTTAAGCAGAAAATAAGAAATTGTTTTTGAACTGATTCGATACGATCATTATGAATATTATAGATCGGGTCCTAAATAATGCTGCCGTATTCCAAAATTGGTCTGACGAGCGAAGTAAAAAGACGTTTTGTGATTAAGGGATCGTTGAATTCCTTTGCCCATCTTTTAATAAAAGCCAGAACACTGCGGGATTTATTAACAGTCATCGTTATATGTTGAATAAACTCAAGTTTTTTGTCTTATAAAGTTTAATTTTATTGAACTCACAGATAGAAATTATTCCAACTTACTCGAACTGTACAAAGACCTGTTAGAGTCCCAGAGCATACCTGCCTCCTGGTTTTTGTGTACAGTGAGTTTAAAAAAAATAAAAATAAAGACTTCACTTTTTTATTTTTTTTTTAAATTTTTATTTTTGCTGTCTGCAATTAGCTGCTAGACCTTGCTCAAATTGATTGACTTGATCCAGCACTAATGCTCTGCTTTTATATATTTCTTTTATTTACAAAAGTTGTAATTTGATCTAATACTAAAATTAATAATTCTAAAATAATTTCTGAAATCAATAAACTCTTGAAAAACCAGTTATGCTTTGCTTGCATTTTTTTCAAGGCCATGCATTATACACATGACACCCAAAAAGAATAATAATAATTAAAAAAAGTATTTCATTTATGTTTTGCCTTTATTTGTTTCTTAAGCATTACTCATCATTTATTTGTGTGCGGCGTGTGGTGGTGTTACACAGTGAAAAATTAATTGAAATATAAAAGTGACATTAAGTGTACACTTTACACCACCGACCTTTAAGAGTGAAAATTATTAAGTTGAGAAAATTTTATGAATTTTTAAGAATTTAATGATTTTCAGATTATAGGAGAATTTTCTTAGTGTACTATATTGATATGGTATATTTATATATTATTATATGTATATTTATTATTTCTAAAGTAATTTTATATTTGAATATGATATTTTTACACATTTTTTTTGTATTTATGAATGAAAATTAGTTTATATTATTATTATTTTTATAGTATCATTATTATGTCTTATAATATTTTGTAGTAAAAATGATTTTTCTTAATTTTGTTTATATTTCTTAAGGCTATTATTATGATAAATTTTTGGTTTGCCTCTAACGTCTAGTATTGAATTTATTCCTTTGCGTTCTATAATTTTATATGGTCCGTGATAGGGACTTTGGCTCTTTTTCCTACTTTCTAGTCTTATAAAAACTAAATCACCTACTTCTAAGTTTTCTATATTAGTATGTTTGTCATAGTGTGTTTTAGTTTTTTGTTTGGTTATTTGTAGTTGTTCTTTTGCTTTTGTGATTGAATGTTTGAGTCGGATTTTTAGCTCGTTGGCATAGTTGTCGAGATTGTAAATTGGTGTACTGTCTTTAACAATGTCTGTTGGTAAGTATGGTAGTTTTCCGAAAATTAATTCATACGGTGAGAAATGAGTTGAGTCATTTGGTACTGTATTGTATGCGAATGCAAAGTAATTAATCCATTTTGGCCATTCGTTGTCTTCTACGAAATTGAGCAAAAATTCGTTGAGTACACGATGGTTTCGTTATAGTGCACCTATCGATTGGTGGTGATACGGTGCTGAGAATTTTTGTTCAATTTTCATTATTTTACATATGTTTTTCATAAGCTCGTTGGCAAATTCGGAACCCCTGTCTGATTTTAAAATTTTGAAAAATCCATATTTTAAAATAAATTGTTCGACTAATGTTTTTGCTATATTTATAGCTTCTTTGGTTTCTATGGGATGCAGTACGACATATTTAGTTAGTTCACATTGTATAGTTAGTATATATCTATAGCCATTGGATATTCTTAATGGTCCAACAGTGTCGATTGACACAGTTTCAAAAGAAGTATTTGGAGTGTCTGTTATATTCATTTTTTCTTTGTTATATTTAGTTTGTTTGTTTTGTGTGCAACTTTTGCAATTTGATATATGATTTTTTATTAATTTTCGCATATTTTTCCATACATATCGCTGTTTAAGTTTAAGTAAGGTTTTTCTGACTCCTAGGTGACCTCCTAATGGGGTGTTATGGTATTCTTCAATCAGTTTTTGCATTTCTATCTTATCTGTTATTTGTTTTGGGTTTGTATATAGTATTATTTTCAAGGGTGTTAAGTTGTTCTCAGATCTTTCAGTTTGCATTTTATTAAATATTTTTTTAAATTTCTCAATATGCATGCCTCTCCATGCGTAATTTTCATATTCTAGGCCTAGTATATTAATTTTTTCTTTAGTCATTCTAGATGATAGCTTCTCCATGGCTGAAACGTATTTCGCAGGATTACTATTACCCAATTTTTATTTATTTCAATTCTGGTACCAGTTATATATTCATTTAAAATTTCAAGTTTTTTTTATATTTTTGACGTCATTCATGGACGTGCAGTCCCAAATGTGAAGATGATCAGGCTTCTCTTGAGATCTACAGTTCTCCTTGTCTGCTATTTTTTTGGCAGACATTCCCCTTGTTATTGCAAACATATTTTTGGAGTCTTCTTGATTTTTCGGTATCATACTCTTGAGTATGTCCGAGTCTAATTTTATTCTAGATAATGCATCTGCGTTCGTATTTATTTTCCCCTGTTTAAATATAATATCAAAATCGTAGTCTGATAGGTCTAAGCGTATTCTAGTCATTTTAGACGATGGGTTCTTGTGCGTAAAAAGTGAAACTAGGGGTCTGTGGTCGGTAACTATTGTGAATTTCCTTCCATATAGGTATGGCCTAAAAAAATTTATGCCCCAATGTATGGCTAGTAGTTCTTTTTCGATTATGGGCTTGTTCAAATCGTGTTTTGATAAAGTTTTGCTGGCGTATGATATCGGTAGATCCGTGCCTACTTCTCCTTGACTCAAAATCGCGCCTAGAGCATAGTTTGAACTGTCACAAGTAAGGATAAATTTTTCTGTAAAACGGGGGTATTGTAAAATTGGCGGATTAATGAGTTTACTTTTTAGCAGTTCGAAAGCTTTTTGACATTCTTCATTCCATTCAAAAGTTTGGCCTTTCTTTACTAAATTATTTAGACATTTAGTGATTTGGGCGAAATCTTTTATGAATCGCCTATAGTAGTTACAAAAAGCTACGAATCGTCTTACTTCATCGCTGTCTTTGGGTACGGGGTATTTTTCTATGGCCTCATATTTTGAGGGATCAGTTTTTATGCCTTCATTTGTTATGAGGTGTCCCAGGTATACTACTTCTGATTTGAGAAATACACATTTGCTGGCGTTCAGTTTGAGATTATATTTTCTTAGCCTTTCAAATACTTGTATTAAATTGCTGTTATGATGTTTTAGACTGCAACCAAATACTATGATGTCGTCGACATAAAGAAAAGCTTGACTGTCTAAACCACTTAAAGCAATTGTCAACATTCTTTGAAAGCTGTTTGAAGAAATTTTTAATCCAAATGGTAGTCTTTTGAATTGAAAATGTCCTTTGTTCGTTGAGAACGCTGTTAAAGGTCTTGACTCTTTGTTCAAGGGTATTTGGTGGAATGAACTTGTCATGTCCAACGTTGAAAAATATTTTGACCTTCCGATACGACCTAATACGTCCTCTAGCCGAGTCAAAGGGAACTTGTCGTTTACGAGTTTTTTATTAAGTTGTCTGTAATCCACGACCAATCTCCATTTTTTTTTATCATTGCTCCCCTTTTTTGGTACAACTAGTAAAGGTGAATTGTAAGGGCTAACTGAAGGTTCTATGATATTAGTATAAATTAAATTGTCAACTTGCTTGTCTATTTCCTCATGTTGTGTCTGCGGTAGTCGGTAATTTTTTATATACACGGGATTTGTATCATTGACATTCAAATGTTGCCTATAAAAATTATTTGTTGAGAGTGATTCGCCCTCAAGATGAAAAATATCTTGATATTCTTTGAAAATTTCAAATAGTGCGTCATTGGCTAATGTATCTTTGGAATCTATATTCAGTACTTTCAGTAGTTCTTGAAAGCGTTTGTTTCCTAAATTTTTCTTGTTTTGTGATATTACGTGATAATTACTTAAAGGTTCTGTTTCCAAATTTAAGTTTTTTACTCTAACCTCTTTATTGTTAGCGTTTAAAATTCGTATGTGCGCATAACCTTCTTTAGGTACTATTGAATTCCCCACAAATACTCCATTTAGTATTTCTTTGTTGAATACTACACTGTCCTCTGTTAATTTTAGTTTTACTCTGTGCATTATTTCAGATCTCCCTGGTATTATTATGTTTGATGCTTCTTCTATTTTTGAATGTATTGGTAGTGTGACCTCTTCATTTTCTACTACGAATGTTATAAGACAAGTTTCAAGGTCTATTTTGCATAGGTATTTTTTTAAAAAATCTTGCCCTAATATCCCGTCAGTTTGAATTGGAAATTTTTCTTCCACTATGTTGAAATTATGATTTATTACTTTTTCCCCTATGTCCAAATTTATATGTACTACTCCTTGTGAGTGTATTACATTGTCTGTTATGCCTGTCAGTTTACATTTTATATTATAGTCGTGATACAAATTATTTTTTAAGTTTTCAGTTTTAATGACTGATATGTCGGCGCCTGTGTCTACGATAAAAGTTAAATTGCTTGTTGCGTCGCTACTTCTTGAAATAACCAGATTTGTCGAATTACCTGATATTCTGAAAATATTTAATTTGTTATCCCGGGCGATGGGTTCTAATGCTGTACCTCGCCTTCCTCCGGGTCTGAGCAGTTTTCCTCATTTATTACATTTAGTCTGTTGCCGCGCGTTGAGTTTCTATTATTGCCATGTCGGCTTCTGTTAAAATTATTATTATGCCGATTACTTTGGCCTCTGTATGAATTATTTTGCATTTGCATATTACTGCTGTTGTTCCTAACTTCCTGTGTCTGTGTGCGATTGAAATTATTGTTGTAATTACCGCGAGCATTGTTCCCACGATACACGTTAGAATTGTTACCACGATTGTAATTATTATTATTGTAATTATTGTTATGTGTGTTTGTGTTTTGACGATTTGTTCGTGAGTAATTATGATTTTGTTTACTGTTGTTGTAGTGGCCTCTATTGTTGTTATATCGACCTCTGTTATAAAACATAATTTGACCTTGAGATTGTGTTGATCTCTCAAGTTCCTTAGCTAGGTGTTTAGCGTCCGCGAGTGTTTTTGGTTGTGCCACACATATTGGCTGTCTGAAAATGTCGTTCAGGTTGTTTTTAAAAATTGTTAGTGCGTATTTTTGATCATTTGTTATGACGTCATTTCTCCTTTCAGTAGTTATAGTGCCTTCTAATTCTGAGATTCTGAGGGAACTTAGTTCAGCTGTTAGGCTTAAAATGGTGTCACTGTAACTTGTGACGTTTTGGTTTCTTTGAGTAAATGAATTTAACTTACTGTATATGTCCGGTATGGTCATAGGACTCTTGCATATTTTACTCAGTTCGGTTTTTAGTATTTCAAACGTCGTAATCGGTTCTAAGACTCCTAAATGAGTTTTAATTTTGTTCGAGAGTTTTACTTCTCTAACAAATTCTATGAATGTCTTTTTGGCTTCAGTACTAAGACTTTGGTTTATCAATTCTATTATTTTAAGAAATGATGCCAATTCTTTGTAGTTGCCAGAAAATTCGGGTACTACCTTGAGTGAAGTGTTTATGTCAAACTCTGCCATTTTTGTTATTTTTGTTTCTTTGTTTTCTTCAGTATTTTGAGAACTAGTTTGTTCGTTCAGGTCTTTTGTGTTTTGTATTATTTCGTTTCTCAATTCCGTCAATCTTGAGTTTGTAGTGTAAAATAAAGTCTTGAATTTTGATTTTATTTCGCCTAATTTGATATAATCGATATTTGCCTCTGTCTTTTCCAAAACTCCTAATTTTTCTTCAAATTCTTTAATTTCATTGAGCTTTTTATCAATGGTTTCTAATTTATATGTTTTTTGTCCTAGTTTCTTCAAATTTTCTGATAAAACAGAAATACTATCTAAAATTTCTATAAATTTTTCCATTAAATTTTGTTTAATTTTTTTTTTTATTTTTAATTGTTTAATTTTATTGAAATTTGAGAGATACAATTTAAAATTTATTTTGAATTTTTGTAATTAATCATTTCAGACTATTTGAAATTGTGAGAAATAAAATTTAAATTATATTTATTTTAAATTTTTGCAATTAATTATTTTTAAACTATTTCCCTACTCCTGCTGATGTGCTTGTGCACATAATTTTTATAATGTCTATCTAGCTTGTAGATGAGGAAAAATATGGCCGCAATGAAGAGTACGATTGTTGAACTTTGTTGAATATTAGTGTTTTCTTGGGTTCTTTTTTCTGCTTCTAGTTGAGCTTGTTGTTTGGCCGCTTTTACTAAGGCTTTGTTCTTTTCAATTGTCTCTTCTGCCTGATTGATTGCGTCCCAAATTCTTTGACCAATATTTCCTCGGTTCAACTCTGATTTTATAAGGTCAACTATTTCTGATACATATGGGTATTCAGCAAAATACCACTGGTTATAAGTGATCTTTTCACTGATGTGTCTTTTAATGATGTTTTTGAAGAACGTCAATTTGATTTTTAACTTCCGCTTGTTTCCACCTCGGGTTTTCAGTAACAGTTTTTGTTTTGGGATGACGACACGGAAAGTGTCCTTATTCGCTTCCTGTCTTCTTTGTAGCTCCTCTCGTTGTAGTGGTTGTGGGCCTACTTTATACTCTTCCATGTATAAGTTTTTGTTTTATTCCTGGACATCTAATTTTTGTAGTTCGACTGGCCTAGGATCGCCATATAAAGTTTAATTTTATTGAACTCACAGATAGAAATTATTCCAACTTACTCGAACTGTACAAAGACCTGTTAGAGTCCCAGAGCATACCTGCCTCCTGGTTTTTGTGTACAGTGAGTTTAAAAAAAATAAAAATAAAGACTTCACTTTTTTATTTTTTTTTTAAATTTTTATTTTTGCTGTCTGCAATTAGCTGCTAGACCTTGCTCAAATTGATTGACTTGATCCAGCACTAATGCTCTGCTTTTATATATTTCTTTTATTTACAAAAGTTGTAATTTGATCTAATACTAAAATTAATAATTCTAAAATAATTTCTGAAATCAATAAACTCTTGAAAAACCATTTATGCTTTGCTTGCATTTTTTTTCAAGGCCATGCATTATACACATGACACCCAAAAAGAATAATAATAATTAAAAAAAGTATTTCATTTATGTTTTGCCTTTATTTGTTTCTTAAGCATTACTCATCATTTATTTGTGTGCGGCGTGTGGTGGTGTTACACAGTGAAAAATTAATTGAAATATAAAAGTGACATTAAGTGTACACTTTACAGTCTAACAATATTCCCAAATCCATTATTTCACTAACATATTGTAAAGTACAGCCATCAATAACGTAGGAGTAAGCACACTTTTTTACTCTGGAAAATTGCATATGTTTGCATTTATTTAAATTTAGTTCCATCAGGTTAAGTTTACACCATTTATCAAAACTATCCAGGTCATTTTGTAGATGTTGTTGATCACTAGGAAGTTTTATAGTCAAAAATAATTTTACGTCGTCTGCATACATCAATACATTACAATGTTGAATTGCTTCAGGCAAATCATTAATAAAAAGAAGGAACAAGATTGGACCAATGTGGCTACCCTGAGGTACCCCAGATTTTACATTGATTTTTCCCGAAACTGCAGTATTAAATTTTACAGATTGAGTTCTACATGACAAATATGATTTGATCCAGCTCAGGAAGTTATTATTGAAGCCCATTACGTCCAATTTTTTCAACAATAGTGTATGATTAACTTTGTCGAAGGCCTTACTGAAATCAGTGTAAATAACATCAGTGTGGTGTCCGTTGACAAAATCTCTATTAACTAATGTTGTTAAATGGAGAATGTTAGTCATAGTAGAGGATCCTTTCCGAAAGCCATGTTGACGTGGTGACAATAAGTCAGAAACTTGATGAGTGAGGCAATCCATTAAACATTTTTCAAAAAGTTTTGGAATATCACTTAGTTTTGCTATACCTCTGTAATTGCATATATCGGATTTATTTCCTGATTTAAACAATGGAATAATATATGAATCTTTCCAAACTTTCGGAAAGTAACCACAATTTAAAGAAGCGTTAAAGATGATAGATAAAGGTGTCGCCAAAGCAGTTGCGCAATGTTTTAAAACACAACTTGGTATGCCATCTGGTCCACTAAAAGATGATGACTTAGCGTTTTTTAAACAGTTTAGAATGTGAGAGGTAGTGATAGCAAAAGAAGATATATTTTGGTTAAAAATTATATTGTAAGGGTAGACATTACTAGCATCATACAGAGCTTCGGAATATGTAGACGCAAAGAAGTCGGCAAACATATTGCTGATTTTTAATTCATCACTAGACTCGGAACTTAGGTATTTCATGACATTAAATAGGATACTGCTGCATAGCCATTTTCGCTGGCGTCAGAAAATGTATGCAGCTGCACATCTACTTCGTTGTAGCTACTAAACGTTTGAAGATAACATCGTGGTATCGCAATGTTTCTAATTTCTGGCAAGAACGACAACCACTTAGTCCATTTAGCTATATGATGGGATTGGATTTGTTCGTCCTATGTTACTCCACTTCTCCATACGTCTTGTAGAATTATTTTTAAGACCATTAAATAATTACCAATAATACCCAAAGGGTCATAAATTGACATTAAGAATCTTAATAGTTCGCGTTTTGACGGGATCTTCTTTTCCGCTAACATGTTATTGGCGATATTTGGCGAGATTTTAAACGTAAAAGAATCGTCGGGCGATTTCCAGAAAACACCAAGCACCTTCTCTGCTTCTATTTCACTTCCGAGATTAAGACTCTTATGTTGTTGACTATCGCTGTCATTTATTGCAGCTAAAACATCTTTGTTATTACATATCCAGTTTCTGATATTAAATCCGGCTTTTCCATGAATATATTTAACTTCTAGAGCTAAGGTAATTGCCTCTTCGATAGTGTCTACTGAATCTAAAGCTGGGATCACACGATTGCCGCAATGTACCAATTTTCACATTTTTTAATACCCCAATCGTGTGACCGCACAACCAAATGGCTCATGTACCAATCGAGGACAATATTGTGCATACTTTTACCAATCAAATGCAACCCTGGTGCGGCAATCGTGTGACTGTTTGCTATGCAACCGCGCGTCAATAAAAATTACAAAAATGCACCAATATTTATTGTGTTCTTGTGCGGCAATCAAACAACACAATACGCGGCAATATTTGCCTTTTTTATGAGATATACTATTTTGTGTTTCTTTTATTAGGTAATGAAAATAAATATGTATGTATTTATTTATTTTGCATTTAAATTTTTTTAATTAATTATTTTAAGTATGTATGTTCACAAGGATATTTAGCTGTTCTGTGCGAATATTATTATTAAAGATTTTTCTATTCGAAACTAAATTTACGAAATTGTTGAACAGACTGTTAGTTTTTGGAATGTCTTAAAAAAATTAAATAAAACTGTTCAACAATAATTTGTTTAAGTATATGATACAAATTTAATTTTTTTCAATGAACAAACCAACAAGAACTTTCAAACAAATAAAAAAGCTACCACAACAGCTGTTTTCGCAGTTAACACAAGTAAGAACAATCGTGTGACTGTGCTGCGGCAATTTTTGTAAACATTTCGCTTTGTACCAACTAGCGGCAATTAAATTTGTTTAAAACAGGGCAATCGTGTGATTTCAGAATATATGATTGGTGCAATTTCATTATTGTGCGTC
Source organism: Pollenia labialis (assembly GCA_949318255.1). Classification (NCBI taxonomy): domain Eukaryota; kingdom Metazoa; phylum Arthropoda; class Insecta; order Diptera; family Polleniidae; genus Pollenia; species Pollenia labialis. The sequence continues at coordinate 62,872,719 of OX439141.1, forward strand.
AATAAAGCACAATAAAAATTGTGTCATATTGGTGCATTTGCGGCAATCGTGTGATCCCAGCTTTAGTAGTCATCCACATAATGATTATTTTTTATAGCCGCTGCCGCCATGGGATATTTGCCACTAAATTTGTCAGCATTAGTATTTTTAACGTACTGCGAAATGCATGGTGAGCAGGAGGCTCCGAAAATCATCACGTTCATAACATATACATCTAGCTCTTTGTCGCTTTTACTACGCCATAGAAACCGCTGGGCATTACGATCCTCTCTTCTTATAAAAACTTGGTGAAACATCTGCTCTATATCGCCACAAATGGCTATGGCCTTTTGACGAAAACGAATGAGAATAGACTGTAGGGAGCACAGCATATCTGGACCTTTCATCAGCATGTCATTTAACGATAATCCATGGGCTCTAGCAGCTGCATCCCACACGATTCTGGTTTTTCCTGGTTTATTTTTATTAAAAACGGGGAAAATCGGTAAATACCAAACCTTTTCTTCTTTGTTTGGCGCTAGACAGTCTTCTTCTATCTTGGTTATATACCCTTTTAATTAATATTCAGAAATTGTTTTGTTAAAAATGTCATTTAGATTACTATCGTTTCCCAATTTTTTTGCAAGCACCTATATCTCTTTAGAGCCATATCGTAACTATTTGGCATTTCTACGTTTTCATTTTGCCACAAAAGTGAAGTTTCATAATGTCCATCTGGACGTTGTCTAGTATACTTTTTTAAAATAGACATAGCCTTTTCATCGTCTTTGCTCGTCATAGTTGTTGCGTTATCTATGCAAGCGGTTTCTAAACTGTAAAATTTTTTCATTAAATCGGATAGTATTTTAGTACTGCATTCGTCTACATGACAATGATGGTGTTCTACAAACTTATTTCTCATTGCACCGTATACCAACCAGCCAAGACGAGTACGAATTGCTACAGGTTCGCTAACCTTACCTTCTCTGATATTGTTGTAAACGCATAGTCTGGAATTATTTAAACAAATTAGTAATCGCGGCGTAGCACCGATATAACTTTTCACAGGTAATCCTGTTAAATAAGGAAAATCTTGTAAAAGCTTTTCAATGTATAAAGTTTGTTTTGGTAATGAAAGCTGTTTTACTGTACGAACATCTACTGTGTGAATTTTGCCATTAGGGCCAGCTACGTTTATACAAAGACGACGAGAATTGTCCTCATTTCGTTCAACCCTACCAGTCCATTTTAGGCACAAAGGTTCAGCAGTGCCAGAAAGATTTAAATCATTGATGATTTGTTCATCTATTAAACTCGTTGAAGAACCGTCGTCAATAAACGCAAAAGTTTCTATAAATTTGTTTTCATACCCATAGATTGTTACAGGAATAATTTTAAACAAATTGTTGCACCCCGTAGCACAGTGAGTATTACAGGTCTGTGTTTGATTGTTTTGCATTGAAACTTTATTTTGGTTTGATTCAGCAACATTTTGCGTTTCCCTTTTATCAACTTGTTTCTTATGTAAAAGGTAATGATGTTTAAATTGGCAATTATCTATACCACAAACGTTGTTGTTATTGCATTTACCAAAATGTTTACGTAAACATTGTTTACACAAATTAAATTCGCTCACAATATTCTATTTGTTTGTTCTATCTTCCTTTTTAAATTTCTGACAATTAGCAACATTGTTGCAGTCACCACCACAAACGATACAATTTTGTCTACTTTGTTCAGTGTGAGTATGTATATAAACATTTTTTTGCCTACTACGTGAGAGAAACTCTGCGGCAGAGCTAGAACTGCTGTCAATGTTGACACTGCTTGCAGAAACACCAATGTCAAAAATCCATGCTGCAAATACTGACAGATTTACATTTTTATTTTGTTTTGCTAAGTTCAATTTGTACGTTCCCCAATTAATCTGAAAATATGAGGGCAATTTAGAAATTAATTCTTGTAACAACGACGGATTATTGAGTTCATCAAGATGACCACAGGCTTCTATTGTTGCTTGAAGACTTTTTACTTGTACGGCAAATGAGGTAATTGTCTCCAACTTATTAACATTAACCGTTGGTAATGCCCGTATTTTTAGTTTCAGTGAATGCAGAATTTTTTCTGGTTGTCCATACAATAATTTAAGTGTTGAGATTGCGGCTGGAACACAGGACGGATGGATTAAAATGTGTTGAACAGACTTCAGAGCATCTCCTCGCAGGGCTTTTTGTAGGCGAATTAAATTTTCAGCATCTGTCAAGCCACATACTTCCGTGGACCAATCGAAGGTGGAGCTAAACAGTGGCCATTCTTCTGGACTGCCAGTAAACATCGGTAAATCCTTGGGGACTGTTTGTCTCGAGTTTATTTGTTGGTGGGTAAGGTTTGACGTTATGGTTTTGTGAGGAATAGACGAGAATGATGGACGAAAAGTGCAATTAGCTGGTGCCGGTAAAGAGACGTTGGGTGGTACAGCTGTTGTTGTTTGTGTTGTTGCAGCTTCTGCTTTATTAATAAATGTGGTTGTATTATTATATGCCGTTGAATTTACGTAGGCATGTGGTGTTTTATTTTGAATGTTTGTACTGGTGTGGTTTGTTGGCATATTATTTTGTGAATATTGTGCTGCTACATGACGTTGGTTTGACATTGAGGTTGCAAAATCTATATTATTACGTTCCGTGGAGCAATTCTGCACATTAATGTTAAGAGGTTGTACGCAAGGTAGGACTGTTTCTGATAAATCTGGAGGATTGGGTTGATTGTTAAGCCATTCATGTACAGAGTGGATATCTACGGAGCTACAATCATCGATCTCTTCCTCTTCTTGTTGTAACAATTGATATTTTTGTTTTAAGAATTCGGTGTCTCGCTCTTTAGCAAGCTTTTATTTCTTCTTCGAGACGCTGAAGTTCTTAGTTTTTTCTTCGAATGGTTGAACCTGTCGAAATGTTGGATGCTTTGCTACGATGACTGAGTGAAGATTTTGTTGAGCCCGGAGTTTGAATTTTATTTGTGCAATTATCGCATGTAAAAGTTTGTTTGTTACTGTCCAAGTTAACATAATTTAAGTGATAACATTTTTGGCACTTATGACATATTACACATTGACCCGTAGGTGGTTCATTAAAAACAGAACAATTTTGTGCAGACGGCGGTTTGGAGGCAAGTTGGTTTTGTTGTGGTGGTTGACTCTGAAAAGAAAATTTATCCATTTTTTGGGACTTACAATTTTAGCCGGTTGGATGTGGGTTTTCTTTGGGTGTTGTTAAACCGTGACTGCGGATCTTCCTACTATTTTTAGGTTATGTTCGGCAATACGTGATCCGGTAGGGTGGCACCATAAAAATAATTTCAAATTTGTTACGGGAATTTGCCCGAGCGCCCAGTTTTCACGAGATTATAAACAACAAATACAAGATTTCATAAATTCAGTTTTTATTGCATTTGTATGTTGAAATTCCTAAGTAAATTATAGTTTTTACAAATAAATACAAATTATTTAGTGAATGAAAATACATACTTTTTAGTGTGAAAACAAAGCGCGACAAATATGCTTGTAGTTATTCTATTAATTATGTTTTAAACAAATTAGCTTTAACAAGGTGAGTTATATTTTAGTTTCACTCTGCTTAACTATTTGAAAATGTGTTTTCTATACGACTTTAAATAGCTTTTTTACAATTAAAAAAAGAAAAATGTGCGCTTTTTCAAGGCTTGGGATTTTTACATGTTTTTTAGTTTTTGACAGTTTGATATTGCACTGTCTCGATAAATAAGTAAACGATCGATAAGCGATTAAGTGATTGAACGACAGTGGCGCTAACAAGCTGTTTTCTTGAACGAAAATTTATACACTCACTGGGAAGAGAATTTTAGAGGCAAGTTCGTATCAATTTTTAAAAGTACGAGTGTATTGGTAAAATAGTGTGAGTGTATTAAAACTTGATAGGCAAAACTTGATCGTGTAACCTTCAAGTTACCTACTTAGTCTGGGTTCACACTATGAAAGTTTTCTTTCAGAAAGCCTGAGTTTATGGTTGAGAGAGGAGAAATGAAAAGCATGTTCTCTTCCCCTCTCACCAATAAACTCAGACTTTCTGAAAGAAAACTTTCATAGTGTGATCCCAGACTTACAACTACAATTAATGTTGGAAGAATTCCAATCAATTGTAGTGGGGAATGTACTATTGTTTAAACTTTGATATTATTACAAATAGAACTGTTTCTGTAATTCTTATACGCTTAACAGTTTTATTTGGTTTAATATCTTTAGTTTTTCTAAAATCGTTATGGATGAAGTATCCTGATAATCTGGCCTAAGCAACCAGTGAAATGCGCATAGGAATAGCTAATCCCATCAACAATAAATTTCAGTGTTTTTATCAAATAATAAAAGATTTAGGCACGAATAACAAAATCATTTAAATTTTTTAAGAACTTTTTTTATAATATGAAAATTAAAAAAAATCCCTCAAAAATTTCAAAATATGCATTTAAACCCTAAATATGCAAAAATATGCTTTTCACCAAAATATGCAACAACATGCAAAAACAAATCGATGCCATTTTAACGCAAATTTAATGATTCGGAAGGATAATTGGTCCACATTGTTCTTAGATTTTCGACAAAAAACATGCATTTGCATGGAAATCGCATCCCTATTTATCAGTCCATTATGCAGATAAACTAAAACCTTGTTGGGAACTGCCGCCTTTGTTCGACAGTGAACTTGATTATGATACTTCTGCTGAAGACAGCGAGGGCGATTTAAATGCAGGATAGCCGACTGTTGGAAACCCTTAATTACTTTCATTTATAAACCTAGTTATTTTTGGATTGTATAATTTTTTACTGTAAAGTATCTGTCATACTTTGGTTTTGTTTTTCAATAAAATTCTTTATTTTAATTATTAGTCTTAAGCTGGGATCACACTTTTTATTACCCCAATCGTGTGATTGCACAACCAAATATCTAGCAATCGAGGACAATATTGTGCTTACTTTTACCAATCAAATGCAAGTGGCTGTTTGCTTTGCAATCGCGCGTCAATAAAAATAACATACAATGCACCAATATTAATTGTGTTCTTTTGCGGCAATCAAACAACACAATGCGCGCCTATATTTTCCTTTTTATAATAAATTTACTTTTCTATATTTCTTTTAGCAGGTAATGAAAAAATATGTACATATTGATTTATTATGCATTTAGATTTTCTTTTTAATAAATGCAATTAACAAAATATGTATGTACATACAGTGGTTCAATAATGTAGTCGGACAAACATTAAAATAATATTAAGCTAAATATTTTCTACAATTAAATCAGCGTAAAGATCTTAATTGTGTTGTTTTATTATTTCATGACGTTGTGCATTAAAATAAATTTTTTTTTATTAAAATAGCTTGTTTCTTTAATTCAATTTCATAAAAAAATTGTTACAGTGTAAAATTAAGCGCCAAAAAAGTTGTCAGACATATGGCAACACTTGCTTTTAATGTAGAATCAACTCTGTGGATCGCCATATTCTTATGCGCCCCATACACTTTTCAATTCAATTGTCAACTGAGTCTTTTAACTGAATTGATACTTGGCCACACACTTCTTCAACTGAATTGAAAGATTTTAATTCAACTGTCAAATTTAGATTTTTTTACAATTTTACAAAAATTTATTTTCTCTCCAAGTATCCATGTTTGCCACCAATGTCATTTTTTTATTTAAAATTTTATTGAAATTAAAGACAATTTTAAAAATATTTCACTTTTTCTTTGCAAAAAAAAATTAAGCAGACCATACACGATTCAATTCAATTGTCAACTGAGTCGGTTGTTGTCCAAATCAAAGCGTGTATGGCCTTGTCAGTTGATTAGTTTGACGGTTGTCGAGTTGGTTGAAGAAAAATCAAAAGATTTTGATTTTTTCAAGTTGACTCCAAGTCTTTCAATTCGATTGTACTGTGTGTGCTTAAGTCTCTTGATCAGCTGTCAAAATTTATGTTTGTAATTTTTGTTTGCAAAGAAAAAGTGAAATATTTTTAAAATTGTCTTTAATTTCAATAAAATTTTAAATAAAAAAATGACATTGGTGGCAAACATGGATACTTGGAGAGAAAATAAATTTTTGTAAAATTGTAAAAAAAATCTAAATTTGACAGTTGAATTAAAATCTTTCAATTCAGTTGAAGAAGTGTGTGGCCAAGTATCAATTCAGTTGAAAGACTCAGTTGACAATTGAATTGAAAAGTGTATGGGGCGCATTAACCAGTGTTACCGTTATGCGACTAAAGTCGCATTTTTGCCCCTTTTTGACTGCCGTGCCACTTTTTTGACCCCTTAGTTTTAAATCCCCTTTTGTATCATTTTGTATCTTTTTATGCCCCTTTTTGAACCAAATTTTTTTTATACTGTCAATCAATGAATCCGAGCTCAATTTGAAGAGAAAATAGCATCCAATTTGGAAAAAATTAAAATAATTCAGGAAGGGCTATCTATTAACAATAAAATTTACCTCAAATTTCTAGTATATGTATTAAATATTATGAATAAATTAAACCTTAATTTTCAAAACGAATCATCACAAATTATATATTTAGTTTCATCTACGAAAGATATTGTATTAGAAATTTTTAAACATTTTTTAAAAAAAGAGTATGTTATGCAAACAAATATAGAACAAATTGATTTTGTTGATGTTCTGCATATAAAAGAAACTCTTAATATATATATATCGGCCACGAAGCCGAGCTAGAAATATGTACTAACAACATCTTAAGTAGTGATATTGTAGAAATTAAAAACAACATTTTACTTTTTTACCAAAAGCTGTGCAAAGAAATTTTATCCAGAATTAATATTAGCGATAAGAGGCTGAGTTCATTAAAGGTTTAAGATCCAGTATTTATTAAGTCAGCTGAAGACATAAATTACTTTGAAATTGTTACCGTTTTTATTGATATAATTAATAACCCAGACGATTTTGTAAAAGAGTTCAAACTTTTAGAAACCAGATCAAACGATAAAAGCTATGAAGTAATTTTTAAAATATCTAAGCCTGAAACATTTTGGTATGAAATTGGCAATTTAAAAAACTGTTTGGGTGACAATTTATATAAAAACTTGTATAAATTTGCTTCGTATGTTTTTACTTTACCACATAGTAGTGCATCCGCTGAGCGGATTTTTTCTAAGTTAGCATATTTAAAAAATAAAGTGACAAATATACTGAAAGATACCTGTCAGTCTATGTTATCCGCTTTAAATTTGTATCAAAATGAATTGGAAGTTTGGATTCCAAGTGATGAATTGATAAATAAATATAGATTTACATTTTCAAAAAAATAGATATTTAATAGTTGAAGAAACAATATTACACTGCAATTTATAAAAAAATGGATCTGTACCTGATATTAACTATCTTCCCATCAATACTTTTATATGCTTTTTCCTCGAGGTATTTTCGTAACTTAATTTTTTTGGTAAAAAAGTAAAATAATCCAAGTGCCAAATATTTATGAACATATACTTACATATATACATATATCTATCTATTTAAATGTAAAGCTTTTTTGTATCAAATCATATTATGAACTATTTTTTGTTTTTGTAAGTATTGTTATTACACTATTTTAAGCTCGTTTTATTTACAAGTAATTAGTAACTGTTTTTGTATAAATAATTGAAATAAAAATTTTATGCAACAGTTCATTATCGTTTACTTGCAAACAAGACATGTATTTTCACGATATATGTATATTTTCACGATATATGTATATTCACGATATATGTATATATATTAGGGTGACAATGAAAAATCAACTTTGGATTTTTGATGATAAATGTGAAGATTCTTTTGCCACTTGGTCTAAAAATTACTTGCTGAAAATTTGAGCCAAATCGGATAATTTTTTGAAAATTTTGAACGGTAACACTGTTCTTAACCTGTTTACAGTAGGTACCCTACAAGAAATGCATAACCAAAACAAAAAAAATTACTATTACTATAACACTATATTGGTCAACACTACCGGTCATATAACTAGTAAAATGACCGGTAGTCTTCTTGTAGGGTATATTTAAATAAATTTTTTGAAAATGTCAAAGCAATGTTATACACAACGGAAGAAATAAGAAAAGTTATTGTAAACAACTTTGAAAGAGGAAAAACTGTCCGAGAAATAGGTGACTAAAGGCCCAACCAGAACATGCATGTATTAGCTATATATATATATATGTATATTTTCACGATATATGTATATTCACGATATATGTATATATATTAGGGTGACAATGAAAAATCAACTTTGGATTTTTGATGATAAATGTGAAGATTCTTTTGCCACTTGGTCTAAAAGTTACTTGCTGAAAATTTGAGCCAAATCGGATAATTTTTTGAAAATTTTGAACGGTAACACTGTTCTTAACCTGTTTACAGTAGGTACCCTACAAGAAATGCATAACCAAAACAAAAAAAATTACTATTACTATAACACTATATTGGTCAACACTACCGGTCATATAACTAGTAAAATGACCGGTAGTCTTCTTGTAGGGTATATTTAAATAAATTTTTTGAAAATGTCAAAGCAATGTTATACACAACGGAAGAAATAAGAAAAGTTATTGTAAACAACTTTGAAAGAGGAAAAACTGTCCGAGAAATAGGTGACTAAAGGCCCAACCAGAACATGCATGTATTAGCTTAAGCAACTGCCAAAATTTCACGAAAAGTCTGTCAAATGCATAAGCAAATAAAAAAAGACTTTTAGGTGGCCATAATGTACATAATATCTATTTAACCATTGTTGCATATTTGTGCAATATTTTGCTTTTTTGCGAGTACTTCAAACTAAAAAGTACCAAAAAGTCCAACCGTGTATTTGTTTATTTTATGCTATTTAATTTGTGAAGAATTTAAAAATATATAATTTGTGATGCTCTAAACACATAGACCACAGCAAGCTACAGGCTACAATATGTCAAAAATAAAATACACGATTATTTTGAAGCCAACACAGCTACAGGCTACAAGACGACGATTGAGGCTGTCGCCAACCTTAGAATAATTTCTAATTTTAAAGGTGGCAATGAGCAGATTAGTGCTGCCAACATAATAAACAATGTGAAATAAATAAGTGCTTTAATATATTTTATAAAAGGTTAGGAAAATATCAACATTCTTGAAAATTAAAAAGAAACATGAGGTAGTAGCCATTTTTACAAAAATGTATCAGTGAAAAAGTGTTGCTAATATAATTAAAAATGCAAAATTTTTTTTTGTTAAACATAAAAGAACCAGCTTTAAACAAAATATAAATTCGACTCTTTACCAAATTTGTATTTATGTATACATATAACTTTTTAGTGTACTTAAATGAAGTTCTAAAGAAAGAGGTAATTACAGTATAATTTACTTTATCCATATCTCTTTAGTATAAACTGTATTTTAGCAATATGAGTATCATTGAAAAATGTTTCAAAATGCCTTTGACATGGTGTTCAAAACGTACCGATACTATAAAAGAGACAATTACAAGAATCAATACTTCTTGCATTGACTGGGTTTTTATACAAAATTGGCTTAATTATTAAATTATGTCGATATAACAATAATTATATAAACATCTTATAACTTAGAGAACACTTCAAACTTTCGGATTGTTATTAGAGCTTTACTTAATAATTATGTCCATATTACAATAACTAAATATGTAACAAATACATAAATTGTTACCAAACATATATTTTTAGTTAAACTTTTATATAAATTGAGTAATTATCTAAAATAAAAGTTTTTAACCCAGGTATTCATAAACGATTATTAAATTTAGCAAACGTTTATTAAGGAACATTGTCATAGAAAATTAGTTGTATTAGGTATAAAATATTTTTATGAATAAAAGCATATATGTTTGTCATTTTATATGATGGAGTTTCTAAAACATAGCATATAAAGGCTTGAACTGTTTTCTATAACATGCATAAAAAAAGTTATATCGACAAATTTGTAACATAAACTCCACTTTGTACTTTCCAATGATACCAATACTGTTACGATGAAATTTTTACCTAAAAAATATAAATAAAATATTGTGAAACTTCTAATTCCTAAACCACGTGCATTTGCGCAAAAAATATGTGTATACATTAGTGATATTAGCATTTTTTATTTTAAAAGCAGTTTGTATACATTTTGTATTAAGCCTTTGTTAAAATAATTGAAAGAGTTTTTTAGTAAATTTATTATTTTACAGTTATAAAATATATTATAAATAAGTATAAAATATAAATACTTAATAATAATACAGGCTTTAATTAAATTTATGTAAAAGTCGTAATTGTGCATGTTGTTCCATTTTATAAAAGTAAACAAATAAAAATTTATAGTGGCACCACTGAAATATAAAAACATACTGCACAAAAACAGCTGTTTATATTTTTTGAATTGTAGCTGCCGTCTTCAAAATAATTCAGTAGCTGACTACACGGCTCCATATGCAACCAGCAGCATTTGTAGTCGTGTGTTCGTGTAGCCTGCTGTGGTCTATGTGTTTAGAGCATGAGTCTCTTAAAAAAAAATGGAAAATAAATTAAAATATGTAAAAGTCCATTTTAATTTATTTTATTTTTTATTGTTATACATACACAGCTGTTTTCGTACGGAACGTGCGTTCAGTTTCGCACTTTGCTTAAGCAAATGACATTTGACGAAACTTGACGAAAAGCATCATTAAGTACATTGTAGCTTGCCATATATGTTTTATATGTATTTGCACAGCTACTCATTCATGTTCTGGTTGGGCCTTTAGTTGAAAGGCCATAGTCAACAGCCCATGATGTTATTAAAAGTTATAGAGACACCAAATCAGTGGAAAATAAGCCAAAATCTGGAAGGCTCAAACTATTTACCAGTTCAGACCAGCGATGGATCATCCAAAAATTTAAAAAAAAATCCTAAGGTTAGTGCTGCAAAGTTGGCTAGTGAAATATCTTAGCGTATAAATAACCCAGAAACAGTAAAATTAGTGTTGCGAAAAAATGGTTACATTAATTGAGTTAAACGCATAAATCTATATATAAATCGGCTAAGGCAAAACAGTTAAGAACACTTTTCTCCCCTGTTTGCCCAGCGACTGGAATAAAAAATACACCATTTGAGAGGTATTTACTGGCAGAAGTGCACAATATATATTTTATTAAAATCTGTTCAATATTTTCAGAGTTATAAGCGTTCGAATTTAATACTAACACATATGCAAAACATATAAATAAAAATTTTGTTTTTTCCAATTATCAAATAATAAAAAAATAGGGTGGTCGATTATTCGACATTTGCAAGAATCCGGGTTTCGAATATATAAATCTTACATATAAATCGGCACAGGAAAACCAATTACGAACGATATAACATATGAACCGGAAGTTGGTCCGTCGCCAAATCGAACCACTAAGACGAAAAAATGAATGCACGAACCACCTAAATTCAAATATACTTAGATAAACTATATTTTCTTCATATAAAAAAAATGTATGGCCGAATTTCGACCATTAGGAAAATACTTGTTTTACTAAAATGTGTAAAAACATGGAAATTTCATTCTGGAACAAAGTATTATTTACAGATAAAAGTAAATTTAATTTATTTCGATCAGACGGACAATCCTATGTATGGCGACAGACCAACGAAGAACTTAAAGAAAGAAAGCTAAGAGCAACGGAGGCGGAGTGCCGAGTATCGAAAACAAAACTTAAAGCACATGCCATGCGCATGTGGCTTTTGTATAATTATCCACGTGCTTGAAACGCCAGCACAGTCTCCGGACATTAATGTTATAGAGCATTTATGGGCACATTTAGAAAACCAGCTGAAAAAATGTACGATTTCTAACAAAACCGGTCTCCTAAAGGCAAGTAAAGACGAATGGGTGAAAATTTATGTTATTGTTTGCAGAAACTTTGTAGAATCAATGCCGAGAAGATAAGAAGCAGTTATCGAAGGCAAAGGCCTTCCTACAAAGTATTAAATAATTTAAGAATATTTTAAGAAACAGCTTAATATAAGAATATAAAAGAATTTCGTTATTTTTTTTATAAATGAATTCTTAATAAATTTTAACTTTTTGTTATTAAAACAATATTAATACTGTTTATTATTATTAAACTAAAATTATTTAGACAATGTTTTAAATATCCAAAAATATGAAGTCTTTTTATTTTGTATCAGTGTCCGACTTCTTATGTTCACAAGCATATTTAGCTGTTCAGTGCGAATATTTTTATTCAAGATATTTCTATGCGAACCTTAACATACGAAATTGTTGAACAGACTGTTTATTTTTGGAATTTCTCAAAATATTTAAATAAAACTATTCAAAACAAATTTGTTAAGTACACCCAATTCTGTTTTTACACGATTTTGAAATAACACGGTTAATAAAAACAATACTTTCCTGTTTTTATACGAATTTTTTTACACGAATAAAAATATTTTTGGGGAATTTTCAGTTTATGTAGTTTACTCATATGTATGTAAAAAAGAGCTGCCACATACTTTTGATAACTTTCATGATTTGATTAAACATATGCATGTACTCAACATTTTTTATTTTTTTGAATATAATAAAAAAAGTAACCTATGAAAGGAAATAATTCCCAGTTTCTATATGTATGTACTTTAAAAAAACGTATCATGTGGTAACATAATTCTTTTTGTATTTCCAGTTAGGGGATTTACAAATTATGTGCTTGTCTTTGCACACAAATGTTTCAGACTTTTTTTTGCTGCTTTGTACTGATTGTTGAAGTTAATTGTCAAACTTGTTTGTTGTGAAAAAGTCTTATTTTCTTGTGTTTCTTTTTATTGAGAGTGGACAAATTCTGTTTTGTTTTATATTAATACGGTAAATTAAAAGCTAATACATACTAAGCACACATACATTAATTACTTCATAAATTTTTAATGTAGCTATAAAATACATAATAAAATTAAATAAAAGCAACACTGTATGAAGAAATAAAATGTTTGTGTTTCATAGAAGTATTAAACCCTTAGACAACTTTCAAGGTTGAATTAATCGAATATAACCTTATGAATATGTACTGTTTTTTTGCACGATTTTATTTTTACACTATGTTTCCTGGAACGTTTGTACCGTGTAAAAACATGATTGGGTGTACAAATAAAAAAGCTACCACAACAGCTGTTTTCGCAGTTGTACTGCGGCAATTGTTGTAACCATTTCGCTTTGTACCAACCAGCGTTACCGTTATGCGACTAAAGTCGCATTTTTGCCCCTTTTTGACTGCAGTGCCACTTTTTTTGCCCCTTAGTTTTAAATCCCCTTTTGTATCATTTTGTAGTTTTTTGTGCCCCTTTTTGAACCAAATATTTGTTACTGGCAATATTATATTACTTATCATGGAAACCAGGGCGGCTACTCTCTATTGCGATGCGAAAGAAAATTGTAGCAAATCTAGCGATTGGTACTCTTTAATACGTTTGCGCATGTGTCTTTCGCATCTTTTAATTTTTTTCTTTTCTAAATCATCACTTTATTTTATTTACATTTTTCAATTTCAAATATTTTTACACACTTTGGCATTTCATTACTGAAAAACCGCGCCATCTTTAATTTTTATTGCCACTATTGCTTATTTTAGAACATTTTGCGAAAGTGTTGGAGAGTACCAAGTTGGCATTTCGCTTTCGCATCGAAATTGTTTTCGCATCGCATAAGAGTGTATACCCACCGAAATATGCACTAAAAAACGCGTTTTATTCGCATTAAATATGCCCTAAAAATTGTTAAAAATATGCCCCAAAAAATCAACATTTTTAATTGTAAACAAAATATTCCACAATTTAATAACAGTTCCAATTAATAAAAATAATCCTAAAATTATAATCGGTAAATCCCAAACACAATAGTATTTAAAGAAGAATTTTCGAGATTTTACCCCATTTGGAACTGAATATTATCTAGATATTAACATCCAAATAAGATCTTTTGAGATTTTAGGGACGGTAACTAAATTATAAATTATTTATTAATGTTAACATTATAAAGGAAGTTAAAACTATTTATAGATGAGAGCTTTGGGCAAATGTGAACCGATTCAATAAGAATTTAATTTACAGTAAAATATTTTTGTGCCTTGCGCACAAGGTTAACATGGACAGACAACTAGCCAGATGGACGGATGGGCATCGTTATTTCACTTTAAAAAGTGATTCTAAGTCGATACACTAAAATATTGGTCCAGATTTCTGTTTTTAAAGTTGCTCCTTTTTTTCTCAGAATTCCCTTTTTGGTGACACTTTTTTTTTTGAAAATTCCCTTTTTGAAAATTTTGAACGGTAACGCTGGTACCAACTAGCGCCAATTAAATTTGTTTCAAACACTCAATTTACATGATGAATTTTATGAAATTCAATTTTAGACGTCATTTTTTGTTTGGTAACAAGCGGTGTAGAGAAGAAAGAGGGGTAGAAAAATAGACATGATTTATGTTTTCCCTTCCTCTTTCTTCTCTACACCGCTTGCTATCAACCAAAAAATGACGTCTAAAATTGGACGTCATAAAATTCATCATGTAAATTGAGTGTTAGTCTTTTACATTTTTAATCAAAGCATAACTTTTGAACATCGTTAATTTGAACGTGTAAATAAAAATTTTAAATCATATTTAAATTTTATAATTAAAATCACATGTTGCATCGTTAGATATTTGTCTAATATATCGTAATACATACCTTGAACAATGAGAGACCCTAAGGCAGCTGCCTCTCCAATAGAACAATAAAGGCGTCCATGACGTAAATCTCTTTTTAATTGTTGGTATAACATAATTCGACCATTGCCTGTTAGTCGAAAGGGATCCGCGGGATAAAACTTTACTCTAAAAGAGAAGAGTATTGGGTCCACATCTAAAAAAATAAGATGTTTTACTTAATAGACGCTTCTCGAGTATTATTATTAAAAACGATTTTGACAAAAAAACAAGAGTGCTACACTCGGACATGCCGAATCTTTAAAGCCCTCCTCCGACAGTAAGTACTTTATAGTTTAAAAGTGGTTTTTCGAAAGATGCTTAATATGATGCCTAAGGTAAATAACACAGTGCAACACGAAAAATAACCATATTAACGGTTTACTTCCTATGGAGGTAAAAAAAATATAATTTTTTAAAGTTTTTTGCGATTTTGATCTTGAAGATAAAGTTTTTTTGATTTTATATGTTAACAATTTTTGATCTTTATGGCAAGAGCTACAACTTTCAGAACGGTTTGCAAGATATGAGCCTGAGAAAATGATCACTTTTTTGCAAAAATGGCACCGAGGCCCCAAATCTTTGGGGCCCATAAAAAGAAGCATGACTTTGGGCAAAACTGGGAGACAGGGGTCTTTTTTTGTCCTTTATGGTAATTTTTTGTCCGTATATGGTTATTTTTCCATGAATTGAAAAATTACACACAGTGTAATGGACCTGTGTTATTTCTGGCCATATGAAGCTTAATTGGACCAAATTTTACCACAATATCTATACCTGCTACGGTTAAAGGACCGATTTTAATAACATTTTTATGATTTCTAGTCCTATACAACTGTGACATACCAAATTTTATTATAGTAGCATTATTGGTTACGGTTTTAGGCGTATTAACTTTTTTTTTTAGAGTAAGCTTTATATGGGACCTATGGAACATTATAGACCGATCTTCACGAAATTGGACAGTACATTTCTATCTCAATAAGACTGTGGCATACCAATAACTTTCATTTAACGTGATGTGGATTGTTATTTCAATATAAATGACATTTTGCTCTAACTTTACTGCAATGTTAAATTAACATGAATTATAGTTATTTTAAAAGAAACAAATTTTGTTCGCAAGTTATTGTAAAATCAGGTTAAATTAACGTGAAAAACGTATGAAGCAAAATTACCACCGAAAAATTTTAAATCAAATTTGTTTTTTACGTTTTAAACTTAATTTTTTCTGTGTGTGCATATTAGGGTGGGCCTTTAGGTTTTTTAGCGCGTTTAAGCAAAATATTTACAAAACATGTTTAATTAACATGTTCTTCCACATATTTTATTGTCATTAAAACACATAGAATTAACGTGTTTTAAAATTAAAATCTTTCCAAAACAAATAAAAGCCAGTGTTTTTTGAGGTATGTATGTTCAGTAGCTTTTTTGGTTTTTTACTGAATATTTTTTTAATGACATTACATCAAAAATTAAACACCCAGCAAGGCGAATTCATAAATGTGGCCGCATCATGAGAGACAAGGCGAATTCAAACAGGTAAACTCATCTCGTCAGCCGTTCATCAGCTGTTTCCACGGCGAATTAAAAAATATGGTCAAACGTCAAAATATGATTTTGTTTTGAGAAGAAGTTGAATGAAAAGTGTTAAAAATATTATTTTTATAATAAAAAAATTTCAAAACTGCGAATGATTGAAGTGAATTTATTAATTTCTTTTAAAAAAAAGTGATAATTTTAATTTGCAATAAAAAAATTTTGACAACCAACCAGAAAATTGTATAAACAAAATACATGGGGCTTTTTGTAGTTGTAGAGATGAGTTTACCTGTTTGAATTCGCCTTGATGAGAGAGATATGCTTGCTATCCAAGGCGAATTGACTTTCAGGTGGCGTTGAAAACACAGCTGTGCTACTTTTTTCTTGCATAATTGGGTAAAGACATGTCAAAAGTTGTTTACATTTTTTTTAATTATGCAGAGATATGTCAAAAGATGTTTATGTTAAATTGTAGCTGGAAGTTTTTCAAATTACAAATTAAAATAAACTTCAAAGTGAAAAATTAATTTTAATTTTTTTATTTATTTTTTATAATTTTTGTTATAAGCTTCTGTTTAATAGAGAAATATTTGTATATTTGTCATAAAATTCTTTTATTACAGAAATCTTATTCAAAAACCACGTTTAAAAATGCCTGCGTTTTGGTTTTTCGATTTCGAGAATACTCCTAAAAATGTCCAAATTTGTTGTTTTAAATTTAAGTTAAACGGACGAGTTTTGCGATCGTGTTTTATAAGCCATATAATAACATAACATATAATAATAACCATATATAAACGTTTTGGATTGGCATCAATCTTTGTTTTTGACGATTGCAATGATACGGGCGTGGACAATGAGTTATGTTTTGTTTCATTTTTACATGACGTGGCCGTGACTGCTTTACTTGTTGGATGTAAATAGTTATTTGCATATCTGAATCGGTACTACTAACTTTCTTCTTTTTATCCTTTTGTCAATTTCTTTTAATTCTGACGAATTTCCATCTTTGCTTTCATTAACAACCCAATTAAGAATAAAAATTCCCCGGGATCTTCTCCCTTCTCCCATTTTTCCTATGTAAATTCAATTGCAAAAAATGGGAAAAGGGAAAAAACTCCCGGGGAATTTGTATTCATAATTGGGCTGTAATTCTGAATTTTCATAGCTGGCATTTAAAACTACATCTTCTTCCGAAAACGGATTTTGACACAGCAGGTATTTGCCGGAAGAATTAACTTTAATTTCCTTTAAAGCTCGTTCAGACATAAAACATCCACAAGACCTACAAAACGAAATTTGCCAGACCTTTCGTAGCCAATCAAATTACAAATATACGGGGTGTGACGGGTGTCTAGCAATCCTTTCGTTTTGTCTTCTTCAGCACAGAACAATCGATTCCTGCAAACTTTGTTGGGTCAAAGCATAGAATTATCAACGATTTTCACGTTCAGCATCTTTTTTTTTCTAAAATTGTAAAATTAATTAGTAAAATAATGCATTTTTTTAAAACAAAATAAACTCTACCGGTTTTTAAGACATGTGCTGTAGACTAATTTTTCCAACCTAATATAGAGAAATGTCAAAAGTTGTTTACAATTGAATTCGCCTTGTTTATGTTTTTTGACATACCGACCAACTCAAGGCGAATTCAAACAGGTAAACTCATCTCTACAACTACAAAAAGCCCCATGTATTTTGCAAGGTATATTTATACAATTGTCTGGTTGGTTCCAAAATTTTTTTATTGCAAATTAAAATTATCACTTTTATAAAAGAAATTAATAAATTCACTTCAATCATTCGCAGTTTTGAAATTTTTTATTATAAAAATAATATTTTTAACACTTTTCATTCAACTTCTTCTCAAAACAAAATCAGATTTTGACGTTTGACCATATTTTTTAATTCGCCGTGGAAACAGCTGATGAACGGCTGACGAGATGAGTTTACCTGTTTGAATTCGCCTTGGACCAACTCAAGCAACAATAAAAAACAGTGTTGTTTTTCGTGTTGTTGACTTGTTGTAGTCTCGCCGCCACCTGAAGTAAATTCGCCTTGCTTGCTATCCCTTTTTTTGAAAAAATACTATGTATTTTGTTATTGTAGCAAGTTAGAGCGAATGCCAAAATTATTTGTTTATAAAATATATATGTATATTGCTTTAGAAGGTATATTTTTTTCCTGTATTGCAAATTTATTGTGGCTCCACTTATTCCTTACGCCTTTTAAAATCCTTGTGCTTAAATTTTGTGTTCACTTTTTTGTTTGATAACATTTAAAAAGATTTTTTTTTAAGAATTTATATTTTTATTGAATTTTTAATTTTAACAAATTTTTTTGTCATAAAACGTAAACAACGCTTGACAGTCAGTATACACACAAGGAAATAAACATTAAACAGATGACTCGAAAATGTCACCTTTATGAATTCGCCTTGATACCCAGCCAGCGAAATACTCCGACATTGTCTGAATTCGACATTTCTTGCAAATGTCTGCTTTCATTCTTAGAGAATTCGTTCAGATTTCTGTCAGACATTAAATATACTTACTGTCTGGGCGATTTTTGATCGATATATCGGAGGAAATTTATTTACAGATATGTCTAATAGAATTCCAAGGGAATTCTTATAGATGTGACAATTCTCATTAAGTTGAAAATAATTTTAATTTTATTTTATTGTTTTAAGATAAAAAGATTAAAAAAAGGTATGTACGTGTAAAATTTACAATTATATACTTTTAAATATTTAGCAATAAAAGGAATTCTTTTAGCTATCAGTTGAAAAACAATAAGAATCTCGGCTAGCTCATCAACATTTTCCATGCCTTTTTTATTAGATTTCTCTCAGATATCTATCAGAAATGTCGGCAAAAAAACCAGAATTTCCCACGTATCAACCACTTCATACGTTTTTGGGTCAGAAATCTGAGAGAATTCTTATACGATTCAGACTTTTTTATCGACGTTTTTTTCAGATTTCTGGAAGACGTCGGACTATTTTGCTGGCTGGGTAATTAAAAAAAAGTAAGGTAAGAAAAGCATTCACTGCGTGGAAGCGAAAACGCGTGGTATGAACCTCCAGCTTAAGAAAGAGAATTCGATGCCTTAAGCTGGAGGTCCATACCACGCGTTTTCGCCTCCACGCAGTTCATGGTTTTTTAACCTTAATTGCGTTCTACGTCTCAAGTTACATGCAACGCTTTTTATGCAGCAGCACCACAAGTAAAAATAAAATTTAATGTGTCAAAATCAGCTGATTTGTTCGAACGCAGCTTGTGATGCTTACAAAAGTAGAAAGTAAACCTACTTTTCCCCTCAAGGCATCAACGCTTTTGTGCATGTAACTTACTACGTATCACTACACAGGTTCTACTTTTTTGACAGCTGCGTATGCAGCGAAAAAGCGAGTGACGCGTGGTGTGGACCTCCAGCTTTACTTCCTCAACCTCGTAACTTAAAGAAATACGGTTTTAACTTTTTCATATCAAACGATTGCTATTTTTGTGTTCTACTACTGCAACAACTTATTATTTCAATACTTTGTCTCAATTCTGTAAATATTCACGTATCTCATTAACTCCTATTTTCATTACTGCGTCAATCTCTTGTCTTAATATGTGCAGTTGTTAAACTGTCAAGAATTTTAAAAATTTCGTCTTTGCGTAAATTTAGTCTGGAACGTTGTTCAAGAGGTGATATTCAAATGTTAATGATGGACTTGCAAGCTCCGCAAACAATTCCTCTACTTTCAAATTGAGCAAACTACTACAAAACAAAACTATGTGTGAACCAATTCACAATTTTTAAAGAGTATTATACTAGCAGACTGTCAAAGGGAAAAGAAAATACCATTTCTTTTCCCCTCTCTCCTAAAAACTCAAGACTCGACGAGTCAAACTTGACGTGTGTGAACCGGCACTAAGGCATCGAATTGTTGTTTTCAAAGGCATAGCAGCGAATGAATAGAAAAGAATTCAATGAATTGTAAAGCAGCCCATACACTATTCAATTCAATTGTCAACTGAGTCGGTTGTTGTCCGAATCAAAGCGTGTATGGCTTTGTCAATTGATTCGTTTGACGGTTGATGAAAAATCAAAAGATTTTGATTTTTTCAAGTTGACTACTAAGTCTTTCAATTCGATTGTACTGTGTGTGCTCAAGTCTCTTGATCAGCTGTCAAAATTAATGTTTGTAGTTTTCTTTTGCAAAAAAAAAAGTTAAGTACTTTAAAAATTGTCTATTATTTCATTAAATTTTTAAAATAATTTAAAATCTTTCAATTCAGTTGATGAAGTGTGTGGCCAAGCATCAATTCAGTTGGAACACTCAGTTGACAATTGAATTGAAACGTGTATGGGGCGCAATTTGAAATTACATTAGTGTCCAGACTATAAAGCTCTTGTTTTTAAATTTTTGTATTTTCATCTTGTCTTTCCTCTTCTCCTTTTTAAATTATATACATATATAATGTTTATTCAATATAAGGTGAACGTAAAGTTGGAATTTAACATCAATAAAAAAACAGAAATTGAGTTTCTCTGCAAACAAAGTTTGATATTTTATTAAGTACAATATTAACATAATTCTTAATTAGATAAAACTCTCGTTATTTTACCTGCAAACAAAGAAACGACATTTAAAGTTTATAATTCAATGTCAATTCCTCTTGTTTTGCTATATGCAATAATTTAAAAATTAATTTTACTTGATTTTATGATTTAATTATTTCAAAACTTCAACTTTTCCTTCAAAAATATGAAAAACATATGCTTTTATAACAGAAGCTTAAATAAATGAATTCTTATCGTAAAGTCAGAAACTTAAATAAAGGAATTCAATTCCTTTACATCTCCCCCCTTTAAGAAAAAACTAAATTCTTCTTCTTCTTTTCTATTTTAGTCTTCTTCAAAATTTGTAACAGGAATTAATTTTGCGATGTGAAATAAATTAAATTCAGAATCGTTTAGGCCAGTTCTAATTTTATAGATCGAATTTGAAATTTTTTCTAGTATTTGGTATGGCCCAATCCGTAATTCATCCATCTTCTTCCTGTTTAATTTATTACCACTTTCTATATATACCATATCTCCTATCCTTAAATCAACATGTTTTCTTTTTATATCATATTTCTGTTTATTGTAACTATGTGATCTTATGGTATTTTGTAAAGCATTTTCTCTGTCTTTAATCCAGTTTTCATGTGTAAATGTTTGTTTCAATTCTCTAGGTAAAAGTGAACCATCCGCACCTTCCAAAAGATATTTTGGCGTGTATCCTGTAATTGTATGTTCAGTTTCATTATATGCTTTCACACATTCCTGTGCTATCGTTGTCCAAGCTCGCTTTTTCTTGCTCTCATTTATCCTGCATCTTATTTTATTAACAAGAGTTTGGTTTAGCCGTTCATTTAGACCATTTGAAAATGGTGTATCCACGGCCGTGAAAATTATGGGTATAGATTTCTCTGTTAAGTAATTTTTGAACTCTTTTGAATTTATTCCTGGGTATTGATCGGATAAAACTTTTCCAATGTTGTTATCCGTTACTTTTTCCACAAGTTTGATGAAATCACTTGCGGTCTGTGTTTTTGATGTGTGGATATATGCATATCTCGTGAAATGGTCAACCAGAAGATGTAAATATTTTTTTGTGGATCTCGAACCTCCAAAACCACCAATAGTGTCTATTGAAACTATTTCAAATGGATTTTTAGCCGGACCTAAGTGTGATAGTAGGCCAAATTTGTCTCTCCCTCTCGACTTATTCTTAATGCATATTTCACAGTTTCTGCAGACTTTTCTTATATTCTGAGTCAAATTTTCTGCTGAGTAAAATTTACTAATTTTGTTTTGCGTTTGTTTTATTCCGATATGACAATAGTGTTTATGCACTTTTTTATAAATCCTATGCTAAACTCTTCGGACAGAATGATTTTCTCTTTTTTTCGTACTTTTTTATAATATATATTTTCCTTAAGTATGAATTTATCCTTTTTCTCTTCCAGCTTTTTATTTGCATTTTGGTCTTTTAAAATTTCATTTAGACTGATAAAATTTACTACTCTAAGCTGTTCATCTTCATTGTCGTGTGGTTCCAATACCGGATTTCTACTTAAACAGTCTGCTTCTAGGTTTTGTTTCCCTGGGGAATACTTTATATCAAAATCATACTGAGACAGGTAATGCGTTAGATCTCCCAATTCTTCATCAGTTCTAGACCTGATGTTCATTCTTTCTAGCGGCTTATGATCACAAAAGACTGTAAATTTTGTTCCCAAAAGTCTATATTGCCAGTATTTAATAGCTTCCTTAATCGCTACACATTCCAAATAAATAGCTTTCTTCTTTTTTTGATTTGAATTTAGTTTTTTTTGAAAAATAAGCCACCGGTTTGATTTCTCCATTTTCTTGTTGTTGCTTTAAAATTGCACCGATGCCTTTAATACTTGCATCTGTGTAAACATATATTGGTAAGTTTTTATCGAAAATTGATAGAACAGGTTTTGAACAAAGTAATAGTTTTACAGATTCGAACGATTCATTACATTCTTTGAACCAAACAAATTTTTCCCCTTTTCTCAATAAGTTGTGAAGTGGATCCAAAAGTATTGAACTCTTTTCTATGTATTTATTGTAAAAATTAATTTTACCTAAAAATTGACGAACCTGTTTCTGAGTGTTTGGAATCGGAAATTCCTTTATCGAAATCAAATTATCTTTTAATGGGCTTATTGTGTTGTTCTCTATAATATGACCCAAGTATTTTACAGAATTTGCCGCAAACTTACATTTTGATAACTTCAGCCTGAATCCTTCTGCTAGTATTGCATTTAATAACTTCTGCAAGTGGTTTATGTATATGATCTTCAAAAGTATCTGAAAACACTAAAATGTCATCTATATAATTAACTGCGAAAGTTGTTAGTTTGTGCTTCCTTATTATATTGCTCAAAATTCGTTGAAAAATAGCGGGAGACGTCTTTAACCCGAAAGGGAGGCATGTCCATTGAAAATTACCTTCTTGGGTTACAAATCCAGTCTTTTTTCTATCTTGAATTCTTAATGGAATTGCCCAAAGAGCTGAGTTTATATCAAGTGTTGAAAAAAATTTACAATTCCTGGTTTTATCTACCAGATCTTCAATGAGGGGGAATGGCTGTGACTGAGGTATTACAATCTTATTCAATTCTCTGAAATCTATGCAAAGTCTCGTTTTCTTACCATCCTCTCTCTTATAGGCCAAAGTTACTGGGGCCGCAAATGGACTGTAAGACTCCTCAATTAGGCCTTTCTCAAGTAGTTTTGAGACTTGCTCTTCTATTTCATTTCGGTCCTCTATAGAGCATCTATATGGTCTCTTGCTGCAGTATTTATCCACTTTAATATCAATACGTGCTTCATAATGTCTCACTGTACCTGTATCAAATCGATCTCTTGCAAAAATGGTTTTATAATTGCCAATAAGTTCGCATATTTTTGACTGATACTCTTTACTTAAGTGGTTTATATAAATCTCAAAATCTTCCACCTTTATGTGTTCATTAAAATTCACTATGTCGACATCAGGTGTTTTGCATTCATTTTTATTTCGTTGATCATTATTAGCTGTAGCTATTGTATTTTTTTCATATTCACAACTATCTTTTCTATCAGTTTCAATAGTTTTCTGCGTTATCTTTAAATTTTCATCCTGATGCAATCTAAATGTTTTTATCATGTTCAGTCCAATCAAAATATCGTACTTAAAATTGTTCCCATCTATGACAAATAAGTCTACGTCTTCTTCTATATTGAATATTCTTATTTTTAATTTAACTGTTCCTTTTGTTTTTTTCTCACCATTAATTGTCTGAAGGTTTGTACTATGCGCATTTATTTCTTTATTTTTAAATTTTAAAAGTTTTGAACTTATCAAAGAGACATTAGAACCAGAATCATATATCCCAGTCGTCTCTATTGTGTCTTGCAGCAATAGTTTGACTTTTATTAATGGTGTTATATCTAGTTTTTTGGGTTTATGTCGTTAAGTTCAGCCTCTATCTCGGAGTTATGAACATACTTTATTTCATTCTTTTTTTCTGCTTGACTCTTCTCATTTACTTTGAACCAACATACTTGTTCAGAATGATAGCGAAACTTTTTCCAAATTCTTTCACATATTTTGCATGGGGCTTTTTCTTGGGACTTTTCTTTAGAACCTATGTGCATTAGAGCGTCTCGCCATATAGGCAAGAAAAAAAAAGTTCGCCGTACACCACCGAATACGAAGTAATGTTGTAAGACATTTTCAAAAAAAATTTTTTTAATTTTTTTTGCCGAAAGTAGGGGTCGCCAAAATACATTTTTCGTTATATCTTCGGCATTTACAGTCGGATCTCAAAGTGTGATATATCGATGTTTTTGTCTCAAAGAGACCAATGTTTTGCTTTAATAGTCAATGGTATTTTGTATCCCGTTCTAGTATTTACCCACCAGATCTCATTTTCTACCACCCTAATGTACCACCCTAATAGCAGAAAATTAAAGCCCGCAAAAAATCATTAAACTTTTGTTAAAGAAGTTTTTCGATAGTTCCAACAGAAGTGTTAAAAAAATATAATTTATGTTTTTTGCCGAATGTAGGGGTTGACTTTTTAAACAGTTATCATATATTCGGTATTCACAGTCGGATTTTATAGTATTATATATCGATGTTTTTGCCTAGTATCTTCTTTTTTAAATAGTGATACACTCTTTTCGAACTTACCATAATATCTGTACCAATACAATAAAAATTCAAAGATCTGTGTATATTAAAACAATTTTATTTAATCATATTTTGAAATGACCCAAGTTGGCTATATTTTTCACGGCTTTCGAGCTTGGAAAAAATGTGGCCTAGGCGTTGCTCATCGGTAACAGCCATGGCAGACTCATGTACTACATGAACAAAACGCTCGGTGTTTTGAGAATGGCACGGATATTCTGTGAAATTAATTAAGGTTAGTCAACAAAACTATCAAACAAAGTTGTTTTTCTTGTGCTACCTGGTATCTCGATTATTTCTTTTGAAAACTGTAATGCTTCCAGCTGGTCTTGCATATAGAACTGCAAGCACGGCGGCTCAGTCAATTCAAATTTGGTCCAATTGATCATATGGTAATATGAGTCACTTTCGAAGTCTATCTATAGTCAACAATCGTGGACCGCACTGATCGATGAAAAACTCTTTTGCGTGGTCTGGAATTTTATCAGAGGCTGTGCAATTGCATGCAATATTTCTTTCAATACCGCACTTACAACGCGAAATTAAGAACAATCTATTCCACTCATTTACATTGTATTCGAATTTATATTTTACCATTTTGTAGTAATCATTCAGAAGCTTATCCAAACTTTTACGAACACCACTTACCGACATTACTGGAATGCCTGCGCGCTGCCACAAAATGATGATACCTCTCAAAACTTCTTGTTTAAAAGCACCCAGCTTTCGAATTCTACTAGCGTTATGCCGAAGATGTAAAAAGAAATTAATAACATCACCCTTAGTTGGTAATTTAGTGTTGTTTAATTCACTGATAGTAAAAGACATTTTTTAGTTTATTTAAATTAATTCTTGACACGACACGATTAAATATTGATAATTCCAACAGATATTTCATGGATAATACAAAAATAAATAAACTATGAGAGTAATAACGGTACTACTTCCATTATTAGAGGATTTAAACTAACTCGAATTTACTTAATCTCCCGTTAACGTCTAACCGAAAGATGGATTTCCGGGTATAAAATTTTGTACGAAAAATTTCAAATCAATTTCAAATCAATTTAAAATCACATTTCCTAGGCTCGACAAAACACATGAATTTTTTTCTTATAGATCTACCGGAATTATGGAAATATTTCATAAGAACAGCCTTAACTATTAGAGCGGTTATATTGAGGTCAATGAATATTAAAGATGACCATTGGCCTCCTCGAGACAAAAACATCGATATATCGCACTGTGAGATCCGACAGTAAATACAGAAAATCTGACAAAAATACTCAAAAAGGTAACCCCTACATTCGGCAAAATACATAAATTGTATTTTTTAACAGTTCTGTTGGAAATATCGAAAAACTTCTTTAACAAAAGTTTAATGATTTTTTGGGGGCTTTAATTTTCTGACAATAGGGTGGTACATTAGGGTGGTAGAAACTGAGATCTGGTAGGTAAATACTAGAATGAGATATTTGAGGTTAATGACTATTAAATCAAAATATTGGCCTCCTCAAGACGAAAACATCGATATATCACACTTTGAGATAGGACTATAAATGTCGAAGATATAACGAAAAATGTGGTTTGGCGACCCCTACTTTCGGCAAAAAAAATTAAAAAATTTTTTTTCAAAACTGCCTTGCAACAATACTTTATATTCTGTGGTGTACGGCGAACTTTTTTTTTTCGAGACGCCCTAATGTGCATACTTTTCTTCTTTTCAAGGTTTTTTCTTTTTATCAAATGCTCTAGGCTTCTTAATTCATTAAAAAGATCTTTAGTATCTTCTAAGTCTTCTCTATTTATTCTATCTGTTACGAAATCCGGTAATCCTGCTGCAATCAGATCAATTAAAGTTTTTTTATCTATCGATTTATTTAATTCCAGTAGAATCCTTTCTTTTTTAAGAGCGTAGTCTAAAAGTGATCCGCTGTTATGCTTGAAAAACATCGCATATTTCACTGGACCCCACCCTTTATCAGCGTACGTTTCACAGAAATTATTTTTCCACTCTATCCACTCAGAACTTAATGTCAGCTTTATGAGCATAGAATTATACCAATCTAAACACGATCCTTCTAAAAAAAATCTAAATATTTCTATTTTTTCGCCATCTTTCTCTATTTGTAACCGGTCGCATTCATGTTCAAAGAAACATATCCACTGAGTAACATTTGAACTTTTGTTTGAAAATTTCTCTAGAACAAATTTTTCAGATAAAACTTTCATGCTATTTTTATTTTCGTTGTTTTGAGTGTTTTCTTTTTTCGTACACACACTCTGTAGTATATTTGTTAACATCTCTTCTGTTATACCCTCTGTAGCAATGATTTTCTTCTCAGGTTGTTGTTCTTCTAGATAAATGTCCTTAAATTGAACGTTGTTTTCCTCATCTACATAAATCTTCGACAGTGACTCGTCTAATTTTATCCAGACTCTTCTTGTTTGGTGTCTCTGTTTGATAGAATTTTTTACTTTTTTAAGCACTGTAGTTTTCGACAATTCTGTATGATATGCCATATCTTGATATTGCTCCGGCAAAATAAAAGTTTTTTCTTCGACTGTTGAAATTGAGGTTAGAGCCAGAATATTTGATTTCCCGTCGCTCGCTGATTTAAGCACAAACTCAAATTTTAACTTTTCCATTTTGCCAGTAAACAAAAATGTCGTTTTATAATGTTTATTCAATATAAGGTGAACGTAAAGTTGGAATTTAACATCAATAAAAAAAACAGAAATTGAGTTTCTCTGCAAACAAAGTTTGATATTTTATTAAGTACAATATTAACATAATTCTTAATTAGATAAAACTCTCGTTATTTTACCTGCAAACAAAGAAACGACATTTAAAGTTTATAATTCAATGTCAATTCCTCTTGTTTTGCTATATGCAATAATTTAAAAATTAATTTTACTTGATTTTATGATTTAATTATTTCAAAACTTCAACTTTTCCTTCAAAAATATGAAAAACATATGCTTTTATAACAGAAGCTTAAATAAATGAATTCTTATCGTAAAGTCAGAAACTTAAATAAAGGAATTCAATTCATTTACATATATATATACACACAAAAAAATTCGTAGGTAAAATGAACTAAAATCTTGGTATAAAATTAACTAAGCGCAAGGGTAGCATGGCAGTATCTAAGTTTTTTAGATAATATAACTATTAACTTAGGTAATTTCAATGTTCGAAAAAGTATCTGAAAATATTTTTAAACTAACTTAAAAACTTTGAAAATCTACCAATGAGAGTAAAGTTATTTATATATTTAGTTGTGGAAAATTGTCCAAGCTACATTTTGACATAGACATACATAGATTTTAGGGAAATTGGCCACTTTTCTTTAATAAAGTAAGAATTTTTTTTAAACTCTATATTCTATTATTAATTTATTTAAATAAAAAATTTTATTTATCAATTTATAATTTTGAAAAAATTACATTGCAATTAAATGGTTGGTTGTATATGTATGAATGGGGTGTAAGGCATTCGGCAGGTAAAAGTATATAGTAAATCTTCATAACTTGCAATTATTCTCGAATTTTCTTGAAATTTTGCGGTAAAACAAACTGAAAATATCAATTGGAATTATCTTGAATTTGTAAACAGAAAAAAGAAAATATTATCGAAGCATTATACGCTTGCTTGACGATTCTAAATAATTGTTAAGTCCTTGTCCATATTATGAAACATTTGCTGCAAAAACCTTTTTTGATTCTCTTTCGAAACTGCATTCGTGTCCATACAACGAAATTTTTGTTTTCCAGCATTAAGTTATGTAGGTATTTTGAATGCCTCGTCTCTTTCTTCTTCTTCCCTTCAATTATGAACTTAAAAAACTGCTTTTTCACAATCAAAATCAAATATTTCGCAGAAAATATTTCATATTATGGACGGGGATTTGCAAACGCAGTACATGTAGCTCAGTATTAGGCTTTCAAAAGTGCAAATGCAAAATATCTTGGCTCTTTTGTTACATCCAACAACAGAGTTTCCGTTAGAATTCATTAAATTGCAACGATATTTTACATTTTCTCTCTTGCAAGCCTATTATTTAAATATGCTATCGAATACTTTTTGCAACCATGAAAACATTTAAATGCCCGCAAAGAATATGCGGATAAGTAAAATTTTTTTAAATATAAAACACTCCATACCTCTTTATGATTATTTTTTCTTGTTTCTTTCTTGAAATATGTGTATATGTATGTATATTTTATTTAACACACATCTGTAAATTAAAGTTAAGAATGTTTTATTGATACATATGTACATACATTTTATATATTTAATGCTCGTAGTTTTTTTCTGTTTTTTTTAATTTAAATTAAATTTTTTTTAATATAAACGTTTTCTTCACAAAAAATTCTAATTGACAATAAAATTAAATAAAGCTTCACATACATACATATTATGAAAATCGAAGAAGATACCTAACTCAATTAGTAATATTAACAAAAATTTTAAGCAAAACTTCGTTTATATGTTACCAAATATTTAAGGTAATTAAAATTAGTTTTTTGTTTCTATATAAAAATAAATTACCTATACAGGCCTTGGTAAAATTACCTAATTATTTTTTTGTGTGTAAGTATATATAAATACAAATACACCTACATCAAACTTCAAGTTAAAAAGTTTGAATGCATATTTTTGTTGCACATTTTGAAAAAAATTGCTTTATTTTGCCATGCACTATTTCTCAGAAGAGGTAAAAGACAGCTTCGATGATATTTATTTATTGATTTCTTATGGGAAAGCAAAGCACCTGCGTGTTGCCTTATATAAAAATAATTATCCGAATTAATGTCTTCGTCTACAGCCTATAACAACCAGTAGTGCAATTCACAAACTTTTAACTTTTTTATTAATTTAATTTTAATTAAATTAATTTTTTAATTTTATTTGATAAGAATATTATAAATAAATAGGATAAACAAATCAGAAGCTCTAGGAATTGCTGTGTGATAAGAAGTGGATCAATTGTAGGCTAAATACCTTAAAGCCATATCATTTATCGACTATACAGGTACAAAGAAAAATAAACACTTTTCTAAGCGGATTTAACCACACCAAAAATGTTGGTGTTAATAAACCACAATTTGTCTTGTTTAAAATAACAGCTGACTGAAACAGCTGGCTTTTAACACCAGCAGATGTCGTTAAAAGTGTTAGTGAATAGCAAAATGGTTAATTTTTTGGCTAACATTTTTAAACGAAACAATTGTGGCTTAAAAAGCATAGTGAATTGCACTACAGATGGGGGATTTAAAAGGATTTAACAATGGTGGATTTAGGTAAACTGATATTGCCATAAATAAGATGTATTTTGTGGAGGGTAACTTAAGCTAACCAATTTGTAGCAAGCTTCATAAAGTTTAAACAAAATTAAGGATTTAAATTTATTGTTTTAAATCCTTAACTGCTTGCATATTTAATTTAAATTGTTTTCGAAAACAGCGTAGTGAAAATTAATATACCACAGAGAAACTATAAGCATTTGACCATACAAATATTACTTCCGTTATATTTTGTTTTGAAGAAGGCAGTAAACTTTTATTTTGAAAAATGTAGGGTAACATATATGTATCTCTAAAGGCATTTTAAAAAACAAAATTAATAAACATTTGATTCGTATGTAATTGCGATCAGTTTCACACATCGCTTAAGCAAATGACAGTTTCAAAAAATGTAACAAAGAGTTTTCTTAAGTTCAATATGGTTTGACAGTTATGATTAACATGTATTCGCACAGTTGCTCAAGCCAGCTTATGCATATTATAGTTGAGCCTTTACAAGTGACTTAATTAACATGATTGTCTTACTTTTCTTCATATATTTGTGTTTTTCTTTATTTTAACTTCAACTTTTGTAGTTACTTACGTTTATGAGACTGAATTTTAACGTTCTTCATGCTATTTTTGTTTTTTCTTGTTATTTTTATGTTTTTTTATGTATATTTTTTAAATTTTAAGCGCATATATTTCTATATTTATTGCATTTTTTATGCGCATAAAACGCGATTTAAACTGCATAAAAGTCCGGGCCCTGGTTATAATGCCTTGTAAAAAGAGTTAAAAAATTTCATTTAATACGTACTCCAGGTGATTCCGATTTTTTACAAATTCCCACAATATACCACGTTTTCGTCAATTGATAAGCTAGAATCAAAAATTATAGCCATATTATTGACTAGCAAAAACGGCTATCTGGGGCACAGCGAAAAAAGTTGAAGAAGATGCACCAGAATAATATATTGGGTCAATCTCGGGACACTCCGACGGAAGCATCGGATACTCCTTCAGCCTCTGAGGCGAAGAAAATCAAATCTCCTGAGGAGTTGAATACTGAGAACAAATCAAAGAAAAAGAGCTCTCAAAAAAGACTTCTGTCAGAATTCGGCGAGCACGTCGGCCGAATCAACCACGAAGAAAATACACCTATAAAGGAGCCTCCTAGACGCTTAAATTGGTAAACAACCGCCATCTTATACCAAAATTGCCAGGAAAGGATACCAGGGCGATCTATGCTAACAACGATAAGATAGTGGACCACGCAATCGCTTCTAAAGGCAAACAGCCCATAGAGAGCGTGTGCAGCGAATTCATCAGGAGAGTGATCATCATGAGACAAGCATTACACCAATGTGCTTGCACCCGGAGGAATTTATTGGAAGTATCCCTCCTCTCTGGGACGGCGCTAAGCTGGGACTAGGGAAGAGGAAAGGCCTTCCGATGCTCGCGATGACCACTGTTTATATCAAAGGATGGGACAGCAAGCTGGCGAACGAGCGTATACTTGAAATACTAGGCAGCCAACACGCGAAACTTGCCGTGGAGAAATAGGAGGTCTTTCGGAGGAAAAAGGACTCTAATGGTGCTCTTCTTGTGATAGGCATTGACTAAGATTCCAAGGCCAGCCTTGCAAAGAATAAAGGTATGGCGTCTAAAACACTCTTCTTTAAAAATGGGAATGTGCCCATCGGAGGGACTGATACGACTAACCCCGGCAGGTGTAATAAAATACCGGAAACGGCGCCTGCAACACCATCAGCTATTGGAAATCTAAAGGACTCGACTTCAAAAAGCGAGGGCCAAATCCAAATCGTTAGGGAGGACAATGACAGAGATTATCCAAATATACCTCCACCGGAGCGACTCTAGCCAACGCTCTGAAGTTTAAAATACAGGGCCTCGTCCTATGTCACAAGAACTTGAGCTTACTTCTCTCAGCAGGGTTGTCAACGTCGGATGCAATGGTGCTGATACAAGGGAGTTGATACCCTAGAGGGAAGCGAACTAACACCAAAGTAGTCCCGTGATAGGTCTTTGGTGATAGAGACCGGTTCTAGTTATGTGAATACGACCTATCACTTTTACATGGGATTGTCATTGGAGGGGGTCAATTGACACCATTTGACCAGTCACATATCTATTCTCAATGAACGCGCTTAGTGTCAGTTTCTAAAATGAAGTATTATTTCAATACAATGTATTATTATTTCAATAAAACAAATCCTAGAATAAAATTCAAGAACCAAATTTTAGAAATTACCAAAAAATGTGTCACAGCACCGGTGTATACTGTACTGTAATTCATTACTTTTTCTACCTTTTGGTTCCTCATAATCCAGAAAAGGGATTGGTTCTACTTTCACTATTCATGAGTTCTTTCTTTTTGTACTTGTAATATTTTCACAAGTCCCAGGACCAGTCTGTTGGACCAATTGACACAAATTTCCCGCAGGGTATGTATGTATATATATTGCAGCTGTCTACCTACCCTTCGACTCTCCGACACGGCGCTGATGAAACTGGATTATGAGGTGCAAATAAAAGGTAGGAAACTTACAGTAGTTTGTGATGCTAACTCCCACAATGTACCATGGGGAAGTTCCAACACCAATCGCATGTAAAAGGCTCTCATAGATTTCTTGAATACAAAATACTTGATCACGTTGAATTTAGGGAACAATGCCACCTTTGTCAAAAGGATCAGGGAAGAAGTATTAGATATAACATTTTGCTCTGAGGACCTTTTTTTTAATTTATTTAAGGTCTGCGGAATAAATCCCTACAGACCAATTATAAAAAAATTAACTTAACATATAAAATAAAAAAAAGATTTAGACATCCATTTAATTACTTTGATTAAGGTGCAAAATAATATTACGTTCAATGACATTAACATTAACAGACAAATCAATAAGAAATTAAAATTCAATATAATGTTTACAGAATTTGCTTAGGGGATCAGAATTAGCATAATTAGTTTGGAAAACTTGTGAATAGATTGGAATGTAGAATCGAGTTGATCGATGAGGGACATTAAAATTGATGTTGCTGAGTAGGAAGTCAGAACAGACTGCGCCATTTTTAAGGTTGAATAAAAATGAAACGCTAAGTATAGTTCTTCTGCTCTCCTTATCACCGGTACATAAGGTTCAAAATTCTTCGACCACCGCCAAAGCCGATTAAATTTCGGAATAGGTCTAAGAAAGACTGGGCACAATTCGGGGCCAAATTAGGGTGAGGAGTGGCCACATGTCTATGTCGGGATAAGTAGGACATAGATGACAAAGTGGAATCGCTTACAAACGCCTTGGTTAAATCATTAGAGAGGCGTTGTCCTCTACGAGAGCGGAGACACACCAGGAGAAACCGTGGGTAACGAGGGAGATTCTGGATCTGGAGGAAAATCTACGCAAACATTCAATCGGGAAAGGGGTAAGAAGACCACAGTCTATTGGGATGAATATCATAGTAGGCTTAGCGAGAATAGGAAAATCACTAGAAAGGCCAAACTAGATTCCTGAAAACTCCTTTGTGAACAGGTAGATAGCGTAAATGACGTTTTAAAGACTAAACAATTTCTATCCAAAACCCATCTCCAATCAGAGTCAATGGTCGACAGTACGGGTAGGCGACTAGATGATATGAGGAGATCATGAAACTTCTTATGTATATCCATTTTCCGCCGACCACAACGGGTGCCGTGGAAGAACCGTTAAGGGGGAAATCCTGACCGACGGATGGTCATAACGACTGAGATGATTAAGAGTGCGATCAGGAGTTTTGCAACATACAAAGCCGCGGGGACGAATGCTATTTTCCCGCAACTCTTGCAGAGGGAGTCGGACTTAGTATCAACTCATCTGTCAACGTGCGTGAATTTAAACTTTAAACCTTGGAGCGGATAGTTGCCATTATGGTTAAAAGTAGAATATCAAAAAGAGACCTGAAATATAGGCAACATGCTTATGTAAAGGGAAGATCCGGATTGAATGTGGTTGTACACTATATACAAAAATCTTTTGATGGCAAAATGTACACATTGGTGGTATCATTGACATCGAGGGAGCATTTAATAACGTTCTTACCGACACTCTTATCCGATCATTAGACCAGTTTCGGCTCATTGACTGGATCACCCTCATGATAAGAAATAGATGGATAAATTGCGAGATGTACGATGGAGGAGGAGAGTATCTCGCGACACACCGCATGGTGGAATTTTATCACTACTATGCTATGGGTGACCATGATAAATAGTCTCTTAAGGATATAAAGCGAGGAAGGATTTGGACCCGTCTGCTATTCAAACGATGTGGTAATACTTTTAAGGGGCAAGGATAATAATTACTTGTGTTAGATACGGCCTTCGGTTGGGCTCGACCAAGGGGGCTAAACGTTAACCGAATGAAGACGGAAATATGTCTGCTAACAAGCAGGACGAAAATTCTTCCCTATACCGAACTACGTATCTCAGACAGGACGATGCCAGTAACTGACAGGTTCAAGTACTTGGGCGTGTTCCTTGATCGGAAAATTAAGTGGAAACACCACATAAAGAAAAGAACTAACAGGGTTATCCGATGTTGGGTGCTATGTAGAAGGGTCATAGGCCCGATTTGGACCCGTCTGCTATTCAAACGATGTGGTAATACTTTTAAGGGGCAAGGATAATAATTACTTGTGTTAGATACGGCCTTCGGTTGGGCTCGACCAAGGGGGCTAAACGTAAACCGAACGAAGACGGAAATATGTCTGCTAACAAGCAGGACGAAAATTCTTCCCTATACCGAACTACGTATCTCAGACAGGACGATGCCAGTAACTGACAGGTTCAAGTACTTGGGCGTGTTCCTTGATCGGAAAATTAAGTGGAAACACCACATAAAGAAAAGAACTCACAGGGTTATCCGATGTTGGGTGCTATGTAGAAGGGTCATAGGCCCGAAGTGGGGTCTTAGTCCAACTATGACACACTGGCTTTACAGAAGTGTGATTAGGTAGATTCTAACTTACGCCTCTGTATTCTGGTGGAATGCGTTGAGCAGAGCGTGCAACATAAGACCACTTAATGGGGTCCAGCGTACATGTTGCTTGGGTATAAGTGGGGCAATGTGCAGTACATCAACCAAGGCTCTGGATACACTGCTCTCGGCCGAACGGCTCTTATCTCTCGCGAATTATCTATAAGCGACTACAGCGCATGTCATCAGTGTATATATTTGATACATTGACCGAATACATAAGTGCATCGGACATGCGCGACCGAATACCATTTAAGGCTTAATCTTCATTTTGCACGGCTTTGTTTTCGTTTCACCTTAGGGTAATTTGTTTTCCAGTTTGATAAAAATCGTCATACAAATATACAATATTTCGCTATCTTTCCTTTAGAAACTCAAAACATGTAAAAATTTTACAATTGACCTTCATGATTTTAGGGTTAATGTTTTTCGGTTTTAGTAAAACCTTAAGATTATATGTAAAATGATCTGGACTATAGTATTCTGTATAGGTTTTAATTAAAATTCACAAGAGTGAGGAAATTGGACTCATTCGACAAAATATGGCCAAAAATTAGAATTTCCCGAAAATCGGATAATTTAAATCGCAGGTACGAAAAAACAATTGGAATTATCGACTTAATTTTTCCACATTTGTATTCCCTATTATATTCTCAATAAATCCCAACGAGATTATCAAAAATTTGAGTTTTGAAACTGCCGTTATAAAAATTATTTTCTTTTGGTCATAGCTGCTCATGGGTTAACGGTATCCTACAAAGACAAAAACTCATATACAGGGTCCGCCAAATAACTTTTTTTTTTTTTTGAAAATACTATAAAAAAACTACTGAATATTTTCTCAAATTTCTTTTTTTATTTGAAAGTAGAATCCTTCCGGTTAATAATGGAAAATAATTTCATTCAAATGGCTGCCTCGGCTGGCCATGCACATTATCGATTGTGTGCAGCTGTATTTCACCATTGGCTTCACGAATATTATCCGTTAAAGCGTCAATTGTCTCTGGCTTGTCGGCGTAACACTTATCTTTGACGGCACCCCACATATAATAGTCCAACGGTGTCAAATCGCAGCTCCGAGGTGGCCAAACGACATCAGCTCTGCGGCTGATAATGCGATCTTCAAAAACAGGGCGCAAAACATCGAGTGTAGCTTCGGCTGTGTGGCACGTAGCGCCGTCCTGTTGAAACCAAATGTTGCCAATATCCTCCTCTTCAATTTTTGTGAACAAAAATTCGTTAAACATGGCCCGATAACGATCGCCATTGATTGTAACGGCCATTCCTTGTCCATTTTCGATGAAAAATTGGCCAATACGTTAGACGGCGGACCCGTTACAAGTAAATATGGGTATATTTTAAGAACAAATAAATTTGTTCTCAAAATTTGTTAATTCTGTTCCTACTTTTCTTGTTCAAGTGGGCTGAGACACGTTAATGACCAGGGGAAATTTTTATTACTTTAACATTTTTTAACCAAATTATTACTTTTATATATCATTTGAATGGTAATTTCGTACACATTTCCATTTTTGTTCATTTGAATGCAAAAGTAATTATTTAATGGGAAAATTTTTACAAATACTGAAAAAATTATTTTCCCCCTTGTAAATGCACCACCTTCAAACTTTAGGGCGGATCAGCCTATTTTTTTGCAAAACACAGTTTTTTGATGTGTAGAACATTTATTGGGGTGTTATGGTACAATTTCGCAAATATGAAAAATCAGACGCACCCTAATATACATATTTCTAAAAAAGTGTACCTACCTTTGCATTGTTTTATAACAGACTTTCCGAGATCCAACCAGTGCTGTAAAATAATATAAAAGAAACTTCTAAAGATTATTATATAATTTTTTTTTAAAGCACTATAGTGTATAAATAAGGCCAAATTTTATAACACTTGTTAGAGAGGACCAACTAAATGTTAGCCAACGTCCAAAGGTACAGTCTTAAGCCTATAGTACACGGAATGTAAAAAGCCACATGCGCATGAGGTTCTGACGTAATTTTGACGACACTAAAAATCCCGAATAGCAAGTTAGTGTTGTGTGATGACGACAAAATTAAGTCAGAACCACATGCGCATGCAGCTTTTTACATTCCGTGTAAGTTTACGAAAGGTGAAGTCATAAAGATAGGTTATTAGCTAGGCCAGTATGGTGGGTGGGTTGAGAAGGGAATAGAAATTTCACCTTATTATTCCCGAAGTTAATTAACAATATTCATCTATACTCCTTTCTATAGTACCATCTGCATTTTGTTGAAATAAGCTACCTAAATTTAAAGTTCATTGTAGCGAGTGCTAATCTTATAGGGGACAAGAACACACCCCAAAGACGAGCACGGCCGGTTAATAATAGGTAGCACTGGCTTTACATTGCAAATATATTCCAAATTTTTTTTTTACTGTGTTTTTTTCTAAAATCAGTTTAAAAGAATAAAAATTTTATTTTCTGGTAACACTACGCATATTTATATGCCCATTTTAGTTTGTTCAAACAGATATGTATTTGACTGTTTAGCGTTCAGGATTTCATTCTGGTCGTACATTTTAATCACAGCTAAAACGTTATGTTACGTTAAATTTTGTTATGTACCTTATGTTAATTTTCCTCTTTTCTAATTCAGTTAATACGTCGTCTAGCAAGATATCGAGCACTATATCCACTATTACAGGTGTTAATGGGTTTCCCATTGGCATCCCGAAAATTGTATTATACACTTTTATGTCATAAATACAATAATAATTTTCTATATGGCAGAATTTGCGAATTTCCAGAAATTTTGATTTAGGAATCTTAGTGAATTCTTTGATTTTGCTCCAATTAGGGATATTAGTGAACAATGAAATCACATCAAATGAAACTATCCTAGAGGGTAGCGAACTGACACTGAAGTAGTCCCGTGATAGGTCTTTGGCGGTAGGGACCGGTTCTAGCTCTAAAACTTTATATGAATAAGACCTATCACTTTTACATGGGGTTGTCGTTGGAGGGGGTCAATTGACACCATTTGACCAATCACAGATCTATTCTCAATGAACCTACTTAGTGTCAGTTACTAAAATGTAGTATTATTTTAATACAATGTAGTATTATTTCAATAAAACTAGTCCAAGAATTAAATTTAAGAGCCAAATTTTAGAAATTACCAAAAAATATGTCACAGCACCAGTTAAGACCGTACTGTAATTCATTACTATTTCTACTTTTTTGTTCTTTTTAAAATAGTTAAGGGATTGGTTCCTCTTTAACTGGTCATGAGTCCTTTTTTTGTACTTATTTTATTTTCACAAATCCCAGGACCAGTCTGGTGGACCAATTGACACAAATTTCCCGCAGGGTAATAACTCATTATTGTCTAATTCAAATTCCCGCATTTGATTTTTTTATTCAGTTGAATTTTTAATGTTATATTTTTCGGATATAATGCGTTTTACAACTTGTCCTATATATTTCGAGAGTTGGTAGCATGGGACTTGTACGGACAAAACGATAGGTCTAAGGGGGATTCCTGTTTTGTGGATTTTTGGTACTCCATATATCCTAGGGGCTGTTGCAGCAGGACAAGTTAATCGTCTTTTTTTGTCAAACAACAATGCATTAATTTTTGTGTAATTTATTGTTGTTCTTCTTTTGTAATTAAAGAGTTGGATCCAGTCTTAGTATGTGGTAAGTATTTCTATGTCCTAATAAATTTTCCATTTTTTCCTTATACTGCTTTTTGTATAAAGCTACAGTCCTTGTCTGCCTTTATGATTGATGTTATTATGTTTTCTCAAGAGTTGTATTGTTTTATGAAATACCGTCAGCATAAATTTTTCCTTTGTCGTATTTCTGATTTGTCTCCTCAATGTAGTGATTCCGTTTGCTGATTTCGTTCGAATAATGTGCTTTTCCTTATCTTCATGTTCGCTCATATCTTGAATGCAATTGTGAAAAACTATTTATATCTACCAAAGACAATATCTATCTACATTCTAGCGGGAAAAACCTCAGTTTTGTTTTCAAACCAATTATTGTTGACAGCAATGGCAAATGATTTAGGCCCTTATTCTGTAAAAAGCAACCGCAACGCCAAAAATTACATTAAAAGCAAAAACAATGTCAAAAATGTGTCATAATTTTGTTGTTGCTTTCTATTCATAATTATTATACTAATTACTACAGCCTGCGAGTCGCATGTTACAAATCACTGTTATTGTAAATACGAGGGTGGTCTGAAAAATGTCCTGGCTAACAATGAAATAAGAAATGTAGCCTTATTTTTTTTTATTTTTCTATATAATCTCCTTGCGAAGGCGTACTGCATTTAAAAATAAAATCTAATGTACTCAATTTTTCCAATGACACGAAAACACTCACATCGACTCAGTCAACTAAAAACTGCCTGTCCAAAATAGCCGTAACCTTGTTGCCAAAAGATGCAAAACCACATTTACTAGCTTTTATAAACGAGCGCTGAGATCGGAAGCTTTGCAGACCAATCTTGTAAAAGTTAAAATAAAAACAAAACTGAGCAAAAAGAGCTCAACTCATGTAAAAATACTGTTTTTTTTTATTTCTGTGGCATTTTGACAAAACACCTTTAGTGCGATTCACTAACTTTTATAACGATAATCGAATCGTTAAAATAAATATAACGAAAATTTATCGAATATGCTATTCAGTAAAATTTTTAA
The DNA here is from genome assembly GCA_949318255.1 of Pollenia labialis. Taxonomy (NCBI): domain Eukaryota; kingdom Metazoa; phylum Arthropoda; class Insecta; order Diptera; family Polleniidae; genus Pollenia; species Pollenia labialis. The sequence goes on from OX439141.1 coordinate 62,912,779, forward strand.
CGATATTCGCTGTTGTTAAAAGTCGGCAATTTTTTGTCGATATTTTAGCGACAATAATTTAGGTTGTTTATTTAATCGATAAAATGTATTTTATGTTTAAAATAACTTACATACATACAACGATGTATTCATATGTATATGAATGAACAAAAACAAAATCCTAATGTTCGCTTAAACGAGATATGTACTGAAGCGTTAAATTAAAAAGAAAGAGTTGAAGCAAACATTTTTGACCGGAATTGTTAGGAATAATTTTTTTGTAAAATATTTGTAATTTTTTTTACGTTGAATAAATCAGTAAATTTTTAACTGATTTTTAAACAAAAGCCCTCGTTTTATTTTTTGTCAATTATATTTTTGAAATAAATCAACAACGCCCCAAAAATAGAAAAATGAGGAAAAAACCGTAAAAAAAACATTTGGTGTAAAAATACATACATATATGTATCTGAAATTTAATTAAAGAAAATATGCACCGTTCAAGAGGTCTTAGCTTCTTCTTTCTAATGCCCGTAATTTCTACAAGCAGATATCTATGGTGTAACGAATTTTTGATAATTTTAACATGTTTGTCTTACCTACTAGTTGAACTGTAGTGTATTTTACACCATCGATTTTGACAGTTAATTAAAAATATTAATAAAAATACAAATGTTGCCATATTTGAAAAGAAAACTTAAAGGAAAAAAACACGTAGCCAAAATTAACGTTGAAATTACCAAACTATTTTTACCGGATAGGTACAGATAACTGTTAGGTAAGAACACGAAGAGATATATGTTTGTTGAAATTACGGGCAAAAATCTGCCAAAACAATTCGAAATCGGTTGGTATTCAACTAAGTTACAGGGTGATAAGTGCATACGGGTAGGAAAACCGGGTTTTTACCCGTAACTAAAGATTTTGAGGGTGTTTTGAAAATTTATTTATTTATAAATTCCATTTCTTGTACAACAAGACTGGGTCTTATATATATAGCACAGGAACGTATTACGTTACAAAACAAACTTGATACAAGTAAATATAACAATATTTATTTATATACACATATAAAAAAATAAAGTTCAAATAATTATAAATTAAAATTAAAAAAAGTAAAAATTATTGCTGTTTAGTTGTTGACTTTGTGGAAGATTGTTCCAAAGATGGGCGGCATGTAAACAAAACTGCCATTCAGATACAAGTAAATGATGTCGAGGTATTACAATGTTTAGCTTTCGTGGCGTTCGAAAAAAACGTATTGTATCGAATATATGTATGTATATTTAGGTGTTTGAATGTTGATTATTTTATGTAAAAATATAAGAGTTCGAATTTTTAGCAGACTTTCAAAAGATACTCCAAAAAGATTATTGTCAACAGAGGAAACATGATCAGACCGTCATAATCCATACACATATCTTATTATGTTATTGAACAGGACATTCAATTTTCTCTTACTAACTGAGTCACAATTACAATGCATTTTTGTTTGTGAGGATTCAGACAGAGACCGTTCGCACTTGCACAAAGGTAAATTTTATTTAAGTCGTCATTTAGGTAGGATATCCCCGACGCAATATTTTGAACTGGTCTGCTTAAAGTGAGCTGCACGTTATCAGCGTATATGTGGATGTTACATTTAGTGAGTGGTTTTGGCAAATCATTTACATAAAGAGAAAATAAAAGTGGACCTAAAATAGAACCCTGAGTCACTCCCCTAGTCAGTTATAAGCTATCCGACCATATATTGTTCACAAACACCGATTGTGTGCGTCTGAAAGATAAGATAGTATAAGTTTGGTTGACGTGTTCGTAAATCTACCGTATCGAAAGCCTTAGAATGGTGAAGAAGCACCAAAAAATTAATATTTCCATTTTCCGATCCTTGCCGTATATGTTCACTAACTTCCACAAAAGCCGTTACGCAGCTATGACTCTGACGAAACCCAGATTGTGTGTTGGATTGCAAATTATGAGTATTAATAGGTGTACATATGTAATCAATTGTTTATACAAAAGTTTTTCCAAGACTTTCGACAGACAACACAAGATGGCTAAAGGTCTGTATTCCCAATTCGACTTAGGTAATGGCACAATTTTTGCATGTTTCCAGTTAACAGTACCTGAAACCAGGGTTTTTGCCTACATGCTGTTTTCTTTTGTTTCAATGGTACAGTTGGTTGAGTCAAAAAGAAAGTGAATATTGTGCTCCAAAAATGAAGATTGCTCATCAACAGAGGGCATAAAATAGATGTCACTCCAGGCAATATTTGATAAATATTCATATAAATTATTAAAATATTAGTGTTTAAAGTCACGATAGCTGAAACACTGTTCAACTTGCTCTACTTGAAAGTTATTAGTAAACATATTATCAGGGAGAGTGGTCTCCATTAAGACATTAGAATTGAAATCACCAGTTATAACTATATCATCATATTCCGCGTCCAGATTTTCAAGGGTAGAATACAGAAAGGTAAAAGGTATTCTATTATTTGGCCTATAAACGCAACCCACTAACAGCCTTTTCCCAAATGATGGTACTTCAATAAAAATAAACTCAACCACTTGCTCAAAGGAATAATTTGCAGAATTGGCAACAACACCACCTTGACTTCCTCTGTCAGGTCTAAAAACTTTGTAGCCATAAGGACATATAAGATTATGGGATGTTGGTGCCACTAGCCATGTTTCCGAGAAACAAATAATATCAATGTCTGAGTTTTCAAAAACTAATTTAAATTCATCGACTTTATTATTTAAGCTTTAGGCATTTATACGTACGGCTTTAAACCTTTTTTATGCTTAGCCAGGATCCTGACCATACTCATTGTTAATTGTTGGGATCTTCCACGTTCATCACTGTTAAAAGTCATTAAAACAAACATTAAAGTTTGCAATGCTAAGTCTGTGTTCATACGGCTCATGTTTGAATGACAGTATTGCTACTTTACAGGCGAGAGGGACGAGGGGAAAAGAAACGAGTACACAGATACATGCACTGTCAGTACGCTTTGCTTTTTCATTCATTGTTTAATTTTGGTTTTGTTTTCAATATCAAAAAAGCACACATGCATACTCACGAATATACAAAAAAAACATGTCGTCAACATGACATGAATCATTTTAACGCCAATTTATGTTCAAAGAAGAAAAAGGAAGAATCATGTCAATAAAACATGAGCCGTATAAACGCAGACTTTTAGCAATAAAAGTTATATAAGAAACGTCGAAATAAAAGAATTCTTTCATAAAATTAAAAAAATAGTCAAAATAGAAACATTTAAAATAAGCAATACAAAATATTAGGATCAAAACAATATTAAAGAATGCAAGACAATTAAAAAATTATTAAATAAAGACAAGTCACGCAAAAAATTATTAAAAAAAAAACAGAAAATTCTAAAAACAGACAGAACCAGAAAAATGGTATAAGATCCCAGTTATTTTCACTTCATTTTTTTTGTTTCACCGTGTAATCACTAAATCAAAGATAATAAGATAATACTTTAGGAGTTGTGGATGAACAAGTTAGATTGGGATGAGTCTATACTTCAAAGTCTAGATACACAATGGCGTTATTTCAAAGCAGATATTAATAGAATTTCAAAAGTTTATATTCCCCGTTATGTTCATAGATCAATTAAAAACAAAGTTAAAATTGTTGTTGTTTTAATGTTGCTGCCACTGAAAATCAAAAAACCTTTTCACGGCTATTAAGAGCAAAATCTAAAGTCGCACCGACTAAAACTATTACACTGTCACGACTCGAATTGTGTGCTGCGCACTTACTGGCAAATGTGTGGAGCCAAATTGAAGCGCTTCTATCACCTGGTATAGAGCTTGTCTTCATTCCGCCACGTGCCCCGCATTTTGGTGGCCTCTGGGAGGCTGCAGTTAAGTCTAAAAAAAACTATATGGTACGTAGTTTGGCAAATTCAAATCTTACATTCTAAGAACTGTAAAATGTACTTATTGAGATAGAGGTCATACTAGACTCGCGGCCTATTGTCCCATTATCTGAGGATCCTAATGATCGCGAGGCCCTAACGCCGGCTCATCTACTCATTGGGTCAACACTAAATACAATTCCTGAAAAGATTTCAGTAACCCATACTGTAAAGTATGCAAAATGATACTAGTAAATTTCTCGTCTTAAGGAACAATTTTGGCGTATATTTCAACGCGTTAAATGGTCAAAACCTCAATACAATTTTAAAAATATGGTTTTGGTGCACGATATTTATTTTCCTCCTCTAAAATGGATGCTCGGTCGTGTCGTGACTGTCAACGCTGGTGCTTAAGAAAAGGTGAGAGTTGCAGACGTGCCGACCAAGTTAGGCTTATTAAAGCAAGCAATCCATAAACTGGCGATGTTACCAAACTAATGCCCAATTTTCAGGATTGATATTAAAACACATTTATGTTTAAAATCGTTTTAAATACAAAATTCTCTTTTCCACTAAAAACTTAAGTTGAACTTAAGTCACCGATGTTGTACACTTAATTTCAACTTAAGTTTCCATTGTAATATTTTAGCATGGTGGCCTCAATATCACAACAATGCGACAACAACAGGCAAAGCAATAACAGTCAGCTGATTTTTCAGACCACCTTGTAAATAATTACACTTTTTTATATATTTTTTTGTATTTACATACTTTTATCTTAATTAAATAAGACTTTTCTTATAAAACTCAAAAAACCAATCTGTTTTTAAATACGATTTAAGTCTGCCATGAAAATTAACTTAATATAGATTTAAATACAATCCTGAAAATTGGGCATAAGTTTGAAGCCTAACATAGGCTTTCAACGCGGCCGGAATGTTTGGTCTGAAGTAAAGAAATCCGAGTTCATTAAAAGTATATTTCTTAAATTTACATAATAAAATATTATTTATAGTAAAATACACTGGGCAAGTTATTTAAAGTAAAAATAATTAAACTGAATTTAGTGAATTTATTAAATTAATACATTTGTCGCTCAGTGAATTCCCTCTCATTAATGTTTAATATTATTTTTTTAAAGAATATATGTAGATTGTGTTATAATGAATTGAAAATATGCAACAGTTATACTAAATAAAACCATCAACGTGCACTGTCGCATTGGTTTTTTAAGCGCAAAGAAATTTAATTTTATTTTTGTTGTTTGCCTTTTTAACTTTATTTTTTTTTTTCAACTTTGGTAAAAATTATTATCGAACAATGTTATAGTCACTAGTGGTATTCACACCGAACTTGTTAATTTGTTACTCGGTAGTTTGTTAATTTGTTAAAGTTACCAACTGTGAACGACCCCCTTTTTAAAACTTTATTGTGTTGACACAATTTATTAATCTGGAAAAAAAAACATGCCACGAGAAAGTGTAAAACTGCAACAGGTGATTGTGAGTTATTAACTAACAAATATTTTATTAGGGTGCCGTGTCGTTAATTTGTTAAATGTTAATCCGGTAGCGCGTTAAATATACAAAAAATAAATGCGTGTAAAAAAGTAACGATTAACGACTAACAAATTAACAAGCTCGGTGTGAATATCACTACCCTACAAGAAATGAATGAGCGAGTAGTCACATTTTTCATTTTGGTGCTAAGAAAATGAAAGAAAAAAAATTACCGAAATCAAGTTTACGGTCACATTCGGTCATTTCTTTCTATCATTTTCTTAACACCAAATGGAAAATGTGACTACTCGCTCATTAATTTCTTGTAGGGTACTGTGTAAGTGCAAATAAGTGATGTTGTTAAAGAACATTTACGTTAATACATTTTTGGACACCTGTTACATTTAGCTTTATTAGATTTATCCTTCGTACAATATTTTTAAAACAAACTCATTCTGAAGAGTAGATTTGGGCAAAATCGTTCCGACCAATCCGAAAGATCAAAGGAACTAGGTCGTTCCTTTCGTTCATCGTTCCGGGTTTTTACTTTGAACAATGAATGAACGAGGAACAAAAATACTTCCCTGTCGTTCGTTAAAACGTCAACAATCAAATATTTGTTATTGTTTGTTTTTATGTTGTGGTGTAACAACTACCTACATAAGAATTACATATGGGGGATTTCATGTCAAGTGACCCAATTTTGAAATCGATGTCTTCCGATTTGGATGAAATTTGCACAAAGTCCTATTGGATAGTAGTTTAGACACAAATTTTCAACAAGATCGGTCTAAAAGTTTCTGAGTTAGTTGGGGGTCAAAATTTGACATTTTGGCCCTACAGGTGTTCTTTCTTATCCATGTAACTTATTACCTATTGGTGTTAGCAAAATTGGTCCCAATTAGCTTCGATAGCTTTTGATCAATATTTTTTGTTTTTTTTTTTAATTTTTTAAAACTTTTTTTTAAATTATCAAAAAGTAATTTCAATTTTTGGGAATACAAAATTTAAATTTTTAAAAGATTTTGTTATTCGTGCTCAATTCCCAGTTTTTATTATTGATAAAAACACTTGAAATTTATTGTTGATGGGATAAGCTATTCCTATGCGCATTTCACTGGTTGCTTAGGCCAGATCATCAGGAAACTTCATCCATAAAGATTTTAGAAAAACTAAACCCAAAATTGAAATTACTTTTTGATAATAAACAGGCAGGTGCACGGCCAAAAAAACACTTAATTGACAACATCTTTTGTAAGTTGTTGTTGTTTTTATTTTGTTTTTCTTAACCTACTTACAACTACAATTAATGTTGAGAGAATTTCAACTAATTGTAGTAGGGTGTGTAAGATGAGATGAACCTACTGTTTATTGTTGATGTTGTTTTGTTTAAGCTTTGATATTATTACAAGTAGAACTGTTGCTATAATTCTTATACGTATAACAGTTTTATTTGGTTTAATATCTTTAGTTTTTCTAAAATCTTTATGGATGAAGTTTCCTGATGATCTGGCCTAAGCAACCAGTGAAATGCGCATAGGAATAGCTTATCCCATCAACAATAAATTTCAAGTGTTTTTATCAATAATAAAAACTGGGAATTGAGCACGAATAACAAAATCTTTTGAAAATTTTTTTTTAAATGTAAAATTTTTTTTTATGTTTTTTTTTATCCCGAATGTTTTTTTTTTTCTCAAAAGAAAGCTTATGTCTTTTCTTTTAAGGCTGTTTTGGTCGCTTTTTGGGAAGCGAATAAATAATTTCTAACTCTAGACGAGGGTTTTTCAATTTTTAGCATATGCACTATTTTGAATTTTTTCCTATTTGTGTTTAAGTGTATCTAAAGCCTTAAAAATATAACGTATGCAAAGAAACTAGACAAATTAACCTTTCCGACGGTATGTTACAAACCCAATTATTAATTTATACCTTCGATACTGTAATAATGTTAATCCCAGGAATAAAATCACTTTTTTTCTGTAGAAATGTTGACAAATAATTCTTTTTTTAATTTTTCCTACCTAAAAAATATACAGTTTTTAGCGCACGTAATACTGAATTTGATTTTTGTTGTCAAAATATCAGGTGCCCCAGAGACAAGTGTTTAAATCAGGTGGAAATATTCTATGGCCATTCTCCGAAATACCAGTTAATTTATTATTTTATGACACTTGCCTTTAAAATGTGGGTGGAGAGATAGAAGTTAACAGGTAGTTTTTTAATATTATGTTTAGAAGGTGAAAATTTACAGGTGGCTTATTTTTATTATTGTTAGTAATAATTGGTTAAAAAAGGTACTTTATTATTTTTATTATGTAACATGCGGTTAACCCACACTAAGCCCTTCTTCACCCTTATAAAAAAAATTAGACACCTTCATTAGAATGCACTACCTATATGATCTTAAAAGAAAACTATTTATTGTCATTATGAAGACTTTCGGTATTCAGTTTTTTTGAAACATCGTTACAGCTTAGACGTGTGTTATTTACATAATTAATTTTTACAATGTCTACAGCTCCGAAAAAGGCCAAGCTTCAAAGTGATATATTTGCTTCTTTTTGTTTTAATCCCTTTAACAAAAAAGTTCACAGATCATCGGATATGCGAAATTTTTCCGACAGCTTATTAAAAAAAATTCCTACGCTGTCAAAACGGTGGAAAATTTGTGGGCCATGCAGGAAAGAGCTGGGAAAGTTGAACGAATTACCGGATTTGAATAGTAATGAGCCTTGCGTTGAAGTAATCGCAGATGAAGACAAAAGTAGTTCTGAGAATGATGACAGAACTCTTGATGATGATGGTTATTCTTACTTTTCAGTAGAAGGTATACGTTCAAAGAATGAGTGTCAAAACAAATATCATAAGGATGCAGTAGAAGTTCTGGAACAAATAAAAGAGAAATACAAGACGTCACAGAGCAGAGCTGAAAGAATTCAACTTCTTACGCTTGCTCCATCCACATGGAGTTGTGCAAAAATAATGGCTGAGTTTGGAACGTCTCAACGAAAAGCAAGAATTGCTAAAAAATTGGTTGCTGAGCATGGTCTTTCACACTCCCAAACAAAAAGAAGAGAAAACTTTAGAGTGCGAAACTGAAGCTCTAGTAACTCAGTTTTATCAGCGAGATGATATGAGTCGCTTGATGTCAGGGATGAAAGACTGGATGTCTGTTCGAATCGATGGCAAGAAAGTTCAAATGCAAAAGAGAATGGTTCTCTGCAACCTGAATGAGTTGTTCGCAACATTTCAAACAGAACACGATGATGTCAAAATTGGCTTCACGAAATTTACCCAACTGAGGCCAAAACACTGCGTTTTGGCAGGAAGCAGCGGAACTCACACAGTATGCGTTTGCATTTACCATGAAAATGTTAAACTGATGTTAAAGGAAACTAACTAAAGGTATTTAACAGATGATTCACCAGAAGAATTGCACGATTACCGCGATTGCCTTAAATTGACTATGTGTCCTAATGCAACAACTTCTTGCCACTTAGGAGAATGTTCAAATTGCCCGGAAACAACATTCATCAAAGAGAATTGTATTAACTCTTTTGAGCGAGAATGTATTGAGGAGATAAAATTTGAATCTTGGCTTCAGACTGAATGATGCACATTGAAAACAATCATTTCAAATGTAGATGATTTTGTGGAAGAAATATGTAGAGGATTGCTAAATTTGAGAACCCATGACTTTTTAGTAAAAGAGCAGTGGTCATTCTTCAAGAATTTGACGATACATTTGAAGTCTGGTGAATTCGTTATTTCGTTTGATTTCGTAGAGAACTATAAATATGTTCTTCAGGATGACATACAGTCATTCCACTTCAATAACGACAAAGCAACTATATTCAGTTATTTACTACATGAAAGATGAAAAACTAGAACACAAAAGTATGGCAATCATATCCGACAATGTAAAACATGATACCGTTTCAGTTTATGAATACCAGAAGATAATACTAAATTATCTTCAATGTAATTTTACAGTAGAGAAGGTATACTACATTTCGGACGGAGCTCGTCAACATTTTAAAAACAAAAGTAGCTTCGCAAATCTTTTAGCTCATGAAAAAGATTTTGGAATGCCAGCTGAGTGGCATTTTCATCCTACTGCTCATGGTAAAGGAGCATGTGATGGTGTTGGAGCAAACCTCAAAAAAAATGCAGCGAAGTATAGGGCTCTCATCAAGATCGCATCTTTGATGCGACTGCTTTATTCCATTGGGCAAAGAATTATTGTAAAGAAACTGAAATAGTTTTTAGTAGCAAAGAGGATCATGCGGAAACATTGAAAACACTGAAAAGCAGATTCGATGCCGCTGGAACAATCGATGGCACCGCTCAATACCATGCTTTTATACCGCTTGACGATGGAAGACTCAAGTTGAAAAAGTTTTCTGCCTCTACTCAATGCGATTTCTTTCCAAAACCAGCAGCGAAATCAACAGCTAAACGAAGTAACTCCAACAAAGGATTGGCAAAAAAAGCTGAAAATAAGGGCGATACATAGGGAGGGCGAAAGACTGGGTATTTGAAAATTTGCAAACTTAAACACTTCATCAGCTACAACAAATGTAAAAAAATTAGGATATAAAAGGATCTAATGTGATGAGGATAAAATTTTATTAAATTATTTTTTTTTTATTATTATTATTATAATTATATATTAATTAAATTATTATTACAAATTAATAAAAAGAATTTAATTTGTCAACATTTCTACAGAAAAAAAGTGATTTTATTCCTGGGATTAACATTATTACAGTATCGAAGGTAGAAAAAAAAATAATTATTGGGTTTGAAACATACCGTCGGAAAGGTTAATTTGTCTAGTTTCTTTGCATACGTTTTATTTTTAAGGCTTTAGAAACACTTAAACACAAATAGGAAAAAATTCAAAAGAGTGCATATGCTAAAAATTGAAAAACCCTCGTCTAGAGTTAGAAATTATTTTTTCTTTGTTGTGATACAGACGTGTATTTTTAACCCCGCATAAAATTTGAATTAATAATTAATTACATTTGATTTTGTAATAAAAATATTAAGCGAATGAACGCAAATTAGAAATAATTTTTAAATAAATTATTTAACTTAAAAGTGAACAATTAGCAAAACAAAAAATTAAATAAAGAATTGTAAAAAATATATGTATGTATGAATGTACATGTGTACATACATATGTATGTATGAATACATACATAATTTGAACAAAAAACATTCTAGTTTAAAGCTCTTATTTTTTGGTGTTGTAAATATTATAAATAATAAAAATATTAAAAGCACAACAAAAAAAGTGAAAAACAAAAACAACTTGTTTTTATGAGTAAAAACAATGAAACAACAATAAAACTAAATGAAAGAGATGCATACGTAACAGTAAATGCTAAAGAATGCAATGCTGAAATAAATAAAACAAAAGAAAACAATAATAAATACCCTACAAGAAATGCATAACCAAAACAAAAAAAATTACTATTCCTATAACACTATATTGGTCAACACTACCGGTCATATAACTAGTAAAATGACCGGTAGTCTTCTTGTAGGGTACCTAACGGCTAAGCCAATTTTTCGCACACGTTCCCTCTCACCCTCGGTGTTTACAAAAACCGTGGATAGTGATATTTTAAAAAATATTAAACTGTCTCTGGGTACAAGTGTACAAGGTGCAAGTGTTACCGTGCCTGCAAGTATTTCCGCACCTGCAAGTGTTGCCGCGACGGCAAAAATAATCTTAAATGATACAATGAACTCAAACACGCACTCAATGGAAAACCCACTAGTAAAAAGTTTTCAAAAGCCTCAAGTACAAGTTGGTATGGACAGGTATATAAAATTGCTTAAGCGGGGTCGCAGCCGTACCTCCTCAGCTGTTGCTTCGGCCTCAAAAGTACCATCTTTTGATAAAACAAATTCACAAAATCGTCTTGCAATTCTCGAGGATGAATCCTTAGAAGCACCAAACGTGATAAAATCGTTCAAGCCTCCCCCGATATATCTTAGGGAGCAAAATTCAAATCAGCTTATAAAGAGTTTGGTCTCGGCGATAGGTGAAAATTCGTTTTACGTAGCGGCAATCAAGCGTGGTAGTATAAACGAGACAAAAATTCAAGTAAATCATGAAAACGATTTTCGCAAAATTACTAACCAATTTGAAGCACTAAAAAAAAGTTTTTATACATACCAACTGAAGAGCAGCAAAGGTCTTCAAGTAGTGATAAAGGGAATTGAATCATGTGTGGACCCTGAAGAAATAAAAATATTCTTTGAAGAGAAAGGCTTCAAAATAAAACATGTAGTTAATATTAAAAATAGGGAAAAAATTCCCCAACCACTATTTCGAGTGGAGTTTGAGCCCCGCGATGTTAAGCTAAAAAAACGAAACCCATCCTAGATACAGCTTGAAATATAAATCAGGATAAAGGAGCCGCGCAAAAGAAATGGACCCGTTCAGTGTTTAAACTGCCAAGAATTTGGTCATACTAAGGTATACTGCTACTTACCCCCTGTTTGTGTGGTATGTGGTGAATTACATGGTACAGTTCTTTGCGATAAGTCTAAGACTGATCCCAACGTAAAAAAATGCAGCAACTGTGGCGGTAATCACACTGCCAATTAAAGAGGATGCCCTGTATACACTATCGTCAAGCAGTCGTCTGGGCCGAAAACTAACCCCCCTCAAACGCAGGTAACAAATCAAGTAAACACATATGACATTCGGGCTACGCAGGCTAGTAATAACAGAACCTCTTATGCTAACGTTTTAAAATCAAACCATGTGCCAATGCAAGGTGCTTGTAATGATGAAACTCCAGTTTCAAATTTGAGTCGATTAGAAAAAACCATGAAAACATTAGTGCAAACAGTAAATAATTTTACAAACACAATGGGTAATATGATGCAGGAAATTCTAAGAATGCAATCAATGTTATTGCAAGCTGTTCTTAACAAGCCATGAACTATTTAAAAATTTGTTTTTGGAACGCAAACGGCATCCGCCAACATAAAAATGAATTAGAATATTTTCTTAAAAGTAAACAAATTGATGTCATGATGGTTTCTGAAACTCATTTGACCTCAAGAAATACGTTTAAAATTAATGGTTATATACTATATGATACCAAGGACACTCGCGATAGAGCTTGTGGAGGTTCTGGCATTTTAATAAAAACCAGAGTCAAACACTACCTCATAGGTGATCATCGCGAAGATTATCTTCAAGCAACAAACATTTGCGTTGAAGAATTAAATAGAAACGTAGTAATATCATCGTTATACTCCCCACCTAGATATTCAATATCAGAAGGCCAATATTATAATTATTTTAAATCATAAGGACCTTGTTTCCTGGCCGCTGGCGATTATAACGCTAAACATACCTTCTGGGGGTCCCGACTTATAACACTAAAGGGTCGTGTTCTATTTAATACTATTTCTAAAATGGATTTGAATGTGATAGCGAGCGGACAACCAACATATTGGCCTACTGATCAGCAAAAAATACCAGATGTCATCGATTTTGGCGGGGTTAAAAACATCCCTTTAGAAACGATTTATGTTGAAGCATCCTTAGAATTATCTTCCGACCACACACCAACAATTGTTACTTTAATGAACCCCAATAGAATTGTATCTCCAACTGGTTACTTAGCGACGCCAGCTACACAAATCAATTGGCTAAAATATAAAAAATATCTCAGCACCCATTACACAGAAAATATTCCGCTTAGTACACCGGAGAATGTAGATCGATCTTTTGTTAATTTTGACAGTTTTCTGAAACTGGCTATTCAACATTCTAGTACTGCCCTCAAAAAAACAAAAAATATTAAAATATTTTCCATAGATGTCGAACGCCTTTTGTCTGAAAAAAGTAGAGCTCGAAGAGAGTGGCAATTGCACAGATCCCCTCAACTTAAGAAATTACTAAGAGTGTACAAAAAGGCTAAGAAAGCTATTGCAGACTCAGAAAACAGCTTCTTTTGAAAAATATCTTAAGGAACTTGATGCAACTCCACAATCTGACTACTCATTATGGCGTGCAGCTAGAAATCTAAAAAGGCCAGTTATATCAAGCCACCATTAAGAAACTTGGAAGTTGGGCAAGAAATGAAAATTAAAAGGGAAATATGTTTGTTAATCATTTGAAAAACGTTTTTACCCCAAATTTTTCTCACGATATAGCATTAGAGTTACCACCTGTTGCTGCTAGGACAGCTGTTCCCCTAAGATTTGAAATAAGAGATATGGAAAAGGCTAGTTGTGACTTAAACACTAAGAAGGCTCCTGGTATTGATAAGATCAGTAATAAAATGCTTTTAGAGCTACCTCGCATAGCAAAGAAAATTATTCTTTATATTTTTAATGCTATTTTACGCCTTGAATACTACCCTCAAGAGTGGAAGGTCTACTTAGTTACGATGATACCAAAGCCAGGAAAAGATAACACAAAAGTTGAGTCATATAGGCCTATGAGCTTATTATCAAATATGCCAAAGCTGATTGAGAAATTATTAGTTTGAAAATTAACACCAATTTTAAATGACAATGGGTGTATACCTAACCATGAATTCGGCTTTAGAAGAGAACACAGCACAATTGAACAAGCCCATCGAATAGTTAACGCAATAAGAAAAGCCTTTGAAGAAAAAAAATATTGTTCCGCTCTCTTTATCGATGTTTCTCAAGCTTTTGATAAAGTCTGGCATGAAGGCTTGTTATATAAATTGAAGCAAAATTTACCAGCAAACACACAAAAGTTGCTAGAAAGCTACTTAGTCGGTCGTCAATTTATTATAAAAGAAGGAAATTTCCTTAGTTCACCTCAGCCAATTGGCGCTGGAATCCCACAAGGCAGCATTATGGGGCCTCTATTATACTTTATTTATACTTCGGACATGCCAACTAGCAACTACACACAAACTTCAACATTTGCCGACGATACAGCTTTTCTAAGCGTCCACGAAAACAGTTATGAAGCATCTCGTTACTTACAGGATCATATAACTCAACTAGAAATATGGCTGAGACAATGGAGGATAATGGTAAATGAGCAAAAATGCGTGCATATAACATTCACCTTGCGCCGGGAATCTTGCCCACCTATTAAAATCAATAATCAAATAATTTCTCAACATTCGCATGTAAAATGTCTCGGTATACATCTGGATCGGCGAATAACGTGGAAATGCCATATAGAGGCAAAATTAACTCAAATGAAACTTAAAGCCATTCAAATTCATTGGCTTATTGGAAGAAACTCTGTCGTTAGTCTCGATTGCAAGCTTCTACTTTAAAACTCTATCTAAAAGCCTATCTGGTGCTACGGGCGTCAAAATAAACTTCTTCGAATAATCACAGCCGCTCCCTGGTACGTTAAAATTCAAACATTCATAAGGATCTCAATGTGCCATTAGTAAAAACTATGATTACAAAATTTGCGGAAAAATATTTGAAAAGGCTTGAACAACACCCAAATCCACTAGCTCGGAATATTTTAAATCATGGCGGCCACACTCGCTTAAGAAGAAGAGATACTGCAGCACTCACCGAATCAGAAGAGCGATAAACACCCACATAAACCGTTATGACGAAATTTTGTCTGGCACTGGCTGGACATATATAATGTATTAGGATAAGATTTGATTAATTATTTTTAGTTCATATTAAATATATGAAGATTCAATAAATAAATAATGAAAAAAAAAACATAAGCCACTCGCTTCCCAAAAAGCGACCAAAAGTACCTTAAAGGAAAAGACATAAGCTTTCTTTTGAGCAAAAAAAAAAAAAAACCATTCCGGATAAAAAAAAAATATAAAAAAAAATTTTACATTTAAAACAAAAATTTTAAATTTAAAAAAAAAGCTATCGAAGTTACTTGGGACAAATTTTGCTAACACCAATAGGTAATAAGTTACATGGATAAGAAAGAACACAAAATGTCAAATTTTGACCCCCACTAACTCAGAAACTTTATGACCGATCTTGTTGAAAATTTGTATCTAAACTACTATCCAATAGGACTAACCTTGGTGCAAATTTCATCTAAATCGGAAGACATCGATTTCAAAATTTGGTCACTTGACATGAAATCCTCCATATGTATTTTTTAAAATGTATGTAATAAATAATAATAAGTGGTGTATTGCTTTGGATCATATTACTAATTGATTTAATTAGAAATTTTGTACATGTCACGACAAAAACACACAAAAGTTGGCAACATTGATCAATACACAAAAAATTAACCAACAAAAATATGTACATGTGATCATCCAACTGATTGCAATTAAGGAACGAGGAAGGACATAAAATGAACTATTGAAAAAGATCGCACCGTTCCTTTTAGGGAATCGTTCAATGGAAATAGGTCGCTCCGGAACGACACAACTCTACTAAAGAGGGAAACGCATGAACTATTTTGATAAAAAATACGGGCGTTAAAATACCTTAGTCGTTTTTTCTTTTGTGAAAAGAATTATTAAAAAAATATGAGCTAAATAACTCACTAAACCTGACTGTTTTTTTTTTAATTTGGTTTGTTTATTCAACTTAAAAATTTCATAAATTCTTGAGTTGAGGGGATCTGTACAATTGCCACTCTCTTCGAACTCTCCTTTTTCCAGTCAAGAGCCGCTTGACATCTGTAGAATATATTTTATTATTTTTGATTTTTTGGGGGTAACGCTAGAATGTTAAACAGCTAGTTTAAAATGACTGTCAAATTCGCCGGTGTACAAAGCGGAGTGGTTCCTGCACAATGTGTGCTGACATATTTTTAAATTTAAAAAAATGTATTTGTGTAGCTGACGTCGCTAAGTAATCAGACGGAGATACAATTATATTGGGCTTAATTATAATAACAGTTGAAGGTGTGTAATCGAAAGATAATTCTAAGAAAGCTTCAACATGAATCGTTTCTATGGGGACGTTTTTAACCACTCCAAAATCGATAACATGGAGAATGTTTGCTAATCAGAAAGCCAATAAAAACTAACTAACTATGTTAAGCGTTATAATCGCCAGCGGCCAGGAAACAGAACAGATCATTAGGATGATTTTGAATGTTCACAATATTGTCTTTCTGATATTGAAAATCTATGTGGAGAGTATATTATGTTTCGATTTGGCTCTTCAACACAAAAGTTCGTTGCTTGCAGATAATAAATACTCATGATGATCACACATTAAGTAGTGTCTATCTAGAGGATCCTTGGTATCATATTTTAAACGTATTTCTTGAGGTCAAATGAGTTTCAGAAACCATTATGACATCAATTTGTTTACTCTTAAGAAAATATTCTAATTCATTTTTATGTAAGCGGATGCCGTTTGCGTTCCAAAAACAAATTTTTAAACAGTATATGGCTTGCTAAGTACAGCTTGCAATAACATCGATTGCATTCTAAGAATTTCTTGCATCATATTACCCATTGTGTTCGTAAAGTGATTTACCGTTTGTACTAATATTTCCATGGTTTTTTCTAGACGACTTAAATTAGAATCTGGCATCATTACTTGGCGAAGCACCTTGCATTGGCACATGGTTTGATTTTAGGGCGTTAGCGTAGGAGGTTCTGTTATTACTAGGCTGCGGTGCCTAAATGTCATTAGTAGGGACAGGATTTTTATGCAGTTAAAATCGAGTTTTATGCGCATAAAACATACACTTAAAAAAGAAAAATATGCGCTTTAAATTGAAAAAATATGCACCTTAAATTTTTCCGAACACATTTTTTAATCATAACCAAATCATTAAAATAACATAAAACCCCTAAAAATTCAGTCTCGTTAACGAAAATAAGGTACAAGTAAAAATATAGTAAAACACAAAATATAAAGTAAAACAATAATGTAAATTAAGTGACTTATTAGATAGATATGTGAACCTTCATATAAAATTAATTAAGAACAATACTCATTTTCATATACATACATTCATTTTCCACTACGCTGTTTTCGTAAAAATTTAAATTAAATATGCCAGCAGTTTGTGTTATAGTTTTGTGTCCTTTTTATTTCTAAAAACTTTATCAAGTTTGATACGAATTTGTTTACTTAAGTTTCCCTTAACTGCATACATTCTATCTATGACATTATCTACTTTTACAATAGTCTCAGAGATAAATCCGCAATTTGAAGACTTAAAAATTATCCGAAATTAAAATAAAAAGTTTTTTCGAGCTCGAGGCCAGTTCGAAAAAACTTTTTATTTTAATTAAAGAAAGGTCGAAGAAATAATAAGATTTAATTTAATTATCCGAAATTTTATATTTTGTGAATTTGTTATTTATTTATTTTTTTGGTACTGCATTACCATCGTTCCATCACATCCTTGAATTGTTCAAAATTTTCAGCATAATACACAACTGATTTCAACCACATTGTTGTTATAGGATACTTCTCCTAATATGCGACAAAACGCGATGTGCTTTGCAAAATATGTTTTTCCCAAAAATGCACCAAAAATATTCGATGTCAGCAATATATGCAAAAATCCACGTTTTGTACTGTGATTATTGTATTTAAATAAAGTTTTTGATAATATTAAATTAAAAAAAAATAAGATATTGACCATAATTAAATAAAAATTGGCTAAAAATTTATTTTTGTTGTAGGTAATGTTGCATTTGTTGCCGTAACGATGCCACCTGCTTATTCCACCATGGATTTGTTTTTTTCACGATGAAAACATTTCTAAACTGACCAATTACATATAGAATATCGTATTGTCAGAAGTGAAACAGAGTGATTAAAAAGGCTAAATCAGGGGGTCTACTCTCTATTGCGATGCGCAAGAAAATTGTAGCAAATCTAGCGATTGGTACTCTTTAATACGTTTGCGCAAATGTCTTTCGCATCATTTAATTTTTTTTTTTTTCGTAAATCATCGCTTTATTTTATTTAAATTATCCAATTTCAAATATTTTTACACACTTTGGCATTTCATTACTGTAAATCCGCGCCATCTTAAATTTTAACTGCCACTATTCAGCTTATATTTCAGAAAATATTGCGAAAGCGATAGAGTGTACAGAGTTGGCATTTAGCTTTCGCATCGAAATTGTTTTCGTATCGCAATAGAGAGAAGACCCCCAGATTTGTATTCTGTCAAATTCTTTTACGCATTAAGTTCTAAGAGAACTTGGCAATCTATTCGTGGAATTGGTATTGGTAAAGTAACTAGTCAAGGGCCGATTACTGTGGATGTTGATCCAGTTAATGAGAATTTACTGAACATACCCATGGTCGAGGCAGTCAGTAACTACTACCATGACTATAATGTTGTTCAATAAAGTGACGAAGCTGCGCTTTCTAGTTGCTTGTCTTTTAAGTCCAACGCTGTTGGCGATGATGGTATTCCTCCAAGATTCATAAGAATCCTTCTTTGTAGTTTACTTCCTTTAATTGCATTAATTTTCAATATTATTCTTACCTTAAAATATTTAAATGCAAAGTCGAACAAGTGCAAAAGTTCTGTTTTGAACATTTTTATTGCACGTTTTGTTTTGCTTAATGATCTTAATGAGAAACATTATGCATTGACAATTGCTTTTTAAATCGCGGTTTATATTCACACAATATAATAAAAATGTAAACGGAACGATGCGATTGTCAGTTACGGCAATTTGTTTCCTTGCTTTACCGTATATTTCGAACGTTTGTTATCAGTGCGTCGAGGGTATTTGTACAATGCGCATCAAATATTAGTAACAAACAGATATTTTTGTTGCAAATTTAATAAAAAAAAATTTTGCTGGAAACTAATCAGTGCTTTTCTCTTGGTACTTATTTTAAATTTGTAGCGTGCGACATCGAAAGTGTAAAATGCATAAATTCAAAAAAATTTTTTTCTAAAATATCTTTATTTGTGATGGCCAACAACTACAAGCAGCAAGGACAGCTTATTCCATTAAAAAACTTTTTTTGAGACTAGCAATACTATTTTCAATTAAGTTAGTTTTTGTTCTATATTTGTTTTTTCTTTATTGAAGATATGTTTAATTATTAATACGATTTCCGTATGACGTGCTTTTATCTTTTCTTACATTCCCCTACAAATGGTTGGGTTCTTTCCGAGTGAAATGCGCATAGAAGCTAGCTTTCCCTCAACAATAAATTTCAGTGTATTTATCAAATATGAAAAACTGGGAATTTAGCACGTCATACGGAAATCGTATTAATAATAAATTTTGTATTCCCGAAAATAACTTTGATAATATATGTATATTTTTTTAAGTTTATTATTTTTGTTCGGAAAATAAATATATTGAACATTTTAAAGTTAGTCGCATTTAAATATTTTATCAGGTTTCGCTGAAATCAGTGTTTGTACTGTTTGCCTTAAAGGCGACTTCTGTTTTTGTCGCATGCAAATGCCTTGGTTTTTTTAATTATCTTGAAAACGAACAATTGCTCAAAGTCAACCTAAGCATAAATTATAGTGCTAATCAAGAGCAGCGTGGCCATTTTGGCATTTTTGCAGCTAGATTTAGCATTTTTTTTTTGTCTGATTTAGCTGCAAATTTTTCATTTAGCAGTTAGCATTTTGTTTAGCATTTTTTAACTACATATATAGCATTTTTTAGCATTATTTAATTTAAGAATATTAAAGTAATCTTTTTTGAAAAACTACCACACTCTTTTGTTGAATGCAAATACAAACCCCTACTTTTTTGCTATAGAAACTGTACAATCTTTTAAAGGACCTTTCATATCAAGTGGTTTTAAAATTTGATCAGTTTGATCCATTATATTCATTTTAAGACGATTTTTTCCCTCAATTCCGATTTTGAATTTTTTGGAATCGAAAAGAGATACCCAAGGCGAATTCATTCCAGGTAATCTCGGTGCTACAACAAGTACAACTCGTACAAAAACCACAAGCATTTTGTTTTTGTAAAATCATTGTACAATGCAGTGATGTTAACCGTACGGTAATTACCCTTTTTTAGGGTAATTTTGGGCCGCGAAAGGTAGCAAGGTAATTTTATTAAAATACGGTAATTTAAATACATTTTTGGTATAACTATACGCACTTACATATGAAGGGTTTAAAGTTTTAACTTTTGAGATGTAATTTTCAAATTAAAAATACATAGATAAATATTATAACAAAAAAATTAACCACATTATTGGGCGATTCACAAGGTAGTCTTAAAGTTGTAAAGTAATATGTCTTAAAATAATTACAAGAAATATATATGACTGCTGTGGGATACCGCTTATAATTTAAATTTCTAATGCATAGTTATGACGAATCAATGAATACAGCAATAAAATTATTATTTTGTTAACAAAATAATTTTCATGGGAATACAAAATTTAATTTAAATGATTTTGTTATTCGTGCTTATTTCCCAATTTTTATTTTTGATAAAAACACTGAAATTTATTGTTGATGGGATAAGCTATTCCTATGCGCATTTCACTGGTTGCTTAGGCCAGATCATCAGGAAACTTTATCCATAAAAATTTTAGAAAAACTAAAGATATTTTTTAATATTTTAATTCGGCTCAAGTTCATCAAATTTAATTTTCATTAAATTATTTTTTATGAAGAAAGAAATTTTACAACATGAAAATTAATTAAAATTGTTATTGATAATAATTCATTCTTGACTGACCTGAGATTCGAACCCACAATACTTAAACTAAAGATATACAGCCCAATTATGAATAAAAATTCCCCGGGAGTTTTCTCCCTTCTCCCATTTTTTCCCATGTTAATTCAATTGTAAAAATGGAAAAAGGGGAAAAAAACTCCCAGGGAATTTTTATTCATAATTGGGTTGATAAAAATGTTTTTAAAATCACAAGTGTAATTTTGTGGTGTTTTGAAAGTCATACCGTTTTTGTGTTTCTGTGTGTGCTTTCAGCAAATGAAGATCACACCGAAACACACAAAAACGGGACACTAAAATATCACACGTGTGATTTGAAATAGCGTGATTTGAGTTAAATTGATTTTCAGAACAGGCCTGTATGATGATATGACTTAATAGCACACCTTGTGAATTCCCCATATGTTTTTTTTTAAATGTTATCGTAACAACGATAAGTGCAAAATAAGAGAAATGAAATAACTCTTGTATATTATTAATTATATATAAACTCACTCACACTCAGATAAACTCACTGTTTATTGTTGGTGTTTTGTTTTGGCTTTGATATTGTTACAAGTTAGACTTTGAGTGTTTATAAATCTTATTCGCTTTAGGGTTTTATTTGTATAATATTTTTGGCCTTTCTAAAATCTTTGGAAAAGGTTTCCTGATGAGCTGGCCTAAGCAACCAGTGAAATGCGCATAGAAGCTAGCTTTCCCTCAACAATAAATTTCAGTGTATTTATCAAATATGAAAAACTGGGAATTTAGCACGTCATACGGAAATCGTATTAATAATAAATTTTGTATTCCCGAAAATAACTTTGATAATATTTAACTTTTTGTTTGTTTAAAAATCAACAATTCTTAAACATATGAAATTACCACAATGTTATTAATTTAATTATAATTTTCGGATTATTTTAAGTACGGGTCAAATTCAAAATTATTTTACTACCTTATTCATAAAAAATACCATAATTTTGTTAAAAATGTATTTTAAGACAAAAATTTACATTCAGATTTTTCTAAAAACGCATCAAAAATTTAAATTAATGGTTTATAAATAATGCTCTTATGTACTGTTAACAAATGAAACAATCAATCGCCTGTCATTTGGAAACAGCACATTAATGTTTTAATTAAAAATCGTTGCGTACGGTAATTTCTTCTCAAAAACGAGAAGGTAATGAAAAAATAAAAGTTAACATCACTGGTACAATGCCATAAACAGAAATTGTTTTATTTCACAGAAGCAAAGATAATAAACAAAATTTTGACATCAGGGCTTTTAAGACCACCTATAATAAATTCGACTTGAATTGAAAAAAAAACAAATACGAATTACATGCCCAGATTTTATAGCCCAATTTATATGTCATCTTAGAAAACTGTTTAAAAACTAATAAATGCAAATTAAGCGAACGAAAGAAGAAATTATTGATTTCACTGTAGAAGAAATTACAACTTTGGAACATCAGTGGATGAAACCAAATTCATATGACAGTTGATTTCTGGATAAATGTATATGGATATAAAAATTCATTACATGAATATCCATTCAGCGAATTAGTTTCTTTTGCTATGCAGTTCTTGGTCTTGCCAGTTAGCAACGCGGAAGTTAAAATTGGGTTTTAGTGGTATAAATATCTAAAAAACGAAAATTCGAAACAGAATGACGTTAATAGATTATAATGATATCTTGATCGATTCTTCAGAAGCTGAAGAAGAATATTTATTTAATGACGTATTTAATTTATACAATGAAATATTTTATTAAACATGTCATATAAATTTTATTAAAATACTAAATAATTCCCATTAATGGGTCAAGTTCCTTTGATTTTTTGTTATGGTATGGTAACTTTTGTTTAAAAACTTTTTTGTACGTATGTATATAAAGACTGAAATATATTTCTTTTATAGTTTTAAGACTTTTTATGTTTCATAAATATTATATTGTTATTCTTTAATCAGCTTGTTCTATTGATACGATGTGAGGTTATAGGGAAGAATTATGTAAAATAAGTTATGTATAAAGGTATTTTAACTAAAATAACAAAAAAATACAACAATTTAAACTTTAGCATTATTTTTTGGCAGTTTAGGATTTTTGTTAGCATTTTTTAGCATTATTTTAAAGCCGATTTAGCTGTAAAATATTTTTGGATATGGCCACACTGATTCAAGAGCTATAGGTACGTTTCGCCTCTTGTCAAAATGTTTTGTAAAAATGCTTTTGGTGTATGTTTTTTTCACTTTTAAGGCGTACGAATGTCGCATTCGACATTAGAGAAATGCCCATATGTTAAGATGTATAAAATAAATAAATACATACTAAAGGTCTGCATGACTACATTCAAAAGGCATATGAATACATTCATTTGTTTTTTAAGTAGGTAAAGTAAAGTACAACACACGATTTAAGTACGTAGTGCTTCACATTTTGTGTTAAAAAAAAAATGAATAAACACACAAGGCGAAAGAGAAAAGAAAACAACTTTATTTGAACCGAAAAAATACTACCACATTCAAATAAAAAAGACATAATAAAATGTGTATAAGTTTCGAATATAATATTATTTGAATGTTTTACTCCTTACATGAATATATTAATATTATGAATATTATTTAATATGAACAAAAAAAGTTATCATCATAATTCAATATGTGTGTTGTTCGACCTTTTGTTGTAATTTTAATGTGAATAATCAGTTAAGCTCAATGTCAAGGTTAATACAAACGAAAATGGTTTACAACACTATAAAACAAAAACATCATAACATTAAAGGATATATAAACAAACATAAATCCATCAAACAACGTCAAATGAACACAAAATCAATAATAACCTTTTTGATTAAGTGCAGAAATACAGGTATTATACCAAACTTTTTATATAATTCCACAAAAAATGTACAAAACATATTTAAATCAATGAAATGTTTCCCCCCAAAATATATAGTAGCCTAAATACAATATTAGAAAACTTCCACCGAAAACTATTAAACCTTCTGATTAAACAAAAACATGAAATCGAAAAATGTAACAACACAACAATAAACGAATTAGAAGCGAACATAAACAAAAAATTGACGACTGAAGAACAAGAACAATTCTGGAATAGCGAAAAATTATTTTCACTTAAAAGAAATAAAATTATTAAAAATAGGCATAAAACTAAATTTGAAGCATTAAGAGAAATACAAAGAAGAGAACTTAATATAATAGAAAATGAAAAATGGTTTATAAACAAATCCAACACTGAAATACCTGACGATATTTAGTGGCTACTTTCGTTGAGACAAACACATACTGCCCCTACTGATAAAAACAATTCCCTTTATTTTAATTTTAAAATGATTGCCGACGGGGAAGATTGTATCCAACATTACAAGACAAAGAGGGTCAAGAAACGGCTAGAACAAAATTTACTTCAATGTTAGAGAATCAAATGAACAAACAACACTTGAATAGGAGGGAAAGATTTGTACTTAACACAATGGGACAGGCAAAAACTTTTTTGAACAAAAATAAAAATATGCTAATTCTTAATGCCGACAAAGGAAACGTTACCGTCGCAATGGATAAACAATATTGTGAATCGAGAATGAATGATATTTTAAGCGATATGATGACCTATAGAAGAATTGATAAAGATCCCACATCATCTTTACAAAGGAAAAATAATGAATTGGTGGATAAACTTTACAATCTAAATATAATATCTGTGATAGAAAAACAAAGACTTAAGCATGACGCGGCTTTTGCACCAAGAATTTATGGATAGCCCAAGATCCATAAGGAAGGATTCCCACTTAGACCAATCTGTGCATCAGTAAACTCACCATTTAGTGAATTATGTAAGTTTTTAATGAATATCTTGAGGAAACTAACAGTTGATTCAGAGTTTAATGTTAGGGATGCGGTGCAATTTAAGAGTAAGGTTTCGTTTATAAGTTTCGTTTGACGTAATATCGCTTTTTCCGAGCATACCGGTTGATTTTGCAATTGACGTGATCAAAGATAAGTGGGAGGAGATCGCGAAATTAACAACAATACCCAAAGATTTATTTTTTAAAATATTACAATTTTGTATTAAGGAAAATCGTTATTTTAAATATAAAGACAAAATCTATACACAAAGGAAAGTGTTGCCTATGGGATCACCAGCGTCCCCTATCGTTGCCGATATCGTGATGGAGAAACTTTTGGAGACTTGCATTCAAAGATTTTACTGTAAACCGAAAATTCTAACTAAAAATGTGGATGACCTTTTAAGTATTGTAAAAACCAACGCCATAAATGAGATGCTAGAGGAGTTGAACCGCTTCCATACACAAATAAAATTCACTTCGGAACAAGAAATAAATGGACAATTACCATACCTTTATACCCTAGTAATTAGATCGGGTAACAAACTGAAAATAGACTGGCATCAAAAACCTACATCGTCAGGTAGAAAAATAAACTTTTATTCGTGCCAGCCAAAAAACATTATTATGAACACCGCCAACAACTTAATAAAAAGAGTTTTAACTATAAGTGAACTTTTTCACCAGGATAATATAAAGAAAATAAAAGGAATATTGAAGAAAAATGCATTCCCAGACAATATTATTAAAAGACTCTTACAAATAGAAAACAAACAAACCAAAGTAATAGATGGAAACCAAAAATAGTACAAATCAATGACATATGTGCCAGGAATATCCGAGAGGATTGAAAAATCTGAAATTTATGATAAGGAAAATTATAAAATAGCACCTAGATCGGAATACACTTTACGACAACTTTTTTCAAACACCAAAAGTAAGCTGGATAAAATGGAAAAATCTAATTTGATTTACAAAATAAATTGTAATGGTGACGAAACCAATGTATGTAAAAAAGTATATGTTGGTACAACAAAAAACAAACTTAAGACCAGATAAGCAGAACATAAATCTGACCTGAAAAATAAAAATAAAATTTCAACACAAAAAACCGCACTTCTAGCCCATTGTGCGGAAAAAAAGCACACACCAAACTTCGACAATGTGGAGATATTGCAAAGAGAGGAAAAATACCATAGACGCTATACACTAGAAATGTTAAATATAATAAACACAAGCAGAGTACCGAATGAACTTAAAGAGCGATTTAGAGACGAGCTCAGCAAAACAATATAGACATATAATAAACAAAAATAGAATAAGGAATTAGTGCAATTTTAAATGTAAAACCGTTTGTGACGTGTTTTTTATTATTGTTCCTCTTGTTAGTTTTTATTTTTGGGCTCTTATTTATGTTTATATGTTTTATGACACAGTGGGACAATATGTATTCATTGAATGTTTAAATTATGTTTTTATTTTTGTTAACTATAATTGTAGTACCCTGAAGTATCCTCTTGTGTACACAATGGAGTAGTTTTAAAACTACTCCTTTGTAGTCCAAAGATGGGTTATATGGTCCTGTCCTAGGACATCGTAATGTTAAATAGACCATGTTTTTTCATACGTTTGGGTTACTTTTGGACTAGTCCTAGTCCCTTGAGGGCTACTCTTTACACGCGTGTTTGGACTGGTCCTATTATTTGCAGGGTGGTATCAAAACCTTGTTCGGTGTATGCACAAATTTGTTTATGGTAAGTCTATAATATAAATATTATTTAAAATATTAAAATACTGTTTTAATACTATTTAAATCAATTGGTACTTTTTCTGCACAGCGGTCACCATTTAAACCTTTTGATTCCTATTACTGTGTGTATGGTTTTATGTATACTATTGCATTTTGTTTATGTATGGGAAAAACATCCCTGCCGTCAAATGAGTAGCTTACTACAAAAAACCCAACTTCAAGTTAGCTTGTATAGACTTTAGGAGAGACGGGAAAGAAATTGCCTTCTCTTTTCTCTTCTCTCCGTAAAGATTTGACGAGTCAAACTTGACGTGTGTGAACCGCCACTTACTTAAAGCCAACTACTACGCAATGCAACATTTACATTAACCAAAGTGTATACAAACACTGTGAGGTAGTGCTGGAATACTATCGATATTTTCTACTATCGATATTTATCGATAGTTCAGATTTCACTATCGATATTACTATTGACTGGATGTTTGTACTCGAGTATATTTGTATTTCGAATAATTAATATGATTGCTAAGTTTGTAGCAAGTTACAAAAAGTGAGTTCTAAGCCAACGTGTAAACAACTGACTTTTCGTTGACTGAAATTTAACTAAATTATAGTTAATTTAAAAAAACCAACTTAAAGCTAACTTATAGTAGTAAGTTTATAGCTAGCTTCAAAAGGTTAACTTTAAGGTAACTAACTTTAAAGTTAATTGACAGTAATGCAGAGTCGGACAATTGACTACTTCCTAGGAAATCGCATTGTTAAAATAGTTAGTTAATTTCATATAAAATTAATGCAAGTGTCAACCACCACTACTTGAGAAATAGTTAGCATTCAGTTAATTTAAAGTTAACTGAATGTCAAACAGGGATATGACACGTTTTTAAATGTTCTATAAGAGCTCCAACGTGCTTACAGTACGGTGCGGTACATTACGGGTACAGAAACGTTCGCCTAACTGGGCCTTCAGCATTACAGAAACAAATACTAATATGAACATGCTTTTTGTATAAAATATCTGGTACAGTATCTCCCGCTATTGATTCAATTTTTTTAGATTTAAGATTGCAAACTCAAATGATTTTACTCGCTTAATTGTTTTAAAAAAAAAAGTTTAAAAAGTTAAATGAAAATTCAAAAAATTTCGTTCTGTAAAATTCCGGGGAAATACAAAAAAAAAATAGTTAATAAAATTCTCAAGAAAAACAATATGTAAACGAAACAAAAGAATGTTAGTTGGAAATAGTTTTTTGTATATGCAGTCGACACAATGAGCACAAAAAAATATAAAACATTAAATTTAAAGGAAAAATTACAATTAATAAACGAATACCTATAAAGAAAAAAATAAAAGTGAATTATGTGAAAAGTATGGTGTTTCAAAAGCAACAATTAACCGAATTCTCAAAAATAAGGAAAAGATATTGGAAACATCGAAAAGTTGCAAATTAAACGTAAAAAGACACAGAACTGGAGTTTTCGAAGAAGTAGAGAGTGTACTTTCTAAGTGGTTTAACCAAATGAGACACAGTGGTACTATTATTTCCTCGCAAATGATTATGGAAAAGGCAAAACAGTTTGCTGGTAAAATGAACTCCGAATTTAATCCCAGTGCAGGATGGCTTTATCGTTGGCAAAGACGGGAAGGAATTAAACTGCGCAAAATTCACGGAGAAGCATCTTCAGCCAATGAAGAAGGTGCAAATGATTATACAAATGATGTCCTTCCTAGCCTTATTTCATCGTATAAGGCAGCTGACATTTTAAATTCTGATGAAAGTGGTTTACTTATTCGTTATTGTGATTGGAATACAAAAAACCCATGCTGTTTCAAAAATAAAGTTTTGCCCTTAAAATATTATTCACAAAATAATGCTTGGATATTTGGGAAAAAATTTTGGTGGCCCTCAACCAAGAAATAAATGTTAAACCAAAGTCGTCATATCATTTTTTTCGTGGATAATGCTTCATGCCACAAAGTTGATTTGATTTTAAGCAACATAAAGATGGAGTTCCTTTCTCCAAATACAACTTCACTGATACAGCCTCTTGATCAGGGAATTATTCATAGTTTTAAATCATATTATAGGCAAAATATAGTACGCAAACAGATTGCACACATTGAGAGTGGAAAACCTATGCGTGATTTTTCAAAATCAATCAGCTTATTAAAGGCTATGCATATGATAAAACATTCTTGGTGGCTGGTAAAGCCTTTGACTATAATCAATTGCTTTAAAAAGGTATGTTTTTAAATATTATGTGCATGTAATAAGTTTTTTACTAATTTTTGTATTTTAGTTTAATATATCTAATCCTGATCGTTTAGAGGAAGAGGATTGTACAATAGAAGAAACAATGATCAATTTGCAGGAGAATTTTGACGAATACGTACGCTGCGACGAAAATGAGCCCTGTCATGGTCAACTGACACATCAGGATATCATAGAAGAACACTTGACTAAACTACCATCAGCTTCCTCGGATGAAGAAGACTTATTGGAATCCCCAACTTGTTCTGAAGTGCTAAATTCAATTTCAGTTCTTCGTAGATTTTTTGTAAACGATAGCAAATACAGCAATGAGCTAGAAAATATGGAAAAAGATGCAGTAAAAACTATTGAAAAACATACACTGCAATCAAAAATAACTGACTTTTTCAATCAAAACTAACTTTTTTAATACTCTTACTACTTTTTCAATCATTCTTTTAAAATGAATACTTACTTTTTAAGCACATAATACAAGCATTTTATTAATATTATTTATTTTTGTATAACATGAATTATTATTCATGCAATAAAATTGCTTAATAACATTAATAAAAATTTTATATCTGATTTTGAAAAAATATTTTCTAATTGTGTCAGTTGTGCAATTATACGAGGTTTTTATAATTGCGTCAATGGCTTAATTATCCGAGGTCCGGGTAATTGATTTGCCCGTTCAATTGAGTCAAAAACTGTAATTTTTTAGTGGCTCAATTAAGCGGGAGATACTGTAATTCATCGATCACAACTTAAAACCTTCCGTGACATTGTTTGATTCCTTCGATTTTGTTTTAAGTTCTTGGTGTTTTAATAAAAAAACTTGATAAATTTTCCCACATCGTTGATTCCGGCGGTATGTTGTAGTGGTAAGCATAAATATATGCTAGAACTACTTAAGAGTTTTTAGTGCTTTAACGGGCATTCCGTCCACGACAACACCACAGACTAATAATTAACACAATGATTCGTTTTTGGCAGCATATTTTAGTAAAGTATTATTTCGCGTTTCTTAAGAACTACTTGGAACAGAGTCAAGTTTTACTTGGTGTATACATTTAGTCAAGCTTGTGAACTAATAAGACGTGACTAGGGTTTTTTCCCGAGATTTTCCGTTTTTCAATTATTTTCTTTCCCGTTTTCCCGGGATTTTTGTTGCGGGATCCCGGGAAATAAAAGTTCCTCATAGTTTCAGAAAAAAGCTATTTATACTTTGAAATTTAGTTTTATATTCTCTAAAAATTAGCATCTGTTGATGGGTTGTCGATTAGATTAATAACAAGAAGTGAGTACGTTCTTAAATCAATGTCTTCTGACGCAATAAATCTACCAAAAGCAGAATGTGCCGTGCAACAGTTGATAATTAATAAATTTAGTGAAGTGAAGAGTTTATAAAGAACATTAATTCAAAATAAGATGCAGGCAGTACATTTTAATTGTCCATGGACAAGTCTTACAAATAGGAGATATCAAAAAATATCGCTCCTTTATTGCAGCAAAGTCATATCTACAAAATGGCAAAATGCGATTAAAGTTAAAATGTACCGATTTAAAGATACATATATTATGCTATAACTTCGGTTCAGTTTGAGATAAAAACCGATGTTTTGTTACGAGAAAGTAGAAGGAACACTTTGCTTAATTAACTTAAAATTAAAAAAATATGTTGAGATATGAAGATATGTTAATAAGGTGATAAACATAAATTTGTTTCTTATCAAATTTATTTTCTCAAATATCCATTGTTTCATTTTGGGACGGCTTATATGACTGGGAAGTGCTGGGAAACAGAAATAAAAAAAAACTATGGAAACTCGTATAAGCTACTACAACATACAATTTTAAAAACAAATTGTCCTAAAGATTACAGGTGGATCTTGTAAGATGAAGTCCGTTTGATGCTATTTTTTGCATCAACCTTGAAATACATTTGACTGATAGAGACGTTGTTTATAAAAAAGAAAAATTACTTGGGATTGTGAATTAGAAATATGCAACAACTTTTAACTTTTGAACTTTAAACTATTTGTCCAATCTCAGTTATTAAGTGAACGAAATGTTTCGGAAACATAATAAGTAAATAAAATAAGAAATATACTCGTTGCCGACTTTCAAAACGCATTGAGTGTGTTATGTTAATGTTATTTCCTAAGCTGTTAAAAAATGTTAACATAAATATTTATAAAACATATTTATTTAAAATATTTTATCTATTTTATAAATTTACTTTTTTGAGTACCATTATTTTTGATTGTTTTTATTATTGTTTTATGAATTAAATTGTTATGTTTATGTAATCTTTTTATCTTGCATCTAGAGCATAATGATACGAAATTTACATATAAAATCGTAAGGTAATAATAATTCAAGTTCCCCTTTCAACCACCTTTAATTAATTTTTGGGAGTATTTAGGCATTTCTTTTACTTACTTTGTAAACAAGTTTCCTTACGCTTTTTTAAAAAAAAAATCCCGGGATCCCGGGAAATTTAAAAAATTTTCCCGTTTTCCCGGGAATCGAAAAACTCCGGGAAAAAACTCTAGACGTGACGTTAAAGAACACTTGCAACTAATCATTTTAGGGCCCTTTTTATCTGCTTTGTCTTTAAATAAGTTCGAAATTTCACCAAAGATGACATCTTTATAAAAATATATATAGAGCAATTCCATATGAAAACGATCAAAATTGGCAAATTTTTGGACGACCCCTCTCCGATTTTAAAATAAATAGTCTCAATCGATTGTCCAGCAAAAAATAATGTACCTACATATTTTTTTTTTTTTTATAGTGACTGGTTTAGTGGTAGTGTACACCACTGTCATGTGACAAAATTGAAGAATTCTTCATAAGGGACCTCATTGAAAGTTGTTTAAAAAAAAAACTACTAAAGCGATCGCAACGAGTGATAGCTCGTTGGAAAGGTATTGAATCAGGCTTTAATTGAAAAATAAAATTTTCCTAATTTTTCTTAGAAATTTACCTTTAAATTTTCCCATGAAAATTAAATTTTCCGATTTTCCACAGAAGCTCCTAAATTTTCCGGCTAATTTTTTTTTTTGATTCCTCATAATTTTTGCTTTAAGAATCAGCAATAAAAAAATGGGCCCCGACTCCTTGTTTGGACAGGAGAAGAGCATTTAAGAGACCACCTTGTTAAAAATACATTTTAAAAATTATTTTACAGTTAAAAATACATTTATGAAGAAAAAATCTTTCTTATTTTGCTGCTTATACTTAATTACAATATTTATTAAAAATGTAATGGCACACCAAACCCGACTGAGGCTACAGGTCATAAAATGTTTTGTAAATTTTTTAAATTACTAAAAATGACACGTGCAGAAACAAGTCATAAATACAGGAAAGAGAAAAGGATATTAGAGAGATCCACATTTTCCGGAGTGCTAAGCGGTATATTTTCTGTGCAATGGGTACTGAGATATTTTTTATATTTTAACCAATTTATTTGTGTAGCTGACGTCGCTATGTAACCAGAGGGAGATACAATTCTATTGGTGTTTGTTATAGTAACTATTGTAGATGTGTTAAAAGTTACTTTAATTTTATAATGATGCCAAGACAATTGAAATTTCTAATAAATATTGTAATTAAGTATAAGCAGCAAAATAAGAAAGATTTTTTCTTCATAAATGTATTTTTAACTGTAAAATAATTTTTAAAATGTATTTTTAACAAGGTGGTCTCTTAAATGCTCTTCTCCTGTCCAAACAAGGAGTCGGGGCCCATTTTTTTTATTGCTGATTCTTAAAGCAAAAATTATGAGGAATCCAAAAAAAAAAATTAGCCGGAAAATTTAGGAGCTTCTGTGGAAAATCGGAAAATTTAATTTACATGGAAAAATTTAAAGGTAAATTTCTAAGAAAAATTAGGAAAATTTTATTTTTCAATTAAAGCCTGATTCAATACCTTTCCAACGAGCTATCACTCGTTGCGATCGCTTTAGTAGTTTTTTTTAAAACAACTTTCAATGAGGTCCCTTATGAAGAATTCTTCAATTTTGTCACATGACAGTGGTGTATACCACTACTAAACCAGTCACTATAAAAAAAAAAAATGTAGGTACATTATTTTTTGCTGGGCAATCGATTGAGACTATTTATTTTAAAATTGGAGAGGGGTCGTCCAAAAGGTGATCGCTTTCATATGGAATTGCTCTATAATATTTAGAAAACTGTCCCATTTCTAATTACTTTTCAATAAATAATTTGTACTTTCATTTAACCCATCTTGTAGATTTTGGTACATTTTAAACCTTGTTGATACCGTGCTACTACCACGGCTTACATGGTACAATTTAAAAATCTCAACGTTTTCCTATATGGCAACTTTAATTTTGTTTTTTCTCATTAATTTGTTGTTCCTTTTTCTTTTTTTTAATGGTCAGGTTTTGTTCCAACATTGTTGTAATAGGTATTTTTTTAACTACATGAGCTGTAATGTTCGTAACGACTTGATGCCAACTTCGCGTTTGTTACCGATAGCTAATATCCTTTTCACACTTGGGCTAAAAATCAACATCTTTCTTCATCTTCATCTGTTTCATTCAACATCTTTCGATTATTTTAGTGTCATCACTAGAAAAAACAAATAATTTTTTACCATCACTAGAAAAAAATACAAAAGAGCAGGACAGTAATATCATTAATTTAGTTTTTATTCGCTCTTACACGTTTTTTTTTTTTTTTTTTTTTTTTTTTTCATTATTTATTTATTGAATCTTCATATATTAAATATGAACTAACAATAATTAATCAAATCTTAACCTAATACTTTATTTTATGTCTGCCAGTGCCAGACAAAAATTTTCTTCATCGCGGGTTCTGTTCACATATATAGGTGTTTATCGCTCATCCTAATGGGTAAGTGCTGCAGTGTCTCTTCTCCTTAAGCGAGAGTGGCCGGTATCATTTAAAATATTTCGAGCTAGTGGATTTGGGTGCAACTCTAGCCTTTTTAAGTATTTTACCGCATACTTCGTAATAATAGTCTTTACCAGTGGCACATTGAGATCCTTGTGGATATTTGAGTTTTTAACATACCATGGGACAGCTGTAATTATTCGAAGAAGTTTATTTTGGCGCCTTTGAATTTTTTCGATATTTGAGGCCGAGGCAGTGCCCTATAGTTGAATACCGTAGCACCATATTGGCTTTAAAATAGCGTTGTAAAGTAGTAGTTTGCAATCGAGACTAAGAACAGAATATCTTCCAATAAGCCAGTTAATTTGAATTGCTTTTAGTTTCATTTGGGTTAATTTTGCTTCTATATGGTATTTCCATGTTAAACGCCGATCTAGATGAATTCCGAGATATTTGACATGCAATTGTTGAGGCACTAGTTGATTATTGATTTTAATAGGGGGGCATGTTTCCCGACGCAAGGTGAAAGTTATATGTACGCATTTTTGCTCATTGACCTTTATCCTCCATTGCTTTAACCATAGTTCGAGCTGAAATATATGATCCTGCAGGTATCGAGATGCTTCACGACTGTTCTCGTGTACGCTTAGAAAAGCTGTATCATCAGCAAAAGTTGAGGTTAGGGTGTAATTGTTTGTTGGCATGTCCGAGGTATATATTAAGTAAAAAAGTGGGCCCAGGATGCTTCCCTGAGGGACTCCAGCTTCAATTGGCCGCTATATCGTCAGGTATATTTGGGGTAAATACGTTTTTCAAATGATTTACAAACAGGTTTCCTTTTTCATTATCATTTCTTGCCCAACTTCCATTCTGGTTTCTTAATGGTGGTTTCGAGATAACTGGTCTTTTGAGTTTGCTAGCTGCACGCCATAATGAGTAGTCTGATTGTGGAGTTGCATCCAGGTCCTTAAGATATTTTTCCACGGAAGCCGTTTTCTGGGTCTGCAGAAATTTTCTTAGCCTTTTTGTACACTCTTTTAATTCATTTTTAAGTTGAGGGGATCTGTGCAATTGCCATTCTCTTCGCACTCTCCTTTTTTCATTCAAGAGGCGCTCGACATCTGTAAAATATATTTTATTATAATTGTTTTTTTTCAGGGTTTTGCTCGAATGTTGAACACCTAGTTTAAGATAACTGTCAAAATTGACAATAGAGAGATCCACATTTTCCGGAGTGCTAAGCGGTATATTTTCTGTGCAATGGGTACTGAGATATTTTTTATATTTTAACCAATTTATTTGTGTAGCTGACGTCGCTATGTAACCAGAGGGAGATACAATTCTATTGGTGTTTGTTATAGTAACTATTGTAGGTGTGTGGTCAGAGGATAATTCTAACGAAGCTTCAACGTGAATCGTTTCTATGGGGATGTTTTTAACCACGCCAAAATCGATGACATCGGGAATTTTTTGCGGATCAGCAGGCCAATATGTTGGTTGTCCGCTCGCGACAACATTTAAATTCATTTTAGAGATTGTATTGAACAAACCACGACCCTTTGGTGTTATTAGTAGTGACCCCCAGAAGGTATGTTTAGCGTTATAATCGCCAGCAGCCAGGAAACAGGGCCCCAATGACTATAATATTTATAATATTGGCTTTCTGATATTGCAAATCTAGGTGGTGAGTATAAGGATGAGATTAATATGTTTCGATTCAGCTCTTCAACACAAATGTTTGTTGCTTGAAGATAATCTTCACGATGATCACACATTAGGTAGTGTTTGATTCGGGTTTTTATCAAAATGGCAGAACCTCCACAAGCTCTATCTCGAGGGTCCTTGGTATCATATATTATATAACCATTAATTTTAAACGTATTTCTTGAGGTCAAATGAGTTTCAGAAACCATCATGACATCAATTTGTTTACTTTTAAGAAAAAATTCTAATTCATTTTTATGTTGGCGGATGCCGTTTGCGTTCCAAAAACAAATTTTTAAACAGTTCATGGTTTATTAAGTACAGCTTGCAATAACATCGATTGCATTCTAAGAATCTCCTGCATCATATTACCCATTGTGTTTGTAAAATTATTTACTGTTTGCACTAATGTTTCCATGGTTTTTTCTAAACGACTTAAATTAGAGACTGGAGTTTCATCATTACCTGGCGAGGCACCTTGCATTGGCACATGGTTTGATTTAACGTTAGCGTAAGAAGTTCTGTTATTACCAGGCTGGGGGGCTTGAATTGCATTTGTGTTTACTTGATTTGGTACCTGCATTTGAGGGGGATTAGCTTTCGGTCCAGCCGACTGCTTGACGATAGTATATACAGGGCATCCTCTATAATTGGCAGTGTGATTGCCGCCACAGTTACTACATTTTTTACGTTGGGGTCGGTTTTAGACTTATCGCAGAGAACTGTACCATGTAATTCACCACATACTACACAAACAGGGGGTAAATAGCAGTATGCCTTAGTATGACCATATTCTTGACAGTTTAAACATTGAACGGGACCATTTCTTTTGTGTGGCTCTTCTATAGTTATTCTTCTATAGAGAATTTATTTCAAATTATAAATAGGATGCGTTTCGTTTTTTTTAAGCTTTACGTCGCCGGGTTCAAACTCCACTCGAAAAAGTGGTTGGGGATTTTTTTCTCTATTTTTAATATTTACTACATGTTTTATTTTGAAGCCTTTTTTTTCTAGGAATGTTTTTACCTCTTCAGGGTCCACACATGAGTCAATTCCCTTGATCACTACCTGAAGACCTTTGCTGCTCTTCAGTTAGTATGTGTAAAAGCTTTTTTTAAGGGCTTCGAATTTGTTTGTTAGTTTACGAAAATCATTCTCATGATTAACCTGTATTTTTGTCTCGTTTATATTACCACGCTTGATTGCCGCTACGTAAAACGAATTTTCACCTATTACCGAGATCACGCTCTTTATTAACTCACTTGAGTTTTGCTCCCTAAGATATATCGGGGGTGGCTTAGACGATTTAATGACGTTTGGTGCTTCAGAGGATTCATCCTCCAGAATTGCAAAACGATTTTGAGAGTTTATTTTATCAAAAGTTGGTACTTTTGAGGCCGAAGCAACTGCTGCAGAGGTAGGGCTGCGACCCCGTTTAAGCACTGTTATGTACCTGTCCATACCAACTTGTACTTGAGGCTTTTGACAACTTTTTACTTGAGGTTTTTCCATTGCGTCTGTGTTTGAATTCATGGTAACATTTGTTACTAAAATTGTTTTTGCCGAATCGGCAACACTTGCAGGCACTAGCGAGAGATTAATATTTTTTAATGTCTCAGTATCAACCGTCTTTGTAAAAACAGAGGGCCAAAGGGAACGTGTACGAGCAATTGGTTTAGCCGTTAGGTAGTTAATATTGTTTTGTTTTGTTTTATTTGTTTCAGTATTGCACTCTTTAGCATTAACTGTTACGTATGCATTTCTTGCATCTAGTTTTATTGTTGTTACATTGTGACTACTCATGCAAAAAGTTGTTTTTGTTTATCACTGTTTTACTGTGCTTTTTTTATTTTTATTATTTAATGTATTGCACCAAAAAAGAATTTTAAACAAAATGTTTTTGTACAGTATATGTGTACATATGTATGTACATTTAAACATATATTTTTTTTATTAATTTTTTCGTTTTTGATTATTGTTCACTTTTATGTTAAAGATTTATTTAAAAAAAATGCGTCCATTCGCTAATTTGTTATATTAAAATATCAAATGTAATTAATAATTCAATTGTATGCGGGATTAAGAATACGCGTCTATATCACAACAAAGCACAAACTGAATGTAAATATTTTTATGATGAAAGATGTTACAAATGTAAACAAGTTTTTTTCATTTTCAACATCTTCCACGCATTCCTCTAAGGTGTGCTCAAGTATAAATAGGCTATAAGATATACATAGGGCTAAAAATCAAAATTTTTCAACATCTTTACAAAATGTTCCTATCTCATTTTATTTCATTCTACATCTTCCGATTATTTTAGTGGGATCACTAAAAATTGGCAATAAATTCTATTATTATTGTGACATCACTGATAAAATGGCACTTGCTTTGAAATCAGCGCTACCATTTCTTAAGTTTTTTCTTTTTTGCAACCCTTATGTTACTTGATTTTTTTTATATTATTAAACAAAAAGAGTTCTAAATACATTTTGGTGTGATCTTCTAAAATTTTGGCTCTTTTGTAGAAAAAAAGTATTTTAAAAAAATAAAAGTTTCTTTTTTCAAATATGGTGACATTTTTTCTTGATAGTAGATGTTAGATGTTTCAAGTGTGAACGCGTATTTAACATTTTCAACATCTCCCATGCGTTCCTCCGAAATGTATGCAAGTGTAAAAATGATATAAAGATAGAATTTTATTGGCCGTATAAAAAGTGTTCAATTATTACAATTTAACTTTAACCTTCCAGCTAGGATGAACATTAGGCATATAACTTTTTACAATTTGTGCAAACAGAAAAAATGGCATAGCATAGTCGAATAGAGCATAAAAATGTATGCAGATCCATCCATTCTATATTTTTCCGCACCAAACTCAATTACTTTTCATGTATGTTTGTGTATCAAGGTACACATATTTGTATGATGTTTCCATAAGATCTCTTTAATCTTATTTTCATCAATTTTTTTTGTTATAATTTGTTTTTATTTTTGCTATTCTAAAATTTCAAAAATTCGGAAAAATTTTCTAAAATAGCAAGAATTTTTAATATTTTAAACAGGTACTTAAATTGATAGAGTCCCTAATGTTATAAGGAATAGCAAAAATTCTTTAAAAATTGCTAAACAGCGAGAATTCGCATAATCTTATTCTAAAGTCTAATATTTATGAAAAATCGTTAAAGCTGAAATAAATCAGAAAACTTACAGGAAAAAGTTGCCACTTTCGCAAACATGGCCAAAATTCACTAAAAATTGCAAAATTTAAAAGCAACCGTTAAATTTACTTGAGATCGCTAAATCGATTAAAAAAATTTTATAAAAATTGCATAAAATGAGGAATTAAATTTTTCACAGAATTTCACTTTGTGTTTTTTTCTTGTCAAATAACAAATAGCATTATTACCTTTCTGAGTTGATCTAACGATGTCCGTCCGGCTGGCTGGCTGGCTGTCCAATAACCTTGTCCGCAAAGTACAGGTTGCTATTTTGGAGATAACTTAATAAAATTTGGTACATAAGTTCTTATTGTCACTAGGAAAAATGGGTCGAACCGTAGGACCACGAAGGGAGCTATGGGGCAATTTCTGCCTCTCAGAAACTATCAAACCGATTTAAATGAAATTTAAAACATAGATAGATCCCTATTCATAAAGCTATACACTCTCGAAAATTTGTTTTTAAATATTGTGGTGTTGGGTATCATATGGTCGGGCTTGACCAACTATACTTTCTTTCTTTCTTTTTAAGAAAATAATGTAATATTTTTATATTAAATAAATAAATAAATATATGTGTATTTTTGAGTAAAAATTGGCAAAAGTGCGCGTAGTATATTTGGCAAAAAATTGTGTCAATATAATTCATATTTGCCGTATTCACAAATCCCCTTGTATCCTTGTATCTATTGTATGTTGTATTAAAATACATACAACATACAATCAATACAACGATACAAGGGGTTTTGTGAATACGGCAATTGTTACGAAAGAAAATTGTCTAAGAATTATTTGTAGTTATAAGTTGTCTTGTAATTAATAGATTTATGTCATATTGGTTACATAAAATTGTCATGTATAATTTTCAACACAACTGTTATTTTAAAATAATTCCTACATGAATTTCCCAGTCATTTCTAGAAATGGTTTTCGAACATAATAGATAGTTATTACAGAGAGGTTCAGGAAAAATCTAAAAATAGTTATGAAATATAAAAAGGGGTGACTCATGAGTCATGAATAATTAGTTTTAGTTTTGTTGAGAGACATAACGGTTCTGTTCGTAACTAACAATTGTGAACAAAATAATTAATTTCAATAAAGTTTGTTAAGTTAAATAAGTGTGTGTATTTATTCGGATTTGCAATTTAAAAGAACTCAAACGTGTTTATTGAAGGAAAAACGTAACAATATATTTAAAAAAAAGTATTCCGCTCACTTTACTAGCTACCCAATAATTATTTGACGTTGATGGGATCGTCGGCTTAATATGCAAACCTGCTAAATCCACTTTTTAAGTAAATTGAGATTTTGATGCCGTGTGGTAGAGAAAGATACGCCTCGTCGACCAGCATGTAGTTTTTCTTCAATTTGAGTATTGAAGTGTGTAAAACCAAATATATTTTTGGGTTTCCTCTCAAGCTGCAAATATGAAATATAAGAAGTTTTTTGTCTCTTCTGTAAAATGTGCTGAAAGGGAGTTAGCAGGTTCGCATATTAAGTCGACGATATGATAATTTGTTTTTATGAAAATATTGTACGTACTCTTTGTTTGGACAAATCTACATAACGTAGACCAAAATAGTCTTTCTCCTTAATCTTCAATTGATCACATATAAAATCCACAAGATAACTTCCTCTATGGAATGGCTGAAAAAGTAAGTAAAATTTTAATTAAAATATTATGGCAATTTAAATTAGTTTAATAGAATTAGCAAATTTTAATGTTTTTTATTTAGTATAGATCCTCAGATCTCAGAATTCAGATTATTATTTGTGACAGCGAAAGTTAAAAGGGACCGGACCTTATGGTTCGATCAATTTTTATTTTTTTGGTGATAATTATAGTAGGCCACACGCTCTTTCTAATGCAACAAACCGCCGCTTTCTAACTGCATAGCCTAGCTCACTACCAGCTAGCCTACCGAGGTACTTTGGCGATGGTCTACATATTTGAAACTTCTTGAGAACTCCTAATTTTTAATTAATTTTAAATTATCATTATTTGTTAGCTTGAAGATTATTTTGAAACAGCGTGGTGGACAACTCTTATCTGCATGGCAATACCCGGGTACATTCATACATAAAACGATTATTGCAAGTATATTTTTAATAGAATGTTACTAAAATCTCTGTGGGACGTGATACTTTCCCAATTTTTCATATATGATAAATACACTGAAATTTATTGTTTAGGGAAGGCCAGCCTCTATGTTTATTGTTGAGGTTTTGTTAAAGCTTGGATATTGTTACAAGTAGAACTTTTACCCGCGTATTTATAAACGATTATAAAATTTAACAAACGTTTATTGAGGCCAACTTTCATACAAAATTTGTTTTGTAAACCTTTATTCAATTTAAAATTTTTTATAAATACGGGAGTAGATGTTTAAATTTCTTATTCGCTTTACAGTTTTATTTGTATAATATTTTTGGCTTTTCTTAGATCTTTGGAAAAAGGTTTCCTGATGATCTGGCCTAAGCAACCAGTTAAATGCGCATAGAGGCTGACTTTCTCTCAACAATAAATTTCAGTGTATTTATCATACATGAAAAATTGGGAATTTAGCACGTCGCACAGTGAGACAACGCCGGCATTAAATACAAGGAGTCATTGTAGAGCTCTGAAATTTTGCACAGGTTAATTTTGAGACAATTCCAGTTTAAAAAAAAAAATTAAAAAAAACCGCCCACTTTTACGCACACCTCCCATACAATCGAAATTTGTAAAATGCCGTATTGTCCGTAATACTTTAAGTATAACTTTAAATTTTGGTATACTTGAATGTTATATTGTTACATATATTATCGGAAAAAAATTTTGAAGAACTTTGGCCCACTTTTACCCCCACCACCCACACAACCTCAACATAAAAAGTGCCATATTTTCTAAAATATTTTAGGTACATGCAAAAAATTACAATAACACGCCCACTATTACGCCCACCTCCCATTGAAATGCAATAAAAAAGAACAATTTTTTTTCATTCTATCAATAATTTTTTAACATCATCATGGTATTCTAATTTTTTCAATTTCATTCTCATTCTAAATGAATTCATATAAGGATCTGATGATATTTGCAAATAGCGCATTACATCTTCATTCGTAGAAATACGTGAGTTTTTACGATAATGGAATAGCCTACAGTTTCTATACTCCTTATTCATTGCTTCTTGCGCTTCTTCGGATAACATTCCTGTAGCAAAAAAAAAAGTTAATTTTAAATAAAATTTAAAAAAATACTTTAAAAAAAAAATTGCAAACAAACCTATTGGCAATACAGCCTCAGATAACATTTTGCTGCCGTGAATGAGAACTTTATGGACAGTGATAGGCATGTAATACCAGCCATAAAGATCTACATACAATTTTGCAGTGTCCATGCAATACGTATGGAATTTACCAACATCTATATTTTTACTAGTATTTATAGTATTAAATATAATTTGTAATCGGTGAATTAAGTCTACATTTACACCAGTTATGTCAGCGGTTATTTCTGGATTTTCAAAAAATCTTCTAGAGACATTACCATCATTGGTTGTTCCCATGCCTTGTTTCACCAAATCGACTTTTAAGCCCAGAACTAATTTGAAATTTTTTTTTATTTCTGTTTTAACCGCTTCTGTTCTTTTGTGTCTTTATTTGTCCTCAATAATATTAAAAACAACAACAATTTAATATTATTTTACAGTTATTACGTATAGCGACTGAATGTGCGCGTTGTATTCTTTGTAGTTTTTTGTATTTTAAAGTTCTTTTGCAAACTTTTGCTATATGTATGTTCTTAACTTCAAATGAAAGCTGAGACTTCAATCTTTTATTTGATATAAGTCTGCACCTAGGGCGAGGGGCTGCTCTATATTTCCTAGTCCATTGAAAATGCAAAATGTTCAATTTTTACACCACAATTCTGTTGTTAAGAAATTTTTTTTTGTATTTTTTTTTTAAATTTATTTTTTCATCTACTCATTCACAACAACTAAATTAATTAATTAATTGAATATTACATATTGAACTAACATATTTCAAGCGCGTTGGCATCCCTCAATTTTGATTTGCTCTAGACCAAAAAATAAAAATGAGGCTGAAATTTCATGGAATTGTTACTCATATACATACATATCTGTTAATATACTGTGAAAATTTCATCCAAATTGGACGACACACCAAAAACCATTTTTTGCCGC
Organism: Pollenia labialis; assembly: GCA_949318255.1. Lineage (NCBI taxonomy): Eukaryota > Metazoa > Arthropoda > Insecta > Diptera > Polleniidae > Pollenia > Pollenia labialis. The sequence goes on from OX439141.1 coordinate 62,955,654, forward strand.
GGTTACTAAAGGGCTGTCTCACTGTGCGTCGTACAGAAATCTTATTAATAATAAATTTTGTCGTAATGAAAAGAAAAGATTTAGGCCCTAATTCTGTAAAACGCAACCGCAATGCCAAAAATAACATTAAAAGCAAAAACAATGTCAAAAATTTGTCATAACTTTGTTGTTGCTTTCTATAGAAATTCATACTACGTTTTGAAATTTTGAAACGCCACAAGATATACAGCGTTTGAAATTTAAAAATTCAATATGAATTTCTGTGGAAAACAACAACAAAATAATGAAATATTTTTTATTTTGTTTTTGCTTTCAATGTAATTTTTGGCGTTGCGGTTGTGTTTTACAGAATTAGGGCCTAAAACTTTTATTTGGTGAAAGAAAAACAAACAAACAAACAAACAAATTTATTTCTTGTTTATATCCACACATAAGAGCTCTGTTTCTTCACTCTACTTTGGGATCCCAATTTGCACAAAAAGCGTTCCCGTGCATTAAATTTGTGTAATGAGAGCGGGTTTGAGAGAATAGAATTCTTCTTTATCTTTATCTTCGTGCAAACTGTGTAAATTGTCAAACAGCTGTAAAATATAAACCAAACAAAAAAGGCAAAGAAAAAAAGTTCATGAACGATAAGTGTTGTGGAATAAATAATGTACTTAAATAAAAAGTTTTATACTGAAATATGGGCATTTCCATTTTGACGTATCGTGATATTTGTACCACAAAGTGTAAAAAATTAAATGAAGAAGCCAAATTTGTAATAAGGGTTTTTATATATCCAAAGTAATGAAGTAGCTCTATATTCAGAAAAAAAATTACAGTTATCGACGCTAAGGATTTGCAGATATCTGCGCTGGCGTTGTGACGTTAAAAAAACGGAAGTGGATTTTGACTTGTATTACAAAACTGAACAAGACTGCGAATTGAGCAAGAAGTTTTGTATAAAACCTTTTTTAGTAAACTTTGCACTAATACAGATTTATTTTTCAAGCTATAAAATTTATAAATCTTTGCTCGTGTTAAGGTTAATATGAGCATTTTTAGCGAAAAGTCTACTTTTTTTAATGTAACGCCAGATTGCAAATAAGGTTGTATTTTCGGACCATGTTGTTCAATCGTTATCCTTTTTGTTACTAAATGTAGAGCTATTTGCGCTTTATACCAAAATATAAAAAAGGAAACTATACATACATATACAATATTTTGAGAAACAATTTAAAATACTTCTGGCGTTATGTTACAAAAAGTAGACTTTTCGCTGGAAATGCTCATATTAGGAAAAAATAATGTAAGTTATTGTAAAAGTGGTAGTTTTGCTTTATTTTTGGTAAAATTTGTTTATTCTTACAGACAATAGTGGCGCAAACTTTTATTGTTTTGTAGAAAGTTTCAAAAAACTGACTTTTTATTTTGTGCTTAAAATTGTATTTTTTCTGTTCCCGTACTTTTGTGTAATTTTGTCTCTTTATGAGAGAAATATTCGCTTGCTCTCATTTTCACGAACTTTACCCAACAAGTAAAGAAACAGAGCTAAAATAAACAACTAGAAATTAACACAAAGCTTTAAATAAATTTTCATTAATCGCTTGATTATGTGCTTTGCTGTATATAGTTTGTATTTTTGAACTACTTCCCAAAGTGGTCTTAAAAAAACTCAGGAAATGGATAAAGTTGCCAACAGATTCCATCTTTTGCACAAAACTTACTGTGTCTTTCCATTTGTTTAGTTTCTACATTCCTACTAATTCTGTATCTGAAGCTGCTTTCACGTCTAATTGTTGAAAATATTCTTCGTTACTTTCATAATTCATATATCAAATCTTCTTTACTACTTTCAGATTCACATAATATGTAACTTATATGTTACTGTCGAAGTTAATCTTTTAGAACGAACTCTTGCATTATAAAAAAAATTTTGCTTGAAATGTTACCTTCATTCGTTCAAACGCTAAGATAGACTTAAAAAGTACATCTACAAAATTTTCGGAATAATATTTACAAGTTTTTGGTTCCACATTTGCTAACTTTAATATGCATATAGAAATAAAGCCTACTTTACACTACATGTCACACATCAAACGTATTTTGAGAAAAATACAGCCCTATTATGATTCGTCATTTGCCATTGACTAAAAAAACTGCTGCTTTTACTTCTGATTTATTAAATATAAACAGTCGCTATCAAACTAACTCAAAAATCCAAAACTTGTACACAAATTTTCGTTTTTGGTTCGAAAGTTTTTGGTTTCGACGGCAGTTTTTAAAACCCTGGTAAGACTTGTGTGATAGTGTAAAGAACCCTTTAGCAGGAATACGTTGCAAAACCCAGGACACTTATATAATATTGAAATTCATTTTAAACCATGGTCTTCCTCATTTTTTTCAAAAAAAAAATTAATAGAAATTTTCGTATTTAAAACTTTTTTGTTTAAATAATTTTAATTTTTACCCAGCAAAAACTTTACTTACAATCCTAAATTGACTGACTCCCTGAATTTATTACTTTGTAGCTTTATTTGACACTTTTTGGATTATTACTTAGTTATTAAATAATAGCTTTATTATTATATCTTAAATAAGTCATATTATTATACGATTTTAAATAATTATTGAAATCAATTTGCAATATATTGCGTAAATATTTGTTAGATATTCGGTAATACACCAAACACCCTTCACTTAATGTTTTCTTGCATTTCGAAATATTAAGTGTTGTGTACACTTTTTCAACAAAAATTCCATAAGATTTCTCATGCATATAAGATCAATTTTAGTTAGTGTATTTTAAACTTTTTCAAAGTTAATTTGTAACTACATATTTTTAAAAAACTTTTAAGCATAAAAGAAAGACGTTATTTTGTAGGTTATAATTGGCCAAAGTATAAAGGATTTCTTTCGGGACATAATGAACAAAAATAAGTACTTTTTTTAGTAGAAAAATAAGTAGTCTTCTCGTGAAGTTCTCATTATTTTTAAGCAACTTTTTTTCTGGGTGCATACATATTTTTTTGAATAAAAATTCTAAAACTACAAATCCATTTTTTTTTTATTTGAATAAAATTGATTTGAATATATTCAGCTAGGGATATCTATGTTATTATTAAAAAGCTGAAAAGTTTGTTTGTTTGGTACAGGTAATCTCCGGAACTGCCGGTCCGATTTCAAAATTTTTCGGAACAAAATGAAGAATCGAACTTCCTAACCAGGGCTGCCAGATTTGACGAATTTTTGTTCCTAAATTAGCAAACTGCCGATTTGCTGATTTTTTTCTAAAAACTGATGATTTTTTTCAGTCTGCAAAGTTTAAATAAAACTTAATTTTTTAGTCTTGGAATGTTTAACAGCAGTACCTTAACAAGAGCGGAAGGTCGAACGTTTTCTTTCGCTTAGCCTTTACGCTGATATACCATATCTAAGCAAGAGGGTTAACGTTGTGTCGAACAGTAGTGATAGATTTCTTGTTTGAAACCCCACAAATCTATATAATAAAAATTAAATGTTGTGTGTTGCTGATCGCATAACTTGAGAACGGCTTAACCGATTTAGACGATGTTTTCTTTAATGATCGCTATGGTCCAACTTGGGTTTTTACGGAAAGAAAATTTTGCCCTACCCACTTTTACGCCCACTTTTTCGATTTACCTAAAATCAGAAAACGGCTCCATCCATTTGACTAATTTTTCTTTCAAATGTTCGTATTATTCCATTTTAAGTTTTCACGGAAAGAAAAATTTACCACGCCTACTTTTTTTACTAAGCGCATAACTTGAGAACAACTTGACCGATTTGGACGATGTTTTCTTTAAAATGATCCGTATGATCCAACTTAGGTTTTTACGGAAAGAACATTTTGCCCCGCCCACTTTTTTCGATTTGCCTAAAATCAGAAAACGGTTCCATCGATTTGACTAATTTTTCTTTCAGAAAACCCGCACGCATACATTGAAAAGCCGTTGCACCCAAAACGAGTCAATTGTAGTGTACATATGAACATAGCGCACTTATATAAACAGCGATATGATGCATGTGTCCACTATAATTATGCATGTTATTGTTTAAACATTAAGATAGTTCAGTATTTTAATATTTTGGTAATTAGACACCTCGCGCGCGAATGTTCGATAAACTAAGCGCAATGAACTGACAAAAAACTGCAATGCAAGAGCACTGGTTGAATTAAAACTCGCGCAATGATAGTGGCTCAAGAAATGATGATTAAGCATAAACATGCATAAAATAATTTTAAGTTATTGAGTGGTTCTAATGAATCACTCAACTCTAGACGATAAGCAAGAATTGTTTAATAAGTATAAATAGTGCAAGAAATAAAAAATAAAATTCAATTGATAAACCTTCATTAAAAACAAAACATGTCTTTTCATTACAACTACACTACACAATGTTTGGTGCGGATTTTGGTCCAGAGGCATAATTGGGCCATTTTTCTTCGAAAATAGACATGGAGTGGCCGTTACAGTCAATGGCGATTGTTATCGGGCCATGTTGGACGAATTTTTGTTCACAAAAATTGAAGACGAGGATATTGGCAACATTTGGTTTCAACAGGACGGCGCTACGTGCCACACAGCCGAAGCTACGCTCGATGTGTTGCGCCCTGTTTTTGAAGATCGCATTATCAGCCGCAGAGCTGATGCCGTTTGGCCACCTCGGAGCTGCGATTTGACACCGTTGGACTATTATTTGTGGGCTGCCGTCAAAGATAAGTGTTACGCCGACAAGCCAGAGACAATTGACGCTTTAAAGCAGAAGTTGGCACAATTAAAACTGTGCTTGTATTGATGTTTATTAGTATTAGTGAGATGGCAGAATTACCCACCTAGCACAAAGCCAAGCGTTTGAAATATAATGGTGCATTATATTTCTTTATTTAATATTTTACGCATTTGAAGTAAAATAAAACATTTTTTTATTAGTTCAAAAAATTAAAAACCATATTCATTTATGTAAAACAAAGGTTCAATTAAAAATTAATTAGTTAAAAAAAAAAAATACTAAATGAAAATAAAAGAATGTATGCTTGATGGAGCATACCGGAGCAAAGAAAGGGGAGAACTTTTAAATAAATATAAATACATTTATTTAGGAAAAATAAAAGAATGGTTGCTAGCATTTAAACGTAATATGTAAGCATCCGCTGAACTCTCTCAGCACAATTGTGCTATGGAGCGCCCACCATTGCTTTAAAGCAGTGTTATCCAAATCAAGGTCTATCCAATAAGGTCTGCTTAAGAAGCCAGATGCTTATTTGGTTTTTTCCTCAACGATATCAAAAGTTGTTTACATTTTCCTTATACGTGTATAGTTTTGTTTACGTTTTTTGTTTTTTGCAACACATACATGCACACAAAACACATTTTTCCTTTTGTTTCGCCTATGTAGTAGTAAGATTTTGACAACGGCGGGGAATTTTACACAAGCAAAATGCCTGTTGTTTTTTGTGTTGTTGAATTGTTGTAGAGCAGGGATTTCCAAAATTTTTTTGGTTGTGTATTAGTGAGTACCAGAGAGTAAGCAAATTGAGAAAATGCATTTATTTACAGCCGAAATAAAATGTTAGTAATATATTTTATAAGTTGTATAACACAAAGGTACACAATTAAAAATTGTTTGTGTTGATAAAAAATTTGTAGCAATTCTTTACCAATTCAATGTCGCTGATTTTAAAACTACACTTTTTTTTATTCGGAAGCTTTTTGACTCTAAATCAGTTTCAAATATCTTATCAAACAATTGTAAAAAATTAAAGACTTTTATGTTTTAAAAATTCTAGTTATAAAATAAAATCTTCTAAATTTATACTTTTATGACAGTTTCGTAATAGTAGAATGCTTTTCAAATGGGATGAACTTAATTTATTACGTTGCTTGGAACAAATAAATTTTAAATCCGAAAAAATTTATTCGCATAGGTAAGTAGTGCCGAATAAAGAGAGGCACCTCAATGAATTTTTTTTAGTTTAGGATAGAACTCGCCATCCAAATCTTTGCATAACTCTACAATATTATTTTCGTCTGGGGCATTTTCTTCGCTTCGTAGTATGATTAGTTCTGATTGAATATCAAATTCGTAGTTGCTTACATCGCAACGAAAAGGGTTTTCGAAAAGATCTAATAGCGGTTGTAAAATTACAAAATCTTAAAACCTGTCTTGAAAATTATTGAAAAGTGTTTCAAATATTTCGGCATATTCATATCTTTTGTCGATTTCGAGATTTCTGTAAACAAGTGAAGTTTTTGGAAAGTTGGAAAAATCACCACTTTTAATTTGGGAAAAAATTAGAAAGTTTTGTTTTAAAATTGTGAATGATTTTTGACAAGTCCTTGCAATTCCAAATTAAGTTCATTTAACATACTTGTCGTATCTGCCAAAAAAGCTAAGTCTAAAATAAAATTATTGTCTTTTAAGCACTGGACTAAAACTTTTTCTATTTTCTCAGTTTCTAGAAACTGAAGAACTTCTTCTCTTAAATCATAAAGTCTATTCAGGCAATCACCGCGACTTAGCCACCGAACTTCTGTAAACATTTTCAGGTCACAATTTACAGCATTTTTGTTTTTTAAAAAGGTTAAACATTTTCGGTGGGTAAGCGCTTGATGTCCGCCTCGAATTTTATTTATTATATCCTCTGCTGTCTTCATAGCTGGGGTATCATTTATGAATTTCGATGCAAGAGCGGTCTGATGAATTATGCAGTGAAAATTATGAACTGCAAATTCGTGTTTTTTTAATTGGCCTATAAGTCCATTATATTTGCCCAACATTACATTGGCTCCATCTGTGCAGTCTCCAGCAAATTTGTTTATGTCTACAATGGAAAGAAGCTTTTCTCTGACAAACATCATACAACAACGTGCCAGTTACATTTCCATAAAATGATTCTAAAGTAAACATTGACTCAAAAATAGTGTATTCGCTGTCTACGCATCGAATACAAATTACAAGTTCACACAGATCATTTATGTCAGTGCTTTCGTCTAAACAAATTGAAAAAAATTAACTACATTTTCCCTAATTGCAGATTCTACACAAGTTCCTAATTGAACAGTACGTCGGCCTACCGTTTGACTGGACAGGGGAAAAGACTCTATAGATTTATAATTATAATTAAGCCTTTCCAAAATTTTCTTCAGCAATTGCTTGATAAAAACACCATCCCACAATGGTCTTCCTTTCTTAACAATTTCCAATATTACTAAACTTGAAATCTCCATTTTCAGTTTGGGAACCGATTTTGGTTAATTAATTTCCTCTTCTAATAACCATTTTTTCAATTCAATATGAGAATTATAACGTGAAAAAGTTATTTTAGTAAACAGTTAGGGTATTCATAGTGGTAAGTAATATAGAAATGGTATTCACGGTGTTGGGTTGCTCATACTTCAAACATCTGTGCATACATTTTTAATCTAGCTAATGGTATATCATAACTTTTTAGAAAATACCAAATGCACACATGAGTTTGCCTGCAAAAATGTATAAAGTCATTATAACAGGTCAAAGTTACGTTAAATAGTTACCATAAATAAGTAAGGTTAAAGGCAGAATTAGTCTTTACTTTCAGTTTCTGTTCTGTTCCGTGGCATTCTGTCCCAAAATTGTAAAAGTTACTTTTTCTGTAGCAACTTATTAGCCATTTATGACAAATTTATTAGTTTTGCGCCATCCGTTGTTTTATTTCAATAACTTTTATGCACATAAATTTGAAGAAATAAAATTTAATTAATGTATTTTTTATTTTGCGGTCACTTACAATTACTTTACAAGTTTTTGATTTTATCAAACTGAACCGCAACAGAACAGAACAAATAATCAATTTCACAGGTTTTTTAATAACAAAAACAAATCAGCTGGTTCGTAACAGAACAGAAAGTAAAGACTAACTGAGCCTTAACCCTTTGGGCTCTGTCAAATAATTGTAGCATAAAAAAGTAAGCAATAAAAATAGTGCTAAACAATAAAGTTTCATTAATACATCAATAAAACACATCTTCTTACCCAAACATTTTACCTACTGTCACATTTGCTTTTATGTTTACAGGTTATTTACACATAAATTGTAGCAAAACAAGACTTTTTTACTTGTTTTTTAAATATTTCTACTTACTTAAGAAAAGTGTTTTCAAAGAAAGAAAAAACCCACCGACGCGATTGGTACAGAAACCAAAATATTTTTACAAGCAAAATACCAACAAATTCTTTTGGCTATTTTTTTTTTCTTAATAATTTCTGCATTTAGGTACGCCTTTTTAAAGAAAGCAAAGGGACCCTTTTACAGGTATCAAAGAATTTTTTTTCACAAACAAAACACATATCGTTAGCTTAAACCAAGGTATATTTACACAAGGTAGACTCATTTGGGAGTGTAGACATGCTGCTCTATAAAAATAACCGAGTGGAACGGAATTGTCAAAATTGTCTTCATATAAATTTAACGCACACATGTACAAATTTTGGCTCATATACACGGAATTTGACATTGGTGTTCCAACTTAGGTAAACAGCTGACAAACATATGGGCCAACGAGTTTACCTTGTGTAAATATACCTTGGCTTAAACGTTGCAGTAAATGTTATTGTTAAAAAAAGTTACTTAATAAAATTTACGTTAGCTTTGCTGTTAAATATTTTCAACAATTTAAATTATGTTAAAATTAAATAGAAATGTTATATTACTCTGCATTTAAGTCTTAAAATTTAGACTCTAAATATTGCACGCAAGGGATTGGATGTTACCAAAAGCATTTTTGACCGCACAATATTTTTGAGTGTAAGCTGAAACAAAATAATATAGCATCCGCTAAACATGTACACTTGTCGAAGTCACACCGACGACTGAATTGAAGAGCATAAAAATATGTGTTTGTAGTGGTATGCACAATTGTGCAAAGAAATGGAAACCCCTGTTGTAGAGGTAAGCAGACCTATTGGTTAGGCCATGATCCAAAATTTGGATTCCAAATCTTCATTTTCTGTGCACAATTGTGCAACAAAAACAATAAAAAAAACTCACACCGAGGCTTGTTCTCTTCTATTTCAGTTGTTAATTGAGTGTTGACGAGTGCACATGTGCGGATGCTTACTGTTTTTTTTTCAGCTTTATTGTTTTTTCAGCTTTGATTTTATTTCAATATAAACCAGCAAACAAAATAGTATGATGGAAGACAAAAATTTTTGTTTTGTCATTAAAAATGCTTTTGGTAACATGCAATGCATTTTATGTTACCAAACATTTAAAACAAAGAAAACATTTTCAATTAAAAGGCATTTTGACCTTTTTCACAAAGAAATAAATAAATTAAAAGAGGAAAAAAGGAAAATGTTTTTTCTTGAGCAAAAAAACCTTTATATGCAAAAAATTAAAGAATGGGTTTTGCAAGAAGAGCAAAACGAGGAAATTTTGCAAAATAAAAAATTAAAAATAGAGATTTCGAGCCAAATAAGCTTAGCTGCAAGGCAGACCATTTATAGATGGCCCTATTAGCTTGATAAAAATAATATTCATTACATTTGCAAAGCTTAGTTTTGTGTTTGCTGGGCAATATTATGTTATCCAATACAGACGCATTTCATTCAATGAGAGTTTTGGTTAACTATGCTTTAAAGGACAATATTCGTGAAGCCATTGGTGAAATACAGCTGCACACAATCGATAATGTGCTTAAAAATTGGCCGAGGCAGTCATTTGAATGAAATTATTTTCCATTATGACCCGGAAGGATTGTACTTTCAAATAAAAAAAGAAATTTGAGAAAATATTCAGTAGTTCTTATTTATAGCATTTTCAAAAAAAAAGTTATTTGGCGGACCCTGTACATATGTATTTTCAAATCAAATGTCAATCAAACATATGTATATGAACAACATTTTAATTTAAAATTTGTTATCCTCTTTTTAACGGATTTTCAAAATCGAACGCAAACATTTTTTCTAATTTGGACAGGACAACGTCTGTTATAAATAAAAATAGTGATAAAAACGCTAGATCGTCCAAAAATATCTAAATTGTCATTATTAATTAACAATAGCGGCCAATTTCACTATTAAACGAGCCGTCAAAATAAGCTGGTACTTTTTGAATTTCAGTTATTATTGGACCCAGAAACGTAAAATTAAGCGTGAAAGGTCTTGAGTGAATGAGAATCTGTAAGAGAGATCATAAAATTAAACATGTCTTGAGTGAATACGAATCTGTTAGAGGAGCTTTTTGGTACTATTTGGTTCTTCAACTGGTACTTTTTGAATTTTGGTTAATATTAGACCTAGAAACATTAAATAAAACATGAAAGGTTCTGAGTGAATGAGAATCTGTAAGAGGGATTTTTTTGTACTTTGTCGATAAGTAACTGGTACTAACTTTGCTAAGCCTCCAATATTCAAAAAATTTTAATTATCGTTTTAGAAGAAATTTATTAAAGCAATATTTCCGTACTCAAAAGAAAAACAAAGCTATTTTAATGTAAGTACTATATTATTCTCCATTCAGCCTCCACTGTATCTCACCGCTCGGCCGTCACCTGGCCAAATGTAAAGTTGACTTTTGCGTTTGCTTCGCTTTATCGGCTAAAAAGTTAACCGAAATAAAGGCTTCTTATATTTTTAAAACTAGGACCAAGAGGGGAACGTAGGGAGAATTACTGCCTGTCCAAAAATATCTAACCAATTTTGATGAAATGAATTCTGGGCGGGCATCGCCACAGGCTCGGCTAAACATAAAGAGAATTAAAGAAAATGTTTTAAAATAAAACTTATTTAGTATTAAACAAGTTAGAGCGCTATATTCGGCTGTGCCGAATCTTTGATACCCTTCACCGACAGTTCGAATTTTTCAGGAGTGATATCTACATATATGATGTTTCGACCCCTGTATTACACTATTGACCGACAACCTTGAGTAAAATATATTGATTCGTAACGGTTAAAGCCGAACTTAAATAATTTTCTGGAGGGGTATTTATATTGGAGCCATGGTAAGTTATTAACCAATCATCTCAAAATTCTGCAGAGTGGTGAAATTCGTTTCGGCGCTTACAGTGAATTTCAAAAGTCTACTAAATATGGGATCTAAGGTAAATTATGGACCGTATATCACAAAATTGAAAGAAATTTTACCGTAATATCTATATCTGCTCCGGTTTACCAGAGTGGGCTTTCTATGGGGCCAACGGTAAATTATAGACCGATCTTCACGTAATTTTACCTGGCTATTTCTAGTCCTATAAAACTGTTAAGAATTTAATTTTATTCCGAAAGCATTACACAGTACAACGCATGATTTGCCAACTCAATTCTGTGAACTGTATGTGAAATTAGACCCAAAAAGAAGAATTTCTGCATCATTCGTTTTGTCTTCTTACCTGCGATTTGAAGTTAGTATCGATTTGAAGTTAGTACTATCGTTTAGGGGCATTTATCACGTTTTAGGCCCTGTTGTTTGACATAGCTCGACAACCACTAGCCCAATTTAGTTGAAATAAAAAAATTAAGAATAACAATTCCCTTAATCTGTTCATATATTGTTTTCCTATACAAGTAACACTTTCGAAGTTAAAAATGAATGTATGAAGGGAAAAAATTATTTTTTGCCTAAAAATTTAAATTTTTTTTTTAAAAATACATAAAAAATCCAAAATGGAAAAAAGTTTCAAGTCTAGTTATTTTTTCGCAAAGTCACATAACCTATGAGCAAAATGAGACAAAGATCATAAAAATCGATGCACGCGATTCGCTTTTATTCGCAATTGAGTAAATGTATGAATTTCAAAAATTTGCTCGAGATATGCACAACATTATTTGGAGAAAACATTGACACCTTTTTCATGATTCTGGGAATTAAAAAAAAAGGAATAAACAAAAGGTTATTTGATTTTTATGATTGCGGTAATAAATGTACGTGGACAATTAAACGGAAAGTGGACCTTTTTATTATTTGGGTTTTTCCGGTGGCTACCTATATGATTTTTTTACAGAAATTGCACCCACATTTAAGGGTGGTCATTATTTGGAAAGTTTTGCACAGTTTGAAACGTACAAGTGCTGAATCAGGTATATAGCCAGCCGCCCTTAAAATATGCGCCCATTTATAAGTACCTGGCAGTAAAATATTCAAAAAAACGTAGTATTTGTAGGAGTGCATTGATCGATTTTTGGCATTCAGCCAGTGCGAACAGTAAAAGTGATTTTTCTCCAGTTTTTTAAAAGTGAATAACAACAAAACATAAAATATATCAATATGGAAAACAACAAGTGCCCATATTTGGATGAATATTGTTACGTTTGTGGTCATATCGTCCGAAAAATACAGAAAAAAGATCGAAAAAATTTGTTTACTGAGCAATTCAAAACCGCGTATTGTAATTACAGTCGAACTTCCATAACTCGAACTTCTCTAACTCGAATTTTCTTTAACTCGAACTAATTAGGTTGGCAGTAGCGTTAAGAGAATAAATAACATACAATTCTTCTTCCGTAACTCGAACTTCCACAACTCGAAGTTCTCCATAACTCGAAAGAAATACATACATACGAATTCTATAACTCGAATATTTTGCTTGGTTTACTGGTTTATTGATTTTGCTGTTTTGTTTTGGTTTGTGTATTTTGTTTTCTTTTGCTTGTTTAGCTGGTTTGTATATTTTGCTTGCTTTTTTCGGGGAACTCCCTTTTTGTACATCATGTGCTTCTTTTTTTTGCGTAAGTATCAGTTCTATGCATAAATGTCATTCGTCATTCGCTTGAACGGATCGGAGAGTGACGGCGAGGGTTCGGTTGAAGAAACTATTTTTCAGCCTTCCAAAAATGATATAGAAAATTCTTTCCAAACATTGAATTTATATTTAAATACGAATGACACTACAACTGATTAGCACCATAAGGCTTTAAACAAGTAAGAGTCATTTTTTACTGAAAATAACAAAAAAAAAATAAATTTTCAGTCACTTATTTCAAAATATTTTACTTCATTGTAGCTTTGTATGAAGTTTTCAGTAACTACCTGTTTTAAATAAAAAATTCAAACTATAGACACGTGCTTGCAATTTTTTTCTGTAACTCGAAGTCTCCGTAAGTCGAAGTTTTTTTGGGATAATGATGATTCGAGTTATAGAAGTTCGACTGTATTTCGATGAAGCAGATTTAAGTGGTGCAAATTTTACGCCGAACACAGTGTGCAACAGTTGTTATACTACCCTTCTAAAATGGATTCACGGAATGGATCATCAGAACCACAAGCGTCAACTTCTACAAGGATGGATATTGCCAATAATTGAAAAAATGTTCTAAATTTTGTTTTTATGCATATTATAATTGCGTATTAATTGCATATTATTTTATTTTCATTAAGTTTTTATAAATAAAGTTTTTTTTTGCATGATAATTTTTTAATTTATATTTTTATTTTTATTTTAAGGGTGGTGGCTATAACTGATTTTTGAAATTCATACCTTTACTCAATTGCGAATAAAAGCGAAACGATTTTTATGATCTTTGTCTCATTTTGCTCATAGGTTATGTGACTTTGCGAAAAAATAACTAGACTTGAAACTTTTTTCCATTTTGGATTTTTTATGTATTTTTAAAAAAAAAAATTTAAATTTTTAGGCAAAAAATAATTTGTCCCTTCATACATTCATTTTTAACTTCGAAAGTGTTACTTGTATAGGAAAACAATATATGAAAATTTATTTCAACTAAATTGGGCTAGTGGTTGTCGAGCTATGTCAAACAACAGGGCCTAAAACGTGATAAATTCCCCTATACGATAGTACTAACTTCAAATCGCATGTAAGCAGACAAAACGAATGATGCAGAAATTCTTCTTTTTGGGTCTAATTTCACATACAGTTCACAGAATTGAGTTGGCAATCAATTAACTGAAAAATGTTGTACTGTGTAAGACGAATTTTTACAAAATCTTATCTGATACCGTGCCTTGTTCCACCATTTATGTTTTTTTTTGTAACAAAATTATCAATTTTTTAAGGTGGTGGTTCCACATTTTGATTCATAGCTCTGGTCCTACTGAACCGATTTTACTGGATTTCAATCTCAAACTGCTTAGGATAACTACAAGCAACTTGACACCAAGTTTGTTCATTTCTTTTGAGTTGTTCGAAAGTGAGCGTGTTTCCAACAGACGAACAGACAGACGTACATGGATAAATCGACTTAGAATTACTCAAGGCGCCAGAATACATATGTATACTTTATGGGGTCTGAGATGAATAATAAAAAAGTTTTACACGGAATGACAAACCTAGTACACCCTCTTCACTAATTGTGGTGGAGGGTATAATAAGCTAAAATAAATAAATAAATTGTATATAAACAGGTCTAAATACATCGGAATTTCATTCGATTTTATAAAATCGAATAACACAAACATTTTAATAAAAAATCTAAAACTTAAATTGCTTTTAATAAACCCTTCACCGAAGTTAAAAGAGATATATATAACTTTGTCATTCCGTTTGTAATTTCTACAATATTGATCTTAGACCCTATAAAGTATATTTTTTATTTTAAAATAGAGAAATATAATTAAAAAAAAGTACATATCTTACTTTTGTATGTAATTCACATCTTACAGTTTTGCACACTTACACACATTAGCTGTTAAGTCAGTCCCTGTCAGGCAGGAAGCAAGACTAATTTAAGGTGAGCCCCAACATCAGTATCATATGCTTGGCAATTTTTAGCATAATTGGTATTTAGGGGGCTTCAAAATTAGCTGAAATGTAAAATAACGCGATTTTGCCACACTTATTTTCCTCTCAATTCTCTGCCCGTAGTCCAAAGATCTTAGATAGACTACTTCGTGCAATGATCCATTGAAAGGACTATATGCTTAGCAATTTTCAGCTTAATATATCAATAGGGGCTTTAAAGTAAGCTGAAATGTAAAAAATTTAATTTTGCAACGCCTCTTTATCCTGTTAATTCTTTTCCCACAGGCAAAAACAAACAAAAATCGGCCACGTTATTTTCAGCTTTCTAGCACATCATTGGGCTTCAAAAAGCTCTAGATAGACAAAGAATAAGAACACTGACATAAGGAAATGTTATATATCGCTGGCTTAACATGTAAAGGCTCTAAGTCCATATTTGAAAATTTTACAGGAGATACAAAAAACAATCAAAATACATGTGATGGAACAATTTGAGAGAAATGTTTAAACTGTACTTTTAATTGGGACTTAGAGCTTTTTCTTGTGATAAATTGGACTTAGCGCTTTTGCTCATCACTACAAAACAACAACAACAAATGAGATAACTGTAATTTTTTCTTTGTAAACAATGTATTTTTACTTATTGCACATTACTGCATTAAAATCTCAATTTCTTAAAAAAGTGGACTTGGAGCCTTTACATGTTAAGCCAGCGGTATGTACGTATATCTCTAACAGGATTTGTGGTACAATTGTAACAAATTTGGTACAACCGAAAGTTAATTGGTACACTGGTCCAATTATCCTTTTTTGCTACAACTCGAAAAATACCCACATAGTTTTATCATTTCTTTAGGTGGATTATTTCTTAATGGAGTGAGAAAAAAGGCTACATGGCTTTATTTCCATGTAAGGAGAAAAACAAAGCCATACATGGCCTTATTTCCCATTTAAATTTTTTCGCACTCGCGGTAACTTGAACACCATCTAACGTGAACACCGCCTAACTTGAACAAGATTTATTTTACGTTGACTACTCTGTAACGTGAACAAACTCAGAAAGCTCTATAACGAGAACAATTTTTTTTCACTGCATATGTTTTCCAGGCTTGTCGACAACACTGATATACATACATTCAATTTGATTTTTAAAGTTGAGGTAATCCCCTTATATAAAAAATGTGTGTATCCACTAAATAAAATTTTTTTGTTTGGCAACGAAATTTTAGTGTGAGTCTTTTTCTCATGCAAAGTGGTGAATCAGTCGGCATGAGTGTTAAAAAATCTAAATGCTAGAGTTTAAAGAAAATGCAGACATTTGAGATAGTTTGCAAAAAGGAACAAGTGTGACTAGTTTAGCAAAAAAGTATAATGTCGCTAAGACAACCATATTCAGTTTAAAAAAGAAAAAAAGAAGCAATTTTAAAATGTGTATGGTAGATCAAAGTGACATGAGTGTAAAACACACATATTTTTTCATGAAATTCGACAATCGCTCACGTGAACAATTTCGCTAACATGAACTCCTTTGGTTTTAATTAGTTCACGTTACTGCGAGTGCACTGTAATTCTAATTTATTTAAAAATTGTTTTGTTGATTTTTCTCTTTTGGGCGCAAGGATTTTCTCCTCTATGTTATAACAAACACCGGCTTCGCTAACTAAAGCTTATCTGCATAGCCGAACTTCGGCCGGGCGCGAAGATTATCTCCTCTATGGTAAAACAAGAATCGGACTCGCTAACTAAAGCTTTTCGGCACAGACGGCCTTTGGGCGGGCGTAAGAATTTTCTTCTTTATAGTATAACAAGTACCGGTTTCGCTCTGCCTTGTTTCTGAACGAAGGCCGGCTATGCAGAGAAGCTTTAGTTAGCGAAGCCGGTTTTTGTTATACCATAGAGCAGAAAATATAGTGATCGCCCGCCGGACGCGCTCCCCCCCCCCCTTCTTCCCCCTACTGTACCATATTTTTTCAATTTTGGCAATTTGTAACCATCACACTTACACTGTTATGGCGTTATTTCCACTTTGGTTACTAAGCGATTGTGGTGTTATTAAACTTGGACGGTGGTAATAAAACCATATGGCTTTATTTTTCAATTCAATTCACATGGCACGGGCCCGGCCATGGTAGTACATAATATATTTTATGACGCCGTGCAATAAAGCCATAGGAAATAAAGCCATATGGCCTTATTTCCCAATCATATGGCTTTATTTCCATGTAAGGAGTGAAGCCATACATGGCCTTATTTCCCATTTTAATTATTTTCTTTTCATATACATAATTGCAATTTATTTAAAAATTGTTTTGTTTTTTTTTCTGGGTGTTTAAATAAAAAATATAAGGAAAGCACTTTTGGACGCAAGGATTTTCTCCTCTATGGTAGAACAAGTACCGGCTTCGCTAACTAAAGCATCTCTGCATAGACGGCCTTTGGCCGGGGGCAAGGATTTTCTCCTCTATGGTATAACAGAGACCGGCTTCGCTAACTAAAGCTTCTCTGCATAGCCGGCCTTTGGCCGGGCGCAAGGATTTTCTTCTCTATGGTAGAGCAAGTACCGACTTCGCTAACTAAAGCATCTCTGCATAGCCGGCCTTCGGCCGGGCGCAATGATTTTCTCCTCTATGGTATAACAACCATGGCAACTCATTCTTTTGCCAATTTGTAACCATAACAATTACACTGTTATGGCGTTATTTCCTCTTTGGTTACTAAACGATTATGGTGTTATTGCACTTGGGTGGTGGTAATAAAGCCACATGGCTTTATTTCCTATGGCTTTATTGCACGGCGCCATATTTTATATACAATTTTATTTAGGTAATAATAAATTATATTGGGTTAACAATTGAAAAATACAATTTTTTATATTAATAATTTTTTATTATTTGAAAGATAAAACAAAACTTATTTTATATATAAATTAGATATTCTCAAGTAAAATTATTATAACTTGTAAAGTATGTACTATATAAAACACCCATGTCACCATAGGCTACTAAATTTAAAGATGCATTTTAATGTTTTTAATTGTTAAAATTTTTGTTGCGGAATAATTTAAATATTTCTTGGAAAAATTATTTGTTTATTGCGAGAGGAAACATATCAAATTAAAAGTTAAATCGCTAAAAAAGCTAGTTTTTCGAAAAATTAAAAAATGCTATTTCGCTATTGTTATTATTTAAAATTATGTTATTGAACACGACAGTATAATTAAATGGAAAAACGATATAAGAAGGGTACAATTTTGTCCGTTAAAACTATAGTTTTCGATTGGAAAAGAATTATCAATTATAATTGCTTTTGGAGGCTGTGGAGTCGTCAAAAAATAGTTATAACTCCGAATCCATCCTCTGAATTTTTTTAAGCCCGACTCCAACTCCGACTCCTACTCTAAAGGCCCAAATACACTGATCAAAGTACTCTTCAAGCATTGTTGTAGTATTAGTAAAAATGTGTTTGTTGTGTTACACCGACAACGCTTGATGAAAAATCAAAAATTTAGATATGGCGGCGAATATTACGCCCAGCACACGTACACGTTGAATTCGCCGGCTGGACAAGCATTTGACAAGTGTATTTGGCCCTTAACATTGATACTAAATGCATATGAGACTGGTCATTATTAAATTGTTTAACTCTTCATTTTGAATGCAGTACTTTTTAAATGGTTTAATACGATACTGTAAAAATTTAAAATCGATATTTTAATTCTAAAACGTGCCGCATTGATCTTTAATATAGTTATTTACATATGTATGTAAAGTAGGCTGGTCCTTATTATCTGACTTCAAAATTTTTTAATGCAGACCCCAAGGCGAATTCATGTAAACGGTGGTGGCCAAGGCGAATTCAAACAGGTAAACTCATCTCGTCAGCCGTTCATCAGCTGTTTCCACGGCGAATTAAAAAATATGGTCAAACGTCAAAATATGATTTTGTTTGGAGAAGAAGTTGAATGAAAAGTGTTAAAAATATTATTTTTATAATAAAAAAATTTCAAAACTGCGAATGATTGAAGTGAATTTATTAATTTCTTTTATAAAAAAGTGATAATTTTAATATGCAATAAAAAAATTTTGACAACCAACCAGAAAATTGTATAAACAAAATACATGGGGCTTTTTGTAGTTGTAGAGATGAGTTTACCTGTTTGAATTCGCCTTGGTGGTGGCGATACTACAATAAGTAACAACACCAAAAACACAACATTGTATTTTATATGTTGCTTTCGTTGGTCGATATGTCAAAAACACAAGTAACTTTTAACATTCCTCTCTCTAATTTAGAGAAAAAGTAGCACAGTTGTGCTTTCAACGCCACCTGAAAAATGAATTCGTCTTGGCAGACCCTCTTAAAATGTTTGTATTTTGAAATACCTAAGTATGTATATTAGACAATTGTTTATGCCGAAAAATTTTGGTGTCTGAGTTTTTGTGGGTACTTAGACAAAAACCTCAACTCCGGCTTCACAGCCCTGATAATTTCTATCACCTTTGTATATGATATCGTTACAACGTCGCCTGGTTGATCAAGTATATTGTATTTTTTTACATACATACATACATAAGTATGTACGTAAGTAGTTACATACGCATTTTAAAGTTGAATGCAAAGTGAATTTGTTTAAACATTATATGTTGCATATTGATTTTCTTTTTAGAAAATAAACACGTACTTTTCCTGATTATTAAAATGTAATCGCTTAAATAAAAAATTAACCTAGTACATATACAAAATTATAACAAATACCTGAAACTCGCATTCAAGTATGTCAGCATCCTCAAGAAGCCTCACTGTACATTTATAAACGATATTGCTTTCGTTTTTATTCTTAAACATTTCACTTAAACGTATTTCAGCTTTTAAATATAAAATATTGCCTTCAAATGTGATATATTTTAAATTTTAAAATCTATATTTTGCTAAAAATCCTTGCATTGTTTTAGGCGTTTACATTCACAAAAAATATGTGTTTATAGAAAGAGGCAACATATGTAAAATGTAATTCTTTGCATAAGTTGGCAACTAAGTCTCTAAAGTCATTTATTATGCTGGCAACTTTTTTTTAACAGTCGTGTCCAGCTTATATAGAACTAGGGCTGCCAGATTTTACGATTTATCGTCATTTTAACGATTTTTTGCTCCGGAATTAGCAAAGTGCCGATTTGCTGATTTATTTCTTAAATGTGACGATTTTTTTCAGTCTTTAAAGTCTGAATAAAACATTAATGGCCAATTTTCAGGATTGATATTAAAACACATTTATTTTTAAAATCGTTTTAAATACAAAATTCTCTTCTTCACTAAAAACTTAAGTTCACTAAACACTTAATTTCAAAGACTTTTCAAATAAAACTCAAAAAACCAATCTGTATTTAAATACGATTTAAGTTTTTATGAAAATTAACTTAATATAGATTTAAATACAATCCGGAAAATTGGTCATAAATTTTCTGACACGTTTCTTTTTAAATCTTGAAATGTTTAACAGCCGTACTTTAACAAGAGCGGCAGATGGAACATCTTCTTTCGCTTACATGGGGTCTTCACCTGAGATAATATCTGATATAATATGTGAGAGAACGTCGGCAGAATGAGAGAACAAATTTCTTCATGTTTATCTTAATCTTAAACAAGGGGAACACGTATGTTATAAGATTTCATAATCGAATGATTCTCGTAGAGTAAACTTGTGTCGTTTTTATTATTTTTTAGTTTTTTCTATTTTTTTAGTTAAAAATATTGTTTTTTTAAACATTTATTTCAAGATTTTCACTATTTGCACTAAAAAATTAAACAATTTAATGAATGCGTCTTTTTTTGTTTTATATGTATGTATGTATGTGTATTTTAGACAGCTCATCTTATAAGATGGTTGTTATAAGATTTCTCATAACAACTGTCTCATAATATTTATTATAATATTAATATTAACACTATTTGAGAGTCTACACGTAAGATAATGCTCTCTGCGATTGAATTTGAAGTTTGCTGATATAAAAATCTTATATCTTATCTCACGTGGAGACCCTGTGTTAGCTTCTAAGCTGATATGCCATACCTAAGCAATATCGTCAACGTTGTGTCACGAACAGTAGTGATAGTTTCCTTGTTTAATAAATAAATTAACAAGAGCGACAAAGTTCACTGTTTAAAGAGCTGTCAAAATTGGGTTTTGCAATTTCAAAGCGTTCAGGCCACTCTTTTCAAAAATTAGAAACGCGTGCCGCTTTTGTTTAGGTAAGACTGTAATATAAAAATACTAAAAAAATCTTTGATTATTATCAGAATACAAAAACAACAATGTTACACTTTGTGTATCTTTCGTCAAACCATCATTAAATGAATCTTTTACGATTCTCTGTATAAATCATATTTTCAACAATTTTACGGCGAACATTTCACGAGTTGTAAGATAATAAGCTTCATGAGCGCTAATATATGCGCTGGCTATTACACACTACTAAGAAGCAGCAGAGAAGCGAATACAATTTAAGTGAATTTTTAACTCAACGATTGAACAACTTCGCACTATCCCTTATAAGTAAGCAGGTTGTAAGTGAATAATTAAAATCATTATTTTAAAGAACAAAATTCACGAACAATAGAAATAAAAATTTTTTATAACGAAATAGTGCTTCCAAATGGGAATTTGCCATATAATAATCATGCCTCTTGTAAGCAGATTTGTAAGAGGATAATGCGCTACTCTCCCTTACAAAACAGCTGACCAGTAAGCTCCATTTTTACTGGGATGCGATTCTTGACATGAAACCCTCGTTAAATAATCTTTACCCACGTCTTAAACGATTCCCGAAACGATCAAAGAAGCGTCTTTCACTGTGCTATGGAGGAATCTCAGTGGTGTTACAGGTTTCCCCACGTGAGGAATCTTCTTCGGTTAAAAAATGCGTCATCGACGATCAAAGACGCTCCTTATGAAACTCCCAGTATCTCTTACACGATTGATAATGCAAGCGGCTGGGTATGAAGTAATTAAGTTTTTGTTTGAATGTTTTTTTATATAAAAATCAAACAAAAACTGTTTAAAAAAACTAAATTTTAATTTTTCCGATTTTTTTGACGATTTTTCGTCAGGAAATTGACGATTTCCTCGAAAATGTATCTGGCAGCCCTGTATTTAACTAAATTCGCCAAAACCAAGCCCTATCCAATAGGTCTGCTTAGTCTGGGATCACACTATAAAAGTTTTCTTTCAGAAAGTCTGAGTTTATTGGTGAGAGGGGAAGAAAACATGCTTTTCTTTTCTCCTCTCTCACCCATAAACTCAGACTTTCTGAAAGAAAACTTTCATAGTGTGAACCCAGACTTACTTTTACAACAAAGGCGAATTCATAACAGGTTAGTGCAAATCTACAACTACAAAAAGCCCCATGTATTTTGTTTTTGCAATTTAATGGTTAGCTGTCAAAATTTGTTTATTGCAAATTAAAATTATCACTTTTTTATAAAAGAAATTATTAAATTCACTTCAATCATTCGAAGTTTTGAAATTTTTTCATTATACAAATAATATTTTTAGCACTTTTCAATCAACTTCTTCTCCAAACAAAATCATATTTTGACGTTTCACCATGTTTTTTAATTCGCCGTGGAAACAGCTGATGAACGGCTGATAAGATGAGTTTACCTGTTTGAATTCGCCTTGAATACAACAACACAAAAAACAACAGGCATTTTGCTTGTGTAAAATTTCCCGCCGTTGTCAAAATCTTACTAATACATAGGTGAAACAAAAGGAAAAATGTGTTTTGTGTGCATGTATGTGTTGCAAAAATTAAACAAAAATATACATGTATAAGGAAAATGTAAACAACTTTCGACATCGTTGAGGAATAAACCAAATTAACATCTGGCTTCTTGCGCAGACCTATTGGATAGACCAAAAACATTGTGTATAATTAATAAATTTCTATAGCTGCTTTCACTCTTGATAGTAAAGAACCTTTGTACACCTTATTAATCCTATTAATGCAGTTAAAGTACTAATATTAACAAGACAGCAACAACAAATATATAAACTTTTTTACTACAACCTTTAGTAAACACGTGTGTTTATTCTGCCAGAATAAGACAGTTGACGAAGCACTTTCTCTCTATCAACAGGTTTTTTAATTTATAATACATACGAAAAAGCCACGCACGCTTTGTAGTATACAATTTAGGCGAATTAACTACAGGTGGTGTCGAAACGGCATCTGGTTATGACAGTTCGAGCTTATTTGCTTGATTGGTTTGTGTTTTGCTAATAATGGTTGACATTTCGAGCTAATGGCTCGAACAATGCAATGCAAAAACCCTTTGTTGTTTTTGTTATTTTGGTTTGTTGTAGTTTCGACACCACCTGTAGTTGAATTCGCCTTGTATACAATCTTATTAATATGTTGCTTAAGTTGAAATTTCGTGTTTTGAGATATTAAGGATTTTGTCAAAAATAAATTGTGTGTTTTGTTGTGTAAGTTAAAATATAAATGCGTGTAGTTTTAGTAATAATGGCATTTTATACTTGAAATTTAGGTGAGTGATAGATCTTGAAGAAGAGAATAAATATATGTAATAAAATGAAAAAGTACTTATGTCAACTTAAGCCATTATTATTTATTGCCACAGAAATAAAACAGAGTTGTACACAGGGTTGTCCGATTAATTTCGACCTTTTACGCCAAATTCAATGTAAAGAATTGCCAAAACCACCGAAGCCTTTATTTTTTAATTTTAGTACTGGCAAGGCAGTTGCAATACTGTCCAACTGTCTTGTCTACTGTCTAGCAAATTTTGCAGACAGTAGAATTGGACAGTGATTTGACATTTGCTAACAGTAATTTGAAGTTTTGTTAGCAAAAGGGAAACAAATCAAAATGTAAAAAAAAATTTCACATATTTTGCTTTGATTTTATATTTTAGTTAAGTGTTATGTTTGTTAACACAATTTAGTTATTTTGAGCTATTTTTAAATTTGTTCAGTTAATGTAAAACACCTTTAGTTGGACCTGCACTGCAACATTCACGTTTGACATATTTTTAAAAGTCAACTGTCTTAACTACTGTCTGGACGCCTACGTCACGAAAACAGTTAGTAATATTTTTGACAACTTATATCTATATTCTTACTGTCTTGCCAGTACTGTCAAATGTAAACGCAGTGTAAAAAAAAGTTTAAAATCCTAAAAAAATAATTTATTTCGCATCGCTAAAATCCACAATAATTATTTAGAACAAAGTAAAAATTACTAGTGAAGACAAACAATGAACATTTCACTATAAAATAGTTAATTTTATTCTACTTAAAGCAGCAAAGATAAAATGTTTGTGGTAAGTATTAAACAAATTTTGGATATCCATATGAATGTGGTTGCATTACAATTATATGTCTATAACACTATCACGTCACTCTCAAGACCCCTTCTTGTCTTCTTTTTTGGAATACATAATAAAGGGAATTAAATTTGTACAAAATAAAGTGCAACATGTACTATTTACATTAATATAACTTATAGCTTGTTATAACGCTTCAATAAGTTCGTATTGCATTCCACTTCAAAGGCGAGTTTTAATGGAGTTCATTATTGAAAATACTCTTTTAACACAGGCATTACTAGTTGGAACTACCAGCATTAAAGGTACAGCCAAGGATGGCTGCCGTATCCTTAAAGATAAAAAATGTTGACCACAACAGATTTAAATTAAATGGAAAATCGTTATTACTACAGATTAACAAGTAGTAATTTTTCCATTATGTTTCATAAACATCCAAAGGCACGTTAGGATTCATAAAAATCTTTGAAATATCTTTAACACAACGAATTTTGCTTGTGATAATTATTTTTACAACGGACAAATATTCGTTAGCTTAAAATTTATTTATGTTTTAAGGACTTCTACTTTATAATTATTTCAAGAGCATTTTTAAATATGAAAAACTATTTTCTCGAAGATTTCCTAATCTTCTTCAGCCATTATTTCAACATCATATAATTTAGTTTAAATACTGACTACAAATACCTGAAATTTCATACATAAAAAAACTAGAATAACAATAATATTATTTTTTCGTATTGAATTTAACGAATTTTAAAATAAATTCATGGCTTATCGAAAATAGCCAACAAAATCGCCAACTATTTTATAAATCGCTTTATCGCCAATCGCTTTATCGTCAAAAATGATGTACACTAAAATGGTTGTACACCAAATACAAAGGGTAAAAACAGTTTTTAATACTGGGTGCACACAATGCAATGCATTTACGCAATCTATATATATATATATATATGTTCCTCTAACTCCCACTGGAGCATTGGGCGCCAATGGTAATTCGTTAGCAAATTGTGTTTCGGAAAAGTGGGTTGCTGGCCCTCCTTTCTAAGATTGGTGATAGGACTGCTTTCTTCGTGTCCAATCCGATGCAGTCACGCTTCAGCATATATTCATGTAACTTACCTACTTGCCTGAGACGTTAAGATGTACTTCAACCATCCAGGTTACATGACTGAGCGCCTTCTCTCTTTAGAAAGCTTTCAGATGAATCTGAAAAGCCATTGCCCGGGAAATACTTTGTATAGGACCGGAGGTAGTGAGCTGCTTGGGCAGTCAAACAGAGGAATCGTAATTAGTCTCACCCAAGTGAATGACAGTCGGAAAACTTTCCGCACTACGTGCACCTATGCTGAAAGTCCCATGTTCCAAACGCAATCTAGCAAATTAAATTCATTTTCATTCATTCCAGATTGCATCAACATCAAAACGCTTTTCTATTTTGAGGTTGCATTGAAACAGATTGCATGTAGATTGCACTGTCTGTACCCAGCAAAATTCACTAGCGCATTTATTATTAATTTAATTTGCTAGATTGATTAAATGCATTGTACAGTGTGTACCCAGCATTAGATTAAAAAGTGGTAGATCTAGTACAAAAACTACTAAAATGGCAAGCCTGAACCACAAATTATACCGGAACGCAAGTAACTTGGCATCACCTATTTAATAGGTTGGCAAAGCGAACAATTTTCTGCTAAAAGTTTCGTCAATTTTTTGCATCTGTGCAGTGATGTTAACCGTACGGTAATTACCCTTTTTTAGGGTAATTTTGGGCCGTAAAAGGTAGCAAGGTAATTTTATTTAAAATACGGTAATTTAAAGAAATTTGGATTTTTGGTATAAATATACCTACTTCCATACATACATATGTAGGGTTTAAAGTTTAAACTTTTGAGAAGTGATTTTCAATTTAAAAATACGTAGAGAAATATTATAACAACAAAATTAACAACATTATGTTTCTATAAATGTTTTCGTAACACCGATAAGTGCAAAATAAGAAAAATGAAATCAGTCTTGCATATTATTAATTTCATATTTTACTTATTGTTGTTTAAAAATCAAAAATTCTTAAACATATGAAACCGCTTATTTGATTATTTTAAGAACGGAACAAATTAAAAATTATTTTAATATTTTATTCATAACAAATACAATAATTTTGGTTAAAAATGTATTTTAAGAAAAAAATTTACATTCAGATTTTTCTTAAAACACATTTAAATTAATGGTTTATAAAGAATGCTCTTATGTGCTGTTAACAAATGAAAAAATCAATCGCCTGTCATTTGGAAACAGCACATTTATGTTTTAATTAAAAATTTTTTATTACGGTAATTTCTTCTCAAAAACGGTAATTTTTAAAGGGTCGTAGGGTAATGAAAAAATAAAAGTTAACATCACTGCATCTGTGTGCAAATGCGATAGAAAAAGCTGTCGCCGGTTTTGTGTTAAATTTATTTTTTTAATAATTTGGAAAAGTCTGCAAATCTTTAAAAAATTTATTGCCAATCAATTAGGAACAAATTAAAGTTTCTGTCAAAAAAAACGTAGCGTTTGTGTAATTTTTTAAAAGAAAAATAACTGACGTAAAAAAATCAAGCGCTGTACTTATCATGGGTTCACATCAATATCAAATTGCTAACTTGCTGGAGAAGGTAAAAATCTAATGATGAAGGCTACTTAGATCTTTATGAGTTTAAATAAATACCTATATTGGGATAGATTTTATATGTATTATTGTATTGTAGGTATATATGTATGTATGGGCATATGAGCCGCATATATACATATGTATATATAAATATGTAGATACATATATGTACATACTTAATTGACTTTTTTTTAAATAAAGATGACATCCAACGACAAGGACTTTCGGTTTATGGCAACAAATGATTTAATGACAGAACTTCAAAAGGATAGCATTAAACTTGATGATGAATCAGAGAAAAAAGTAGTTCGCATGGTGCTTAAGTTGTTGGAGGATAAAAATGGCGAAGTGCAGAACTTAGCTGTCAAGTGTCTCGGTCCGTTGGTTAATAAAGTTAAAGAGAATCAAGTCGAAACTATTGTAGATTCATTGTGCGCTAATATGATTTCTAATGCTGAGCAATTGCGTGATATATCCAGCATTGGTCTGAAAACTGTAATATCGGAACTCCCTCAGACGTCTAATTCTCTGGCTCCTAATGTATGCCAGAGAATAACAGGAAAACTAAGTAATGCGATTGAAAAAGAGGACGTGTCGGTTAAACTAGAGTCATTGGATATACTTTCTGATCTTTTGTCGCGTTTCGGAGAATTCTTGATACCATTCCACAATACAATACTCAAAGCACTTGTTCCTCAACTATCATCATCAAGACAAGCCGTTCGCAAAAGAACAATTGTGGCATTGTCCCATCTTCTAACACTGGCTACAACAAATGCCTACAATGGTGTTATTGAGCATTTACTTGACGGTCTTGAAAATCCACAAAATCAGGGAAATATTCGCACATACATACAATGTTTGGCTTCCATTTGGTAATACTGCTTCTTTTTTTTTAAATCTTCTAATAAACAAAACTTCTTTAGTCGCCAGGCAGGACATCGTCTATGTAAACATATAGATCGAGCTATGATACTTCTTAAGCAGTATAGCGAGCAAGATGATGATGAACTTCGAGAATTCTGTTTGCAAGCATGTGAAGCATTTGTTATTCGTTGTCCAGAAGCAATTCGACCACATATTCCAATGGTAAGTATGTAATTTAATGTAAACTTTTTCGCTTACTCCTTATAAAAAATCCTCCAACGCATGAGGTTTGGTAAGCTTAAGATTTTATGCAAGTACAACTGTAGAGGGAATGAGAATAAGCTTACTTAAAGTACCAACAATAAATATTGAATTTATCTTTACTTGCATTCCCGACTACAATTGGTTGGAATTCTCACAATATTAATTGTAGTTGTAGGTGAGTTAGGAAAAAAAAATTTGCTTTGTTGTTTTCGCAACCAACAAACAAAGCCGTTTTCAAAAAAAACGGGTCAATTATCCGATCAACTCAAATTCTGCAGTTTTGCGTGTTGGCGTTTAATAGGATTTTTGAAAAATTAAAACTCAATTGTTTTATAATCAAAAAAGTTTTAAAGAATTCAAATTATAATATGTAGCTCATTCTGCGCTACCCTTGAGAAGGTTAAAAATGTTCATTGCCTTCTGTAGTAAATAAAATAAAATAAAAAAAGACGGCAGGCTGTTTGCCAAATGTTAAAGGTGCTTAAAAAACCAGACTCCAAGTAGCTGGAGAAACGAAAAGGCACAAAATAGTTTAGATATTATACTATAATAAATCGAGCTTAAGGTCACTTTTCTATAAAATTAATTAAAATATTTTTATTTGATTGTTTGTAAAATTATTTTCAGATGGCATAGCTCAGTTGGTAAACATTTATTAAATGAAAATAACTATTGACGGAAAGGGAAATTAAAATAAGTTTTAGGCTTTGAATATATTTAAAATTTTATTTTTCCTTTTTGTTTGTTTGTTTGTTTGTATATTTGTTAAAAGTTTGTAGAATGGAATTTTAAATTAATTATGATAATTTTGATAATTGAAATTTTAAATTTATTTTTCCATTTATTATTTTGAAATTTTATTTTATTATCAAAAAGTAATTTCAATTTTTGGGAATACAAAATTTAAATTTCAAAAGATTTTGTTATTTTATTATAAAAATTTCCTGAAGAAGATTTCCAACGGAAATCGAAATATTGAATATAAAAATATTTTAATTAATTTTATAGAAAAATTACCCGTGTCACTGCGACATAGGAGGCAATGAAGTTGCTGATGAGTTGGCAAGACGGCTCAGATATGGAGGACCCTAACTGTATAGAGGCGGTTAGGCCTCCAATAGGCTTCTATTTTGGAAGAATCAGGGAGTGGATTCTGGGCGCGACCAATCGGGCCTGGGGAACCGAACGGACTGCCGGGTATCACGGACGCTGTGGCCGGTGCTTAGGAAGTCCGACTCGGGGTTGCTGCTGGGCAGGAGAAGGTAGGTATGAGTTAGGACCATGATAGGAATGATCAAGGGCCACTGTATGATAGGCATGATGGCGGTGAGGATAGGATCCGACTTGTCGGATATGTCCAGGTTGTGTGAGGACCTGAAGAGTTGGAGACAGTTGAGCACTTTTTGTGCCACTATCCCAGGTTACAGGACAGTAGATTTTTGGGCGAATTAGGGGATGTCTCGGGTTACGGACTCGAGAATCTGATAGGATTCGTAATGGGGATGGCCTGGCTGCGCAAGAGGAGACTGGGTGCTGACCGTAGGTTGAATTTGGTTGGTTAGGATTTCTCTCGGGGCTGGTCCGAAAACTTCTTTTCTATCTATTTTTTATTTCTGACTTGTGCTTTCGCTGTTTATTTCACCTACTTTTTATCTCTATATAGCTATCTCTAATTGAGGCGTCACAAAGGACCATACCGGTCTCTGGGTGAAGGTGTGAAGGAGACTTCACACCAGCCTTTCTACCTATCTACCTACCCTAAGCTTGATTTATTATAGTATAATATTTAATTAAAAAAAGGGTCGAAGGAGTAGGATTATAATTCACAAAATAGTCCCATTTTGGTAGCTGTAGTTTTAATAGCGCAAAAAGAAAATAATTGGAGCAGCGTAGTAAACATTTTTTTACTGCTCTCTCTGCTTTTAAATTTAATAAGCAGTAAAAGTAGTTTTATATGTTATACCTTATAGAAGGAGCAGATAACCTAGTATTTTAAGTAGGTTAGGTTAGGTTCAAAGGGCAGCCGTCACGCTGACGGCTCACTTGGGTCCTTATAGCGGTCCCTTTGTGATACCCTTAGCCAGTGACAATATTTTTTTAAACTTTAAAAGGAAAGGTTGCAAAATTTGTCCGATTTCAATTTCACGTGATTTTGATTTCCAGAACATGCCCAATACATAAACTGTATTTTTCACTTTCACCTTAAATAAACTTGGTCTAATATTGACATATAATATTTATATTATATGATATCAATACAAATAAGTCCTCCAGGGCCAATTATTTATGTATTGTTGTTAATAACAAAGTTCACGAGTATACCACTTAGTACTAAAAACTTAAGATAATACATATAGCAAGTTAGCTGTTATATATAAGCCTTATGAATATTAGAATAATAAAATCCAATAAAAGTAAAAAAGTCAAAACTAAAAATTTAGAAAGTTCCAACATATTAGGTTATAATTCCATTAAAGCACTACGAAAGAGCGGTCAGATATCGAAAGATGTTTAAACGGCACATCAATCTGAATATTACGTGTGGAGTTGATAAAGGAAAATTTATTCCCTAAAATAGGAGGCGCCATTGAAAATTACTCAGTATGAATTAAATAGTAAACTCTGCATTTGACGATGCTATGATCTTTAGCAAAGCTGTTGAGCAAGTATGACCAATTTCAGACAGGTGGCGCCACTGAAAATTACTCGAAATGAGTTAAATCATAAACTGTGCATTTGATCATGCTATGATCTTTAGCACAACTGTTGAGCATTACCATACAAAGGTTTCTATGTTGGTATGAACAATTTCAAACAAGAAGTGTCATTGAAAATGAATCAAATCATAAGCTATGCAAGCCGGATATGCAATATTACACGATTAGTCGTTAAAAAATTTATAAAAAACGAAGCTACCTTTTTGAATGGTAAATTGATTATCTCTGTTTGATTTTCATTCTTCAGGATAAAAAATACATCACTTTTTTATGTTTAACTTTTGAATATGTAACGAACAGAAATAAAGAAACAAATAGCTATTGTTTTTTTTTCATCGCCGATCATGGTATACAGCGTTTTATTCCTCTTTCTTTCACTTGAAATTAGGTTTATGGCAAAACAACGTTTGCCGGGACAGCTAGTTACTAATAAAAAGAAAACATATTTAGTTAATATGGTTTGATTTTTTTACCAAAAAAAATAAAATTACAGAAGGAAAAATTCTGATAAATGACAAATGACAAAAATATTATTATGTCTTTCTTTATTAGTATTTTAAATACTTTTAATGTACAATATCAAAAATGTTTGTATCAAATATTTCTAGCTCTATTAAAAATTACAATTTTTTACAAAGCATACAATAAGTTTATTAAATATATTTACATATATTCATTTCCATTTTTGTACTGTTTGGCAAAGAGTTATACAGCTGTAATCCCTTATAGAATAGCGATCTTTGCATTGCAGTTGTTGATGCCCTCTGAGGTCTAAAATCTTCAATATTCCGAAGTTGGTAAGGTTGAGCCTCTTTTACGTATATTAGTTGTTCTTTTAAATATTCTGGTGCTTTTCCGTTTTTTATTTTTTTAATGAATTTAATTGTGTTTAATTTTAGTCTTTGTTTTATATTTAGCCGTCTAAGTGATTCTAACATTTAATTAATTGATGTGAATCGGTTACACTTTAATATGACACGCATAGATTTATTTTGGAGTTTTTGCAGTCTTTCAATTTGATTTATTGTACAGCATGAGAATAGAATTGTTGACCTGTATTCGAAATGAGGTTTAATCATTATACACCAATACCCCGGTTTGCGTCGTTAATTGGGACCGGAGAAACGCGACGCAAACCGAAACGACGCAAACCGAAGCATGATTTTCCATACATTTGTATTGATTTTCATTTAATTGGTTCCGAGATTAATAAAATTAGCAGAAAAATTAGATTTTTCAATAAAAAATGTTGTTTTTTTTTTGAAAACCCTGTACATACATATTTGCATTAGCCTTATGCGGGCAATCCCCCTTTTCTGTTTTAGCTTTGTATAAACATTTTCATATTAACGACGCAAATCGAAGCATTAACGACGCAACTTCGAAGTCATGCTACGCAAACTGAAATATAAACGGGAAATCCCCTTTTTTTGTTTTAGCTTTGTACACACATTTTTATATCAACGACGCAAATCAAAGCACTAGCGACGCAACTTCGAAGCCATGCGACGCAAACTGAAACCAAAACGACGCAACTTCGAAATCACAGAAATTTGAAAACGACGCAACTTCGAAACGACGCAAACCGAAACGACGCAAACCGGGGTATTGGTGTATTGTATATATTAATTGCTGTTAATATCGTTAATTGTTTTCGCAACCTTTCGAAGAAACTTATTTTTTTGCCAATCTTCTTAAATATAGACGATATGATTTTTAAAATTTAATTTTTTATCGATTACAAAACCCAAATTCTTAATTTGCTCTACCTTACTAACAATTTTAATTAATTTTCATGTTGTAAAATTCCTTTCTACATAAAAATAATTTAATGAAAATTAAATTTGATGAACTTAAGCCTGATTAAAATATTAAAAATTTGGATAAAAAACCATAAATAGTTCAACAAAATAACCACAATTCTAATTATTGTTAAAGCTAAGGCACGAGCTCTATGTGTACATTTGTCCTTCAAGTTGTGCTGAAAAAGGTCATCAAGAAAAAAGAAAGACAAAATGAAAAAACAAAAAAAAAATGTACTTTGGACTTCAAGAAGAATTCTTGACATAAGTACGGAAAAAACAGAAGTTAGGCAAAACATGTAAAATCAATTAAAATGGATAATCATTCAAAAAAGCAAATTTCGATCTACCAAAGGTTAAAATACAATTTGGTTTAAGGATTGATGTTTGACTATTGACGTCATAAGACGTCATAAGACGGCAAATCCATCTGAGGAGATCAAGTGGTTGTGATCGAAACATGTCATGGTAACCAGCCGCCTGGGTTCGAATCTCAGGTCAGTCAAGAATGAATGATTATCAATAACAATTTTAATTAATTTTCATGTTGTAAAATTCCTTTCTTCATAAAAATAATTTAATGAAAATTAAATTTGATGAACTTAAGCCTGATTAAAATATTAAAAATTTGGATTAAAAACCATAAATAGTTCAACAAAATAACCACAATTCTAATTGTTATTGTTTATTTTAAAAGTTATGTTGCTATTAGTGTTTATTTCCATTATTTTTGTTTTGCCTTCGTTTAATTTCAGTTTGTTAATTTTTAGCCACTCCGCAACTTTTTCAAAGTCCCGATTTAGTTTGTCGTAGTATTCACTATCCGGGCTTGCTTCCGTAAAAATAAGTGTATCGTCCGCATACAATATTATTTCACATTCATCAACGGTACTCCATAGTCATTTTTAATTTGATTAGGTTTAATATTGTTTACTTTTGTCATTTGTTTTCTATTTGTTAAATATGATTAAAACCATTTTAGTTCTTTATCCTGAATCCCGTATTTTTGTAACTTTTGGATTAATATATTTACAGTATTTACCGGTTATATGCACGTCGGTTATAAGCATTTCCCGCTTTTTTGCATTTAAGTTCGTGCAATTTCAGGACTCAATTTAAAATATACATGGAAATTTCTTCTATAAGCATTTCGCTTATATGCATTTCTCGCTTTTATGCAGGCAACATTTTATACAGTTTGAATAAATTGCATGAAAAAATGTCTTCTATAGGCATCATTCATAAATTTGCAAAAATAATACCAAAATTGTTCTAAAATAATAAATTCGGAAGTATAAACCACCAATTTCAAATTGAATTTTAAAATGCTAGTGTAATGAGTAGCGATATATATTTATACTTGTCATAAACACTTTGCATAGCAAAAAAACGAACACTGACAATTTTCCTCTAGCAACTATGTACCTCCAATGACAAGCACTTGATAAAATCGCTACTCACTTCACTGCTGGGACAGTTTTTTTTTTTTTTTTTTTTAATTTCCTAAGCTTATCCCGCGAAACTTTATGCTTGTCTGCAGGAAAGAAACCAGAGTCTCAGGCGTGAATCGAACCCGCAAGCCCGGCGATGATAGACTAGCTCGCTACCAGCTAGTCTACCGGGGCACTCAAGTTCTAATAAGCAATGAATTTTTACTTTTTATATTATCAACCTAGAAAATGATTTCAATGAAATGCTACCTGTGGTACAAAAATATTTTTTAATACATACTGAATTCAATCTATTTTTTTTTTGGGAAAATATTTTTTCAAATAAAAAACTTTAAATATCTTTTTGTCTATATGCAACCATTATGCAAACATCAGAGTTTTAATATATGCACGGCTGATGAAATTAAACGATTTTTTTGTAAGTACCATATGTGCATATAAACGAGTTTTTATATTTGCATTTACCGCTTATATGCACCGAAAATCGTGCATTTTCAGGAATGCTTATAACCGATAAATATGTATATCTATCGTCTCAAATGCTCGTTTGAAGTCTAAAAATACTGCAACAATTTTTCTACTTTTTTCCATCTGTTGATTAGGTAGTTTACCGATGCTTCACATGAGGAATTTTTCCTAAATCCCGATTGATATTTGGATATTAAGTTGTTGGATTCCATATATTTCCCTAATTGTTCCTTAACTACTTTTTCGATTATTTTCTCGCATGTCTTTAATGTGTTTATTGGCCGAAAGTCTTCACACTTGGAGGTTTTTGCAATCTTTTCAATTGGTGTTACCATTGACTCTTTCCAATTTTCAGGGAATACTGCTGTTCCTAGTGATTTATTTATTATATCTAACATTGTCAGGCTTATTTTTTAAGTTTTTAAAATATATTTTTTAATTCATTTAGGGCCATTATTACAACTTGCCAATAGTTAAAAGTCGGATTTTGTCGGAACGATAAATAGCTTTGCATTACAAAACCTTCATTTATTATGTTTTCATCTATTAAATATTATTATTATTATTGAAAATAACACCAATAAAAAATGGAAGTTGTAATAATGCAAAGCTATTTATCGGTCCAACAAAATCCGACTTTTAACTATTGGCAAGTTGTAATAATGGCCCTTAATGTTATTGCACGAAATTTGAAAGTTGAGGTTATCACCGGTATTTTGTTAATATATTGCACATTATTTATTTCGTCCCTTATATCCTTAATACTATTCACAAAATAATTGTTAAAGTTATTGGCCAATATAAAATTCTCCTTACATTCTATTTGGTTAAATATCACAGATTTGATCACATTCGGGCTTTTTTTGAGAATAAGAGTTTTTATTTTCATCCACATTTCCTTTTGGTTTTTAGCGTCATTTATTTATTTATTAATATTGTTGGAATGAACGAAGTATTTCGAAAAGATGGCAATATTGTTTATTTATGTTTTGTCTATAATGACATTTATCTTTATTATCTTTTTCTTTTTACATTCTGGATTATTCGAACTTATGTCTTATTAAGCGCCT
Organism: Pollenia labialis; assembly: GCA_949318255.1. Lineage (NCBI taxonomy): Eukaryota > Metazoa > Arthropoda > Insecta > Diptera > Polleniidae > Pollenia > Pollenia labialis. Next base: position 62,990,978 of record OX439141.1, read on the forward strand.
TTTTGTATTTTTAGTTCCTAACAGACTGTATTCAATAAAGCACGCGCTTTCATATAACGAAATAAAGAAAACTTGCGTTTAATTTATATCAACAAATATATCTACATTTTGCGTTTTCGGTTTGAACTTTATAAACATTTCTCATTGTTTTATAGTTTGTCCATGCTTCTCTCGTGTTTTGAATTATTGCTATTTGATATTTATTAATTTATTCTCTTTTTATACGTCTTATTGCATTATTAAACCATTTGTTTTTATTGTTTAATTTAACTACCTTTTTATATGTGAGTTTCCTTACCGCCTTTTCCAAATATTCATCGAAACTACGTACTCCGTCGTTTAAGTCATTATTAACATTTATATCCTGAATACCCATAATTTCTTTGTTATATTGATTGTTGTTGTATTTAAATATTTCTATTTCTTTATTTTTGCTCTCATTACAATTGTTAGTATTATTAATTATTATGTCGATTGCTTCATGGTCCGCTATTTTGTTTGCAATATTAATATTTGCCGATATATTTTGATTGTTAGTTATATAGTCTATTAAGGTATTTGAGTATATTGTTATTCGCGAGAATTCTTTTACAATTTGCATAAGGCCATTATCATTCATTAAACATTCTAATTTATTTTTGTAAAACCCGTCTTTCTTCCAATCAATATTAAAGTCGCCTGCTATTATTATATCACAATTAAATTCATTTATCATTTCCATTATTTCTTCAAAGGATGAAATAAATTCCATTTCGGCACTACTCGGTGATCTATAAACAGCAGTAATAATAAAATCGTTTTTTTTTAAATGTGGCCTTATATGCTGTTATCCAAATTTTGGAATCAACTACCTTTTCAGCAATTTTTTTCACATTCCATTTCTCCTTGAAATAAACTATAACAGGGGGCTTCTTGTTGAGTTTTATAATGTATGTTGATTGTATTCTTTTAATTTTATTTCTTGTTCTTCTACATTCTCCGTTAAAACGGTTTCCGATAGTATAATGAATTCTGGCTTTTTCACTTCTGCGATAATTTCTAATTGAGTGTAGTTATTAAGTAGTCCTTGTATATTTGTATAAATACCATGTATTTGCCTTGATTGCTAGGCTGAAATACCAAATCTTCTCTTTTTTCCATTCAGCTTATTTTGATACACCGGGCACTCTCTATATACGGTACTATGGTTTCCATTCAATCCTAAGTTTAATCTGTTGTTCATCCTTACGCAATTAACACATTTATTTATAATATCCTTCTTACATTCACGTGATTTGTGGTTGCCATGACATTTAAAACATGTTTCCTGATTTTTGCATTCGTTGGATTTATGATTGTATCCGTTACACTTGAAACATTGTTTTATATCTGTGCCATCGAAAACTCTACATTTCTCCCATGCAATATTTACTTTCTGGGCATTCATTACTTTTATATCGTCGTTGCTCCAACAAAATCAGCTATGTGCAAAATTTTGAAATTTTTTTTATTACACCCTTTGAAACCTTTGTTAATGATACATCTACCCACCAAACCGTTTAATGATATCTTTACTGGTTCAGAAGTTAACAAAAGTAGCTATGTGTAACCCATATACAGAATGTTCGTACAAAAACAGCTATGTGTAAAAATTCACTTAACTGTTTTTCACAACATATATATTTAAACTAGTATTTCAGTTATTTTATGTCAAAAAAGGGTGCCCCGGTAGGCTTGTTGGCAGTAAGCTGTTCTATTAGAGCGATGGCTGCGGGTTTGATGCCCGCCAGAGTATCTGGTCGTACTGAAGGCCTTCGTTACTATTGCTTGGTTAATTAAGTTTAACATTATTTGCAATTGTATTAGTAACTCCTAATTAATTAATAACATATCAACAATCTATCGACCAACCTGTTTGTGTACGCTTCTTTAGCATCCCATGTGGATTAAACCCAAATATAATGAAAAACTAATTTTCGATATTCTTCACTTACAACACCACATAACAAACTGCAATCAGTTGTTTTATTTTACTTTTCGGAGGAAACCATATGGTTGTGGCTTCTAGATGGATAACTACTTTAACCATAGTATGGTTGCCGGTGACTATATTATGGTTAATAATCCACAATATGCTTAAAATTTTTCGTTAGTAATAATTTTGTTGGAGGTGACCATATTATGAAATATGTTTGCTATGGGTGCCCACCAAAATATAGAAGTATACTTCTATATGCAGTCACTCAAAAAAATATATGCATAAAGTTTACCACGCATTTTATGATAATTTAAATCATTAGCTCTCAATTTTCTATTTTATAAAATTTTTTGAAATACTAAATAGATTCCTTATGGCTATTGTCCCAAAATTAATAAACATTAACCCATTATAAGCCACAACTTTTTTTGGAATTAGGGAATGAAACACATTGTCCTTTTTGTGAAGATGCCAGTGGGCATTCAGCTATCAAATTTGCAAATCAACTATGGTTTACTTCTTAACTTCAATTTGTCAAAGAATGATTGCAGTAAAAATATATGATGTCTTAAAACAAAAAGAAACAAAAGTGGTGTATCAAAGGGGCTGCAAAATTTATTTTGCAAAGCCCTGACTGGTCATTATTTTCGTCATAATTGGGCGAGGCATTCTCCCTTAGTCCCCATTAATTCATTTATATGTCCGATTTATCGGATTCAACATATTTTTCTTATCTAGGTAGAATGGTATCTATATCTGCAGGCATTTCAACATTTTTCTAAACTTACAATTCTTTAAAGTCCTAAAACTTTTATACTATTCCTTATTTAACTCAGATATTGCTTCAAATAAGCTAAGTTTTAATTAAAATATTCATTCTTTCTTCAAACCAAAACAGCTATGTGTAAAAAAAATTAAAAAATATTATTAAAAATGCTCCAACAAAATGAGTTATGTGTGGCCAATAAATCGAGTTTTATTTCACGAAATACTTAAAGCAATGTTAACATTTGTTCAATTAAACGTTTCATTTTAATAATATGTGATAAAGTAACCACATAAAACGGTTTTTTTGCTCTCCTGAAAAACCAGGAAAAAACACATAGCTGATTTTGTCGGAGCAACGACGATATGTGAATTATTGTCTATTTTAATTTTCGCGCTATATGTTATTCGGTTATTAATTTTATGTTCACTTATTTTTATTACTTCTAATTCGCTCATGTATACTATATCATTTTGTTTTCTTAATTTTTCAATAAGTTCAGTTTCAGTTAATTTAAATCTCATGTCTGTAACTTTAATTGTCATTTCTGCTTGATTTGGTACTTTGATTTCATATGCTTCACTCAATTCATTCTGTATTGCCTCTTTTATTTTTTTTTTTGCTTTCCTCGTTGCTCTCACTCTGAATAACGACAGATCCATTTTTTATTTGTTCTACAGTAATTATTCTAAAGTTGGTTGGATTTACTTTATCATTTTAATCTTCTTTAGTTTTTTTGATATCTTGTTTATCTTTCGGCTTCACAATCAGCGGGTTTTGTTTATTTTTATCTGGCAGCACTACATTTTCTTCAATGCATCTGAATATGATATCTTACTTGTTTTGTCACTTGTTTCTTTTATTGTTTTTTTATTTCATAAACATGTTTTAATTTTTCTCTTCAATAATATTACAAATTTCTTTATTTTTATTTTCGTGTTCGTTTATAACTCCGTATACTTTTTTAATTTCTTTAATATTTGTGTCACACGATTTTTGAGCTACATCTAGTTTTTTAAGTCTCTCTTCATATCGTTTTTCAATTGCTTCGAGGAGTTGTTTAATTTCATTTTCATTTTGTTTTAATACCGCTTTAAATTCGCCTTTGTAATCAGTCAGGTTTTGTTTGTTTTTGTTAACACCATCTTGTATTGCTACAAGTGCTAAATCCACATTAAAAATATATTGCATGCAGTCATCACACAAAAATCGGATATAATTACAAGAATCCAACATTCCACGAGAGTATTGATCAATTGCCGAACATTTTTTTGATGACAGTCAGCCATCGCAGTTAATTTTTTTTTAAAACTTCGATGAATAAATATTTATTTTATATATGTATACATATATGTAGGTATATTTTTTATTTTTTTTTTTGCACATATGACAAATTATTTTTTTAATGATTTTATAATAGTCCTGTCTATTTTTATAACCGATTAATATTTTATTTTTAAATGTTTTTAGAGGTTTCTTTAAATTTGCTTTTGCTTCAATACTTCTTCTTCTATACAAAAGTATAAAAGTTTAGTTTGAACTGAACGTTTAATTCTTGGGAGGATGATATTAGGAACAGATCAAATTGTTAATTTATTGCAGTGTTATGCAGCCATGAAGGCTTTCTTATATTTAATTATAAAAAATAAATAAATCGAAGACTAAAGCTCTTGCTTTTGGTATTAATGAACAACAATTACTTAATTTAAACATACATGTTGGTGAAACATGCGTGAACTTCGTTGATCGGTTGAAGTGTCTATGCATTTATTTAGATAAATGTTTAAACTTTGAGACTCATATTGATAACATTAGCTGGAAAGTTTCAGGGTTAGTGCGTCAACTTTACTCTACGAATATTTATTTGCCACAACGAATTAAATTGCGTTTGGCTCATGCAGTTTTAATGTAACAGATCTTATATGGTCTTGAAGTTTTTTCTGGTTCAATGAATTATATAACCTCTAAGTTAGTTCGTATTGCTAACACGATTGTACGGTACGTTTATGGTGTTCGTAGGAATGATCACATATCTGAATATGTTAAACGCTTCATGGGCTGTTCTTTCGGTAATGTAATAACTTTACGTAACTTAATGTTTTTCTATAAAATTATAAAAAGCGGGTTTCCCACGCAACTTTATTCCAAATTTCTTTTTTCCCATTCCACAAGGAACCCTCAAATTATCGGGTATGTTCTGTAAATCGAAATGAAGTGAATTTAAAACCGAACAAATTTTGAAAATGAGTCTGTAAAGGAAGTTCATAAAAATATTCCTTTTTATGTACTTTATACTTTAGGTACCACTTATACTTTTAATAAAAACTCTTAAAAAGACGAATAACTACCGTAATTTTGTAATTAATTGAAATTAAAATTTCGTTCGGTTTCAATTCCACTTCATTTCGATTTGTAGAACATGGCCGTATATTGCCTAGAATTAACAATGCTTTATTTGAAAGGTCTTTTATTGTAAGAATTGCACGTCGTTGGAACACATTACCCATTGAGCTTCGCTTGTTTTCACACTCAAATAATGCATTTCGTGTAAAAATTTTGGCTGTTCTTGCGAACTTATAGTGAACAATTCTTCATACTTAATTTAAACGTGATGTTGCTTATATATTTATGGGATCAATTGTCTTTTGGTATTTTCTATTTGATTCTTCCTTTAAATATATATGTATATGTGCATGTATATGTGTACAAATATATATTGATATTTATTTTGGTTTGGGACCAAGGGATTTAAGTAAAATTCTAAATTTAAATATTTCTAGTATTAACTCAGGTTTATTTCTTTGTAATATAGTTTATTGGCCTAATGAGGCTTTTCTATTACCTGCAATAAATTGAAATTGAAATATTTATTAATAAGTTCATTAGTTAAACATGGACTGCCTCTATTGGAAATTTATTGTTTTATAAAGCTTATTTAGAAAAAACCCGTTCAGCAGAGGCACTACTATGTGGTAAAGTAAAAACAAACGAACATTAAAAGTTTGATGCAGGGTTGTCAGATTTTTGTTTACCTTCATCGCCAAATAGCATATTGAAGGGTAGACAGCTATTTAAAGCTATCTCTTAAACTCAACGTTATATCTGATGGACGGCCCACTAATTGGCATTCAGATCTAAAAAAAACTCCCGATTTAATAGATTTTGCAGTCATTAAGAACATCAGACGCGATCAGCTTTCTACAGCCCCTTTGTTCGACCTATCCTCAGACCACTCTCCCACTATTATAACAATGCTACATTCTTAAAACATCGAATAACCTTTTTGTTTCCCTAAAAGATATACTAACTAGCTCAAAAATAGAATGTATATAAGTTCCCACGGTGGCATATCATAACGTCCAGTGTCATAGTGTCCATGGACACTATGACACTCCAAAAAGTGTCATAACGTCCACGGACACTGTGATACTTTTGAAAGTGTCCGTGGACATTATGACACTTTCAAAAGTGTCATAAGGTCCGTAATTACTAAAGAGCTTAAATACAAAAAAAGATCTACATTCACGCTGAGAAAAACATGTTTTATTATGCTCACAACCAACAAAACTATTTTTAAAGAAACTAATTTAACCATAATATGGTTGTCGGTTACAATGATTTGATTAAATAAAACATATTATAGTTAAATTTTTTTTAAAATGGTTTTGTTGCTTTTTCTCTGTGTGTATATATTAAATATATAACGAAAACACTTTTGGGCTAAAGGATTTGTTCCTCTATGGTATAACAAATACCGGCTTCGCTAACTAAAGCTTACCTGCACAGCCGGCCTTTGGCCTGTCCCATTTTTCCTATGTAAATTCTATTGCAAAAATGGGAAAAGGGAAAAAACTCCCGGGGAATTTTTATTCATAATTGGGTTGATTCTCTGAAACATTATCAACCGCAGCTAAAGCAGCTACACCTTTTAAAAATTACAACGGCACAAAAAATAAATTCCCAACAACTATTCAAAACCTAATAAAAGAAAAGAGAAACCGTAGAAGACAATGGCAACTACACCGCTCTCCTACCTTGAAAAGTCAACTAAACCATTGTCAAAGAGCCCTTCATAGTGCTCTTTTGGGGGAAAACCAATCAGCTCTAAGGGCATATTAAGAAGGCTAGAACCAACAAAACCCACGGATTATAGTCTTTGGAAAGCCACCAATAGACTTAAAAACCCGATTAAATGAGAGTGCCCTATTCGTTATAGCGATGGAAAATTGGCTAGATCCCATAACGACAAAGCTGAAGTTTTTGCCGATCACCTCGAAAAAGTGTTCACGCCCAATATCTCTAACTCAGACATAACCTTACCAGCTATTGAAGACCGTGTTGTTTCTCCAATGAAAATTCGTTTCTCGTCCTTAACTTCAGTAATCAAAAAAATTAAAACAAATAAATCCCCTGGCATTAGGGATGCCAATCCCGAAATCCCGGGATTGTTCTAAAAATTTAAGTCTCGAATCCCGGGATTTTTTATGTAAAAATCCCGAGATTTTGCATTTAGCAAATATGTGGTATTGTTATTATTGAATACAACTATATTGAAAAAAACGTGAGTCACCCTGATAAAAGTAACTTCAAAAATTTAATATTAAATCATACTGGCAATGAATCTAATTTTTAAGTGGTTACAAAAAGAAGTCGCAAGTGAATAAATGTTATATGCAATGCATTTTGTACCACAGAAAATAAAATCAGAAGACAAAGTTCGGATTCTACCAAATTTATTAAATTTATACTCGCATATAAATTTGAGATAAAATAAATTAATTATTGTTATGTTTACGTTAACTTAAATAATAACTGGTTGCTCGGTTAAGGTTTAAGGTTTGCTACCCTTTTTTAGCAACCTTATTCTTTCGGAGTGTTTACCTATATATAAAATACCGTTAACGGTTAATAAAACATTGTTTTTTCCAACTTCAAGTTTTGTTAACTAACAATCGCTCGCTACCGAATCTTTAAGGTAAATAAAGAAATTCTTTTAAATATAAACAAAACACCAAATTTTCTTATTATTTCATTTTTTTCCGCCTTGCACGCAAACATTTGGTCCTTCGAGCCGGATCTTTGGAAGCTTTTGTCCGCAGGTTCTCCAGCATTTAAATTTGGAGCACTAGTTGTGTTACAGTTGGGCAAACAACTAGTGCTCCAAATTTAAATGCTGGAGAACGTGCTCCTTCACAAAAGCCTGCAGTATCAAACACTCAATCCCCAAACCGACCTACTTCAGCATCTATACAGAATGAAACATTACAAGTTACGGCAACAACTGTATCTGACAACGATAAGCCACCACGTAGTGGACAAACCACTAGACCGAACACTAGTAGTGTTACAGTTGGGCAAACAAGTTCAACAAAATCTGCTTTAGAAACAATCTCCAAAGATGAATTGGAAACATTATATCAAACTGAAACATTTGGTCCTTTCGAGCCGGATCTTTGGAAGCTTTTGTCCGCAGGTTCTCCAGCATTTAAATTTGGAGCACTAGTTGTGTTACAGTTGGGCAAACAACTAGTGCTCCAAATTTAAATGCTGGAGAACGTGCTCCGTCACAAAAGCCTGCAGTATCAAACACTCAATCCCCAAACCGACCTACTTCAGCATCTATACAGAATGAAACATTACAAGTTACGACAACAACTGGATCTGACAACGATAAGCCACCACGTAGTGGACAAACCACTAGACCGAACACTAGTAGTGTTACAGTTGGGCAAACAAGTTCAACAAAATCTGCTTTAGAAACAATCTCCAAAGATTAATTGGAAACATTATATCAAACTGAAACATTTGGTCCTTTCGAGCCGGATCTTTGGAAGCTTTTGTCCGCAGGTTCTCCAGCATTTAAATTTGGAGCACTAGTTGTGTTACAGTTGGGCAAACAACTAGTGCTCCAAATTTAAATGCTGGAGAACGTGCTCCTTCACAAAAGCCTGCAGTATCAAACACTCAATCCCCAAACCGACCTACTTCAGCATCTATACAGAATGAAACATTACAAGTTACGGCAACAACTGGATCTGACAACGATAAGCCACCACGTAGTGGACAAACCACTAGACCGAACACTAGTAGTGTTACAGTTGGGCAAACAAGTTCAACAAAATCTGCTTTAGAAACAATCTCCAAAGATGAATTGGAAACATTATATCAAACTGAAACATTTGGTCCTTTCGAGCCGGATCTTTGGAAGCTTTTGTCCGCAGGTTCTCCAGCATTTAAATTTGGAGCACTAGTTGTGTTACAGTTGGGCAAACAACTAGTGCTCCAAATTTAAATGCTGGAGAACGTGTTCCGTCACAAAAGCCTGCAGTATCAAACACTCAATCCCCAAACCGACCTACTTCAGCATCTATACAGAATGAAACATTACAAGTTACGGCAACAACTGGATCTGACAACGATAAGCCACCACGTAGTGGACAAACCACTAGACCGAACACTAGTAGTGTTACAGTTGGGCAAACAAGTTCAACAAAATCTCCAAAGATGAATTGGAAACATTATATCAAACTGAAACATTTGGTCCTTTCGAGCCGGATCTTTGGAAGATTTTGTCCGGACGTTATTAAATTTTTGTTTTTCTTTTTAAGAAGATCGACGTCTTTGAGTTTTTCAACCCCCGTGTACATACACACATCCATACATCACCTACATAAGTATCGTACATACCTACAACAACATTTAAATTTTTATATTTGATAAAAAAAGGTGCGTACATTTTATTTAAAAGAGATTGTGGAAAATATTTATAAAAGAAAAATAAAAATAATACTATTAAATATAATAATTTGAAATAAAAGTGTAAAGGAAAGGAAAAGTGAAGAAGCATAAATTTGTTTTTGTTAATTCCTTTGCCCAATGAATATACATATTTGGTGATTGATCGTTTTACAACACTTGTTCGTTTTTGACGTTTGCTTTGATTTTTTTTTCGTGGTTACTTTTTGATCGACCGTGTGTTTGTTTACGTGGACGGACATATTTAATTTGATTAAAGTAAATTCGGAAATAATTTATAAATTCAAGTCGATTTATTTATAAAGTAAAGTTGAAAACAAATTGTAAAATTTGAGAATAAATTATAAATTTAAGAAAATAATTATATAAACGAGCGCATAATAAGGATATACAAAGAAATTGTTTGAGTTATTGCTTGAATATTTTCTTCTTCTTGTTGTCCTTATTAGAACAATTAGTACCCTACGGTCGGTCAAGTTGGCATACATATTGTTTGATACTAAATTTATTTTTGTTTTATGTGAATAACATTTCTTTAGTTGAATTAAAATTAAATTTTAACTAAATAAAATTCTATTTTGTCAAGTAAATATTGTTTGGTACAAGTTTTTATTGGTTTCAATTAAATAAATTTTTTATTAATTTAGTTTTTTATTGAAAAAATAACATTAAATATGCCAATGTTACCACTTGCTAAATTTATTAGAGCTTCGGATGCTCTTATTCGATTTGAATCGAATTTTAATCATCTTCGCGAGGAAATGCATACCGCATTTACTTTGGAGATTCAGGGCGATGAATTGAAAAAATTATGCTTAGATTATTTTGAGGGTTCCGAGAAAAGCGAACCTGAGGATGTAGAGGTAGTGTCAAATAAATATGAGGCCACATATTTGGCATATATGAAATGTTTGGCCACTATTAATTAGAAAACATTTAATTTTGAAAAATCCTCAAAATCTAATGGTTCAAATCTTAGTAACTCGGATCACAATTTAACTTTGCCTCCCTGTGCTATGTTTCGTGGCCCGCATTTAGGGATTTATTCACGGCGATTTACATTAATAGTTCGCGTCTTAGTAATATAGAGCGACTTTGTCATTTAATTCGCAAAACCGCCGGCGAAGCAAACGAAATCGTGTCAAAGTGCCCATTAAGCAATGATGGATTTGAGATCGCCTGGAAAAATTTGAAGGATGCATATGAGAATCCTCGTATGTTAGTTAATAATCAATTAAAATTATTATTTAATTTAACTTCGGTTGAAAAGGAGTCTAGTGCCGGTCTTAAAAATTTGCAGCGCGGTATTAATAATTGCCTGACATCTCTTGCGCTTTATAGTGTACCTACTGATAATTGGGATCCGATTTTAATTTTTATGTGTATTCAACGACTGCCTACGTCTACGGATAGTTTATGGGAACAGGGTGTAAAAAATAAAACTGGTTTGTCTAAATGGAAAGATTTTGATACCTTTTTGACAGAAAGAGTTCAACTCTTGAATGCGTTCGAGATCTTTAACATTCGCAGCCTTCTGCAAAATCGTCTTCTTCACAGAAGACTAAGGCCCATGTGGTGAACTCTAATTCTAATTCTTCTTCTAATTCTTGCGTTTTTTGTCGTCTATCGGGACATTTTTTAAGGAATTGTAAGAAATTTAAAAATCTTTCAATATCGGAAAGATTTTCGACAGTGAAAAAATTTCGTTGTTGCATTAATTGTTTATCGCGAGAACATGAGGTCAAAAATTGTAAGAGTACCTTTAATTGCACTACGTGTAACAAAAGACATCCTTCTTTATTGCACCGTGATGTCTCTAATTCTGAAAATACTTCGGTAGATAATTCTGCTTCATTTTCGGGCAATGTGCCCCTGAACAGGAATTCAGTCTTACTTTCTACATCAAATGGCATAAATTCTTCCGTTAATTCGAGGGAGAATTCTGCATCTTTTTCGCGCAATGTGGCCCCAACTAATATGAATTCGTCCTTACCTTCTACATCAGCTGATAATAATTCTTCGGTTAATTCGAACCGTCAAGTTTTTCATGTCACCCAGAATCGCAGGGTACTTTTAGGGACAGCTATGGTGAATATCGTTCACCAGGGTATGACATACCCAGCTCGCGCTCTTATTGATCCTGCTTCAGAGTCTTCGTTTATCGCTGAACATTTTCGAAACCGCTTGAAGCTATTTGCACATTCGACGAATGTCAAAGTTTCAGGCATTAATCAGACGGTTTCTGCTACTACCAGAAAAATTTGCGCTCTGAAAATTAGTTCTGCTTTGGACCAATCTCTTATTTTGGAAACGTTGGCCTTAGTGTTGCCCAGTATCTCTGGTAATTTACCCTCGTTTGTAATGGACCCAGGCCTTCGTAATAATTTTTCGGACCTCCAGTTGGCAGATCCTCGGTTTTATCAATCTAGACCTGTTGATTTACTTTTGGGCGCTGATTTATATCCTCAGCTTATTCTAAGCGAAATTAGACGCGATGTTTTAGGATCTTTAGTAGCTCAGAAGACTGTCTTTGGATATATCATTACGGGATCTATTGTGGAGCCGACAGTTAGAGCATATTCGACGAGAATAGATGTTTCTATGGAGGATAGTTTGAATAGGAATCTCCTTCGTTTTTGGGAAATTGAGGAAACGCCTAGGCGGAGGATAATGACCCCTTCAGATAGAATTTGTGAGGAAAATTATCGGAGAACTACGCGACGCGACTCCGATGGCCGTTATGTAGTGACACTACCTTTCAAGTCAGAATTTCCTCATTTGCTCAATTTGGGTTTTTCTCGACAGAATGTTATGGCTCAATTTTTGAGAAGTGAAACTTCTCTTCTACGCAAACCTGATATTAAGGAATTATATGATAGTGTCGTTAATGAATATCTGGGTTTAGATCATATGAGACTTGTTCCCAATCATTCCTTAAATGCTTCTGTTTCGTGTTATCTTCCTTATCACCCAATACTTAAGCCTGAAAGTAAAACTACAAAATTACGTGTTGTATTTAATGCCTCGAATAGGACCTCTAACGGTAATAGCTTAAATGATTGCCTTTATGTGGGCCCCACATTACAAACAGATTTGGTGCTTTTAATTCTTCGTTGGAGGCTATATCGCTTTGTTTTTAATTGCGATATTACCCAAATGTATAGACAAATTCGTCTTGATCCTGCTCACACGCCATATCAACGCATATTATTTCGATCTTCTCCGACGGAGGAGGTCAAAACGTATGAGTTACAAACTGTAACTTTCGGTGTTAATTGTGCTCCCTATCTAGCGCTCCGAATATTGTTACAATTAGCGGATGATTCCGAAGATGAGTATCCTCTAGCGGCTCATATTTTGCGCAAGTCTATGTACGTTGACGATGTATTAACGGGCGCTCATGATATTTCATCTGCGTTGAGGGCTCGTGATCAACTGAGGAAGGTTTTGTCTTCGGCAAAATTTGAACTAAGGAAATGGACCTCAAATGAAATGGAAATTCTGAGGGATCTTCCTTTAGACCATCTGGTAGATTCAAAGCTATTTACGTTTGTTGAATCTAGCTCTTCGAAAACGCTGGGGATTTTATGGAATGCTCAGCTGGATTCCTTTTATTTTAGAGCTGAGCCTATTGTGAGTAAGTCGCATTATACGAAGAGGGAAGTTTTATCTACGATAGCTAGATTATTTGACCCTGTGGGCTGGTTAGGTCCTGTTATTATTACTGCGAAGATCATTATGCAACGGATTTGGCAGGACAATATTAATTGGGATGAGTTTCTCCTGCCCTCTACGCGAATTGAATGAAAGAAGTTCGTTGAGCAGTATAGGCAAGTGAATAATATTCAGATCCCACGGTGGGTAAAATATGTGCCTTGTACGTCGGCCGAACTTCATGTGTTTTCTGATGCTTCCGAGAAAGCATACGCGGGGGTAATTTATATTCGTATTGAGGCATCCGGTCAAAATTATACGCACTTGCTTTCATGTAAGACTAAGGTTGCTCCTATTAAGACCGTTTCTCTGCTTCGATTGGAACTTTGTGGCGCGGTTTTGGCTTCAGAGTTAATGAAGACTGTAGTTAGGGAAATTGATATTCCGCTCCGGGGAATTTATTGTTGGATGGACTCTACAATTGTTCTATGCTGGTTGAGGAAAACTCCTAGCAGTTGGACAACGTTTGTAGCTAATAGAGTTTGTCGAATTCAGGAGAACGTCGGCCACAATTGGTATCACGTTAGATCTGAGGATAACCCAGCAGATTTGGGTAGTAGAGGCCTTGCCCCAGCGGATTTGGAGAAGAGTAGTCTTCGGTGGTATGGACCTACATGGCTTTGCGCAGATAAAGCCAGTTGGAACCTGGAGAACCTTTCCTCCCTAGATACGGATGTTGAAGCCAGGGCTGTAAGGACACATGCGACCATTTTTGCTAATTATGAGGACATTCTGGATAGATTTTCAAAACTTGATCGTGCGCTTAGGGTCATAGCTTATCTTCTTAGGTTTTTCTATAGAACCCATTCTTCGCATAGGGGCAAATCTGTGTTTACTTCTGCCGAGATCTCTAGTGATGAGTTAATTAACGTTAGGCGACGCCTCGCAATTTTGGCTCAAAAGGCCTACTATGGTGACGAATATCAGGCTCTGGAGGCCAATTTCACCGAAAAGTTCATTGCGATCTCTTAACCCCTTTTTGGATGATAATGGGGTAATGCGACTAAATGGTAGGCTGGAAAAATCACCGTCTTTGTCGTATAGGGAAAAGTATCCGATCATTTTGCCATATTCATGTCGTTTTATTGGTTTATTGGCTGAATTTGTGCACATTATTTCCATTCATGGTGGTAATCAATTGATGCTGCGCATTATTCGCATTGAATATTGGGTTCCTCGACTCAAAATCTTGGTGCGAAAGATAACGAATGGTTGCAAACGCTGCTTATTGGATAGAAAGCGTTCTTGCAATCAAATGATGGCAGCCTTACCTCCCGAGCGAACTACGTTGGATCGACCGTTTACCACAACGGGTGTTGATTTTGCAGGTCCCTTTGACATGAAGAGTTTTAATGACAGGTCTTGTCGAATAACGAAGGGATATGTATGGGTTTTTGTCTGCTTTTCTACAAAGGCAGTTCATTTAGAGGCGACTTCTGATTTGACATCAGACGCGTTTTTGGCGGCTTTTCATCGGTTTATTGCCAGACGAGACTGCCCTTTGACCATTTTTTCGGATAATGGTACTAATTTTGTAGGAGCTTCTAATGAAATTGAAAGGGACTTTCGTACGTTTATTGCGGAAAGTAAGGCCCGAATGTGTTCTACATTTGGTATTCAGGGTCTTTCGTGGCGGTTTATCCCGGCTGGTGCCCCGCATATGGGCGGATTGTGGGAGGCCGCGGTTAAGAGTTTAAAGTCCCATTTTCGTAGGGAGGTTCAGAATGTCAAATATACATTTGAGGAATTTTCTACCATACTTGCGAGGATAGAGGCTTGTTTGAATTCGCGTCCATTGTGCCCTATGTCTGACAACCCTGATGATCCTGTAGCGTTAACTCCTGGCCATTTTTTGATAGGTTGTCCTATATTGGCTCCGCCGGAGCCATCTATTTTGGATACACATGTGAGTATTTTAAATCGGTATCGCAAGATCAAGGCATTTTCTCAAGATTTCTGTCGACGATGGAAAGAAGAGTATTTGCAAAATCTGCATAAAAGATACAAATGGAAATTTCCGGAGCGAGACGTAGCCGTTGACGACTTAGCTGCGATTCGCCATGAACATCTTTCGCCGAATTCCTGGAAAATAGGACGGGTAGTTAAGACTTATCCGGGGAGTGACGATCATGTTCGCGTTGTTGATATACGAACGGCAAATGGGGTTGTAAAACGACCAATTACAAAGCTGGTTGTACTGACCAGTTAATTTTTTATTTTATTATCATATGTATATTAACCTTAATTGTTTCCTAGTAACATGGACGACTTATCTACTATTTTTAAGGATGCCTTGCTTCAGGGGTATTCAAATATCAGTTGATGGATCTGTCGTAAAAACCACTCACATGTCAGTTATTGGATCTGTTGTAAAAACCATTTAAACATCACTCAGTTCGTGGATCTGTTGTAAAAACCATGCTCTTCGTTTTGTTGAATTATGTATATAAATATATAGAGCTTAATTGTAATTTACTTTTTTTTTAATTTATCTATATAAATACATATGTATATACTTAATATTGAATTATTGCTTGCAATTTGAAATTTATTTATATAAATTTATTTAAAATTGAATTTTTGCAATTAATTATATTCTTGCAAGGTGGCCGGCAATGTTTAAGTTAACTTAAATAATAACTGGTTGCTCGGTTAAGGTTTGCTACCCTTTTTTAGCAACCTTATTCTTTCGGAGTGTTTACCTATATATAAAATACCGTTAACGGTTAATAAAACATTGTTTTTGCCATCTTCAAGTTTTGTTGTACATATCTAAAGTTAGTTATTGACATAACTAACAATCGTTTACTACCGAATTTTTAGGGTAAATAAAGAAATTCTTTTAAATAAAAAGAAAACACCAAATTTTCTTTTTATTTCATTTTTTTCTGCCTTGCACGCAAACATTTGGTCCTTCGAGCCGGATCTTTGGAAGCTTTTGTCCGCAGGTTCTCCAGCATTTAAATTTGGAGCACTAGTTGTGTTACAGTTGGGTAAACAACTAGTGCTCCAAACTTAAATGCTGGAGAACGTGCTCCTTCACAAAAGCCTGCAGTATCAAACACTCAATCCCCAAACCGACCTACTTCATCATCCATACAGAATGAAACATTACAAGTTACGGCAACAACTGGATCTGACAACGATAAGCCACCACGTAGTGGACAAACCACTAGACCGAACACTAGTAGTGTTACAGTTGGGCAAACAAGTTCAACAAAATCTCCAAAGATGAATTGGAAACATTATATCAAACTGAAACATTTGGTCCTTTCGAGCCGGATCTTTGGAAGATTTTGTCCGGACGTTATTAAATTTTTGTTTTTCTTTTTAAGAAGATCGACGTCTTTGAGTTTTTCAACCCCCGTGTACATACACACATCACCTACATAAGTATAGTACATACCTACAACAACATTTAAATTTTTATATTTGATAAAAAAAAGGTGCGTACATTTTATTTAAAAGTGATTGTGGAAAATATTTAGAAAAGAAAAATAAAAATAATACTATTAAATATAATAATTTTAAATAAAAGTGTAAAGGAAAGGAAAAGTGAAGAAGCATAAATTTGTTTTTGTTTATTCCTTTGCCCAATGAATATACATATACATACCTACATAATTGGTGATTGATCGTTTTACAACACTTGTTCGTTTTTGACGTTTGCTTTGATTTATTTTCTCGTGGTTACTTTTTGATCGACCGTATGTTTGTTTACGTGGACGGAGATATTTAATTTGATTAAAGTAAATTCGGAAATAATTTAGCATATATATAGCTATTTATTTACGATAACACCCAGAAGTGTTTAATGCGAACACTGTTTTCGTCGGCATTAATTTGTTTTAGAAGATTTTTAAAATATAAGTTTTAATACATAATTCGTCCATATTACCTTAAAAGAATACTTTAAACTGTTTTATTTTGTAATGATTTTAATATTCTTTATGAATTATTTTTTTTTTAAACTTTAAATTATAATTATGTATATGAATTTTTAAAATTGGCTCTTATACATGAAATCCCGAAAAATCCCGATCCGTCCCGGGATCCCGTTTTTTTAATAAAAAAATCCCGAATCCCGGGTTTCAAAAAACCTGGTCCCATTTGGCATCCCTACCTGGCATGTTCAAAATTTCAGGAAAAATGATTCGTGAACTACTAACTTCTGCCCTTACGCTTATTTTATTTATTTTCAATTCAATACTGCGAACTGGTTACTACCCTAAATCATGGAAAAAGCCAAGTGTCATCTTATCGCCCGATAAGTTTACTTTCAATTTTATCAAAGCTCTTTGATAAAGTATTTTTGAATTCATTAACCCTATATTTAAACGACCGCCACATCATGCCAATCTATCAGTTTGGATTCCGAAAGGAGCATAGCACCATAGAACAGGGTCATCGGTCATTATCAGAAAGTGTTTCGAGGACAAACACTATTGCTCATCACTCTTTATAGACATTACTCAAGCCTTTGACAAAGTCTGGCACGATGGGCTTTTATATAAAATAAGGTCCTTGTTACCCCAAAATACCCACAACTTACTGCGAAATTATCTATTAGATCGTTCATTTGTAGTAAAATATAAAGATTATATCATGTATATACTTTATACTTCAGATATGCCCAGAAATAATCTGATACACACTTCAACTTTTGCTGACGATACAGCGTTTATAAGCGTACATAAAAATCCAGCAATTGCTTCTAGTCGTCTGCAGACTCATATTAAAGAACTCGAAAAATGGCTTAACAAATGGAAAATAAAAGTAAATCCAACAAAGTGTGCACATGTCACTTTCACCTTGAGAAAGGGCGACTGTCCCAAACAAAACATTAATAACATCGAAATCCCTCAACAAAATCATATCAAATATCTTGGTATACACCTCGATCGTCGCCTTACCTGGTCTCAACATATTGAATCCAAATCCACTCAGCTCAAACTTAAAACACTACAGCTTCAGGGGCTTCTTTGCTCTCATTCTGCTCTCAACCTAAACTACAAGGTTCAACTCTACAAAGCTATTATTAAGCCAATATGGACCTATGGTATCCAACTATGGGGAACAGCTTCTGCTTCCAATATAGAGAAACTACAAAGACGACAAAATAAAATATTGCGATAAATTACTGGTGACCCATGGTATATTAGAAACGAGAATATTCATAAGGACCTCGATATTCCATTTGTTGTCGACGAAATAAAAACCTTCTGATCTACTGTATTATAATGGATATATTCGCCTCAAGAGGGTCGACACGTTGGCCCTCGCGCAACTGCATGAAAGATGAACACTTTACGACACAAAAAATGGTTTCCATTGCAATGGCAATAGACCTAGAAATTAAAATTTAATTTAAGATTTTAATACTTATTGTTATTTTCTTAATATAGAAATTAAATTGAAAGTTAAAAAAAAAAAAAAATGTTGGTAAAAATTATTCGCCAAAAATCGCCAAATAAAAGTTTTATATCAAAAAGAGTATACAAGTGTATTTTACCCTTATTTAAATTTTCCATATTTAGCCTTATTCTAGTAGAGTATTTATTATATAATAGAAAATTGCAAAACGCTTAACATTTGTGTTTCTGACTTGAAATCGCAAGCAGTTTGGCGACGTAAAATTGCAATACTATTCTGAAGAAACTTTGGCAGAACGCAAGCAAAAGGCGCAAGTTTCGGAACACCTTTTGGCTTTTGCGATTTTAATAGCGCAATTGTCATAGAAGGCTGACTATCTTAAAAATCAAGCATGCAAAATGAGTTGAGTTGCTGCAAAAAAATATCCTGTTCTCACTACTACTAAGATTTTCTATGTGAATATAAGTCAAGCATATGGAAATTTTTTTTATTTATTTGAAGCAAAGGATAATTGTTTTAAAAGATGTATTCCAATTGGATATTTGGAATTGAACTGGAATACTTAAAGTCAACTCAGTCTCTCAACATTTTTAAAAATTACCTTCTAACCAGATTACTTTTCGATTCTATATAAAAGCGTTTTCAAAAATTTCAAGTGAATATTTAATTTTTTTTTAATATTCTAAGTAAGGCTTAAAAGAACATTTTAATTTTATTTCGTAAATCAAAATGTATAAAAAAAACTCCACATTGAAAAATACGCTTGATACTATTATAAAGAACCTTATACCAATGCAACGTTTTTTTTAAAGTTTTCTGATTTTCTTTCGCTATTACTTCGATTTTTTTTGCATGCTACCAAAGAATATAAATCATATACAATGCGCATCATGTAGAAGCAAAATTTCTTATGGCGGGGTTTATCATTACGCCCCGGTCTCATATAATTTCGCTCACAAATTTTGCAAAGGCAATTTGTTGTTGGTTTGTGTTCTCACTTAGAGAACTGAAGAGAGCAAAAATCAACGTGCATTAATATATACACATGTTTGCTGTTCTTACCATCCAAAATGTGCAGTGTGTATGTTTTTTGTTTTTTTTTTTGCTAAAAACAGGTTTTTGATATTTTTTTGGTCTTTAGAAAAAGGAAGTTCCAAGAAAAGAAAAATACAAGTTTTATCAAACGAATGATTTAATTTATTAAACTATACATAACAACTTTGTTAATTTTATTAGGGTGGTTGATATCCTCATTAAATTCTTTTTAAATATGTATGTATGTACATTAGGGCGGGTCGATTTTTTTTTTTAAATCGTATAGCAAAAACGTAATCTACATAAAATTCTAAGAAAATTCTCCGAAGAAACCATGGG
Organism: Pollenia labialis; assembly: GCA_949318255.1. Classification (NCBI taxonomy): domain Eukaryota; kingdom Metazoa; phylum Arthropoda; class Insecta; order Diptera; family Polleniidae; genus Pollenia; species Pollenia labialis. Next base: position 63,010,918 of record OX439141.1, read on the forward strand.
TCTGAAACAAAATCCTAATGCGCGCCTCTCGACTTAAAAATTTGGCTGCCCGCCTTGGAAAAAAAAATTTTTTTGAAAAAATAGCTTTTTCCAAAAAGAAATCGAATTTTTTTAATAAAATGGTTTAGTAAGGTTATTCTTTTGCACTTTATATTTTTTTACAATCAAAATTTTTTTTACATTGAAAAAATTTTCACCCAAGTAAAAAAAATCATAAATGCTACCCAGCGTATATTTATTTTAAAAATCCCATTTCATATGAAATCGAAAACGATTAAGTTTTTAAAATTTGAAACTTCTAATAAGGAAAAATGTGCGAAAATCTAAGATTTTCAATTTAATGTATCTGGCAATATTATCAATTTATCACCAGAAATCGCCAAAATAATCGCCAATTTTTTTTTAATTTCGCCAAAAAATCGCCATGTGGCCATACACAAAATTGCGTCGCCAATTAGGTTTATAAATCGCCACGTTTGGCAAAAAATCGCCACATCTGACAGCCCTGGCTGGAATTTCAAAAAATTGTACAAAATGATACAAAAGGCTATTTAAAATAAAGGGGCAAAAAAGTGGCTAGGCAGTCAAAAAAGGGACAAAATTCGACTTTAGTCGCATAACGGTAATGCTGAACACCAATAAACAGTGAGTTTATCATTTCTTACATTCCTCTACAATTCGTTGGCTTTATTCCGACTAGCATTGTAGTTGAAAGTGGGTAAAAAGAAAAAAAAAAATTAAAAGACAAATTGCTTAATTTAATTGTTTTTGTAAGAAAACAAAAAAAGAAGCAATTTGCTAGTTCAGTTTTTTGCACGGTCACATGCAAGTATATTATCAAAGTTATTTTTGGGAATACAAAATTTATCATTAAAAGATTTTTGTATTACGTGCTAAATTTCTAATTTTCTTTATTTGATAAATACACTTTCATTAATAAGATGTCGTTTGTTGTGCTTAATTTCCAATTTTTATTCTTGATAAATACACTGAAACTTATTGTTGGAAAATAAAACTTGTGTTGTTGTAATTCTCATTCATTCTACAGTTTTTCCAAAATAATTGTGTTCTACAATGGATTCTGGTAGAGGAGACTAAAAAATATACGTGTCTCGACGTTTTGAAAGATCACAACGGAACTTTATTTTAGAGGGGGTTAAAATTTTTCCTTTTTTACCTTTTTGTGCAGCATATTGGTATTAAAGACCTGCACTGTTACAACAACTAGTAACAATTTGTGTTTGTCATTGGTTTGAGTTCGTATTGATACGTTATTTTCGTTTCTGTACAAAGCTGTTATTGTTACTTTCTGAAATTGTTTGAGTTGGTTTTGTTACTTAGATAACACTATGCCACAAACATGAATATGTCATTCATTTATTTTTCTCAAGAAGCGTTTTCGAGATATATGCAATTGTTTTACGTTTTTCGAAAAATCTCGAGAACTGAAGCACAGCCCGAATAACGTTGTGAAAGCCACTTTTTGAAAAAAATGTTTTTTTTGCCGATAACCGTTAACTTTACTCTCTTACACTGCTTAAACCTCAAATCATCCAAAATTATGCACCCTAACACCTTCAAAATGACATACAAAGAATCAACTAGTGGAAGAACGTTACTTACAAAATTATACAAAAAAAAATGGTTTTGAAACGTGGAATAACGTTTTAAACGCCACTTGCGTAATGGAAGAACGTTTTAAATGACATCGCGATTGTGGCTATGAAATTTTTTTTACTAAAAAAACTTATAAACTGTAAATTTGCATATATGTAATTTAAATTTTAAATTTCTTGATACATTGCATAAAAGTTTTTATTATCAAATTACAATCCTGTAAATGTTACTTATCATGAGAAATAAATTACTAGAATCTAGTTTTTATTATCATTATTTTAAATAATCTAAAGGTGAAAATAAAAAATTAATAATCTTGCCTGTTAAAAACGTTTTTTTTTTTTGCTCACCTGAAAAATAATTATTTTGTAACTTAAAACGTTATTCGCGGCTGTGCTTCAACTGTTCAAGTCAATTATACAATATTTAACGTTTTGCCGTGTCGCTCGGATAAAGATTTATTGAGCTTCATGACTTTAAACTTGAAAAAATTTGATTTTTTTTATGTTTTTTTCAAAATTCACCATTTTAACTCGATCGAGTAGGGCATTAAAAAAAATTTTAAAAATGTTTTTTAACATGTAAATTAAATATATAAAAAATTAAATAATATATTGTTTCAAACGTAGAAAGCGTAAAATTGTTATTGACGGACAAAAGATTAAGAAATAACAACATATTAAGTGAAAACATCAATAAATTTTTTATCAATTATGTATTATGTTTATTTACCTTATTGCGGTTTTAGGTAGTATACTATTACTTATCACAAATAAAAAACAATGCACAAATTTTGCAACCGTTGTGCAGTGAATACGGTACGGTAACCATTCAATAATGAACTTTTGTTTTTAGAACGAGTTCAATGCCTTTCAGTGTTGCATTGCAACACCGAGTTAATGAGCCACTGTCCCGCTTTTTGTTGTTTTAATAACTTTTGAAATGTATAGATTACATTGTATATTAAAATATGTTAATATTTACTTGATAACTCTTAGTTTGTTGGTGGTCTGTCTTTATTATTAAAAAGTGTCCGAAGAAAGTTGATCAATATCTTTTGGGAATCTTATAAATTTTATTTTCGGTACATAGCCAGATATGCACGAAATGTCCTCTATCAGTTTGGATTTCTGGAAGACGATTTCAAGGAAAATGTCGTGCACGACAACATACTCGTCATTGTCTAGTGCATTGTCTTTTACAGAAGTTTATAAACGACGACATGACCGACATTGTCTTTCATGCTGTCCTTTATCAAAGTGTAACAAAGACAACATGACGGACATTGTCTTGTAAGCTGTCCCTTATCAAAATCTATCCACGACAAAATGAGCGAAATTGTCTTGTAAGTGACCCTCTATCAACAACTATACACGACAGTATGAGCGACAGCGTCTTGTAAGTTGTCCCTTATCCGAATGTATCCACGACAACATGACCGACATTGTCATGTAAGGTATCCTCTATCAACAACTATGCACGACAGTATGAGCGACAATGTCTTGTAAGCTGTCCTGTATTGAAGTGCATGCACGACAACATGAGCGACATTGTCTTGTAAGTAGGGTGATCGATCGAATAGTATTCGACCGGTTTTAACCGGTTATTTTTGTTTGGCCCAAGTCGAATATTTTAAAATATCCATTTTTCGAATATCGAATAAACCGGTTATTTTAGTAAAATAAACCGGTTATTTAAGTAATGTTTAAGTTACATACGTTTTCCTTACTTTTGTTATAAATGTACCCGTAATTTAAGAATTTTTCTAATTGAATATTTGGCAAACTTAAACTTTTTATAAAAATGTCAAAACATAATGTAACAAAAGTCAAAAAAACATTCACCCCTATTATGAAAGTCGACGTCGACACAAGTCGACGGCACCTGAACAGTAATGGTATTTTGTGAGTCGTTATTGACAATAATCGATTACTTTTGACAGTCAATTGATATTTTCTAAGGCGCTTTTAAGTCGACGTAGAGTAGTATTGTCCCTAATTTAGTCGACAGGAAATTTTGCGACAACTCAAATGAAAATTAAAGAAATTTTAAATGAAATGTAAACCTATTTATTGAATATGTTTCACTCACTCACTTGTCTACGTTTTCTAAAGGCAGGCAGTTAAACTCATTTTTTGGGAGAATATTTCAAATAATTAATTTATTAAATTCCTATAATTTTAAAACCAAAGTTTTTCAAAAATTCTAAAGCTATGTTTACACCTATTAAATATTTGACGTCCTTTTTAACGGTTTCTTAACCACATTACACAATTATTATCTTAGACATACAGTATAGCAAATAAATAGAAATTGTTAAAAATAAAGCTCAAGTTGAATCAATTTACTGGTCACGCCTTTTTTTGATTTTATCGCCAAATATTTATTAGGTCGGAACATACCTTAAGTCATATCTATGTATGTATTTTGTTGGTTCCCTGCCTTCGTGAATTGTTTTGTTTTTATTCTAATTAACTTTTTATAACAAAAACCAATTTGATTTTTGTATTTTTATGTCTGAGTCTGAGAACTCAAAGACTAAGGTATGATTTTAAAAATATGTATGTGCTATTGTATATTTTCATTTATTCCTTTAGGCTTATAGGCCACATTGTCGTGTAAGCTGTTACTCTTGTAACTTCATCGACATTGTCTTATACGCAGTCGTTGACGATAAAGTAGAATCTATTGTCGTCTATATAGTCATCAACGATAATGTGGACGATAATGTCGTGCATGTGGTCATCAACGACAATATGGACGACAATGTCGTGTATGTGGTCATCAACGACAAGTTAGGAGATATTCACCCTTATCGTGGTTGGCGTATTTAAAATACGCCTACGACTGTTTGGTAATAGATTAAAGAAAATAAGTTCACCTTCTCTTTAATCTATTACGAAACAGTCGCAGGCGTATTTTAAATACGCCAACCACGATAAGGGTGATTGTCTTGCACACATTCGTGTGTGTACGACAGGCTGAGCGACATTGTCTTTCTTTGTGTCGTGCACGATTTACGCGACACTTGTTCGAAAAAATCGTCGACAATTTGCATTAGTTGTCCCTTACGTGTCGTGCAAGAATTATCATCAATGATTCGTGCACGACATTGCCAACTGGGGCTTTGTGCACGCAACAACATTAGCACATGGATCAAAAGTAAAAAGAAAAAAAAATTCATTGATACGCGAATATTACGTTGTGACAATAATAACTAATCATGTAGTAGTAATAGCAAAGGAAAAGACCCTGAACATATCATAAATAAATTATTATTTACATAATAAATCCAGTATGTATTACTTTATTAAAAACTTAAAATAAAAATAAAATACAAGTCATTCGAATGAATATTAACGAAATGCTGCAACAAAAAAAAAAATTACTTATTCTTAAAAATTGTTTAAGGATTATAAAAATTTCTATGAAAATTTAAATATTTTTTATGAATAGTAAGTGTCCTTTTATCACTGCCATGAAAATGTTGTTTTATTTTTTATCGTAAAATATTATATGACAATACAAGTTTTTTTTTACCTAAAAATCTATTTTCAGTCTGCTATTTTTCAAACTAATTGAATTTGTGTTTAAGATCATAAACAGATTTATTTTAAGAAAACACTTATCTTGTGATTGCACTTAGGATAGTCATAATAACATATCGCTCCTTTATTGCAACATAGTCACATCTCAAAAAAATCAAACTTGGCAAAATGCGATTAAAGTTTTCAAAATGCTGAATGTTTTACTTGTGCAGGAAAACTTTAACCAGTTTTTTATCTGGCTTTTGTTTGTTGTTTTTATCACTTTATTGAACGTATGAGACTTATGTATGAACGCACGCTGTTTTAGATGACAGTTTTTGAAAAATTGATAAGTACCTTTCTGAAGGAACCGAAGTAGCAAGGACTTTAAGACATTTTATTGCGACTTTAGATAATTTTCTAAATTGTTTTTGATACTCAACCCAAAAGGTAATCAATCTAGCGGACTTATCCTCTAATGGTCGTTCATTGTTTTTTCCATTGCTATTTCATTTGGATTTGCATTTTTTTTTCAACATTTCAAAAATATTTGACATTTCAGTTCCTATGTAAACATGTACAAATTTCGACTTAAAGGCCTTTGATTAGCAATATAAAAGCACAGCTAAGAAATCCGTGCCACCTGACATTCTTGTTGTTTGTATTCATTCGATATTTTAAGACAATCGATAATATCGTAGTACTATCGATAGTTTCCCAGCACTAGTGGGAAGGAGCGATATGTAAAGAAAAAAAGCAGATGATGATTATAAGCTCATGCCAGGAATTTTTGTATAATGAGATTTAATATTTAATTGTTGGTTTTACGTAGTTTTAAAATGATTTATTTAATAAAAGTAGTATACAAATTATGCTCAACATATTTACAGCTAATTTTTTCAGTTATGTTTTGTTTACAATTTTAAGTCATTATTTTTCTTTGACTATTTATTTATTCTCGTTTTGGTAGGTATAAAAAAATTTTTTTATAGTTATTTTTTGTCATTAATTTTTAACGTTTAGATCATTTGATCATATGGGTCATTCTACGTTAAGAGGTTATCTGATATTAGGAATAGCGGCGTGATAAAAATATTTAAAATAATAACTTTTTTCAATATAATCGTATTTAATCAGGTAGTTTGAATGCATGTTTAATAATGGCCAGTCAAGAAATCTACTTTTACCGGTATTTAAAGTGGCCAGGGGAGATACTCTACACAGGGTAAAGACATGAAGGCCAGCACAGGATACCTTACTTTACAGGGGAAAGATCAATTGACAACAAACCTTATTTTCGTAAGAATCAACTTTATTTATTCAATATTTGGTGATAGTTTAAAACAAAAAAAAAAAAAAAAAATAGACTTAAATTTCCACACAGTCTTCTTTTATGTAACTTAGAAAACCAAAATACTTAGTATCTGCTCGTAAAAAAAGTAAATTATTTAATTGCATATATTTTGCAATACAAGGTAACAAAAACATATAGAGCATATATGCTCCAATAAAAACTTAAATAAGAACTTCTACTTATAAAAACAAACATTACAAAATATAACGATTGATGATAACAAAGATGTTAACAAGATTGAGAAGATACTTTAAGCTGCTTTGACTTTATATAATTTATTAGTGGTTCGTCGTCAGATTCAATTTCAGGCCCATATATATTATCAACATTAAGGCGCGGTTTGTTATTCATGGAAGCAAAATCCAAAGTGCCGACCACAAAACGATTGCATACAGCTTCAACATCACAGAAACAGCTCTTCATTGTCAATTTATTGGGGCAAAATATACCTCTAGTAATTTGATGGACCTTCATAGTGCCCGAGAAACTTTTTAAATTTGTTTGATTAAGTTTCTCTTCTTTCTTTCTTTCCCGGCTCCAACAAGTCTATCTGCAGTCCTTTTGCACGTCGCACGAACTCCATCAGTGCGTAAAACATTAGTTTATTACGGTACTGTGTGACCGGTCCATCACTTACAAAATTCAAGTTTTCGATTTATGCGGGAAGGCTCTCGAGTGTAGGCTGTAAATGTGCCCAAATTGCTGGTGGTGAAAGTGACAAATTTTTTTTGGAAACGTGCAATAACAGGAGAATTTTAACTCTCCACGTAAAATAATATACATGTAATACTAAGAAAGAAGTAATACTTCCTTATCTACCCTGGACGCAAAATCTCTACCCTGGCATCAAATGAAGCAGGGGAAATACGGCAGGGGAGAGATTTTTTCGTTAAAAAACTAGCACAATCAGACAAATATGTATTGTAACGAAAAAGTAAACTAACACAGTAAATTATACTGAAATTAAAATAAATATATATTACAAGCAAACTTAAGCCACAAATAACAAGCGAATAAAACTCACCAGTGGAGATACATCAATCACTGACACGTGCGAGCGATCCGAGTGGTGTGGTCGAATTATCGGCCCAATAAGAGTACGCTAATGGCTTGCTCGATTTTATTGTTATGCTATGTTCATACGACGATAGAAACCACTGGTTTCGCTCTCTGAAACTTGATTGCCAAACATGCTGTTCATCCGATTTATTCCTGTTTCATTTTGACATTTTTTTTTTGTGTTGTAGTGTGATTTTTTTTTAAATAGATAAAAAGCAAATAAAACTTAAGAATATATTATTTAATACTTTTATTAATATTAAGGTATTATAATTATCACTTTATTTTATTAAAAATAAATTTTTATTTTGTTTTTTTCTTTGTTGTGATTTTTTTTGTGAGCTAGTTCAGATAAACTAACGATAACTGTTATCAAAGTTGGAAATGATAGTAAATTTTTCCTGTTTCGCAGCCTGTTTCAAAATGAAACGACCTGTTTCGCTCTCAAAATTTTGTATGGGAAAACAAGTCGTTTCAATCATGTTTGGGGCGCGAAACAGGAATAAGAGAGCGAAACACGAATATTGCTGTCCGTGTGAACATGGTATTAAATGTTCGCCAGTTTAAATTTGCAGCGTCAACGCATTTTAGCGGCATTTTTAAACGGTCGAAAAATGTGCAGGGGAGGAGACTTAAAATACGAGGAACAAAAACTTTTAATAGAATATGAAAGTAATTTGAAAGTTTATTTAAACGACTTTTATTGTTATTTATACTACTTTATGTAATAAATAACGATTAGTTGTTTAATGAATTAGCAATGTGTCAAATTTCAAAGATTTTGTTACAGAATAGTAAAGGGACAGGCCAGGGTAGATTCTTTTTTCTAGGTAAACACGAAGTTATGACTAAACTAAGGTAATTTAGGTATTGCAATTTATTGTCAAAAAAGTTTACTTTATTTGTTTGATATTTCCACAAATTTTTTAATTATATATGATTTTTTAATGTAGCCGTAGATAGTACCTATTAACGTAGAAACACCCATATACATAATAATTAAACATGCTTTTCACAAGAGTGCTACTTAGCATAAAAAAGTACTTTAGAACACTTCGTGAATTTGCTAGTACATTTACTTTATGTTTATCATTCAAAGGTTTTTACGCTATAGTTGATAAAATGTATTAAAAATCATATCTGTGGCATTTTGACAAAACATCTTAAGTCGAATTAAAAAAGTTGAAGAAAATGTTGTTAATCATACGAATGTTCATTCAAAAAACATTTTGTTTGCGTTTATAAAATGTTTTATTATAAACGAAATTTTTCTTTAAATTTGGTTTATTTTATTATTTGATAAAAATTAATTTTTCAACGAGTTTTTTCTTAAAAACTTTTTTGCTATCTTATCGCGACTTAACAAAATGCCATAGTAGGTACATGTTTAATTTTTAAAATTTCAACAATAATTTTTAGGTCTGATTTAGCAAATAATGTGCACACGTACATACTAAAGACCTGCACAGATATATCTGTTTGTACAAGTTTATGTGTGTTTTCTTAAGTGGATGCGTATGGAGATATGAGTTGATATTGATATGAATTGTAAAAGAGTGGATGTAAGTCATGAATCAAAGAAACAAGATTGCGCATTGCGCAGGTTCGTTATTTTTGTGTGTGACGAAACAATAGACTTTGTGTATGTGCATTTGAGTGTGTCTTACATTTTTTACAACAAACACTCATGTTTAGTCTATGATGACGTAGATGCGTAGTAGAAATTTTTTTTTGTACGGCTGAGTGCGCAATCTTGTTTTTTTGATTCATGGATTTAAGTTGATAAAAAAGCGAAAGAGAGTATCATATCTGTTAATATCTGTTTCGCAAAAGCAGATACTAGTGGATACTGATGGAATACAAAACCCTACAAGAAATGAATTAGCGAGAAGTCACATTTTTCTTAACACAAAAATGAAAAATGTGACTACTGGCTCATTCATTTCTCGTAGGGTAAGTTACTTATTATACGATGCCGTTGTTTTCCATTATTTTTCAACGAAAAAGAGCGTGAATGTATTTCGGGCGAAAAAAAGCTAAACAAAAAAATTTACAAAAACAAAACACACAGGCTGCTTGTTTTGTGGTCGTACAAATTGCCAAGCAACAACAACACTACTTTTTACTTATTAGGGTGAAAGCCCCTAAGTTCAGCATGCACGAATAATCGGCATTTTTAAATTAAAACTTAAATAAATAAGAATTACGAAAATTTTTTTAAGGTATATTTCGAATTCAGCTTTAATTCAAAATACACTCATTTCCCATTATGTAATATTTGCATTTGGCTAGAATGAGAACTTAAATCTATATTGCTCCTTATTTAGTGCCAAGCTTTCTACACGCCCAATAGTGCCTGTTTTTTAAATAATTTGTTAGGCAAACTAGAACAAGTGGAAATCGTACTAATATAAATAATATTTTTAAAAAAACGGGTTTTAAAGATAAAAAAAGGTTCAAATATTGCCTTTAATTTATAAATCTTCAATAAAATATTATTATTTTTTTCCAAACTTCATCTTCGACATCAATATGCCGACTACTGGAAAATCATTATTTTGTCATATTAAGCTCAAATTCTCAAAAATGTTTCTTTACTGACCTCTATTGACAACAGTACAAAAAGAAGTGAGTTTGAAATATTGAGTGCCCAAATATATGCCGAACTTAGGATAGAAATGATCCCTTAGTCAGTTTAATGTAAACAAATTTTGTTAATATTAAGCTGAAATTTTAATTTGGCGCCTTTGAATTTTCTCTATATGAGAAACCCACAACTAAATGCCATTGCACCAGATTGGCTTTAAAATAGGGTTGAAAAGAGGGAGATTACAATCTAAACTAAGGGAAGAATTCCGCTCAAGGAGCCAAGTTATTTAAATTAATTTTACTTTTATCTCAGTTAATTTTGCCTCTTTTTTGAGAAACAATAGTTACTTCCACTTCCGATTGGAATTTATCGGCCATGTTCTACAAATCGAAATGAAGTGGAATTGAAACCGAACGAAATTTTAATTTCAATTAATTACAAAATTACGGTAGTTATTCGTCTTTTTAAGAGTTTTTATTAAAAGTATAAGTGGTACCTAAAGTATAAAGTACATAAAAAGGAATATTTTTATGAACTTCCTTTACAGACTCATTTTCAAAATTTGTTCGGTTTTAAATTCACTTCATTTCGATTTACAGAACATACCCGTATATCTGTGACAGGTCTGTATATAGCACTCCCATGTAAAAAATCGATCAAGATTTATACCGTGATATTTTACATGCTAATGTTGAGGTATTTTTTGTTTAATGATTGAATCCTAACGCAAAACGATTTTGTATATGTAAATATATATATTTCTTCATTGATGTTTATCTTCAACTGTTTTAACAATATTCCAATTGAAATATATGGTATCAAATATAGGTATGGTTACTTATAACCAAAAAAATTATATTTATTACTTTAATTGGTTACGATAACCAATATAAAATATATGTAACGAACATGGTTAAAAATAACCAAATGAAAATAAAAGGAATTTTCCCGTAACCTGAAAAAAATAATATCCATTATTTTTGGTCCGTGATTTTATACAAAATTTATATGAATTAAAATAAAAAAACTCTCTCATGTAAAATTGATTTAGGTTCTTACGTTATTTTAGGGCTCGAATAATACAAAAATTTTACACGGAATGACAAACTAAGCATATCCAGCTAGTTGTAGCGGAGGGTATAAAAAACAAAAAGCAAACAAAACAACAAAACAAACAAAATTATAGGACCAGTCCAAACACGCGTGTAAAGAGTAGCCCACAAGGGAAAAACATGGTATATTTAACATTACGATGTCCTCGGGCAGGACCATAAAACCCAGTTTTGGACTACAAAGGAGTAATTTTAAAACTACTCCATTTTATACACAAGAGGATTAGTTTTAACGAAAACATGTCGTTAAAAACGAAGACATATCGTCTCACTACAAACATTTTTAACAATGACATGGTCCATGCTTGCATTACATCGGACCAGTCCATGGAGTAGTCCATTTAATCAAATTGGATTAGGTGGTCCAATAATATTTGCAGGGACATGTCACACACACACACAGACTGTTCATGCTGTTGTAGTACAAATTGCCGAGCAATAACAACAGCACTAAAGAGAAGCGTTGTTATCAGGCCTGCCACGCTAATCGATTTATCGGCATTTTGACGATTTTTTGAGAAACATTTAAAACACGGTAATGTTTGGTTTGTTTTATATAAATTATTAATTTTGGGTAACTTGTTTCTTTTAAAAGAGACAACTGGTATTAATTCAGTGCTTATACTTAAGGAAAAAATGGTTATATAAGCTAACATCCTTACAATTTCCCCAACACTTACTTAGTGCTTCTTAATCTTTTTCATTACTTTGCATTTAAAATTTTTGCATAGTACAATTTCTACAAACGACAACGCTTGCACTTTTAGTTAAAAACAAAAGTGTCATGTTCGCGCTGCACGCGCAATCATTATTTTGCATAGCTGGCAAATTGTAAACGGACAAATGGTAAAAGTACAGGTTTAATAGAAATAAGTTTTCAGTTTTTAAGTTAGTTTAAAAAATAATAAGGAAACCACATAGTGCTGTAAATAAACTCAACAAAAAAAAACAAAAAAATAACAATTTGTTTTATTTAATTTTTAATTGGCGCCCAAGCAGGGACCCTCAAATACAAATTGTCCTTAAAATATAAAAAATCTTTTGAACATAAGTCTTAGGAATCGGTGCCCTAGTAGCAAAAGCAAACGGGAGCAGAGCCTACTAAGCAGCGCTTTATAAGTGAAAAAGTAAAACTTAAAATTAGCAACAAAAAAAAACAAAGTCAAGCCTTCTCAAGCACCTTAGTAGTCCACAAGGACAAAAGGGAGTGAACGTAAAGTCGCAGCTTGAAAAGCCCGGTAATACGGTACTGTAGTATAAGAAAACTTAATTGAGTTAACAAAAGTGTAATAAGTGAAAGATTAAAAGGAACTTTAAACAAATAAAAACTAATCTCAAAAAATTAAATTAAACAAAGGAAATCGTAACAATTGAAAAATATAAATTTAAGTGAAAAATAATAATAAACTAACAATTTCCAGAAATAAAGTTAAAATAAATTGAAATACGAAAATAAAATATAAATTTAATAAAAGAACTGAAGTGAAAAATAATAATAAACTGAAAATTACCAGAAATAAAGTTAAAAGAATTTTAAATACGAAAATAAAATATGAAGTTAATAAAAATAGCTTAAGTGGGAAAGTATAATAAACTTAAGCTACGGTCACACTTATCAAATATTTGACGAAAAAAACGGGACCAACAAGCAAACTAAATAATTATTTCCGTCAATTTCAATATTTATTTAGATTATAATACCACATTTTACAAAAAACAATTTTTTGATATGTTTAGTAGTATAATTAGTTTATTTTGTAATATTAAAAACATGTTAAATCTTAATAACTATTAGCAAAAGTTGGGGCTACGCTTATTTGGTCAAATATTTAATAAGTGTGACCGTAGCTTTAGAATTAGCGGAATAAAGGTGGACAAAATTAAATAAGCTGAAATAACGAAATTAGAATATGAACATAAAGTAGATAAACTGAAATTAATAAAAACTTAAGAGTAAAATATGAATAAATTTAGCAAAAATCAAAGTGGAGAATTTTTTAAAAAATAAATAAACCTAAAATACGGAATTATTTCCTAATATAAAGTGACGAATAATTTAAAATAAATAAAATACAAACTGAAAATCAATCAAAGGATTTTAAAGTATGATTTATTAAAAAAAAATCAGACTTATTAAGAATAATGACAAATAAACCTAAAATAAATTAATAAAAGAACCTAAGAAAAATTTTATAATAAACCTAGAAATAAAAAAAATTAGTGACAAACAAACCTTAAATAAATAAGCAAACCCGGAAAACGGAACTAAAATAATAAACAATTAACAAACAATAGTGACAAAAAAACTCAAATAAATGAAAGAAAATTAAAAAATTATTTTTAATAAACTTTCAAAAGATTTTGTTATTCGTGCTTAATTCCCAGTTTTTATTATTGATAAAAACACTTGGAATTTATTGTTGATGGGATAAGCTATTCCTATGCGCATTTCACTGGTTGCTTAGGCCAGATCATCAGGAAACTTCATCCATAAAGATTTTAGAAAAACTAAAGATATTAAACCAAATAAAACTGTTAAACGTATAAGAATTATAGCAACAGTTCTACTTGTAATAATATCAAAGTTTAAACAAAAACACATCAACAATAAACAGTGGGTTCATCTCATCTTACATTCCCCACTACAATCAGTTGAAATTCTATCAACATTAATTGTAGTTGTAAGTAGGTTAAGAAAAACAATATAATAAACAACAACAAATTACAAAAGATGTTGTGAATTAAGTGGTTTTTAGGCCGTGCACCTGCCTGTTTATTATCAAAAAGTAATTTCAATTTTTGGGAATACAAAATTTAAATTTTCAAACGATTTTGTTATTCGTGCTTAATTCCCAGTTTTTATTATTGATAAAAACACTTATTTTTAATAAACTTAGAATCAGCAAAAAATCGTGACTAATAAACTTAAAGTAAATAAATTGAAGATACTGATATTAAACATAAATAAAACAAAGTGAAGTTAACAAAAGGAACCTACACCAATAAAACCTAAGCCAAAGATAAATCTATAAAACTGTGAAGGAAGTTACCAACCGAGAAGGGAACAAGTGACTCATCAAGGAACGAGAATATCACCAGAAGAAAAATGATCTTTATAATGTATGATAAATATTAGGAATTATATTGAATTTTCATTTTGCTATTAATTAAATTAAAATACTAGAATATCTAAGGCATTATCTACCTTAATAAATTCAATTAATATTTGAAAGAGTAAAATTTTTTTTTAATTCATAAAAATGAGCCAGGAAGATCAGATAGCCGCGACTTTGTCAAGGTTAAATATCAGTACATCAAATGTTAACACTCCATCCTCGTTCACTAACAATCAAATAAAGTAACTTGCGAATTTAATAGCGGAAACAGTTTCTTCTATTTTGCATCCGAAAACAGACGATGAGGTAGAACCGATAGTAGATTTTAGTAGGGACATCGACTCGTCGGAGCGAGTGCCCGATGTCGTTAAGAGCCTTAGGGAGTTTTCCGGTAGGTCCGGAGAATTTAGTTCATGAAGAAAATCAGTGGACAGAATTCTTGTGATGTACGGACAGAATAAAAACACACCAAAGTATTTTGCGATTTTGCACACGATCAGGCATAAGATTATAGGAGAGGCGGATGTAGCGCTTGAGTCATATCGAACTCCATTAAATTGGAGTAAGATTAGGAAGTGCCTCATGTTGCACTATGGGGACAAAAGGGATGTTATTACTCTCGAGTACCAGATGACAACCCTTGCTCAGCGTGGAAACACGATTGAGGGTTTCTACCAGCAGGTATACCAATACCTTTCCCTAATATTGGACAAAATAGATTGTCTCGAGTTAGGGGAGGAATCATTAAGTGCGATGACTAGGGCATACAGAGAAAAAGCCCTGGATACATTTATTCGCGGATTAAATGGGAATTTACCAAGTCTTCTAAGTGTCAGGGAGCCAACCAGTCTACCTCAAGCTTTACAGCTGTGTCTCAATTTAAATAACATGAATTATAGAGCGAATCATGCCAATGGTATGGGTAGGGTGCAACAGAACGTAAAACATGTTAACCAACAGCGATCATACCAAACTAAGCCACACTTTTATCCCGGGCTGACAAATCACTCACATGTTCAGGTTCCTAGAACGGCCCATCCGTTTCCATATGGACAAAATAGGGTTGTAGCAAACCATTTTAATAATTTACCACAAGGAAATTTTAGACCACCCTTACCACCAATACCTATGAACGTTGACCGATCCATCCAAACAAGGCAAATAGACTACCAGAATCGACCAAGTTACCAAACAAATCCGAACTTCGTTCGTCCAACTTTACAATTACCCCTCAACAAATCATACCCCGGTGGCAACTATAATTATATCCAGGCCAACAAGCGGCCACTCTCGCAAAATACGCACCAGCCAAATAAGGTCCAAAGGGTTTTTTATACCGAGACAGGTGAATTTGCTTCGCCAGACGATACCACCGTTAGTGTAGAATTTCCTGACGACTGCTACGAATAGAACCAAACTTATCAACCTGAATACGAATCAGAAAATATCGAAGTCGAACAAACAGATATTTTAAATGACAATATCAATTTTTTAGATTAAATTCCTCTTTGCCGTATTTTAAATTAAGGATGAAAAACGGCAATGAATTAAAATTCCTTTTAGATACAGGTTCAAATAAAAATTATATTAATCCAAAATACATTAGAAATCCAATCCCAAATAAACCCTTTTTCGCAAATTCAGTCGGCGGAACCGTAAAGATTACTCATCATGCAAACATTGATATTTTTAATGAAGAAATTGGAAAACTTAGATTTCACATCCTACCAAATCTCGAAACATTCGACGCTATTATAGGCAACGACACATTGAAATTTTTAAATGCAATTATTTACACTAAAGAAAATTATTTTACACATTTGAATAAGTACAGATATCCCATTCATCAATTGCAAATAAATTCTATAACGCATACTACTTTAAGAAAAGATCACCTCTGTCCCGAAGATAACATGCAGTTAAAGAAACTTTTCAAATCCTATCCAAATCTGTTTTCCGAACCAGATAAAAAACTAACATATGTAACAAATGTCAAAGCAGAGATCAGGATGAAAAGTGATAGACCCATTTATTCAAAGTCGTATCCATATCCAATGCCTCTTAAAAAAGAAATAGAAAACATTGATAAAGCAATTCACCTCACAAAAGCTAACATTATTAACACATTCATCATTTCAAACCAAGAGGCTCACAAGATTAATGATAATTTTGTAGGAGATAATATACCGTTTCATTCTTTAGAAGATTCATTAAATTTTGCCGATAGTCAAAAAGCCTTCAAAGGAAATGTATTATTTTATATTATAAAAATACCAAAAACTGAAACTGAAAAATGTAACTCTATTTTAATCAAACCTTTAAGTAATAATAATTCAATCTTAAAAATAATGTTTGAAAAAGTATTAAAATGTAATAAGAAATATTATGGTATTAAAACAGATTGTAAACAAAAAAACGAAATTAAATTTTGCAAACAAAATGAAATTGTTCATTTGGAAAAAGACGATTGTATTAAAAATTTAATAGAAAATAAACCATATGATTGCACTGTAACAAACACAGAACATGTAAACAAAATAGACGAAATAAGTGACGGATTAATCTTATTAAATGATTTTAACGGAAATGCCCTAATAAAAAATAATACAAAAAAACTAAATGGAAATTATCTAATAAAAATTATAAATGATACGTTAAAAATAAATAACTTAACTTTCGTAGCTATAGAAACACAAAACCTAAAACCTTTGCCTGCATTACTTAAACATGCAAACTCTAGTTCTAAGTACGAAGAGGTACTTTCGTTAGAACTTATGAAGGAGTTAAATAGTAAAAACATAATAAAATTAGTTCTCTGAATTTGTTAGTAAAGTCCAGTATGGTTTCACATTTCGGGTTATTAGCCCTCTTCATAATCTTGGTCCTAATTTTTAAGTTTAGGAAACCTAAGACAAAAGAAATTATTATAAAAAACGATGAATCCTTCAAGACACCGATTAAAATTGCTTCGAAGCACATAATTCTAAACGACATTCCATATTTTTGAGCCAATCGGGGACGATTGGAATTTCGGAGGGAGGAGTTAACACCCTTACTATTTCCCCAACACTTACATAGTGCTTCTTAATCTTTTTCATTACTTTGCATTTAAAATTTTATTTAAAATCATTCCCACAATTTCTACAAACGACAAAGTTTCCACTTTTAGTTAAAAACAAAAGTGTCATGTTCGCGCTGCACGCGCAATCATTATTTTGCATAGCTGGCAAATTGAAAACGGGCAAATGATAAAAGTACAGGTTTAATAGAAATAAGTTTTCAGTTTTTAAGTTAGTTTAAAAAATAATAACGAAAGCACATAGTGCTGTAAATAAACTCAACAAAAAAATAACAATTTGTTTTATTTAATTTTTAATTTATATATTCCATATATGCAGTATTTGTATTGTATGTTTAACTCAACAAACACATTTTGAAAAATATAAAACTACATATGAGTGGCTAAAAGCACAAGGGGAATCGATATAAAGAAATCCACCCGCCCGGCTGGCTGTCAATGTAAACCTTGTACGCAAAGCTTAAGCCCAATTTTGAAGATAAATTGCAGAAATTCGGTACATAAGTAGGTTCTAATTGTCCTTAGAATCAAGCCTATAGCAAATGGTGAGATCATTGATCTGAATCTTAATTTAATAATATAATTTGTTTTCCTGGGTACATGATTGCCCATGGGTCCCAAATAAGGTAACTCTTGAAAAGTTGTCTTAATGTTGTGGTGTGGAGTATAATAGGGCCGGGATTGACGGACTATACATTCTTATTTGTTTAAATTGGATGTTTGTAACTAAGAATTTTAATTGTTTGTTTAAAAACGATATTTGTAGAAATAATTTGTAACCAAAAAATTACTTAATTAGGTTATCAATAAGCAAAAAAAAATTATTATTATAGTTATTTTTTTCAGTCCCTTAGTTATTTTTTGAATTAAAAACAAAAAATTTCCATATAAAACAGGTATTTTTCAACGAAAAAATAAAAGGTCAAATGTAACTCTTAAAAAGAGAGTTTTATTAAGCCGTCATAAACTAAGGCATACATAAATAAAACTCTTAAAACCGGAATTTTATTCAGCCGTCAAATATTTGTCATAAAATAAATAAATCTTACTTAAAAATGACTTTTAATATTCTTGCGTTTTACCTTTGCGATTTCCAGCACACCCCTGTAAATTATAAGAACTGTTCGCAAAGACCTAGCCGCAAAAATTAGATTCCAAAAAGTGAAATAAATTTTGACTGCAATGCATACACAGAAATTATAAAGTGGGACAATATACTAATAACGGAGCCACCATTGTGCTTACGTGTTTTTTTGTTTTTAAATTAATTCAGACGAACCGTACCACGCAGTGACGGCGTGCGTGGACTAGGCAACTAACATACAACAGCGCTTTGCCCTGACGCTAGTGGAGCTGTTAACGACTAGTTTCTTTTTGCACTTACTAGCCACACAGGCCCTCGGCACTGCTACCACCACGTTGACATTAAAGGTGCATATGTCGTTCACCACCCACTTGTAATGCCCCCACATTATCCTGGCAAGATGAGTCGCACACTCCATTAGTATTCATGATCTCTTGCGAAGACGTATTCATCGCATACATCATCCCAAGAGATCAGAACCGTAGAGTGCACTTAAGCCCTCGCATCTCCACAAAATTGTAACCAAGGCGAAGGAAAAAATAAGGGGTAAACGTAAAAAAATTGAGGTAGGACTATAAGGGGCACCCTAGGTAGGTATGTAGGTAGAAAGGCTGGTGTGAAGTCTCCTTCACACCTTCACCCCGAGACCAGTATGGTCCATTGTGACGCCTCAATTAGAGATAGCTATGTAGAGATGTAATGTAGGTGAAATAAACAGCGACAGCACAAGTCAGAAATGAAAGATAGATAGAAAAGAAGGTTTCGGACCAGCCCCGAAAGAAATCCTAACCAACCAAATTCGCCCTACGTGCGGTCAGCACCCAGTCTCCTCTTGCGCAGTCAGGCCATCCCCATTAGGAATCCTATCAGATTCTCGAGTCCGCAACCCGAGACATCCCCTAATTCGCCCAGGAATCTACTGCCCAGCCACCTCAGCCTGCAACCCTGCAACCTGGGAGAGTGGCACAAAAAGAGCTCAACTGTCTCCAACTCCTCAGGGTCCTCACACAACCTGCACATATCCGACAAGTCGGATCCTATCCTCACCGCCATCCTACCTACCATACAGTGGCCCGTGATCATTCCTATCATGGTCCTAACGCAGACCTTACTTCTGCCCAGCAGCAACCCCGAGTCGGACTTCCTAAGCACCGGCCACAGCGTCCGTGCTACCCGGCAGTCCGTTCGGTTTCCCAGGCCCGTTTGGTCGCGTTCAGAATCCACTCCCTGATTCTTCCAAAATAGAAGCCTATTGGAGGCCTAACCGCCTCTATACAGTTAGGGTCCTCCATCTCTGAGCCCTGTCTTGCCAACTCATCAGCAACTGCATTGCCCCCTATGTCGCAGTGACCCGGCACCCAGCACAACCTCAGCATATACTCCCCTAAGACTTCCTCCAAAGCCCTGCTACAATCATCAACTAGCTTTGAGTTCACATAACAGCCCATTACGGCCATAAGAGCCTTCATTACTTCCACGGCCTTCAAGAACATCCACCTGAAAGACACTACAGTCGTCAGGAAGCCTATATGACCTTCTTATGTCCAGATCCTCAATGTAGACCCCCGCACCCGTCACCCTCATCTTCGAGCCATCAGTGAAAACAGCAAATCCACCAAATAATCTGCTCCTACCTTGGTGCACACATAATCAGTGGAGCCGGGTGGTCCCAGGCAATAGCCACCATCCTCAATCTCACTCAGGATCCGTGAGTGACCCTGCGTGACATTCCCCATCAATACTAACTCCCTCATACTGCTCAATAGGCAGAAGATGTAGAATGACATCCAGGGCAGCCTGAGGAGTACTTCTCATGGCACCTGTCATGCCAATTGAAGCACACCTCTGAGCCTTAGAAAGAAGGTTCCTACGACTAGCCAATCTCAATGACTCCCACCAAACACAGCATCTATACGTAAGAACGGGTCTAACCACCGAAGTGTACAGCCATCCCACCACTGACGGCCGGAGTCCCCAGCTCATACCTATCGATGATCTGCAAGCATAGTAGACCCCTCTTAAGTCTCCTGAGTATTCCTTCCCCATGACAGCTTGCTGTCCAGAAAGACCCTCAGATACTTAGCACTATCAGATAGTCCTCCCAGTACCGGTAGCCTAAAATCCTCCACCTTGTTCCTCCTAGTGAAAAGAACCAACTCTCTCTTCTCCGGATTAACTCCCAGTCCCTTATCACTAGCCCATGCCGATAGTTCGCTCAGCACCCCTTGCATGATGCCGCTTATTGTCGGCAGAAACTTGCCCGACACCAATATAACTACATCATCCGCGTAGGCCACGACCTTCTGAGCCATTCTGTCAAAACGTCTCAGAACGACATTTACGGCCAAGAGCCACAATAAGGGCGAGAGAACTTCCCCCTGTGGGGTCCCCCTAGTCACCGATTTCCTTAAGCGTTCGTTTCCCCAGTCAGAGTGAATAACTCTGCTGCTAAGCATCATAGTTATCCATTCGACCAAGAACAACGGAACCCCTAGGTCAACCAGTGCCTGCCTGATAGCCTCTATCCTCAAATTGTTAAAGGCGCTCTCTATATCCAGGAATGCCGCCTAGGTGTATTTCTTGTTTCGCAAACCTCGCTCTACATTACCAACCTCATCATGCAGCGCACTCTCAACAAATCTACCCTTAAGATAGGCGTGTTGAGCACCGCTGATGCCGGCGTCAATCGTTGTCCTCAAATGTAGAACAATCAGTCTTTCTCTCCACCCTCTAGGAATGTACCCGTTCAGCACACATACCCTAAATAGTTCCACCAACAACAGGAGTGATGATTTCCCGATATTCTGTAGCATCGCCGGAAAGATACCATTTGGTCCCGCCGATTTGTAGGACCCAAAGGTATTTACCGCCCATGTTACCTTATCCAAGGTAATGATCTCCCCCACCGTCTCCCTCTCCTCACCGCCTGAGCCCGACCCAGAGAATGGGTCACCACATACAGCCTGTTCCCCCGACCCAGGATCCACACACCCCGGAAAGTGAGTCTCCATAAGCAGACAGAGATTCAGAGCCAGATTCAGTCCATGAGCCGTCCGGTCTCTGAATAAATCCAGGGACTACCGGGTCCTTAGATAAAATTCTCCTGAACCTAGACATCTCATTCACGGATTCAACTGACTCGCTAAACATAATCCACGAGTCCCTTTTCGCCCTTCTAATATCTCCCTTATACCTCCCGTAACTTAACCTGAAGTTACTCCAATCTTCCTCCCTACGCGTAAACTTCGCTCTATTGAACAGCCTTCTGACAGTGGACCTTTGAGTCCTCAACTCGTCTGTCCACCATCTTGGCTGTGTACGCCTGCCCGGAAAATTTAACGGACAGGATCGCTCATAGCTACTGGTCAATACCCCCGTGAAGGTGTTCACCAATTGCTCCACACCGGTCGGAGTCGACCCCCAGTCCCGTGTAACCCTAAGGTTACTTTGAACCAGCCCCGGAAAAGAATCCCAATCCGTTATTCTCGAATTCCTATAGGGACACCTTCGGCCTCTCAAACATTAGACTAAAGGATAAGCGACTATGGTCAGAGAAGGAAAAGTCCAAAGCCACCCTCCAGTCCTCTACTAATTCCCTACAGTTTGTCAATTCTATATCTATCACTGCCTCTCTATCCCAATTTCTGAACGTCGGCGTATTCCCCCTGTTACAAACATAGAGTCACCTCTTTTGTTGATGTCGGCACTTCCCCATTGGGTATGGTGTGCATTGGCGTCACAGCCCAGAACCAGTCTCGAGCCGCTTCTGCCCGAGTGCTCCACCAACTCCCGTACTTTCTCGCCAAGTGCATCGGTAGCCTCGTAAGGCAAGTATGCCGATGCTAGTGCCAGAACCGTTCTGTCCTTGGCCTCTCCTATCACGACCGTGAGGTCTCCATTACTGAAAGAATAAGAAATCATAAATTTATACGCAGTTCTCGCCAGTATACAAGTTCGTACCTTATCATCCGTGTGGGGTACGAACAAAGTATACCCCGTGACCTTTAATCCAACTACCCGGTTTTTGTTAATCCAGGGCTCTTGGATTAAAGCCACGTCCACGTTGTCATCAAGCATTGTGGTAGATTAGGGAAAATGTGTTGGTATGTGTGACACCGACAACACTTGATGAAAAATCAAAAAATTTAGATTTGACGGCGATTATTACGTCCAGCACACGTACACGTTGAATTCGCCGGCTGGACAAGCATTTGACAACTGTATTTGGCCCTTTAGGGTCTATCATCTTTAGGAAACCTAAATTTGGTATACCCCAACCCGAATACAGCAACCCATCCCATCAACTACAGCTTTTTTAAAGACTCCTGTTCTACTGCGAACCTGAAGTCTCTCCCTTGGTTCTCCTTACAACCCAGTGAAGCTATCAACTTCCACTGGCCTGTAATGAGACCATCGTTCTCGTTGGCCAGTAACCCCAGTATGACCTCCACCGGTTTTATAGGTGGAGGTATCCACACCGTGACTACCGGCCTTAATGGCAACTCAGACGCTAGTAGAACGTCCAATCTGGCTTCAGGGAGAGCTCTGCCACACCTGCCAATTGCAGCCTTTAAAAACTCAAAGGTTTTTTGATTGCCGCAACTGACAGTTTTGACACCTCTTGCCCAGTCATCCCCTTTAAACGATACTTCGTCCGGCCTTCCTTTAACGCTGAAGATTTCGTCTAGTAGTTTGTTCTCTAGCACCTGACATTTCTCGACACTGATCCTTCCATCGGGATCCTTGCGGAGAACCTTAAGAGGGCCGGCACCAGCCTGACTAGTCCTTTTAGCCGCTGGGGAGTTCTGGTCATCACCAGACCTAACTCTCTTTACAACCCCTCCTTTGGGGGCCTTAGCAGAGCTCTGTCGGTGATCACCCGATTTCCCTGCAGATGTTGACTGGTTTGTCCCGGTAATTCCTTTAGTGGCTCCCTTTTGGGGGTGACTGTCGGAGATTATCAGGACTTTCCCAGTCCTAGTATTGGGTGATTTGTCCGCAGGCTCAGCTCCCCCAGCCGTGACAATGCTGTCACGGTTAAGAGGAACAGGTGCTGACTCTTTACCCTAATTTTTTTCATCCATTGTCTTTACTGACCACCTTTGAGTCCTCAGCAGCCCTTGCTGTGTATCCCGCAGGATAGGGAATGCCTAGGATATCACCGACAGAACCGTGGATTCGTTCGAAACTAGCAACGTTCTTCCGGTGCTTCCTCAGCAAATGCCTATCCCGCCCATCGTGCAATGGAAGTCTTTCTTAGCTATCTTTTCTAGAAAAGCTAAGGAGGCTCTCACACCACTCTTGGCTTTTTCTAAACTAGTTTGGCTATCTGATGTGACCTGTTCTGTCGCATCCTGCCGAACAATTGGTTTTGATACACTCGCCAATCCACTTTCCATCTCGAGTGTGACCTCAGAAGCCGATGGTCCAGCCGCTTGGCCCTGATCATCAGCCGAAATCATTGTGATTTCGAGCTCATCATCAGAGCCCAGAGTTAGATCACCGAGTCTTTCCGAGGCACCTGTTCGAGATGGGGAGCCGACTGGGGAGTCCATCCCGTCAGTCTCTGTCAGTTCTGTTAATAACTGACCGTCGCGCGCAGTGATGGCTTGCACGGACTAGGCGAAGTTACAACTGGCCCTTGCCATCGGCATCAGAGGGAAGCTATTCACGACCAGTTTCTTTAACCACCAACTAGCCATTTAGGTCCTCGGCACTGCTGTGAACCACCTTGACCTTAAAAGTGGTGGATGTGGGAAAACAAAAAGGGGGGATAGGATTATAGGTAATAGGATACGGGATGGATGGATAAGCCTTAGTCATGCTGACCTTAGATCTTATGCCTTATAACTTGTTTTGGCTAGTCTTACCGACTCAAGTTACCACATCGCGGCAAGATAGTTATCCAGGTGGTGGTCACCCTAACGTTAATTTATTTTAAACTTGCTTATGTCAATTTATTTATGTATGTTTTATTTTTTAAATTTGTAATGAAATTTTATTTTTGTTTCTAGATTTTAGAACTTTGCCTTAAATATTTAACATATGATCCAAACTATAACTATGAAGCTGATGAAATTGATTCAAATGTAGCTATGGATACAGAGGAGGAAGAATATGTGGATAGTGAAGAGTACAGCGATGACGACGATATGAGCTGGAAAGTGCGACGGGCCGCTGCCAAATGCCTCGAATCCATTATTGCAACTCGTCATGATATGATCGAAGATTTTTATAAAGATTTAAGTCCAGCATTGATTTCGCGTTTCAAAGAACGTGAGGAGAACGTCAAGTCTGACATATTTCATGCTTATGTGGCTCTTCTCAAAAACTCACGTTCTGTTGACGAAATTTCTCATGACCCAGATTCAATGGAACAAGTTCCAGCCACATTAGCTCTTCTTATGGAACAGGTTCCGCATATTATTAAAGCAACACATCCTCTTATGAGAGAAAAATCTATGAAAACGCGACAGGATTGCTTTTTATTACTAAAAGAATTACTAAATTCATTACCAGGTGCGTTGGGACCACATCTGGACAACATTGTTCCTGGAATTAGTTTTTCCTTGAACGACAAGAATTCCACTAGCAATATGAAAATTGAAGCTTTAGGATTTTTGTGCTCATTACTGCAAGGTCACCAGACGCATGTATTCAATTCACATATACCAGTTTTGGTACCACTTGTAGTTAATGCAGTGTTTGACCCTTTTTACAAAATCGCTACTGAAGGCCTAATTGTGCTTCAACAATTGGTTAAAGTTATACGTCCTTTGGACAATAATGCTGCCAACATTAATACTATCGACGTGACCCCGTTTGCAGCAGAAGTTTATTCAGCTACTTTACAAAAACTTAAAGCTACTGATGCTGACCAAGAAGTTAAAGAGAGGGCAATTGCTTGCATGGGTCAAATTATTGCTAATATGGGCGACTTACTTCAAGCAGAATTGAGTACATGTTTGCCTATATTTTTAGAACGCTTAAGAAATGAGGTGACTAGATTAAGTTGTGTAAAAGCACTCACTATGATTGCGGCATCACCTTTAAGAATTGATCTTACATCCATATTGAATGATGTAATGCCTGCTCTAGGTACGTTCTTGCGAAAAAATCAACGAGCTCTCAAACTTCATTCATTGGACTTGCTAAATAAACTTGCTGATAACTACGATCTCGATATATTTGGGCCGCCTCTGTTGCAAACAGCTATTGCCGAAATACAACCACTTATCTCTGACTCCGATCTACATGTAGCTCAATATGCGCTGATTCTTTTAACAACTACAGCACGTAAACATCCCAAAGCGTTAGTAGGAATTCATGATCAATTTTTACCACCCGTTTTGCAGTTACTGCGTTCACCACTTTTACAGGTAAGAATACACATTATAAGAAACACTTTAATATTAATAGCACTTTATTTAATAGCCTTCGTGGGTAGAGGGTGTGTAATTTCTTTACCTATTCCTTACGCATTTTTAAAGTTTATTTAAAAATAACGTCCACAAAATATAGATTTAGAAAAGGATAATCTTAAATAAAGCCATAATACTAAAACATTTAACTTATTATATAGTTGTATAGATGATTTTGCCATTTCAGAAAACATTTTTTAATTCAAAAATTATAAATTGATAAATTTAATTTAAGTTTACAATTTATATTCCAAGTCTGTTATAAGCTTTAAAAATTGCAGATTTATGTTTTGAAATGGGGACTTTATGGAGACATGGACCAAAAGTTTTCTGGCAACACTGATTATAACGCACACGTACACTTCGTTTGTTTTTTTTTTTTTTTGTTTTGTTTTTATTTTGCTGAAAATTTCATGTGATGATTTCTTCTGCTGCTACCAAAATATTATTTATGACAGATTTAATTTAAACCGAAATGTTATTTTTCTGCTACTTAAAATACTAGGTACCAGGGCACAGTGGATGCCTGGGTAACCAAACTGTGGACGGTTTGGCCAAGACTGCCTCTTGAACGACATGTTCGTCAAAGGCCTAATCGGCATTTCAATGGCGCAGCGAAAGTCGTACAGAAGGGCTCAGGGGAGATGGCAGGAGGTACATATCTGTTTGATGGCCAGGACTTTATGGCCTGGCTGTTACGCGGTGAGAACGCGCGTGCTACTTGGTCTCGGTAGGGACCAGATAAGGACAGTGAAATCGGTCATAACGGGTCACTGGGTGATAGGGACTCATGCGGGGAGAATGGGTCTTGATTATAATGCTACTGTAGAAGTTGTCATGATGAGGAGGAAAAGGAGACGGTGTTTCACTTCCTCTGCCAATGCCCCGGTCTGGGGAAGGCATTTTGGGAGACCGGAATTGCATTTCTGCACGATATCTAATATGGGACTTCAATCGATCTCTCTGTTCTGCAGTCGGGGTGGTTCGAGGCTGCAGTGATCTCTGGGGGATACTGGCTGGATCTTGTCACTGGGTAAGGGTATCACAAAGGGACCGCTATAAGGACCCAAGTGAGCCGTCGACGTGACGGCTGCCCATTGAACCTAACCTACTTAAAATGCTAGGTTATCTGCTCCTTCTATAAGGTATAAAATATAAAAATATAACTACTTTTACTGCTTATTACATTTAAAGCCAGCGATAGCAGTAAACAAATGTTTACTACGCTGCTCTAATAATTTTCTTTTTGCGCTACTAAAGCTACAGCTACCAAAACTACAAATTTTAACTTGATTATTATGTGTTTTTTTCGTTTCTCCAGCTACTTGGAGTCTAGTTTTTTAAACACCTTTATTTTTTGAGAAACAGCCTGTCGGTTTTTTTATTTTATGTTATTTACTACAGAAGGCAATGAACATTTTAAACCTTCTTAATTAGAATTCTTTAACACTTTTGAGTTTTAATTTTTCAAAAATCCAGATAAGGACCGACGAACCCCATTTCCTATTAAATGGCTACGCCAATAAGCAAAACTGCAGAATTTGAGTTGATCGGATAATTGGCTCGTGTTTTTGAAAACGGCATTGTTGTTATAATGTCTTACCATTTGTGAAAAACCAAATGACGGGGACACAGCACGTGCTATAGGTACCTCAATGGCTTTAGTAAGGGATATATTCAAAGCACGCATTATTTCAAGTATTAGCTTCCTCAATTACTTGCAGTTTTTTTTGTTTTGCTCAAGCCGATCATTTTCAAGTGTTCATTTATCGAATATCGAAAAAACCGGTTATTTTGGTGTAATAAACCTATTATTTTAATAATATTTTCCTACTTTTGTGGTAAATGTATCCGTAATTAATTTGCGCTAAACATGTTGTTATTTCTTAACCGTGTTACCCTTTGCTAATAAAAATGTCAAAACTAGGTACTTTCAGTTTATCGGGAATATATCAGGCATCTGTACATTGATTTTCATGAAATAAAATTTATTTTATTTCTAAAAGATGCAGCTTTAAGTACTAAAGCTAGGAAGTATTTGTTGATTTCAATTTTTTATGATTTTTTTGAGTTCAAAAATTTTATTATTAAAAAAAAAATAAATATTTGTTTCCACTTGTGCCTCAATAACTCCAAAACTAATGGGTCTATCAATAAATGATATTAGAATGACTTAAATCTGGCGTAATTTAAATTTTTTAACGGATTGCATAACAAAATCAAGAACGTCGTTCCAAAATTACGACAAGATGTATCGAGCAGTCACTTCAACAATCTTAAATTAAAAAAAAAAATTTTTAAAAAAACTTTACCACAGAATTTGAAATAATGATGATTTTTTGAAGCTAGGTGACTATTGCGGATCAAAAAAATATGCAGTATTCATAATGAAAATTTGGCATAAATTTAGCAAAAAGTTTATTCATAATACACTAACCAAACTCTGTCTAACGAGTTTCTAAACTCTTGTTAACGAGCTGCCAAACTTTAACAAACTTGTGATAAACAGCCGTTTTATGTCAAACAATTTTGTTGGTTTTTTTTTATTTTTTTAATTTACTATCTTTTACTTAAATTATTTTAATTTTAAAAACTTTTTTAAAATTTTTATATGCGAAATTCAGCGATGATTAATGCAAAACGTGTTGCAATTTTGGGTTATATATATGTCCGGGGGCATTATGACACTTTGCAAATGGACATTATGCCACTTTCAAAAGTGTCATAAGGTCCGTAATTACTAAAGAGGTTAAATACAAAAAAGATTAACATACACGCTGAGAAAAACATGTTTTGTTATGGTCACAACCAACAAAACTATTTTTAAAGAAACTAATTTAACCATAATATGGTTGTCGGTTACAATGATTTGATTAAATTAAACATATTATGGTTAAATTTTTTTAAAAATAGTTTTGTTGCTTTTTCTCTGGGTGTATATATTAAATATATAACGAAAACACTTTTGGGCTAAAGGATTTTTTTCTCTATGGTATAACAAATACCGGCTTCGCTAACCAAAACTTATCTGCACAGCAGGCCTTCGGCCGGGCGCAAGGATTTTCTCCTCTTTAATATTACAAACACTGGCTACTCTAGCTAAAGCTTCTTAGTAAAGACGGCCTTCGGCCGGGCGCAAGGATTTTTTCCTCTACGGTATAACAAACACCGGCTTCGCTAACTAAAGCTTCTCTGCGTAGTCGGCCTTCGTTCGAAAACAAGGCAGATTTTAGAAGCTTAATTAGCGAAACCGGTCTTTGTTATACCATAGAAGAGAAAATCCTCGCGCCCGGCCGAAGTCCTTCTATAAGCTTTAGCTAGCGAAGCCGGTCTTGTTATTCCATAAAGGAGAAAATCCTTGCGACCGGCCGAAGGCCGGCTATACTGAGAAGCTTTAGCTAGCAAAGCCGGTGTTTGTTATCCCATAGAGGAGAAAATCCTGTGTGCAGATAAGCTTTAGTTAGCGAAGCCGGTATTTGTTATACCATAGAGGAAAAAATCCTTTAGCCCGGCCAAAGGCCGCGCATGCGCTAAATACAACTCCATCATGGATTTCTCAGTGTGCAACTCCAACTACTCCTCAAACAACAAATAACAATAATAATTTTCTCAGCCTACCCACACTTCTGTTAATTTAACCAACGTACCCTGCAAATAATAGGACCAGTCCAAACACGCGTGTTAAGAGTAGCCCACAAGGGACTAGGACTAGTCCAAAAGTAACCCTTAGTAAATTCACTATCCCAAACTGTTGGGAAAAATAAATTTTTTGGAGAGGCAGTGTTTATGAAACAAAAATTCAAACCTATTCTGAATCTAATTGTCGCAAATTTACTGCTTATTTAGACTCAGAAAACAAAAATTATTATATTCACCAATTAAAAAGCGCAAAAGGCCTCACAGTTGTCATTAAAGGGATTGAAAGCACTGCACCTACAAACGATATTAAAAATGTTATCGAAAGTGATGGATATGAAGTAAAATCTGTCCAAAATATAATTAATAAGGATAAAATTCCACAACCTCTTTTTAGAGTTCAAATTTCCTTTGACTCCAAAAAATTTAAAAAAATTAACCCCATCCTTTATATAACTTGCGATACCTTCTCCACCGAAAAATTTCAGTCAAAGAACCAATGAAAAGAAAAAACCCACCCCAATGCTTAAACTGCCAGGAATTTGGTCACACTAAAGGATATTGTAAACTCCCATCCGTGTGTGTTCGATGCGAAGACGTTCATAAATCCTCTGAATGTACAAATCCAAAAAATTACCCGAATATTACTAAATGTTGTAATTGCGGCGGTAATCATACTGCAAACTACATGGGCTGCCCTGTGTTTATAAGGATTATCACAAATTCATAAAAAAACTATTCATCAAGAGTTTCGACCCACCTCTTCCCAACAACCTAAATGTTCCTACACCAAACCCCGTGCCCATTTCATATAATAACGGATCTTCAAATTTACCTTTGAGATCGCAAAACCTCTCGTATGCTCAATACAGTTCCCCAACTCGCCCGAAATCCACCAATAATACCCACAATAGTTGTACTCACCACATGCCTAATTCACACACTCCATATGCTGAAGCTATAAGAGAACCCCATACCCGCATGCAAAAAAACTCACTAGAAACAGCGATGGAGACTCTAATCCAAACTATCAATAGTTTTATTCATAATATGCAAGGTATAATGCAAGAACTCCTGAGAAATCAGGGCATGCTGCTACAAGCACTCGTTGGTAATAAATGAACCTGATAAAAATATGCTACTGGAACGCAAACGGCATAAGCCAACATACAAGAGAAGTAGAAAAATTCCTTAATTCCCAAAGTATTGATATACTGCTAGTCTCTTAAACTCACTTTACAGATAGAAATTGCTTTAGAATCAAAGGCTACTCTATCTACGACACAAAACACGCTACATGTAGAGCGTTTGGTGGATCAGCCATAATTGTCCACGACAAACTAAATCACTTCCCCTTAAAAGAATACAGAACTGAGCACACACAAGCTTTTTAAATATACGTTGTAGGAGCCAAAATGACAGTGTCCGCCATTTATTGTCCACCGAAGCACAAAATATCGGAACTCGATTTCATAAAATTTCACAAAAACCCTGGGTAACAAATTTTTAGCAGCAGGTGACTACAATGCCAAGCACACTCACTGGGGATCGAGACTCATTTCTCCCAAAGGAAGACAGCTGCTAAAAGCTATAAATTCCAGCCAGCTCGACGTATTATCTTATTGGCCTTCAGACCTTAATAAGATTCCCGATCTCATTGACTTCGCAGTAATAAAAAATATTAAACGTGAACAAATTTCGATAAAATCGTCGCTTGAATTATCATCTGACCACTCCCCAACGATTCTGACATTGTCTCATAAGGAACCAATTTCAGTCCATAACCATCTCCCAAACAGAAACACCAATTGGTTAAAATACAAAAAATACGTTAGTTCACACTTATCTCAAAACATCTCACTAAAAACTGAGGCAGAAATTCAGTCAGCAATATTGCTCTTCTGAGAAACAATAACTGCTGCAGTGAAAGTATCTACTCCAGCCCCAAAACCCACCCAAAATAAAGGGTACATGTGCCCATCAAATATACAAAATCTAGTCCAAGGGTACATGTGCCCATCAAATATACAAAATCTAGTCCAAGAAAAACGACATCTTAGAAGACAATGGCAACTTCACCGCTCTCCAATCCTGAAAAGCAAGCTTAAAATCTGCCAAAAAGCCCTACATAAAGCACTCGAAGAAAATAAAAACGCATCTCTGAATCTTTATTTACTGGGCCTAGATCCAACAGACAAAACGGATTACAGTCTTTGGAAAGCAACAAAACAGCTGAAAAGACCCATACCCTACGAATCCTCTACGTCTTAGTGACGGTAATTGTGCGAGAAGTCACTGCGATAAAGCCAACGCTTTTGCCGATCATTTAGAAGAGGTATTCACACCCAACATCACTATGTCGGACATACAAATTTCTCAAATAAATGACATAGTAGTTTCTCCCATGAAACTTAGATTGTCTAACATAACAACAATTGTAAAAAATCTCAACACCAAAAAATCTCCTGGTATAGAATCAATAACATCTAAAATTGTCTGCGAATTGCTATACAGTGCGCTAAGACTTATCCTTTTCATCTTTAATGGTATCCTACGCATAGGTTTTTTCCTCCGTCCTGGAAATCGTCAGAAATTCCTAAACCGGGAAAAGATCCTGGTAGGGTCACCTCATATAGACAAATCAGCTTACTTTCCATCCTATCAAAGTTGTTTGAAAAAGTATTCCTGCGGGCACTGACACCATACCTCAATGACCAACAATTAATTCCCGCACATCAGTTCGGATTTCGTAAGGACCATAACACCATTGAACAAGTACATCATATCGTGATTCAAATTAGAAAGGCATTTGAAGAAAAACTTTACTGCCCTTCATTATTTATTAACATCTCACAGGCCTTTGATAAAGTCTGGCACAAAGGGCTTATATATAAAACAGTTCAATCCTTAATGCCGCACAGTTACAATCAATAACACCAGAATACCTCAAAAACTCCACATTAAATGCCTAGGAATTCACCTTGATCGCCGTCTCACATGGTCCAAACATATTGACTCGAAAACAACGCAATTAAAAATTAAAACTGCCCAACTCGGATGGCTTCTAAACTCCTCATCTTCGCTTAGTTTAGAATGCAAATCTCTACTCTACAAAACCATTCTCAACCCAATATGGACCTATGGAATGCAACTTTGGGGAACAGCATCCACTTCCAATATTGCAAAGTTACAAAGAAGACAGTCAAAAATATTTAGATACATAACAGGCTACCCCTGGTGCATTCATCCCGTCAGTTTGCGATGAAATAGAAAAATATTGTTCTAAATATATATCCAAACTAGCATCTCACCCTATAATCTCCTAGCACAGAACCTACTCTCGTTTAGAGGCCACTCACGGCTAAAGAGGGCAGACACCTTGGCCATTGCACAAAGCTAAAATATGTTTAAATGTTCTCAATATGGTCTTCTATTGCACTGCAATAGAATCATAAATTAAAAATAGTTTTATAGAAGTTAACACAATCTATTTCACACGAGCACAATAAATTCTCAAGAAATAATGCTGACGTTGCACACGTGCCGTCTAAATGAAATTCAACATAGGATCACATTTCGTCTGGATAAGTGCAACGTGGGAATGGAATGCGAATGGCTTAATAATTAAATTAGTTATAAAGAATTGTATTTTTAATTATTAAGTTAGTCTTATTTGGGTAGCGAACCAAAAAACACTTAATAAAACTTATAATCAAATTCTTTGAGTTGTTTCATTTAATCAAGTGGACAGTGGCGGTCCACTATAAAATAATTTTTTTATAAAAAGTGAAAGGAAGAATTTAACTTAGATGTTATTACTTATTGTTATTTTCTATTTAGATCTAATAAACAAATTAAAAGTTGAAAAATAAAGAATTTGTCATCGTTATTGTTGATAACATTTTTATTATTATTTAATGTTTTTGAAATTTAGCTTATGTTAAAAAATTCAAACTTTGCACAGCTCTTGTGCAGTAAAAAAGTAAGCATCATAACTGCAACTAGTAACCACGCATCATCATCAACATTTTGCATCAATGCAGCAATCAAATCAGTACCCAACGTGATCTGAAACTTTTACGACGTGCAACGACTGAAAAAAATTTTTATTTTATTGTTTATTAGTTAAAAAAAAATTAAAATACTTAAAATGATTTTTAATAAATTCATCTTTTTGCGATATAAAATGTGATATACAGGGGTGTCATAGAAACCAATTTTATTGGAATTGGATTTGAAACCGACAAAAAAATACGTTGGTGTCATGAAATCCAACTAAAATTAGTGTCGGTTTTAGGTGTCACAGAAACCAATATTATCGGTTTTTTATTGAATACAAACCAATCAGCTTACAGCTCTTGTTTTTTATTGGAAATACATATAGTTGTTAAAAGCTTAATATTTTTATTTTGTTTATTCAACATTTAGATTTTTTGCATAGATGGAAGTACATAAAATTGTTAAAATAGTATTTTTTGCAGGTCTCCGGCAGCGGGTTGCTGCAAACTCGCAAAAGTCTTTCCCTCACTTTTTCAGCAAATATGCAACAATAGCAATGTATTATTATATATATTTTATGGCTTGTTTGAAATATTAAAAATTTTCGCCAATTTTCGCAATTTTTGCAAACTTTTTATGCTATTTTCCGAGATATTGTTATTTAGCGATTTTAAATAAATTTTCCAATTTTGCGAATTTTAGCCGTGTTCTCGATATAAGCGTTTTTTCCTCTTATATTTGTGGTTCTTAACAGCTTTTACGATTTCTAATAAATATTAAACGCTGCTATCATGCCGATGCACAGAGGGGTGAAATCACAAAAAATGGAGATTAATTAAACTACTTATCCAATTTTAAAAATTCTTTCACTATTAGAATGCTACGTTATCACTTAGTGACATAGGCTACACATCTTTTGTAAAAGGGGGCGGTGCCACTCCCCCCCATTAAAAATCGCTCTAGCGGCCATAGTAATAGACCGATTGTCATGAAACTTTCCTAATGTTGTACTGTTGACCTGCTAATAGTCCTGGGATATACTTGGTTATGATTGGATAAAGGGGCGTGGCACAGCCCATATAACCTGAAACTTAGAACGGATATATCTCATGAACTATCAGAGGTATGAATATGAGATTTGGTATATCTGTTAATCGAACAGTATGAATTACATCCAAGGTGGAATAAGGCGGTGTCACGCCCCCTTTTAAAAAATAGCTCTGGCTCAGTCGGATTTTTTTTTTTTAAAAGTAATAAAATTTTTACATAGTTATCAATTTATTTTTAACAAAATTACGTAGACGAAAGGAAGATTATTGTATCATATATGTAACTTCGGGACTCAAAGCAGATATTAAAATTGTTCGATCGTGTGCGGATGTGTCTGGTGAGCGTTTTGTTCAAAAATATAAATAGCTTGTATATACATATTATAAGACATATGTGTCTAACCTGCTATTTTAAAAAATATGCCCGTCGTCATCTGTATCATGATTTGTGCCTTCTGGTGTCACGTTCGTCAAAACTGAAGGCGAAACTAGTAGATCTACTACTGATTTTGGAAGTTGGTGGAATTTTTTTTTGGCAATTTTGTTTTTCCAGATAGGATTGGATCTGAACTTAGTAGGAACCTATTTAATATGTCTCGATTGCAATCCTCCCGACTACTTTTGAGAAAAATGTTCTCTGTAGTTTTTAAAATCTTTGTTTCGGGCTTCCTGGGCTTCCTCAGACAGTTCACCGATCGGTAATAGCCCGTGCGAAATGATTTCTGGCCATGTATTAAAAACTTATGCAAGGTTGGAGGCATGTTAAGCCACTGATACTTCTTAACAAAAAGTCGAGCTGTATTCTGAGCAAATACTCTAAATTTTTCTACATTAATATCATGACCACAAGATACGGCAATTAATATTGTGTGCATGTCCTTAATCAGCTGCAGATCTAGTTTCGTAATATCTGCTCAATTTCAGCGTTTTCAAAAAATCTTCGTGCTGTGTTGCCATAATTTGAATTGCCGAAGCCGGGCTTAGGTTGGTAAATAATAAGTCCAGTTTTTTCCTAAATTCCGTTTGAATACGACTCTTGTTTTCGGCAACAACAAATTTTTCGAAATCGGTTCTTGCCTGCCATTTTTTAATTGGTAATTTATATGCCACGTGAAGACGACATTCATAAAAACGTATCCAACCATGCAGTATAGAAAGACCGAACTCCAATTTTTTAACCTCTTTAGCGATCATTCTTCCAATGTCGTTAAATTATTTACTCGTGGATCCACATAAATAACAATGACAATGACAATTATAACAACGAAAATGTAGACAAAGCAAACAAAAGACAAGAACTGGTGTTCTTTGCTTGAGTGACTATTTTCACAATTAATTTAATAAAAAAATTTCGCGCAAAAACGCGCAACATCTTATTACTGAATATGAAAGCCTAGGAACTATTGTTTCTTAACAAATTAATATTCTAACGCCAACTAACACCATTCATATTTAAATATCCACGAATATTTTGAAAATAGCCAAAATTGAGACATATCTTAAAAAAATTTTTAAAAATACTTCTACACAATTTTTGTTAACACAATTATTTTTAGAATAACGCTAAAATACCTGAGGTTGAAGTTTCCATAGTAAAAGTATTACTTTTGACTTGCGAAAAACTATATATTAAGCGTCGAAATATACCGAATTTCAATTAACACTATTGTGCGCGAATAGCTCAAAAATTACTTAACTTTAATGCAATGCATCTTGACAAGTAAACAACATATGACATTGAAATTTTCAGTAGTGATGTAGAATTTTATATACTGTAATCGGCTACTAAATATTTTTCAAAAAAACTAATTTTCATTTTTCAATTAATATCCATTTTTTGCGATTTCACCCCTCTGTGCGATGTTAGCAAATTTTTGCGAATTTCCGCTAATGTAACAATTTTTACCGAATTTTTGTCATTCCTTATAGTTTTAGGGACTTTTAATTAATTTTATGGCTTGTGTGAAATATTATAAATTTACGCGAGTTTACGCGATTTTTGCATATTTTTTCACCCAGCTTTTCTGCTCTTTCGTCGCACACTATATAAATAAATTTTTTTGTACTTTTAATAAATTCGCTTGATGTTTTTGCAAAAAAATACAATTACACAAATGTAAACCACAAATGCAAATAATATAACCATGGCATTTATTTCATATGTTTACTGTATTACCATTCTTATTTTCTTTTATATAATTTTCTTTTTATGAAAAACAAACAAACATTGCATTTAAAGCAGTAAAAACATGTTCCAAAACATAAAACAGATTATTCGAATATCGGGTTTATTTGTGTTCGAAAATAACAAAGCCGATTTGTTTTCATGACACCAAATGAAACCAATATTGGTTTACAAAACCGACAAACAGCAAAACCGACATCAATTCTATGGCACCCCTGATAAATAGGTAGGTAGGTAGGTAGAAAGGCTGGTGTGAAGTGTATAAAGTTTAATGAAAAGGTGTTATAAACTCGGATAGAAATTATTCCAACTAACTCGAACTGTACAAAGACCTGTTAGAGTCCCAGAGCATACCTGCCTCCTGGTTTTTGTGTACAGTGAGTTTAAAAAAATAAAAATAAAGACTTTTCACTTTTTTTGTTTTAATTTTTATTTTGTGCTGTCTGCAATTAGCTGCTAGACCTTGCTCAAATTGATTGTCTTGATCCAGCGCTAATGCTCTGCTTTTATATATTTCTTTTATTTACAAAAGTTGTAATTTGATCTAATACTAAAATTAATAATTCTAAAACAATTTCTGAAATCAATAAACTCTTGAAAACCCATTTATGCTTTGCTTGCATTTTTTTTCAAGGCCATGCATTATACACATGACACCCAAAAAGAATAATAATAATTGAAAAAAGTATTTAATTTATGTTTTGCCTTTATTTGTTTATTAAGCATTACTCATAATTTATTTGTGTGCGGCGTGTGGTGGTGTTACACAGTGAAAAATTAATTGAAATATAAAAGTGACATTAAGTGTACACTTTACACCACCGACCTTTAAGAGTGAAAATTATTAAGTTGAGAAAATTTTATGAATTTTTAAGAATTTAATGATTTTCAGATTATAGGAGAATTTTCTTAGTGTACTATATTGATATGGTATATTTATATATTATTATATGTATATTTATTATTTCTAAAGTAATTTTATATTTGAATATGATATTTTTACACATTTTTTTTGTATTTATGAATGAAAATTAGTTTATATTATTATTATTTTTATAGTATCATTATTATGTCTTATAATATTTTGTAGTAAAAATGATTTTTCTTAATTTTGTTTATATTTCTTAAGGCTATTATTATGATAAATTTTTGGTTTGCCTCTAACGTCTAGTATTGAATTTATTCCTTTGCGTTCTATAATTTTATATGGTCCGTGATAGGGACTTTGGCTCTTTTTCCTACTTTCTAGTCTTATAAAAACTAAATCACCTACTTCTAAGTTTTCTATATTAGTATGTTTGTCATAGTGTGTTTTAGTTTTTTGTTTGGTTATTTGTAGTTGTTCTTTTGCTTTTGTGATTGAATGTTTGAGTCGGATTTTTAGCTCGTTGGCATAGTTGTCGAGATTGTAAATTGGTGTCCTGTCTTTAACAATGTCTGTTGGTAAGTATGGTAGTTTTCCGAAAATTAATTCATACGGTGAGAAATGAGTTGAGTCATTTGGTACTGTATTGTATGCGAATGCAAAGTATTTAATCCATTTTGGCCATTCGTTGTCTTCTACGAAATTGAGCAAAAATTCGTTGAGTACACGATGGTTTCGTTCTAGTGCACCTATCGATTGGTGGTGATACGGTGCTGAGAATTTTTGTTCAGTTTTCATTATTTTACATATGTTTTTCATAAGCTCGTTGGCAAAATCGGAACCCCTGTCTGATTTTAAAATTTTGAAAAATCCATATTTTAAAATAAATTTTTCGACTAATGTTTTTGCTATATTTTTAGCTTCTTTGGTTTCTATGGGATGCAGTACGACATATTTAGTTAGTTCACATTGTATAGTTAGTATATATCTATAGCCATTGGATATTCTTAATGGTCCAACAGTGTCGATTGACACAGTTTCAAAAGAAGTATTTGGAGTGTCTGTTATATTCATTTTTTCTTTGTTATATTTAGTTTGTTTGTTTTGTGTGCAACTTTTGCAATTTGATATATGATTTTTTATTAATTTTCGCATATTTTTCCATACATATCGCTGTTTAAGTTTAAGTAAGATTTTTCTGACTCCTAGGTGACCTCCTAATGGGGTGTTATGGTATTCTTCAATCAGTTTTTGCATTTCTATCTTATCTGTTATTTGTTTTGGGTTTGTATATAGTATTATTTTCAAGGGTGTTAAGTTGTTCTCAGATCTTTCAGTTTGCATTTTATTAAATATTTTTTTAAATTTCTCAATATGCATGCCTCTCCATGCGTAATTTTCATATTCTAGGCCTAGTATATTAATTTTTTCTTTAGTCATTCTAGATGATAGCTTCTCCATGGCTGAAACGTATTTCGCAGGATTACTATTACCCAATTTTTATTTATTTCAATTCTGGTACCAGTTATATATTCATTTAAAATTTCAAGTTTTTTTTATATTTTTGACGTCATTCATGGACGTGCAGTCCCAAATGTGAAGATGATCAGGCTTCTCTTGAGATCTACAGTTCTCCTTGTCTGCTATTTTTTTGGCAGACATTCCCCTTGTTATTGCAAACATATTTTTGGAGTCTTCTTGATTTTTCGGTATCATACTCTTGAGTATGTCCGAGTCTAATTTTATTCTAGATAATGCATCTGCGTTCGTATTTATTTTCCCCTGTTTAAATATAATATCAAAATCGTAGTCTGATAGGTCTAAGCGTATTCTAGTCATTTTAGACGATGGGTTCTTGTGCGTAAAAAGTGAAACTAGGGGTCTGTGGTCGGTAACTATTGTGAATTTCCTTCCATATAGGTATGGCCTAAAAAAATTTATGCCCCAATGTATGGCTAGTAGTTCTTTTTCGATTATGGGCTTGTTCAAATCGTGTTTTGATAAAGTTTTGCTGGCGTATGATATCGGTAGATCCGTGCCTACTTCTCCTTGACTCAAAATCGCGCCTAGAGCATAGTTTGAACTGTCACAAGTAAGGATAAATTTTTCTGTAAAACGGGGGTATTGTAAAATTGGCGGATTAATGAGTTTACTTTTTAGCAGTTCGAAAGCTTTTTGACATTCTTCATTCCATTCAAAAGTTTGGCCTTTCTTTACTAAATTATTTAGACATTTAGTGATTTGGGCGAAATCTTTTATGAATCGCCTATAGTAGTTACAAAAAGCTACGAATCGTCTTACTTCATCGCTGTCTTTGGGTACGGGGTATTTTTCTATGGCCTCATATTTTGAGGGATCAGTTTTTATGCCTTCATTGTACAGAAAATATTCCGCTTAGAACACCGGAAAATGTAGATCGCTCTATTGTTAATTTTGACAGTTATCTGAAACTAGCTGTTCAACATTCTAGTACTGCCCCCAAAAAAACAAAAAATATTAAAATATATTCCACAGATGTCGAGCGGCTCTTGACTGAAAAAAGGAGAGTTCGAAGAGAGTGGCAGCTTTACAGATCCCCGCAACTTAAGAATTTATTAAAAGAGTGCACAAAAAGGCTTAGAAACTTACTGCAGACTCAGAAAACGGCTTCTCTAGAAAAATATCTTAAGGAACTTGATGCAACTCCACAATCTGACTACTCATTATGGCGTGCGGCTAGAAATCTAAAAAGACCAGTTATATCAAAGCCACCATTAAGAAACTTGAATGGTAGTTGGGCAAGAAACGATATTGAAAAAGGAAATCTGTTTGTGAGTCACTTGAAAAACGTATTTACACCAAATTTATCTAACGATACTGTGGTCGAGTTACCACCTGTTGCTGCTAGAGCTGCTATTCCCATAAGATTTGAAATAAGAGATATCGAAAAGGCTATTTGTGACTTAAACACTAAGAAGGCACCTGGTATTGATAAGATCAGTAATAAAATGCTTTTAGAGCTACCTCGCATAGCAAAGAAAATTATTGTTTTTATTTTTAATGCTATTTTACGGCTTGAATACTACCCGCAAGAATGGAAGGTTTCCTTAGTTAAAATGATACCAAAGCCAGGGAAAGATCATACAAAAGTTGAGTCATATAGACCTATTAGCTTATTATCAAATATGTCAAAGCTGTTTGAGAAATTATTAGTTTCAAAATTAACACCAATTTTAAATGACAATAGATGTATTCCAAACCATCAGTTTGGATTTAGAAGAAAACACAGCACAATTGAACAAACTCATCGAATAGTAAATGTCATAAGAAAAGCATTTGAAGAAAAAAAATATTGCTCAGCACTCTTCATCGATGTTTCGCAAGCGTTTGATAAAGTCTGGCATGAAGGCTTACTACATAAGTTGAAGCAAAATTTACCAGCAAACACTCACAAACTGTTAGAAAGCTACTTAGTCGGCCGTCAATTTATTATTAAAGAAGGAGATTTCTTAAGTTCACCTCAGCCAATTGGCGCTGGAGTTCCACAAGGCAGCATCCTTGGCCCTCTTTTATACTTAATTTATACTTCGGACATGCCAACAAACAACTACACACAAACTTCAACATTTGCAGACGATACAGCTTTTCTAAGCGTACACGAAAACAGTTATGAAGCATCTCGTTATTTACAGGATCATATATTTCAACTAGAAATATGGCTCAGACAATGGAGGATAATGGTAAATGAGCAAAAATGCGTACATATAACATTCACCCTGCGCCGGGAATCTTGCCCCCCTATTACAATCAATAATCAAATAATTCGTCAACATTCGAATGTAAAATATCTCGGTTTACATCTGGATCGGCGATTAACGTGGAAATGCCATATAGAGGCAAAATTAACTCAAATGAAACTTAAAGCCATTCAAATTCATTGGCTTATTGGAAGAAACTCTGTCCTTAGTCTCGATTGCAAGCTTCTACTTTACAACTCTATCTTAAAGCCTATCTGGTGCTACGGTATTCAACTATGGGGCACTGCCTCGGCCTCTAATATCGAAAAAATCCAAAGGCGTCAAAATAAACTTCTTCGAATAATCACAGCCGCTCCCTGGTACGTTAAAAATTCAAACATTCATAAGGATCTCAATGTGCCATTAGTAAAAACTACGATTACAAAATATGCAGTAAAATATTTAAAAAGGCTTGAACAACACCCAAATCCACTTGCTCGAAATATTCTAAATCATGGCGGCCACACTCGCTTAAGAAGAAGAGACACTGCAGCACTTACCAAACTAGAAGAACGATAAGCACCTATATATGTGAACAGAACCCGTGAAAAAAAAATTTTTTGTCTGGCACTGGCAGGACATAAATAAAGAATTAGAATAAGATTTGATTAATTATTGTTAGTTCATATTTAATATATGAAGATTCAATAAATAAACAATGAAAAAAAAAAAAAAAAAAAAAAAAAAAAAAAAAAAAAAAAAATTTGTTATGAGGTGTCCCAGGTATACTACTTCTGATTTGAGAAATACACATTTGCTGGCGTTCAGTTTGAGATTATATTTTCTTAGCCTTTCAAATACTTGTATTAAATTGCTGTTATGATGTTTTAGACTGCAACCAAATACTATGATGTCGTCGACATAAAGAAAAGCTTGACTGTCTAAACCACTTAAAGCAATTGTCAACATTCTTTGAAAGCTGTTTGAAGAAATTTTTAATCCAAATGGTAGTCTTTTGAATTGAAAATGTCCTTTGTTCGTTGAGAACGCTGTTAAAGGTCTTGACTCTTTGTTCAAGGGTATTTGGTGGAATGAACTTGTCATGTCCAACATTGAAAAATATTTTGACCTTCCGATACGATCTA
This sequence comes from Pollenia labialis, assembly GCA_949318255.1. Lineage (NCBI taxonomy): Eukaryota > Metazoa > Arthropoda > Insecta > Diptera > Polleniidae > Pollenia > Pollenia labialis. Next base: position 63,053,472 of record OX439141.1, read on the forward strand.
AAACGTCCTCTAGCCGAGTCAAAGGGAACTTGTCGTTTACGAGTTTTTTATTAAGTTGTCTGTAATCCACGACCAATCTCCATTTTTTTTTTATCATTGCTCCCCTTTTTTGGTACAACTAGCAAAGGTGAATTGTAAGGGCTAACTGAAGGTTCTATGATATTAGTATAAATTAAATTTTGGACTTGCTTGTCTATTTCCTCATGTTGTGTCTGCGGTAGTCGGTAATTTTTTATATACACGGGATTTGTATCATTGACATTAAAATGTTGCCTATAAAAATTATTTTTTGCGAGTGATTCGCTCTCAAGATGAAAAATATCTTGATATTCTTTGAAAATTTCAAATAGTGCGTCATTGGCTAATGTATCTTTGGAATCTATATTCAGTACTTTCAGTAGTTCTTGAAAGCGTTTGTTTCCTAAATTTTTCTTGTTTTGTGATATTACGTGATAATTACTTAAAGGTTCTGTTTCCAAATTTAAGTTTTTTACTCTAACCTCTTTATTGTTAGCGTTTAAAATTCGTATGTGCGCATAACCTTCTTTAGGTACTATTGAATTCCCCACAAATACTCCATTTAGTATTTCTTTGTTGAATACTACACTGTCCTCTGTTAATTTTAGTTTTACTCTGTGCATTATTTCAGATCTCCCTGGTATTATTATGTTTGATGCTTCTTCTATTTTTGAATGTATTGGTAGTGTGACCTCTTCATTTTCTACTACGAATGTTATAAGACAAGTTTCAAGGTCTATTTTGCATAGGTATTTTTTTAAAAAATCTTGCCCTAATATCCCGTCAGTTTGAATTGGAAATTTTTCTTCCACTATGTTGAAATTATGATTTATTACTTTTTCCCCTATGTCCAAATTTATATGTACTACTCCTTGTGAGTGTATTACATTGTCTGTTATGCCTGTCAGTTTACATTTTATATTATAGTCGTGATACAAATTATTTTTTAAGTTTTCAGTTTTAATGACTGATATGTCGGCGCCTGTGTCTACGATAAAAGTTAAATTGCTTGTTGCGTCGCTACTTCTTGAAATAACCAGATTTGTCGAATTACCTGATATTCTGAAAATATTTAATTTGTTATCCCGGGCGATGGGTTCTAATGCTGTACCTCGCCTTCCTCCGGGTCTGAGCAGTTTTCCTCATTTATTACATTTAGTCTGTTGCCGCGCGTTGAGTTTCTATTATTGCCATGTCGGCTTCTGTTAAAATTATTATTATGCCGATTACTTTGGCCTCTGTATGAATTATTTTGCATTTGCATATTACTGCTGTTGTTCCTAACTTCCTGTGTCTGTGTGCGATTGAAATTATTGTTGTAATTACCGCGAGCATTGTTCCCACGATACACGTTAGAATTGTTACCACGATTGTAATTATTATTATTGTAATTATTGTTATGTGTGTTTGTGTTTTGACGATTTGTTCGTGAGTAATTATGATTTTGTTTACTGTTGTTGTAGTGGCCTCTATTGTTGTTATATCGACCTCTGTTATAAAACATAATTTGACCTTGAGATGGTGTTGATCTCTCAAGTTCCTTAGCTAGGTTTATAGCGTCCGCGAGTGTTTTTGGTTGTGCCACACTATTGGCTGTCTGAAAATGTCATTCAGGTTGTTTTTAAAAATTGTTAGTGCGTATTTTGATCATTTGTTATGACGTCATTTCTCCTTTCAGTAGTTATAGTGCCTTCTAATTCTGAGATTCTGAGGGAACTTAGTTCAGCTGTTAGGCTTAAAATTGTGTCACTGTAACTTGTGACGTTTTGGTTTCTTTGAGTAAATGAATTTAGCTTACTGTATATGTCCGGTAGGGTCATAGGACTCTTGCATATTTTACTCAGTTCGGTTTTTAGTATTTCAAACGTCGTAATCGGTTCTAAGACTCCTAAATGAGTTTTAATTTTGTTCGAGAGTTTTACTTCTCTAACAAATTCTATGAATGACTTTTTGGCTTCAGTACTAAGACTTTGGTTTATCAATTCTATTATTTTAAGAAATGATGCCAATTCTTTGTAGTTGCCAGAAAATTCGGGTACTACCTTGAGTGAAGTGTTTATGTCAATATCTGCCATTTTTGTTATTTTTGTTTCTTTGTTTTTTTCAGTATTTTGAGAACTAGTTTGTTCGTTCAGGTCTTGAGTTTATAGTGTAAACTAAAGTCTTGAATTTTGATTTTATTTCGCCTAATTTGATATAATCGATATTTGCCTCTGTCTTTTCCAAAACTCCTAGTTTTTCTTCAAATTCTTTAATTTCATTGAGCTTTTTATCAATGGTTTCTAATTTATATGTTTTTTGTCCTAGTTTCTTTAAATTTTCTGATAAAACAGAAATACTATCTAAAATTTCTATAAATTTTTCCATTAAATTTTGTTTAATTTTTATATATTTTTAATTGTTTAATTTTATTGAAATTTGAGAGATACAATTTAAAATTTATTTTAAATTTTTGTAGTTAATCATTTCAGACTATTTGAAATTGTGAGAAATAAAATTTAAATTATATTTATTTTAAATTTTTGCAATTAATTATTTTTAAACTATTTCCCTACTCCTGCTGATGTGCTTGTGCACATAATTTTTATAATGTCTATCTAGCTTGTAGATGAGGAAAAATATGATTACTACATCTGTTGAAATTTTTGTCACTGTTCTGGGCTGATCTATTTTTGTTCCATTTGCAGCTTGATTCACGATTATTTCTTCAGAACTCCACCAACCCATTTTTAGTCCCAACTTTGTTGAATATTAGTGTTTTCTTGGGTTCTTTTTTCTGCTTCTAGTTGAGCTTGTTGTTTGGCCGCTTTTACTAAGGCTTTGTTCTTTTCAATTGTCTCTTCTGCCTGATTGATTGCGTCCCAAATTCTTTGACCAATATTTCCTCGGTTCAACTCTGATTTTATAAGGTCAACTATTTCTGATACATATAGGTATTCAGCAAAATACCACTGGTTATAGGTGATCTTTTCACTGATGTGTCTTTTGATGATGTTTTTGAAGAACGTCAATTTGATTTTTAACTTCCGCTTGTTTCCACCTCGGGTTTTCAGTAACAGTTTTTGTTTTTATTCGCTTCCTGTCTTCTTTGTAGCTCCTCTCGTTGTAGTGGTTGTGGGCCTACTTTATACTCTTCCATGTACAAGTTTTTGTTTATTCCTGGACATCTAATTTTTGTAGTTCGACTGGCCTAGGATCGATAAAAAAATAAAAATAAAGACTTTTCACTTTTTTTTTTTTTTAAATTTTTATTTTGTGCTGTCTGCAATTAGCTGCTAGACCTTGCTCAAATTGATTGTCTTGATCCAGCGCTAATGCTCTGCTTTTATATATTTCTTTTATTTACAAAAGTTGTAATTTGATCTAATACTAAAATTAATAATTCTAAAACAATTTCTGAAATCAATAAACTCTTGAAAAACCATTTATGCTTTGCTTGCATTTTTTTTCAAGGCCATGCATTATACACATGACACCCAAAAAGAATAATAATAATTAAAAAAAGTATTTCATTTATGTTTTGTCTTTATTTGTTTATTAAGCATTACTCATAATTTATTTGTGTGCGGCGTGTGGTGGTGTTACACAGTGAAAAATTAATTGAAATATAAAAGTGACATTAAGTGTACACTTTACAAGTGTGAAGAGACCAGTATGGTTCATTGTGACGCCTTAATTAGAGATAGCTATGTATAGATGGAAAGTAGGTGGAATAAACAGTGACAGCACAAGTCAGAAATGAAAGATAGATAGAAAAGAAGGTTTCGGACCAGCCCCGAAAGAAATTCTAACCAACCAAATTCGCCGTACGTGCGGCTAGCACCCGGTCTCCTCTCGCGCAGCCAGGCCATCCCCATTATGAATCCTATCAGATTCTCGAGTCCGCAACCCGAGACATCCCCTAATTCGCCCAGGAATCTACTGCCTAGCCACCTCAGAATCCACTCCCTTATCCTTCCAATATAGAAGCCTATTGGAGGCCTAACCGCCTCCATACAGTTAGGGTCCTCCATCTCTGAGCCCTGTCTTGCCAACCCGTCAGCAACTTCATTGCCACCTATGTCGCAGTGACCCGGCACCCAGCACAACCTCAGCGTATACTCCCCTAAGACTTCCTCCAAAGCCCTCCTACAATCATTAACTAGCTTTGAGTTCACATAACAGCCCCTATCAATGTTGTCCCTCATTAGTTCCACGGCCCTCAAGACCCCCAGAACCTCCGCCTGAAAGACACTACAGTCGTCAGGAAGCCTATATGACCTTCTAATGTCCAGATCCTCTATGTAGACCCCCGGACCCTTGCCCCTCATCTTCGAGCCATCAGTGAAAATAGCAAATCCACTAAATAATCTGCTCCTACCTGACCAGCTCTCCCTAGAAGGCACTATTACCTCCGGCGACCGCCCAAAGTCCACCTTGGTGCTCACATAATCAGTGGAGCCGGGTGGTCCCAGGCAAAAGCCACAATCCTCAATCATACTCAGGATCCGTGAGTGACCCTGCGTGAAATTCCCTATAAATCCTAACTCCCTCAGTCTAAGAATGCTCCTGGCCGCCATTCCCATCGCATACTGCTCAATAGGCAGAATATGTAGAATGACATCCAGGGTAGCCTGAGGAGTACTTCTCATAGCACCTGTCATGCCAATTGAAGAACACCTCTGAGCCTTAGAAAGAAGGTTCCTACGACTAGCAAATCTAAATGACTCCCACCAAACACAGCCTCCATACGTAAGAATGGGTCTAACCACCGAAGTGTACAGCCATACCACTACTGACGGCCGGAGTCCCCAGATCCTACCTATCGATGATCTGCAAGCATAGTAGGCATTGAGACCCCTCTTAAGTCTCTCCTGAGTATTTCGTCCCCATGACAGGTTGCTGTCCAGAAATACCCCCAGATACTTAGCACAATCAGACAGTCTAAGCTCCAATCCTCCCAGTACCGGTAGCCGGAAATTCTCCACCTTGTACCTCCTAGTGCAAAGAACCAACTCTGACTTCTCCGGTTTAACTCCCAATCCCTTATCACTAGCCCATGCCGACAGTTCGCCCAGCGCCTCTTGCATGATGTCGCTTATTGTCGGCAGAAACTTGCCCGACACCAATATAACTACATCATCCGCGTAGGACACGACCTTCTGACCCATTCTGTCAAAACGTCTCAGAACGACATTGACGGCCAAGAGCCACAATAAGGGAGAGAGAACTATCCCCTGTGGGGTCCCCCTAGTCACCGATTTCCTTAAGCGTTCGTTTCCCCAGTCAGAGTAAATAACTCTGCTGCTAAGCATCATAGTTATCCATTCGACCAAGAACAACGGAACCCCTAGGTCAACCAGTGCCTGCCTGATAGCCTCTATCCTCAAATTGTTAAAGGCGCCCTCTATATCCAGGAATGCCGCCAAGGTGTATTCCTTGTTTCGCAAGCCCCGCTCCACATAACCAACCATATTATGCAGCGCACTCTCAACAGACCTACCCTTAAGATAGGCGTGTTGAGCACCGCTGACGATGCCGGCGTCAATCTTCGTCCTCAAATGTAGATCAATCAGTCTTTCCAACGTCTTCAAGAGAAAAGACGACAAGCTGATTGGTCTAAAATCCTTGGGTTTAGAGTGACCGGTTCTACCCGCCTTGGTTATAAATACAACCCTAACCTCCCTCCACCCTCTAGGAATGTACCCGTTCAGCACACACAGGACACACAGGAGTGATGATTTCCCTATATTCTGTAACATCGCCGGAAAGATACCATCTGGTCCCGCCGATTTGTAGGACCCAAAGGTATTTACCGCCCATGTAACCTTATCCAGGGTAATCATCTCCCCCACCGTCTCCCTTTCCTCAACGCCTGAGCCCGACCCAGAGAAGGGGTCACCACATACAGCCTTTTCCCCCGACCTAGGATCCACACAGCCCGAAAGTGAGACTCCATTAGCAAACAGAGAGATTCAGAGCCAGATTCCGTCTATGAGCCGGTCTCTGAATAAATCCAGGGACTACCGGGTCCTTAGATAAAATTCTCCTGAACCTAGACATCTCATTCACGGATTCAACTGACTCGCTAAACTTAATCCACGAGTCCCTTTTCGCCCTTCGAATATCTCCCTTATACCTCCCGTAACTTAACCTGAAGTTACTCCAATCTTCCTCCCTACGCGTGAACTTCGCTCTATTGAACAGCCTTCTGACAGTGGACCTTTGAGTCCTCAACTCGTCTGTCCACCATCTTGGCTGTGTACGCCTGCCCGGAAAATTTAACGGAAAGGATCGCTCATAGCTTCTGGTCAATACCCCCGTGAAGGTGTTCACCAATTGCTCCACACCGGTCGGAGTCGACCCCCAGTCCCTTGTAACCCTAAGGTTACTTTGAACCAGCCCCGAAAAAGAATCCCAATCCTTCCTTCTCGGATTCCCATACGGACACCTTTTCGGCCTCTCAAACATTAGACTAAAGGATAAGCGACCATGGTCAGAGAAGGAAAAGTCCAGAGCCACCCTCCAGTCCTGTACTAATTCCCTACAGTTCGTCAATGTTATATCTATAACTGCCTCGTTATCCCTATTTCTGAACGTTGATGTATTCCCCCTGTTACAGATAAAAAGATTGCTGGCAATAATAAAATCAAACATAGACTCACCTCTTTTGTTGATGTCGGAACTTCCCCCTTGGGTATGGTGTGCATTGGCGTCACAACCCAGTACCAGTCCCGAGCCGCTTCTGCCCGAGTGCTCCACCAACTCCCGCACTTTCTCACCAGGTGGATCGGTAGCCTCGCATGGCAAGTATACCGATGCTAGTGCCAGAACCGTTCTGTCCTTGGCCTCTCCTGTCACGACCGTGAAGTCTCCATTACTGAAAGAATAAGAGATCATAAAGTTAAACTCAGTTCTTGCCAGTATACAAGTTCGTACCTTATCATCCGTGTGGGGCACGAACAAAGTATACCCCGTGACCTTTAATCCAACTACCCGGTTTTTGTTAATCCAGGGCTCTTGGATTAAGGCCACGTCCACGTTGTTGTCAATGAGGTGGGTTGCTAATTCGGTTGACGCTGCTTCGCAGTGGTGCAAGTTTATCTGCACCACTTTCAACCTCTTAGGGTCTATCATCTTTAGGAAACCTTAATTTGATAGACTCCAACCCGAACACAGCAACCCCTCCCATCGACTTCAGCTTTTTGAGAGACTCCTGGTCTACTGCGAACCCGAAGTCTCTCCCTTGGTTCTTCTTACAACCCAGTGAAGCTATCAACTTCCACTGGCCTGTAGTGAGACCATCGTTCTGGTTGGCCAGTAACCCCAGTATGACCTCCACCGGTTTTATAGGTGGAGGTATCCACACCGTGACTACCGGCCTAAATGGCAACTCAGACGCTAGTATAATGCCAATCTGGCTTCAGGGAAAGCGCTGCCACACCTGCCTATTGCAGCCTTTAAAAACTCAAAGGTTTTTTGATTACCTCAACTGACAGTTTTGACACCTCTTGCCCAGACAGCCCCTTTGAACGATACATCGTCCGGCCTTCCTTTCACGCTGAAGATTTCGTCGAGTAGTTTGTTCTCTAGCACCTGCCATTTCTCGACACTGATCCTTCCATCGGGATCCATACGATCAATGACAGCCGCCAGAATACCGTCCTTACCCGACGACTTCCTCAGCTTCCTTGACGTGGAGGATTGGTCCTCTCTGGAGACAGTCCCCTTAGTGGTCTCCTTGCGGAGATCCTTAAGAGGGCCGGCACCAGCCTGACTTGTCCTCTTAGCCGGAGTTCTGGTCATCACCAGACCTAACTCTGTTAACAATCCCTCCTTTAGGGGCCTTAGCAGAGCTCTGTCGGTGATCACCCGATTTCCCTGCAGATGTTGACTGGTTTGTCCCGGTAATTCCTTTAGTGACTCCCTTTATTATCTGGACTTTCCCAGTCCTCATCGCGCGATTAGTATTGGGTGTTTCGTCCGCAGGCTCAGCTCCTTTAGCCGTGACCATGGTGTCACGGTTGAGAGGAACAGGTGCTGACTTCGTACCCTCCTTTTTTTTCCTTCGCTCCTTTATTGGAGGATTCCACAGCAGGGGTTGATGAGAATTCGTTGTCTTTACTGACAACCTTTGAGCTGCTGTGTATCCCGCAGGATAGGGAATGCCTAGGATATCACCGACAGAACCGTGGATTCGTTCGAATCTGGCAACGTTCTTCCGGTGCTTCCTCAGCAGATGCCTATCCCGCCCATCGTGCAATGAGGAGTCTTTCTTAGCTATCTTTTCTAGAAAGGCTAAGGAGGCTCTCACACTACTCTTGGCTTTTTCTAAGCTCGTTCGGCTATCTGATGACCTGTTCTGTCGCATCCTGCCGAACAATGGGTTTTGATGCACTCGCCAATCCACTTTCCATCTCGAGTGTGACCTCAGAAGCCGATGGTCCAGCCCTTTGGCTTTGATCATCAGCCGAAATCATTGTGATGTCGTGCTCATCATCAGAGCCCAGAGTTAGATCACCGAGCCTTTCCGAGGCACCTGTTCGAGATGGGGAGCCGACTAGGGAGTCCATCACGTCAGTCTCTGTCAGTTCTGTTACTAACTGACTCTCCTGCAGCAGAATATCCCTGTGAATACTCAGCCAGTCTGAGTCAGGATCTGACTCCGAGTCTGCCCACAGTATGCACGTAAGAAAAGGACCGTCGCGCACAGTGACGGCTTGCACGGACTAGGCCAAGTTGCAACTGACCCTTGCCATCGGCATCAGAGGGAAGCTGTTCACGACCAGTTTCTTTAACCACTAACAAGCCATTCAGGTCCTCGGCACTGCTGTAACCACCTTGACCTCAAAAGTGGGGGATGTGGGAAACAAAAAGGGGGGGATAGGATTATAGGTAATGGGATATGGGATGGATGGATGGATAACCCTTACTCATACTGGCCTTAGAGCTTATGCATTATAACTTGTTTTGGCTAGACTTACCGACTCAAGTTACAAGACATACACTACAGCCGGCATTTAAGCCACCACATCGCGGCAAGATAGTTATCCAGGTGGTGGCCCCTGATTAATAATATATATATGTGTTCCTCTAACTCCCATTGGAGCATAGGGCGCCATATATAAATAAGTATTTATATATTTATTGGCTTAAATTAAGTTTGTGTACTAGTCTTGAAATATGCATGTTTTTCCATTTCATAAGTCAAAAAAAATGATAGTGGCACCACTGAAATATAAATCTATATATATAAAATAGGATGTGTGTATGTAACGTATGGACTCCAAAACCGCTGGGCCGATTTTGATGAAATTTTCAGGGAATCTTCAGAATATTCAGGCGGGTGACACTGTGAAGTCTGATTTTTGATTTTCGGTCTGCGGGCGGAGGGGCGTGGCAAAATCCAATTTTCCTATTTCACCACCAATGACATCTATGTATATAAATTGGACGATTTGCTCTTTAAAATGATAGCCATGGCCCAACTTAGATTTATACGCCCACTTTTTTCGAATTACAAAAAACCAGAAAACGGCTCCATCCATTTGACAAATTTTTCTTTCAAATGTTCGTATTATCCATTTTAAGTTTTCACCAAAAGAAAAATTTACCACGCCTACTTTTACGCCCACTTTTTCTTTTATGCGCATAATTTGAGAACGGCTTGACCGATTTGGACGATTTTCTTTAAAATTATCGCCATGGTCCAACTTAGGTTTTTACGGAAAGAAAATTTTGCCCCACCCGCTTTTTTCGATTTACCTAAAATCAGAAAACGGCCTTTACACCAAATAAAACAAAAAACATTGTCTATGCGCTGGCCTTAAGATGAAGTAATAAATAAATATAATTTCCAATTTGCCTTAAATACATGCGATTCTTTTTGATTGAGCCCATATCTACACCATATGTAAGTTATTTTGTAAAAAAAACTTTATGATAGATATTCCATGGATTTTTATTTTTATTTTTAATCGTGTGGTAATACAACACTAATGTTTGCTTAGGGCCAGCAACGTGGACCGGGTCAGCTAGTACATAATAAAAAAACAGCTGTTTATAATTTTTCAATTCTAGCTGTCGTCTTCAAAATAATTCAGTAGCTGACTACACGACTATAATTTCACCCAGCAGCATTTGCAGTCGTGTGTTCGTGTAGCCTGCTGTCTCGAATGTGTTAATGCATTACACCGATTATTGGCCGTTTAGTCATTTTTAGTCGATACCGAAGAAGATTAATCGTTCGGACACTAATAATTTTGTCCTGGCGTGTTCATGATTGCCCATGGGTCCCAAATAGGGTACACTCTTGAAAATTTGTTTTTAAATACTGTGGTGTAGGGTATCAAGGTCGGGCTTGGACAACAATACATTCTTAATTGTTTTTTCTTGTACTTATTTGATATTTTTGAAGTATGTATATTAAATTTTATTTTTATATTATATTATCATTGTTCAATGTTTTGTAAATGACAATAATCTTTTTAAAATTTAATTACTAAAATAACACTTTTTATATTGGTAAATGAGCTGTACTCTTTGTTTTGATGCTCACTGTATGTACAATTTCTAGAAATTAAATGGCACTACTGTTGTAAGCAAAATATATACGCCCGTATTTATAAAAAAAAATTTAAATTTAATAAAGGTTTACATAACAAATTTTGTATGAAAATTTGCCTTAATAAACGTTTGTTAAATTTAATAATCGTTTATAAATACGGGGGATAATATTTAACTATGAATATCGTAATAAATAGAATGTAAAATACAAATATGTATACATATATTTTTTTTTATTACCAACAGGGTTCAGCTTTAACATGCACTCATGACCTTTTCCAAGCGCTTGTGCAAACTAATCTTCCGGGACTAGATTATCATTCATTATTAAATAAACTTATGGAGCCTGTAGTCGTGGAACCCATCTCTAGCGGAGTATTTCCTAATAGCGGACATGATCAGCTTCACAAGCAGGCTTATCATTCATTAGCTAAATGCGTTGCTGCTTTAACACAACAGTGCCCGAATGAAGCTATACCATTGGCAACACAACTTTTAGGAGACCTTCAGAAGAGATCATCGATCGATGACACACAGCTCGTATTTTGCTTGCTAGCAATTGGAGAAATTGGTCGGCACTTTGATTTAAGTTCAATTCCGGCTCTACCTCAAACCATCATAGAATGTTTTAGTGCTGGATCTGAAGATGTTAAAGCTGCAGCTAGCCACGCTTTAGGAGCGGTGGCAGTTGGAAGCTTGCAAACATTTTTGCCGCTTATATTAAATGAAATTGAAGCTCAACCACGGCGACAGTATTTGCTTTTACATTCTTTAAAGGAGGTAATCTCTTCACTTTCGGTTACATCAAATGGACTCTCTCAATTATTGCCATCAGTTCCATCCATATGGGAACAACTGTTTAAACACTGCGAATGTCCCGAAGAAGGATCCCGAAATGTTGTCGCTGAATGTTTGGGTAAATTGGTTCTTGTAAGTCCAGAAGAACTTCTGCCAAGGCTACAAGATGCTTTACAATCCGATAGTCCACTTATGCGCACTGTGGTGGTTTCAGCAATTAAATTTACCATTTCTGATCAGCCTCAAGCTATTGACGTACTTCTTAAACAAAATATTGGAAAGTTTCTGTTTTTGCTTCGAGATCCGGAGCCATCTGTAAGACGAGTTGCATTAGTTGCATTTAATTCTGCCGTTCATAACAAACCTAGTCTTGTACGAGATTTACTTCCAACATTGTTGCCATGGCTGTACTCTGAAACAAAAGTGAAGGTATTTTTTCCAATTTGAGGTATAACTGAATATTTTTTAATATATTAATTTTTTTATACAGAGTGAACTTATTCGGGAAGTTGAAATGGGGCCTTTTAAACATACAGTTGATGATGGACTGGATATTCGAAAGGCAGCGTTTGAATGCATGTACACTTTGCTCGAACAAGGATTGGAACGAGTTGATGTAATGCAATTTTTAGATCACGTACAAGCAGGACTTTGTGACCATTATGACATTAAAATGTTGACGTATTTGATGACCGCACGCTTAGCAGTAATCTGTCCCGATGCTGTACTACTTCGTAAGTATTATAAGAAATAATTTTAAAGATTTTTTTTAATCGAAACTCATTTTTAATAAAAAAATTACATACGTACATATATATGTTGCTAGGGTTATTGTTACCCCTAATGCATAAAACTGTGCACTTTAAAGTAGAATTAAAATATTTAGCAGATAGATTTTCATTTTGAAATCTTTTGAATATTTTAATTAGAATTCTTGATAATGTCTAATAAATTGAAACGCCTTGATGTTGGGACTTCTATCAATTCATTTTCATTAAATTCTGATACAAGTAAAGCTTCTAATAGATAGTCTTTCTTACTTAAGGCCAGTTTACACGGTAATACAATGTATTACGACTTTGTAGAATCAAAATATTATGAAATTCCCTCCGTGTTTAAAAGAAAAAATAAAAATCTGTTGTATGTATTTTTCATGTTTACACGGATGGTACAAGTAAAATCAAAAATAATGACAAAAAATCAGATGGTTGCAGTTTTACAATTTTTACAAAAACAACATGAAAATTTCCTGAGTTGATTTTAGTTGTTCTTGTAATTGTATAAAAATGCTACCACCTTTAATATACTCTGTTAAAATACAACTCTGGTGTGATGAAAATACATAAGTTTCTAAAATGGTTTAGAAAAAAATCATTTACCGACCGCTTGTCAGATTTTGTGTTCGTATTCTCTCTTACTCAATACATTTAGCTTTTCCATGGTATGATTTTTCTCATTCTACATAATGTCGTAATACAATGTATTACCGTGTAAACTAGCCTTTAGCGACAACAATCTTTCAAACTGCTAATAAAATCGCAATAAACACAAAGTTCTTTTTTACAGTTCTTCGACGAATTCAGAAACAGTGTTTGTTTGGTTTTTGTTTTAAGTTTAAAACAGTGTTGTTATAAAAACAATGATAACAGAAATGTTAGACTAATAATAACGGGGAATTTTTTTTAGAGTGTCACAACTTTGAGTTGGCTTTATTTGAGCTCCCATTTAACAGCTGATTGCTGCTTTTTGTTTAGTTTGCTTTGAAATTTCATTATGAATCGACTTTCGCGAGAGCAACGCGTGCAAATTGTTGAAATTTTTAATCAAAATAATTCGGCGAATGGGCTGAATCACAAATTGATATTGATTTGAATCTCCATTCAAAATTTTATTTTCCGATGAAGCCCATTTCTGGTTGAATGGGTACGTAAATAAGCTGAATTGTCGCATTTGGAGTGAGGAGAATCCACAAGCTTTTGTCGAAACACTATTATGTACATCCACAAAAAATTACTGTTTGGTGCGTTTTTGGGCAGGCGGAGTCATTGGCCCATATGTCTTCAAAAACGATGATTGTCAGAATGCGAATTGGTGTTCCAGATTGCGCCTTCTACGCGCCAGCCGTGGCGGCCACATGGCAGAAATCATATTTAAACATTAATTTCATAAAATTTACTTTCGGATAAAGCCCGTTTGATTGATATTAAAAACATATTTCCTTGTTTAATTATTATTTAAAAATGTGCCAATCTGTAAAAAACACCATTTACTACGGGCATACTACAGAATAACAAAGACAAAGACAAACATTTGATGTTCAATAGAATTGTTATTATCCATGCATACATACCAAGTTAATTAAGATGGCATCCCAACAAACACGAAGTCAAACCTTTGATATGAAATGACTTTATCATTTGACATCAAACGCAATTCTCAAACGTTTTTCAATTGTTTGATTTAACATTTAAATTCAAATTGATAATGATTTGAAAATAAACATTTGATATCAAATGTTTTATCAATTTGATGTCAAATGTTTGTCAAATGTTAAAATCAAATCAAAAATAAACTTGGCAATACTAAAGCGAAAAATAAATGTAAGCATTAAAAATGGCGATTAAAGTTACATTTTTTTACTTTGTGGTTACATGTGTTTTACTATTAAAAATAAATTTTTATATAAAGTGAACAGTTTATTTCTTGTGAAAAATAAAAATTATTTGTGAGAAATTACAGTGATTAAAAATACGAAAAAAAAGAAAAAAAATAAAACGGGAAAGTGAAGAAAGATTGTTGAACGATCGGTGCTACAATCCTCAAAATAAAAGGGAGCCAAGTATTTTGTCTTTCCAAGAATTAGAGGACGGAAAGAACACTATTTCATCTTTTTGCTATGGTACCGAATGTTTATCTCAAAGTTTATTTAAATAAATAATAAATTTTAATTAAAAAAATTAAATAGTTCTATTTATATTCCACATTGTATTATAATCCACATTTAAAAAACATTTGAGAATTACATTTGAAAGCAAGTTGAAAATAAAGGCATTTTTCAATTTGAAAATAATTTCCCCTTTTTGTTGAGAACGCTATGATTTTCAAATGATTTTCAAATCATTATCAAACGTTTGTCGTTTGAGAAAACGTTTGATTTCAAATCATTTTCAATTTGAAATCAAACCCCCGTGTTTGTTGGGATTACTTTAAATTTTTTATATGTATGTATATGTAAATATAAACGAACATAGATATATGTAACAAATATTGTGTAATATAAAAATACGATACAAATTAACTTATCAAAGATACATACATATGTTTACATAAAGAGAATTTTGCGTTAAACTTAAATTTAAAAGTTTGATTTTTTATAGAAATTAATATTAATGAGAAAATATTGAGATCATTAAGTTTCAATTAATATTTAATATGTCAAATGATTGATCGTAAATTGTTCATAAAATTAACAAAACTTTTATTATTTAGTAATAAAATGAATAGTTTTTATTTCACGTAACTTTTATTTAATTTGTAGTTTTCAATTACATGGAATCTTCTAGAATTTATTTCTTTGTATTGTTGTTAAGATGACTCCCCAAAACTCAATGTCCGTTTTTTCCCCCTTTTCAAAAAACACAACAGTTGCCATCGTACACAAGGTTGCATAAATAAGTAAGAAAAATAATCGGTACCATTTTATGTTGACAGCTCGGCCAAATCTGACCCCAAGTCGTCCTCGACTTCTTCGTCGTCGTCGATATCGAGTTCAGAGGATGCATTACACCACTTTTTCATTCTATCAGACCTTAAAACCGAACAGAATTTGCGGGAACTTATTTCTAGGCCTAGTATATCCTCGACTTAGGCTGGGTTTTTGAGATCTCAGTTAAACTAGGTTTAGTTAATCTGAAAACAGATTTATGGCGCCATTACCAAGTTTGTATACAAAGTTTTGAAAGAACAGCTTAGTTTTGCTTAATATGTTGGTCTTTAATAAAATACATAAAAAAAAATCAAATTTCTACGAAAAAATCCGAGTTTCGGACTAAGTTAAACTATGTTTAAACTTAATGCACAACTCAAAAACCCTGCCTAAGTATCTGTCGTTTCCGAGGACTCGTGCCACGATGTACGGACCTCGATATTTGCGCTCTAGCTTTCGTGAATCACCAGTTGCCGGAGGCTCGTGTTCAAGAAGAACCAAATCATTTTGATTGTTTATTGTGGGTCGGCTATGTTTAGTGTCAAAACGTTTCTTCCAAGTTTCCAAGTTGTCCCATCTAGAGATTTATGTGATTTAACAGAATTTTCTTATAAGTGCTAAAAGAATGTGAACAAGATTTTAGTTCAAGAGGTAAACTATTCCAAGTTCTCGCAACTCTAACTAAAAATAAACGTGAGAAAACGTCATAATGGATGAGAGGAATTAAGTTGAGGATTTCTAGACGAGCGCAAAAAATCAAAGTTACGACATAATTCAAAGGGAACACCACATTTAAGGGTTTTAAAAAAGAAAGCAATGTACGCAGTAGTACATTATTTTTGAACTAAAAATTCTAAGGCGCAACTAGTACAGTGCCAGCTCGCTAATCCGAAGGTGTGTAATCCGAATTATTCAGTAATCCGAATTGAATTTATGACATATTACCAGATTTCGAAATATTCACTCACTATTCACTCATGGTCAGGAATAAAAAATGTTATACACTGTTGTGTGCTCTTTTATTCGTGTTTAAAAACAGAAAAAAACCTTTGGTATATTTGTTCTTGTATAAAAGTAGTTTCAGTGTTTATTGTTTCTACAAAACACATGAGATAATAAGAGAATTTTTTTTTCCTTATATTTGTACATGTGAGAATTGTTTTTTAAACTTCTTTTGTTTGTTTTGCATTAACACACATACTTCCAAATATTCACTTGGTATTTACATTATAATCTCTGTTGTGTTTTGCTTTATTCGCGTTGTTGTATTTGTATAGTTTTTTGTTTCTACAAAAAACATGAGATTATTTATCATGAATGTTTGAATTTTTCAATTCATACATAAATATTTATGAAAACTAAAAAAAAACACATTTTTAACAATTAGTGTCGCGATTAGTGTTTTTTTTATTTCTTTTTTTTACTTTTTTAAATTAAAACTACTGCACGTAAAAGAACAAAATTAAATTATAATTTATTTTATATTTTTTTTATTAAAACTTTAAAAAAACTTAACACAACACTTTTAAAATAAAATAATTCATTAAAAAAAGTTTAAATTAAATATTGAAATTTGGACATATGCATGTAGGTACATTTAGATGAAAAAAAATAAAAGCACCATGAATAAACGACGCTTAAAAAAAAACAATTTTATCATGTACAAATCAAGGCAACAAATACTATTTAACTGTTAAATTTTAACAAGAACAAATGAAGCAAGAGATTTTTGTGTTTTAAAATGCGAATAAAGCAAAACACAACAGAGATTAAAAAATTATGAGCGCAACGATTAGCCTCTCATATTTTAGTATTTGGAATTTTTTACTTCTCACTAACCACATACGCGCATATGTAGAAACTGGAAAATAAAAAACAACTGTATTCATGTGCTTAAAAATAAAAACAATTCTTAGCAAATCATTTTACAGTGCGAGAATAAAACAAAAAACTTTGCAAGCATTATTGATGTCAGTTTATCATGTATGTTGGATTTTTAGTATGCATACATGAATATTTTCGAACCCTGCATATTACAAACTCTATAGTTCGCATTGATTGCAAGTTCGCTGAACCGAATTTTTATTTATTTTATTTTTCTCCTTTTTATAATTTTAAGAACCGCATTTCTGTGCAAACTTTGAAAATTTGCAACTAATTTTACCGCAATAATGACGTGTGAATTTCTGAAGAGGAAATTCTTAGCTGGATTATTAAATCTGACAATACTTCATGGAGCATGTGCACTGCAAGAGAAGCAACCGTACATCACAAATTTTGTATTTAAAAAAAACATAACATTTAAAAGAAGCTTAACTCCCGTATTCATTAAAAACAAAATTGGTCTTGAAATATATTTTCAGAAAAATTTGTATAGATATTTTGTTGGAAAATACGTTTGATACAGGGCGAATTCATACAAGGTGGTATTATTTTGCAAACGTTTACAACGCTGTAAAATATTTTAACGTTGTGTTAAATATTCAAACAAATATTTCATTTTGTTTTTAATTTTAAATTGTGTGTTTTGAAATATAATAACTTGAAAAAATTTTAAATTTCATAATTTTAATCGATAATTATAGAATATATTTAAGATTCCCCAGAACCACCAGAAATGTATACCATTTTGACACAAGGTTATTATCAGCTGTTGCTTACGTAGCAAGATAAGGTCACCTGTACTTAAATTCTGTAACTTTTTAACGACAAAAATTTGTCGTTAGGTAGAAAATTTCAAGTAAAAATTTTAAAAATTGACTACTTAACGACACATTTTTGTCGTTAAAAAGTTACAGAATTTCAGTACTGGTGTAAATTCGCTTTGGTTTGCTATCTAAATTATGTTTTTAGAATACAAAACTTAATTTTTTCATTCTTGATTAATAAAAATAAAATAAATAAGTTTTAAAATCCTAGTCTGTGCTTTATTTTCGGATATAGTGAATTATAATACATAATAACAGCACATCCAGTAATCCGAATATCTCGTTAATCCGAATAAGGGTCTGCAATCATTAATTCGAATTAGCGAGCTGGCACTGTAACTTGATCACGAATTCTAAGACTATATACAAATCGCAATATTCTGTTAATAATACGTTCACATTTATTTAGGACATAGATCGATGACACAGAAAAAAGCTCACTACATACATACAATAATTTAATTAGACATGAGGAGAACATAAACTACACGATGTTTTATGTACTTTGGTATATATGAACTAAGGGAGTACAACCTTCTTAGAACTCTCATACTGTGTGGCATTTACCAGCAATTTAAACTCTATTTTTTTTTTTTTTATAATTTCCTACCTTATCCCGCGAAGCTTTATGCTTGTATGCTGGAAATATGGTCAACGTGCCGTTTAAACGAAAGATATCGATCAAGATAAACTCTAATGGCCAATTTTCAGGATTGATACTAAAACACATTATTTTTAAAATCGTTTTAAATACAAAATTCTCTTCTTCACTAAAAACTTAAGTGGAACTTAAGTCACCTATGTAGTACACTTAATTTTAACTTAAGTTTCCATTGTAATATTTTAGCAAGGTGGCCTCAATATCACAACAATATAACAAAACAGGCAACAAAGCATTAACAGTCAGCTGTTTTTTCAGACCACCTTGTAAATAAATACACTTGCTTATATTTTTTTTTTTGTATTTAGTAGTGCTACCATACTTTTATCTTAAATAAATAAGACTTTTCAAATAAAACTCAAAATACCAATCTGTATTAAAATACGATTTAAGTTTATATGAAAATTAACTTAATTGTAGTAATATAGGATCTGGTAACATTATTACATAAGTTCTGGTAACACTAGTGTTGTAGTTGTTACTGCGCTTAAGAACCGTTTCTACTTTTGAATAATAAAGTCCCGTTTTGAACATATACATTAAAGTAGAACATTTATTTAAAACACGAGTGTAACAAAATATAGAATCTTTACAATACAAGGTCAAACTAAGAAGTGAAGTTAAAAGAATAAAATTACATTTGTTAACTAACAGAAAGAACAGAAATAATGGGAAAACAACAAAGTAAATAACGTTGCCAGATTTAAGGCTTTATGGCTTGCCGACATCTCCCCCTTTTCAGGAAGGCGAATATCTTCTTGGAGCTTGCCGTCGTCTTATTGACCTCCTCGGCTCCACGGACTCAATAGCGAGGCCAGGTACTTCTAAGAGTTGCGATGTAGTTGGTTCCGATGGTTGTAGCTGTACTGAATTAGGTAATTCACTGCCGCTGTCGGGTGACGTTGCATCTTCTTCATAGCTATCCGAGTAAGTTATATGTGGTTCGTGATCACCCGTATAACGCTGCCGTAGTTGGTTTATATGGGCCCTTATGAGTGTATTACGACGACCTGTTGAAATCAGCACGTTGTAAACTACTGCGCCGACCCTTTCGACTATTTCTCCTGGCACCCAAGACATTTTATTTTTATAATAAGTTTTCGCATAAATTTTGTCGCTGACGTTAAAAATGCGTACCTTAGCTCCGTGTTTTCTATTATAACATTCTTCCATACTTGAGTTACGCATGTTACTCGTGGCTGGATTTGATTTTAACAAATCTAGAGTTGTTTGGATACGTCTTCCAACAAATATTTCAGAAGGTGATTTACCGTCCGGAGCACTTTGGCGTTGCTCTATAATGCAATAATAAGTTTAATAAATTTTCTTTATCATCAGGGTTAGCATCACAATATGATTTTTCCAGGGCTTTTTTTATTGTCTCGACAAACCGCTCTGCTTGCCCATTAGACTGTGGGTGATAAGGTGGAGTTCTGATGTGCTTGATTCCTCGCCCTTCACAAAAATTTTGAAAAAATGAACTGGTGAATTGGGTACCGTTATCCGATACTATTAGTTTTGGTTGGCCATATCTCGAAATAAACTCATGCATCAATTTGGTGATTTCCCTTGATGAAATTGTTTTTGTTTGCATCACCTCAGGCCATTTTGAGTACGCGTCGACCACCATTAAATAGTATTTACCTCTTAGGGGCCCCGCGATGTCTATATGCACCCCATCTAAAACTGTTGCTGGTATAGGCCATGAGCTTAATACAGATTTAGTAGGCGAAGGTGCTACTAAAACGCAATTTTGACATTGTTTTACGAATAGTGATATCTCAGCATCTATATTTGGCCAATATACATAGGATCTTGCCAGGCTTTTCATGCGTTCGATACCTTGATGTCCTTTATGTAACTGGTGTAGAATTCCACGTCTAAAAACTTTTGGAATCACCAACCTTTCCCCGGCCATGATGCAATTGTTGACTATGCTTAAAGATTCCCTTCGATAGTAATAGGTTTAATAGGCAAGGGAATATTTGATGATGTAGGCCAAACGTTTGTGATACACTTAACGACCTCTTGTAGCTCTGTGTCTTTTGCCGTTGCTATACGAACCATATTTTGAGTCACTGGCAGATGTTTAATGTTGTTCTCAATGATGAAATTAAAATCGTCTTCAGTTTGGATAGCTGCTACTATAAAATCGTCATTTTGCTGTTGCTTCCCTACAAGGCGTGAAAGGATATCGACATTTCCAAAATCATTTGTGTTAACATATTGAATTTGGAAATCATAGCCAATTAAAACGAGAGCCCACCGCTGCAACCTGTTTGCTGTGTGGGTTGGAATACCTTTTTTCGATCCAAAAATTGCAATCAAAGGTTTGTGGTCTGTCAACAACGTGAATTTCCTTCCATAAATCATACGATGGAATCTCGTGCATGCAAAAACTAATGCCAAAGCTTCTTTTTCGATTTGGCTATACCTCTGCTCCGCTGGTGTTAGCGCTCTTGAAACGTGGTAAATTGCCTTCCTGGTTCCATCAGGCATATCGTGAAAAATTTGTGCACCAAGTCCAACCATGGATGCGTCGGCTGCCACAAATATGGGTAATTTGCTTTTGTAGTGTGTTAAGAGCAAATTTGATTGTAGAATTTTCTTGAATTGTTGAAAAGATGACTCACATTTTGCATCCCAGTTCCAATTTGATTCGGCTTTCAATAAATTGTCAAGGGGATGTCTCAGATCACGCATACGTTTAATGTACTTGCCGTAATAATTTAAAGCCCCCAAAAAGGAGCGAAGTTGAGATATGTTTTGTGGGCGTGGCATGTGTGATACGGCTTCTATCTTTTTAGGGTCAGGACGAATACCACCTGATTCTATTACGTGGCCCAGGTAGTTAATTGAAGTTTGAAATACGTCGCACTTTTCCCACTTTATTGTTAGACCATGATCATGAAAACGTTTGATGACCTCTCTGACTTTTGTAAAATTTGCATCAAGTGTTGACGTTGCGATTATCACATCGTCCAAATAAGCTATGACACCATCGAGCCCTGCCAGTATCGTGTCCATAGCCTTTTGGAACGCACCAGGTGCGGATGTTACTCCTGGAGGCAAACGATTAAACAAATACAACCCTTTGTGTGTTGTTATGGCTAGTAGTCTTTTTGATGTTTCATCCACTTCGAACTGTAAATATGCGTCCGAAAGATCAATCTTACTAAAAAATTTGCAATTTGACATCTTGGCGAAAATTTCATCTGCGTGTGGTATTGGATATAAGTTGGGTTCCATGCACTGATTCAGCCCTGTTGATTAGTCTCCACAAATGCGAATGCTGTTGTTAGCCTTACGTACAACGACTATTGGTGCCGCCCATTCTGAGTGTGTGGCTTGTGTTATAATGCCTTCGGATTCTAGTCGGTTTAATTCAGCTTCCACTAATGGTAATGTTGCATACGGTACCGGTCTTTTTGCTTTAAATACCGGTGTACTATTTGGTTTTGTATACAACGTGACATTAAATTTGTTGCAATGTCCCGTTTTGGGCTGAATTACCGCCGGGAAATATTCACGAATTTCATTTAAAATTGTATTACGATCTACAACTGCCGAAATTTGTTTGCAGATGTGATTTAAGCTACAATTCCAATAGCCAAATTTGTCTTTTAAGTCTGTGTCAAAAATGTTTAAATTTTCCAACCCTGTAACACAAATTTTTGCTGTGTGTTCTTTATTGTTGTGTCGCAGTGTAGTTCTAAATTCCCCAATGATAGGTATTTTGTTGTTAGAAGCATCCGATACTTTTTGCATACAAGGCTGCAATTTCGGTTTCCCAATTTTTATCCAGTTTGATTTTGATATTATAGTCACATCGGCCGCTGTATCTAATTGTAGTTCTTCGTGATGGTTGCGTTTGTGCAGTAAAACAAACTTTCTGCGATCTATGTACATGACTTTTTACCGTTTTGACATTTTTTTGAAACGTTGGCGTCGCTGCCACTACGTTCGTACGGCGTTCGTTGTTGTTTTTATCATCGCTTCCCCTACGGTGCTCGTTGCGTTTGTATGCTTGCCTGCGCCCATTTTGTTGTTGATATTTGTGGTTCTGCTGGACGGGTTTTTTAAAACATCCACAATAACCCTCTTTATGACCGATTTTACCACAAGTCTTGCATTTATGACTAGTGTAAGTACATTCTTTAACAAAGTGCATAGACCCACACTGCCAACAGGGACGCTTTGGGCCATCAACTTCGTTCTTGTTTGAGCCGAAATTTACGTTTTCAGTGGTTGCGTGATGTCTTAGTTTGTTGTTCTTGTATTTCAAAGCCCTTACCTGCGGTGTTTGTGTTTCCACTAGGTTGGTGTCATTCTTGAGTATCGTCATACGTTGTATTTCTGTTGTAATCTTCTCCAGCGTTATGTCTGAAGTACTTTCCAGCATTGATATTAACTTACTGCGTATTTCTGTATAAAGCTGGGATCACACGATTGCCGCAAATGCACCAATATGACACAATTATTATTGTGCTTTATTGACGCTCAATAATGAAATTGCAACAACCAAATTTTCTGAAATCACACGATTGCCCTGTTTTATACAAATTTAATTGCCGCTAGTTGGTACAAAGCGAAATGGTTACAACAATTGCCGCAGAACAGTCACACGATTGTTCTTACTTATGTATATTAACTGCGAAAACAGCTGTTGTGGTAGCTTTTTTATTTGTTTGAAAGTTCTTGTTGGATTGTTCATTGAAAAAAATTAAATGATTAATGATACAAATCATATACTTAATCAAATTATTGTTGAATAGTTTTATTTAATTTTTTAAGATATTCTAAAAATTAACAGTCTGTTTAACAATTTCGTATGTGTAGGTTCGAATAGAAATATCTTTAATAAAAATATTCGCACAGCACAGCTCAATAGATACTTAAAATAATTAATTAAAAAAATTTAAATGCAAAATAAATAAATACATACATACATATTTATTTTCATTACCTACTAAAAGAAACACAAAAAAGTAAATCTAATAAAAAAGGCAAATATTGGCGCGTATTGTGTTGTTTGATTGCCGCACAAGAACACAATAAATATTGGTGCATTTTTGTCATTTTTATTGACGCGCGGTTGCATAGAAAACAGTCACACGATTGCCGCACCAGGGTTGCATTTGATTGGTAAAAGTAAGCACAATATTGTCCTCGATTGGTACATGAGCCATTTGGTTGTGCGGTCACACGATTGGCGCATTAAAAAGTGTGAAAATTGGTGCATTGCGGCAATCGTGTGATCCCAGCTTAAGACGGCGATTGTATACCAATGACAAAAATAAGGCAATTTAATTGTTGCGTTGACATTTGTGCATGTTGAAAACGTTCACATTGTTTGTTCACTCTGCCGGCATACATAACGATGTCTTCGTTGTCATCTTTTTGTATCCTAAGACAGTTGTAGCGAACACTGAACAACGATTCCTTGCAATCAAACAAAGCTTTCAACTGTCTCAAGGTATCTGCAAACTCTAACTCTTGAGGCTTTCGTGGTAACAAAAAATTCGAATACTTGTCGTATACGTCTTGGCTTAATTTGCGAAGAATTAGCCGAACTTAAGATGCATCATCTAGAGGTTTTGCATCTTCAGCGAACAACACCTCATACCGGTTGTACCAGTTGGTAAAATAAGCGTCAGACTCGGGATCGAAGCGAAATTCATCAATGCTTTTAGCTAAAACGTCCATCAAATTCTCGTGCCCTGCTTGTGTTGAAGATTGTGGTGCCGCTGCACTGCTGGGGTTTGTTACAAAATTGGCGAGTTTGTCTAATAGCTCTTGCTGGCGTTTAGCAGTTTCCGTTTGTTGAGTTAAAATTTTTGCCACGACCGTTTCTTAGGTAGACATTTTCCCTTATATTTCTTAAAAAAAAAACGAATACTTGACAATAAAATAAAAATCCACAAATCCTCGTCGCCACTGTTGTAGTTGTTACTGCACTTAAGAACCGTTTCTACTTTTGAATAATAAAGTCCCGTTTTGAACATATACATTAAAGTAGAACATTTATTTAAAACACGAGTGTAACAAAATATAGAATCTTTACAATACAAGGTCAAACTAAGAAGTGAAGTTAAAAGAATAAAATTACATTTGTTAACTAACAGAAAGAACAGAAATAATGGGAAAACAACAAAGTAAATAACGTTGCCAGATTTAAGGCTTTATGGCTTGCCGACAACTAGCATATAAGATTTGGTAACACTAAGATAAGAATGAGCAGAGAAGCTGCAACTAACTTCACTTTTGTATATGGCGGTTTCCTGAAAAGGTAATAAAGTAAAAAGTTTAAGACATATAAAAAAGTCTACCTCAATTTATTTGTGTCCACAAACAAAGTTTGCCTTGGTAATTATTACAAATATCAGGTGTGGGGTGCATCTTAAGTTCCTCACGAATTCTGGTAGACAAATTTGCACAGATTGCAAAGAGAGTCGGAAATAATTATGGATTTGCGACCAAGTCGACAGACAT
Source organism: Pollenia labialis (assembly GCA_949318255.1). Taxonomy (NCBI): domain Eukaryota; kingdom Metazoa; phylum Arthropoda; class Insecta; order Diptera; family Polleniidae; genus Pollenia; species Pollenia labialis. The sequence goes on from OX439141.1 coordinate 63,078,400, forward strand.
TAATGGCAGCTTTGGCATCGACAGGGGTCGAATACCCTGAGTCGGCCACATTGAGCCAACTAAGAGTATTATATGCGGAAGTAAATCCGACGGAAAATGTGCTGATAGAAAACCTTTAACATAATGATGAATTTGCTGAGCATAAGCAACAGACTATGGTTATGAATGTGTCCGATGGTAGGTTATCAAGCAACGTGTGTGCCACAAACTCTACTGCGGGCGAAATATGTAATAACATAACGACTAGGGTAAATACTATTATCGATGAAGCTGATGCCGAGGTCTAGAACAGAAATTGGACTGATGCTATTAAACCTGCTGTCCACGTGCCCGAAGTCAATGTTGCCCAAACTTCTGCCGCCCCTAGAACCTCTGCGGTAATGACACCGATGTACAAGTCCGCAGCCGCCGTAGACAATGTCACCACGGCACAAGATACTAGAGCCCATGACGAGTCCGCCGAAAGGGAGCTAAAAAGTCTACAACTTCGTTTACACAGAAAAAATTATTTTTCGAATTCAAACAAAAAATTTGTAGTATCAAAACATTTTTTGTCTGAAATCGGTCCTACAAACAAATTCGCATATTCAAACAACTTATTTGCATTTTGTTTACTAAAAAAAACACTGATTTTTTCAAACAAATAATTTACAGAATCAAACAAAAAGTTTACTGAAATTCATATAAATTTCAAACAAATAATTTTGCTGAATCAAACAAAAATGTTTTGCACAAGCAATGACGCGCACCCAAGCTATCACTGAAGGAGAAGATGAAGGCAGAAGCAGAGCGGCGGCTGGCTTTGAGACACATGTTTTGTTTGAATTATTTTTGAACGAAGTCTTGTTTATACACACAATGTTTTTCTTCATCACTCACTGTTGCTGTATCCTTTCCTTGGCTAAAGAAGAAGAAATGTAACAAACAACGGCAGCAGACCGTCTCGATATGTTTTTCGTCATCATTTTATTTTTGTATTTGATGTATTTAAGTAAACAGTTTTCAAAAATTGAATACGGGATTTTGTTTTTCATTCTTTTTTTTCCAACTTTGAAACCAACCAAAAATTTATTTTGTTTCTTATAATGTTGTTGTTGTTTCTGTTGTTTAAAAATGAATGAAACCTTTTTTTACCTGCTATTTTTTTGTTTTTTTACTAATAACCTCGTCGCGCTATTTTATCATCTCTCTTCTTGTTGTACTTTTTTAAAGTGTCCAAAAATAAACTGTATGTGTTTTGTGTTGTTGTTCTTATATTTCGTATAAAGAAGTGTTGCTTACGATCAAATAAAAAATGCAAAAAACGACAACATTAAAGAGCGTTAAATATTTCATACAAAATTATGAAAAATTGAAACCAATAGCGCGTATATTATATTATTGAAAAGTTTTTTTGTTGGTTAAATAAAAATCAAACAAAAATATTAATTGAATCAGTAAAAAAATTTGTAGAAATTAAAAAAAATTTCAAACAATCGTTTGTTTGAAAATAATTCGGCAATAATTTTTTCTGTGTAGAAATTTTGAAATTGCAACAACAAATGCAGCTTCTAGAAACGCATTCACAACCAGTGCAGAAAATATGTCATATGGATATGGCGCAGCTCGACTCAGCGGTGCCAGCGTTTTCTGTGGACGACCACTACGATATCGTAGTCGCAACATATGACGACTACGCAACCGCATGTAATTACACACTGAAGGATAAATATGTGGGTGTACGACGACGTCTTGAGGGAACAGCAAAGAAGTACGCTGACAACTTAGGCCTATTGGAGTACCATGAGTTACGAACGAAGCTGGTGAAAATGTTTAAGCGAACGGTATCGCGGCAGGAAGTGTAGCGCCAACTACGCTTACGTACTTAAGGGGCCAACGAATCGTGCTTGAGCTATTTAGTCTCCATGCAATCAATAGCATCGAAAGCAGATATCTCCGAGGAAGAACTCGTAGATATGATCGTGGATGGTATACCTGACAGTAGCAATGCGGTTACATATTTGTATGGAGCTAGGACCATCGATGAATTAATAGTTCGAATGGACCGTTATGAATATCGACGTAATCATACGCGCACAGCGAAAGCTCCAGCAACAAATATCAAGCAGAAGGTGTTTACTGCAAGTGAAAATAACGCCAATAAATTACCCGATACCTAGGTCCGCTGCTATAACTGCTCTCAGTTTGGACATTACCAGTCCCAGTGCCAGAAGCCAAGTCGTCCCCCAAACTCTTGTTTTGTCTGTGCAGAGGTGGGACATTTTCATCAGAATTGCCCAAAAAAGAAGACGCTATCAGCTGCCATAATAGAAGCCGACAGAAATGAGGTTGTAGATGTATATCAACAGGTAAGTGTTGCCTTCTTTAAACAAAATAAGCGCACTGAATTAACGGAATTAATTTCCCTATTTAATTCGGGTAGCCCCATTAGCTGCGTTCGTGAATCTCTCGTGCCTTTTAATACATATAATCCTACTTTGAAAACGTCATACCGTGGTATGGGGAATAAGGAAATTAATATAGTAGGTCGTGTCCGGGGTGATATTGTATTTGAAAATAGAAGTATTAACCATGAATTTTTAGTTTTGCCAGATGAAGAGGCTGTTGTACCAATATTGATCGGACGCGACCTAATGTCAAAATTTAATGTAAGCTTATGTAAAACAAAATAAAATACGAAAGAGATGAAATTTTGAATTTAAATAAAAATAAAATAAAAAACAAGTTGAATTATAAAACAATCAGTGCGCTTGTATCGTTTAATATTTATAGAGTTCCAAATGTTGAAAACGAAGTCCCAGATGTTAAAAATATTTGTTTGATAGATAACGCCAATTTTTGTAAATATGATAAGATTAATAACATTAAATTAGTAAAAGTCGACCAACTTGCTTCTGAACTAGAAAGACCTACTGAGCTGGTGATAAGTGAATTAGACATAATCGCCAAATATCGGGAATGCGAACCCTTAGTACATCCAGTTTGTGTAATTGAAAAAACTGAAGCCCGTTTGAATATATCGGACGATATGACAGCTGCAGAGGCTCTCGCTTTGAGGTCAGTGATAGACACTAATTATTTTGGAAAAATTTAATACGACTGCAGACATTGGAGGTTTTAGTATGAAAATTAAATTGACAAACGATGTTCCTATATATAGTGGTCCCCGCCGACTTTCGTACCGCGAACGTGATGAGGTAAAATTAAAACTTGAGGAACTCTTGGAAATGGGTATAATCCGACCTAGTGAATCCCCCTATGCGTCCCCTGTAGTATTAGTTACGAGGAAAACTGGTGATTTAATAATGTGCGTGGATTACCGGTCGATTAATAGAATTACTGTAAGGGATAATTATCCCTTGCCAATTATTAAAGACTGTCTTGATTATTTAGGTAATAAGAATTTTTTCTCTACTCTAGACTTAAAGAATAGCTTCCACCAGGTCCCGATGCACGAGGATTCTATTCAGTATACGGCTTTTGTAACGCCATTGGGACAATTCGAGTTTTGTTATATGCCATTCGGCCTTAAAAATGCAGGTGTGGTTTTTCAGCGATTTATTAACATGATATTGAGGGACATGATTGACAAAGGAAAAATAGTAGTATATCTGGACGATATAAGTATAGCGACAAAGACATTTGAGGAACATGTAGACGTATTACGTTTGTTGGGCAAGGCGGGGTTGAGACTGAATTTCGAGAAGTGCAAATTTGCATTTAGGGAACTCGATTATTTAGGGTATAGAGTTAATATGCATGGTATTCGTCCGAATGGGGATCATATAGAAACGATTCAAGGCTATCCAGTACCCAGAAACCACGAGGAGGTTGAAAGGTGCTTAGGACTATTTTCTTTTTTCCGGAGATTTGTCCCGAAATTTTCGAGAATAGCTAAACCGTTAACAGAGTTAAGAAAACAAAGTTTTTCGTGGAACAATGAATGTATGGAAGCCTGTCTTGGCGGTATACAATCCGTTTTGCGAGACAGAACTACATACGCTAAAGGTTACGGTTCAGTACTCTTGCAGAAACAGGAGGATAAAAGATTCCACCCAATAGCGTACTTTTCGAAATGTACCTCGAAGGCAGAGGCTAATTATCACAGTTTCGAACTGGAAACTCTAGCTATAATATATGCTCTAAGACGGTTTCGGGTATATCTGGAGGGCATTCCATTTACTATTGTGACGGATTGTAACTCACTCACTTTGACGTTAAATAAGAAATTGATAAACCCAAGGATCGCAAAGTGGGCCTTAGAATTGGAAAACTTTGATTGTAAAGTCCGACATCGGGCGCCGATTGTTGCCGCAATTGAAGCGTATGATGTAGATTTAAATATTCAGATTACTCAAGATAGGGACGATAATATCCGTAATATTCGGGAAAAGTTAGGGAAGGGAAACGTGGAAGGTTACGAATTGGAAAACGGATTGGTATTTAGGTGTACAGAACAAAATCGTAGACAATTATATGCACCTGCGGGAATGGAGGAAAATATAATACGTGTGATACATGAAAAATACGGCCATTCTGGAGTCGAAAAATGTTATAATAATTTGAGAAAGTATTATTGGTTCCCAAAAATGAAGGAGAAGATTGATCAATTCATAAGAAACTGCCTTAAGTGCATATACTATTCTGCACCTAGTAGAATGAATAAAAGAAATTTATATAACATAAAGAAAGAACCTGTGCCCTTTGACACGTTACACATCGACCATTACGGGCCATTACCGTCGATAAAGTCAAAGAGGAAATATATCCTAGTGGTTGTCGACGCTTTTACAAAATTTGTGAAACTGTTCTCAGTAAACTCTCCAGGGACAAAAGAGGTCTTATGTGCGTTGGAGAAATATTTTAAAAATTACAGCAGGCCCAGACGAATAATAAGTGACCGGGGGACTTGCTTTACATCTAATGAATTCGGGAAATTTTTATCTGATCGTAATATAATTCATGTTAAAATATCGGTGGCATCGCCACAATCGAATGGTCAAGTGGAGAGGGTTAATAGGGATCTAAGGACAATGTTAGCTAAAAGAACTGAACCAATCGAACACAGTGATTGGGTGGAAAAATTATCTAAGGTAGAATTCGCTATTAACAACACCCTCCACCGTTCGATAGGGCAAACCCAGAGCATGATGCTATTTAGAATTGAACAACGCGGCGAGACAGTGGACGAGTTGACTGAGTATTTGCAGGACGTTTATGGCGACACTAATAGGGAGTGAGATTCGATTAGAGAACGGCCCTCTCAGACTATAGAGAAGTCTCAACCATACAACCTGAAATATTTTAACGAACATCATAAACAGCCAAAAACCTTCAGTGTGGGGGATTTGGTAGTTTTAAAAAATGTTGATACAGGGGCCGGTGTAATCAAAAAGCTCATACCAAAATATCGAGGGCCATATATTATTCAGAAGCAACTGGGTAACGACCGGTATGAAATAACGGATGTTGAGAATTGTCAAGTAACGCAAAAGTCGTTTGAAAAATTGGCTGGAACTTGGGAATGTTAATGGTAGCATTTTAGAGAACTATGAAGGCAACACTTACGAAAGCAAGGATTATGAATATTTGGATAAGGCTAGTAGTGATTGTGAATATGAGGATTACGAATTTTTAGATGAGGAATTTTGATGAATTAGTGTCAATCGAGGTCGATTGAATTGTCAGGTCGGCCGAGATTGTGGTAATATAGGATCTGGTAACATTATTACATAAGTTCTGGTAAAACTAGCATATAAGATTTGGTAACACCAAGATAAGAATGAGTAGAGATGCTGCAACTAACTTCACTTTTGTATATGGCGGTCTCCTGAAAAGGTTATAAAGTAAAAAGTTAAAGACATATAAAAAAGTCTACCTCAATTTATTTGTGTCCACAAACAAAGTTTGCCTTGGTAATTATTACATAATATAGATTTAAATACAATCCTGAAAATTGGGCATAAGACATTTTAAATTATCTACAAACTGAATAGCCTCCCAATTTATATAAATTGATTGATTGAATTGACAGACATGATTACTGAAAGCCAACTGAATAGCTTTGGTTTAAGTAAGATTTATTGAAAGATTATTAGCTGACATCCAGTTTGAAATTCTTAGTAAATGACTATTAACAGCTGACTCAAAATCATGTCCTGGATTTATCTCATTAAATAACAGTTGCACATAATCGGCAAAAACATACGACTGACAAAAGTTGTTACACATAATGTCAATGCATTCATTAAAGTACATAAAAAAAAACAAGGGCTCTAAGACGGAACCTTGGGGTTCCCCAGAGGTCACAGCACCTGTATTAGAATCAGTATCAGTTAACGAAATGTATTGAAAACGTCCATGAAGGTAGGAAAAAATTAATTTGCAACCTGTCCTAGAAAAATTAAATGTTTCTCTAAATTTACACAGCAATTTGTAGTGATCAATACGGTCAAAAGCTTTACCAAGATCCAAGGAAACCAATACGCAGCGCCTGTGTTCATTTAAGTGCCTTCTAACTGAATCGGTTAGAGAAAGTTGCAATTGGTGGAATTATAATTATTACGAAATTGATTTTGATGCAATAAATTGGATTCATTAGTATGCCGTAAAATTTGGCCTTTAATTTTTGATATTGCGGGCTTGATAAAGCTGCCTGCTTTTGGTATAGGTACAACCTGTGCCAATATCCATGATGTAGGAAAAGTAGAAACAGTAAAAATTGTGTACACAACATGCAGGAGTATATTTGATATGAGAGGATATATAAGCTTAATAAATTTAATGGGTATAGTATCATGTCCCGTAGCGTTTGATTTAATCCTTTTTATAGCTAGTATTAATTCATTTTCAGTGATATTTTGAAAAGAAAAATTTTCCAATTCATCGACCAATTCATTATAATCTTGGGCTAGAGTTGGAAAGAAAACCGTTGTTTAAGTATTTAACGTCAGCCCCATTTAATGGATTTTCATCTACTCCCACACAACCGAGATTTTTAAGTTTTCTCCAAAACTCCTTACTATCCGCTGTATAAAATAAACGTAAGCCTAATTTTCTACGCTCCTTTTGAAGTCGGATTGTTCATAGCGATTGATTTGCATACGCAATTCTTTTATTCGCCCCTCCAATTGCACCACACGTTCTGACAAATCATCGGACTCCGATCGTGATGCTATATGTGTATCTTTTTAGTTGTGACTTTCGATGCGATTAATCAATTGATTCTTCTTACCAGAGTATGAAACTCCAATATCCCTGCACTTCGCCTGCAGTTGTTTCACAGTAAAGGTGCGTAAATCTTCCATCGCGTCTGCGGGAGTTCAGATCTCACTTCTGAAATATTGTCAAATGATTGATCTTAAATTGTTCATAAAAATAACAAAACTTTTATTATTTTCAAAATATTTTGTTATTCGTGCTTAATTCCCAGTTTTTATTATTGATAAAAACACTTGAAATTTATTGTTGATGGGATAAGCTATTCCTATGCGCATTTCACTGGTTGCTTAGGCCAGATCATCAGGAAACTTCATCCATAAAGATTTTCGAAAAACTAAAGATATTAAACCAAATAAAATTGTTAAACGTATAAGAATTATAGCAAGAGTTCTACTTGTAATAATATCAAAGTTTAAACAAAACAACATCAACAATAAACAGTGGGCTCATCTCATCTTACACTCCCCACTACAATTAGTTGAAATTCTCTCAACATTAATTGTAGTTGTAAGTAGGTTAAGAAAAACAAAATAAAAACAACAACAACTTACAAAAGATGTTGTCAATTAAGTGTTTTTTAGGCCATGCAAAATAATAAAAACTGTGAATTAAGCACGAATAACAAAATATTTTGAAAATTTAAATTTTGTATTCCCAAAAATTGAAATTACTTTCTTTTATTATTTAGTAATAAAATAAATAGTTTTTATTTCACGAAACTTTAATTTAATTTGTAGTTTTCAATTACATGGAATCTTCTAGAATTAATTACTTTCAAGCGGTGTCAAGATGACTCGTCAAAATTTAATGTCCGTTTTTTCCTCCTTTTCAAAAAACACAACAGTTTCCAACGTACACAAGGTTGCATTAATAAGTATGAAAAATAATCGGTTCCATTTTATGTTGACAAATATTAAAGTTTGTATTATTTAGGTTGCTTAAATATGTAGTTGAGAAGGTTTTGGCGCGAACGTCGGGATAGTGAAACAAAAGATGATTTGTGCTTTGTACATTGCCTTGGGTCCAATTATTGCCATCCGTTATATTAATTTTATATACATGATCTTTACACATTTTGTGATTAGTTCTCAGCCTGTTAATCAATGCGAATTTGTGGCCGGAAAATCCCGACTTGGGAGATGTGCGTCTCTCTATGTTAAACTGCATTTGTTTTCCTATTCATCTCTATATTCATTAATTGAAATCGTAGTTGAAAAATATGAACTAACACCAATGACTCAAACAAGATTTAACATTCACACCCAACAGTATCATTCACTGCGAATTTTTGGTTGCTTTAACATTGATATCAGCGTTACCGTTTTGGTTTTATTTTTTGTGCTTTGTTGTGATACGGTCATGTATTCTTAACCCCGCATACGATTGGAATTTTTTAATTAATCACATATGATTTTGTAATATAAATATTAAGCGAATGGGCGCAAAAAATAAATGATTTTTATTTCAATAATTTAAAATAATAGTGAACAATTATCAAAAACGAAAAAAATTAAACAAAGAAAAACATTTTAATTTTAATTTCTTATTGTTGGTGTTATTGTAAAATATAATACATAACTAGCTGTCCCGGAAAACGATGTTTTGTCATATAAATTAAGTCTAGAAAGAGGAATTAAGAGCTTTTTTATTTTTAATACTGAAGTATGAAAATAAAACAGATATAATCAATTTTTATTGAGAAGAGCAATTGCTTATACGATATTTTTTGTCAGTCCGTCTTTAGCCAACACAGCCAAACTCGATGGCTTCCCGACGCGAGAACATGCCATTTATAAAGGGTTTTTTTATAGAGGGATACAAGTTTAAATCATAATAAAACAAAGCAATATATTTTTGATATCAATGAAACGTTCTTTATTGGATAGAACATTTTATGACATTAATGTTTAAATATGATTTCGGCCATGTGGGCGTCGCAGATTGCGCATAGAAGACGCAATCTGGAACACCAATTTTCAACAACTTTTCGCATTCTGGTCGTCATCGTTTTTAAAGACGTATGGGCCAATGACTCCGCCAGTTGATCCATAATGAAACGTCAAAGCAAATTTAACAAGAAGCAACTACAGGGTATGCCAAATAACTTCTTTTTTTTTTTAATGCTATAAAAAAAAACTACTGAATATTTTCTCAAATTTCTTTTTTTATTTGAAAGTACAATCCTTCCGGTTAATAATGGAAAATAATTTCATTCAACTGGCTGCATCGGCTGGCCATGCAATAGCCTACACGATCGGTCCAATTTGTAAGCACATTATCGATTGGGTGCAGCTGTATGTCACCAATGGCTTCACGAATATTGTCCTTTAAAGCGTCAATTGTCTTTGGTTTGTCGGTGTAACATTTATCTTTGACGGCAACCCATAATAATAATAGTCCAACGGTGTCAAATTGTAAAAAAAAACTTCAAAAGAATCGGTTAATTAATTAAAAACGTATAGGAGGGGGTGCTTTTAACCTTTTTACTTTATTTTACGCAGTAAATGTTAAAATTTACAGCCTTTATTTCCTTTAAGAATTGAAACTATCATCGGATAATTTATTAATAAGCTATGGGTAGAGAGAGATTTTACCTCTTTTGCCCTATTTTACTCCCTAATTGTTGGAATTTCCAAAAAATGTATATCTTAAAGTTCCTTTAGATATTACAGTGTCTGCATGCCAAGTTTTAAGAAAACCGGTTGATTAGTTAAGAAAATATAGGTAGGGGGAACGTTTACCCCTCTTGCCCTATTTCACGCCCTAAATAATACAAATTATAAGCTATAGTTCCTTTAATATGTAACACTTTTGCCTGCCAAATTTTAAGAAAATTGGTTGATTAGCTAAGAAGATATTGGAAGTTTTACCCACTTTGCCCTATTTTACTTCCTCTAGCGATATGAAATATACATCTTTTCAAAAATTATAAAATGGAAAATTAAAGGCATTTTGTTGATATTTGTATGGGAAAAATGTATAGGAAAAAAAACCATCTACAGACTATCCCCAAAGTACCCTTAAACTTTGGTTTAAATCGCAGTTAGTGGGGGCATGAAGTGTACACTTCTTTTTATATATACATATATAAGGCCCTATTTATAACCAAAATTTAGCCACTTATACATCACACACAATAATCTGCTAACTAGCAGACCGTTTTGGCTTAGCAGAGAGTTAGCAAGAAGTTTATTTAAAACGAATTTTTAGCTGTCAAAAATAATTGAAATATCAACTCTGGAAAGTGTTAGTATATCCAACTATTTGTTTGAAAATCAACTCTGAAATATTTGTTGATATTTCCATTAAGGTTTTTTCCCTCAAATTGTAAAATGTTTAAAAACTAAAATATGGAAAAGAAAGATACAACAAATTGGTAAATGATCTCCAAATTGGGATCAGGATGAAAAAGTAAGTAAATATAATTTTTAAACAAAGTTTATGGTTTCAAATTTAGTTTGGAATAAATTAGACATTATCGAAAAGGCCAAAATTGACACAAATACTAATAGTAAGAAAAAAGAAGCTTGGAATACAGTCCACGAATTATTTAATAAACTATCCAAAACTAACAGATGTTTGGTACAAATTCAAAATCAGTGGCGCACAACAAAGTATGCTACCAAATCCAGAAATTCAGCTTATAAAATCAAATGAAGCAGACTGGTGGCGGTCCACCTTCTGAACCACTTAATAGCATTGAGGAGCAGTTGGTTGCCAGATTGCCCACCTATTTTGAATTAGATTTCAACATCTTTGATAGCAATTCTATTGATATTGAATCTTCCACACTAAATACATTAGACAACTCAACATTAGAAAACCGAGCATGAAGATGATTTTTTGGAAAATATGTATCGTATGAACCTCAAAAGTCAAAAATACCTTAAAGAAATAACGATGAGAAGTGTGATGAAAATTCAAGAAGAATCGAATTACTGGATTGGAGTATTAAGCAAAAGGACTTGGAAGTAAAATACGCAAAAGTTGAATTTGAAAAAAAATTGGTGTCTTTGAAGAAAAAGAAAAAAAGTTTTAGAACTAACTACCTTGCAAATGAGGGAACAACATAAACTACAAATAGAAAAATTGAAAATTGAAATAGACAATTTAATGAAAAGTGGCTATTTTACTTAAATACACAATTTGTAATGTTTTAGAAAATTGTATTCATTAGGCAAATAGTAAATTTCAAAACGTTTGCCAAACTTCATTTAAACATACATATGTACATACATACATATTACTCATTTAATTTATTTATAGAATGGATTATTTATTTTATTTAATTACTGTTATTTTTTTAATATGCTTTTTTTATAATTAAAATTGAAATAAAAATTTATTTTTTTTAAGTATGTATAATAAAAATTTGCTTTCCTTAAATGAGAATTATTTGTTGTAATTATGCTTTTCTGGTGTATTAATTCCCCTATTGCGGTTCTCTACTCAACTCTGTTTGGTCGTGTAAGAGCCAACCCAACTTATGCACAACCAAACTCATTTTAGGTATTGTGGTACCCAACTGTTTTTAGTTGAGTTTGCTATAAAGTTGCCAACTTAAAATATCGATTTGCAAACTTTAAATATAACGTTTGACAAGTGAAAATTTTATAAAATTAAATAATTTTGATTTTTAGTTGAACTGTTTATTTTTTTTTTTAATTTTTGATATTCTTTAATTAGGCTTGAGTTCATCAAATTTAATTTTCATTAAATTATTTTCACTGAGGGAAGGAATTTTACAACTTGGAATTTTTTTTTTTTTTTATTAAAATTTATTGATAATTTTTCTCGGCTGAGCTGGGATTTGAATGTTTACATTTGTACTTTAATTTGTACAAATAAAAATGTCGACGAAAGTGGACAAAAAAACATAATAAACAAATGTATTCAGGTTTTCAAGACAAAGTCTTGACAAAAAGAATACGAAAAAACAGAGGAAAAAGGGCACCGCAGTGGTGCAGTGGGTAGAACACAAAGATCTTCTGACGATAGAAAGTGGTGTTTCTTGAAACATGTAAAGATCAACCCGGGTTCAAATCCCAGCTCAGCCAAGAAAAATTATCAGTAAATATTAATAAAAAAAAAATTCCAAGTTGTAAAATTCCTTCCCTCAGTGAAAATAATTTAATGAAAATTAAATTTGATGAACTCAAGCCTAATTAAAGAATATCAAAAATTAAAAAAAAAAATAAACAGTTCAACTAAAAATCAAAATTGTTCTTAGAAATAGCTATGGCACAAGCTCTAATGTTTACATTTGTACTTTAATTTGTACAAATAAAAATGTCGACGAAAGTGGACAAAAAAACATAATAAACAAATGTATTCTTGACAAAAAGAATACGAAAAAACAGAGGAAAAAGGAGGCAACATGTAATTTGAAATGTAAGTGATAATAACAGCAAATTTCGAACCACCAGTACTACTGGTTAAAGATTAATGTTTGACTGTTGGCTAACGGGCACTGCAGTGGTGCAGTGGGTAGAACACAAAGATCTTCTGACGATAGAAAGTGGTGTTTCTTGAAACATGTAAAGATCAACCCGGGTTCAAATCCCAGCTCAGCCAAGAAAAATTATCAATAAATTTTAATAAAAAACAAAAAAAAAAATTCCAAGTTGTAAAATTCCTTCCCTCAGTGAAAATAGTTTAATGAAAATTAAATTTGATGAACTCAAGCCTAATTAAAGAATATCAAAAATTAAAAAAAATTAAATAATTTTTTAAACTAAAAGTATTTTTAATTGTTGTGTTGAATAAAAAGTATTTATAATAAATATTAGTGTCGATTTATTTTATGATGATGAAATAAATACAAGAAGACAAATTCGTGGTGATTCCAACCCTTTTGAACTTCCCAGTGCCAAGTAAGAACTTCTAATAAGTAAGGAAATTTTCTTGTGCCTGATGAGTTCTTCTTATTTTTGGGGTAGCTGTTGGCCCATCTGCTGATTGGATTATTAGTTCAACTGACTCTGTAAAATTGTCACTTGACGGACTCGCAATTCAAGAGCTGCGAAACAGTATCATCAAGGCTATTTAATGGAACTTCTTGTGATAGCCCTCCCCCTGTCGCTTGAATGTTTCTTTTATTGTTGGCAAAATTTTTCTTTATACTTGTCTTGTAGTGTTTCTAAACCTGTGCCACGAATATTATAATTAGATTAAGAAGTTCATAAGTGTTTAAGAGGAGTTCTTGTCGTGGTCCCAAACTAGTTAACTCCACTATAAACTCTTCCCATAACTCCTTACATGAATTTTTTATCATACCAAACTTTGGTGTTTTCCGCTAGCAATTTCTAAGTTTCTCTAAATAAGTGGGACAAGGCGCTCAAATTGAGCTTGTGTTTTTATTTTCAAACTAATAAAAGTTTTTAAAAATAGCGAAAAAGATATTACAAAAATGTATACATACGATTTCTCCATTTTGTTTTCGATTTTCACCGAATTTAAAAACTACTTTTTAGCAGTTGTGTGTATTTAACATTTTTGTCGACCAAACTTCTACAAATTTGAAAACGGCAATACCACGAAAAAAAAACAGATACACAACTGAATAGCCAACTGCCTGTTGAGTTGAGAATGGCAATGTGAATTTACCAAAGACAACCAAACTGTTAAAAAAGTGGAGAACCGCACGCAATAGGGGCATAATAAATCTCAAAAGAATACTGTAGGGGTTTTTTTTTAAATTTTGCTGAATATAAAGTGCGCGATTTACATGTGCATGTGGTAAATTGTGTTGCGAAGTTTCAGATGCTGTGTCATCCAGAACTGAGCGTTCGAAATATTCATCACTATCTGCAAAAAAGTGAATAATGAAAATAAATTACATGTACATTAGAGCGACTCAAGTTGTATGGAAGCAAAATTCGTTCTCGATGTACCCTCCTAAAAATGAACCTTGGACTTTTTTAATATACCATTTTAAATATTTCGGCTCCAGCATTGACCTCTCGTGAGCTGGACCATTTTGAAAAAGGGTCTATTTTTGCATGTTTTGTTAATTTGAGAATCTGTTTTCTTACCAACATATACAAATTGGGTATCATAAGAAAGGTTTTTTTAAGGCGCGTCCAACTGTGTATACAATTTGTCCAAGGGCGATCATCCATGTCCTTTTTTTTTAAGGATTTTCTGTAAAAAAAAAAAACGGTTTTTGAATTTTTTAGCAGCTAATTGCTGCTAAAACTTGCAGACAAGGTAGAATTTTTCCACCGTTTCTTGTTCCGTTTCCTTTTAGGTCTTCCTTTATCATATTAATTGACTTTTTGCGTTATCTTTTGTAAATAAATAAACTGTGTGCTAACTTCATGCCAACTTTTTGTTATAAATACGGCCGATAATATATATGGGGAATTTCATGTCAAGTGACCCAATTTTGAAATCGATGTCTTCCGATTTGGATGAAAATTGGACCAAGTAGACACAAATTTTCAACAGGATCGGTCAAAAAGTTTCTGACTTATTGATTGACATGAGATTGACATTTTGGCCATGCAGGTGTTCTTTCTCATCCTTGTGACTTATTACCTATTGGTGTTAGCAAAATTTGTTCCAAGTAGCTTAGATAGCTATTTGATCAATCTTTTGAATTTTTTTTTTTTTAACATTTTTAAATTTAAAAATTTTTTTTATTTATTTTTAGCGGGAATGTTTTTTTTTTTTGCTCAAAAGAAAGCTTATGTGTCTTCTTTTAAGGTAGTGTTGGTCGCTTTTGGCTTATGTATTAAAAAAAAATTATTTCTAAATCTATACGAGGGTTTTTAAATTTTAAGCATATGCACTATTTTGGCCTTTTTTGCGATTTGTGTTTAAGTGTTTCTTAAACCGATCAAAATTAATTTTCAAAATAACCACAATAATAATTATTGTTAAAGCTAAGGCACGAGCGCTATGTTTACATTTGTCCTTCAAGTTGTGCTGAAAAAAGGTCAACAAGAAAAAGAAAGACAAAAAAAAATGAAAAAACAAAAAATGTACTTTGGACTTCAAGAAGAATTCTTGACAAAAAGTACGAAAAAACAGAAGTAAGGAAGAACTTGTAAAATCAATTTAAATAGATAATCATTCAAAGCAAATTTCGATCTACCAAATGTTTAGTACAATTTGGTTTAAAGATTGATGATTGACTATTGACTGCCAGCAGTCGTCGATCGCTGCGAGTGTTAAACAGCAAACCCCTCCGAAGAGATTGAGTGTTTGCAATCGAAACATGTAAGGGTAACCTGTCTGTAAAGCCTGGCAAAATTTGGATTAAAAACCATAATAGTTCAACAAAATAACCACAATACTAATTATAGTGTTTCTAAAACCTTAAAAATAAAACTTATGCAGAGAAACAAGACAAATTAACCTTTCCGACGGTATGTAACATACCCAACTATAATGTTATACCATCGATACTGTAATGCCCTCAATATGGTTATCCCAGGAATAAAATCGCTTTTTGTCTGTAGAAATTTTGACAAGTAATTTTTTTTTATTTGTAATAATAATTAAATTAATATATAATAATAATAATAAAAAGATACATAATTTAAAAAATTTAATCTTAATCACATTCGATCCTTTTATATTCCAATTTTTTTACATTTAATTTGTTGTAGCTGATGAAGTGTTAAAGTTTGCAAATTTTCAAAAAGCCAGTCTTTCATCCTCTCTATTTATCGCCCTTATTTTCTGCTTTTTTGCCAATTCTTTCTTGGCGATACTACGTTTGGCTGTTGATTTCGCTGCTGGTTTTTTTTTTTGCTTTAAAAAGAAATCGCAGAAAACTTTTTCAAATTGAGTCTTCCATCGACAAGCGGTATAAAAGCATGGTTTTGAGCGGTGCCATCGATTGTTCCCGCAGCATCATATCTGCTCTTCAGTGTTTTCAATGTTTCCTCTTTGCTACTAAAAACTTTTGTAGTAAAAGTTTTATTAAGAATAATAAAATAATTTCATTTTATACAAATACAAATAATACAAAGTATACTACAAAATCAAAACTACTAAAACTTAACATAATTCAACACTTTCCCTTGTTATGTGTTGTCAAAGTTTTTTTTAAGTCCAATTTGATCACATAACATTTTCAATCTTGCTGGCTGCAAGTGTTTTGACATCAAATCTGCTAGCTGATTTTGTGTAGATATTTGCTGAAGTATAAGCTTTCTTTCAGTAACTTTTTCACGCACAAAGAAATGTTTTAAGCTTTGTTCGTCTGTGATATTCAGGATTTTGAGATAATCGAACAGCAGCAGAGTTATCAACTTGGAATATCATTCAAATCAATTAATTCAGCAATTTTAAGCCACATCACTTCTTTTGTTGCTTCTGAAGCTGCAACAATTTCTGCTTCTGTTGTAGATGTTGTTACCATTGACTGCCTTTGACTTAGCCTGGAAATAATACCCCCAGCATATTTTACAAGTTCTCCAGTAGTAGATCTTCCAGTTTTTGTACATCCTCCAAAATCATCGTCGCTATAACATTCTAATTTTTGATCTGCTTTATTGTTGTAAAATATTCCAAAATTTATTGTTCCAGAAATATAACGAAAAACTCTTTTCAAACGACATACATCATATTTCGATGGATTTTCTAACGGTCTTGACAAAAATCCAATGGTGTAAGCTAAGTCTGGCCTTGTTCCCAACATTAGATACATAATAGCTCCTACAGCTTTTCTATAGGGAAATTGAGAATCTTTACTTTAACAAAATTCATTGGAGTTTCAATTTGGCTTACAAAATTTTGTGCTTCCATAATATAATCATCTAATTTAGAATTATGAATTAACGTACGATCTCTTAAACGTTTACATCACTTAATGTTCGTTTACGTGTTTTAGTTTCAAAACCTTGGAAATCGCTTAGATCTGAGCTTTCGTTTTGTATGCATTCATCATCTTCGTTATCTGAATTATCTTTTTGAAAATTTTGCTGACAATCTTCATTATTGGCACCTTGATTTTCTTATGTGTGTGAAGATAAATTCGAATTTAACTAGCAAAGATGCAAACCACTTTTTTAGCATTGCTCATTTTGCAGTTAACGACTTAACAGCCAAAGTAATATACTACGGAGACACAAAATCATGATTTGAATGACAATTTTGGACAAATGTGGAGTTGCACATATATACCACTATATAGAAATGGTAGTCCAGAGGGTCCTTAATACGATTCCAAAAGTCACATTTCTGAAATAATTTTTGAATTTGAGAAAATTAATTTTGAAAAAAGTCATATTTATTTGAAATTTCTAGAGAAGATCAATGACCATTTTGGACAAATATGGAGTTGCACACATATACCACTACATAGAAATGGTAGTCCAGAGGGTCCTTACTACGATTCCAAAAGTCACATTTCTGAAATAATTTTTGAATTTGAGAAAATTAATTTTGAAAAAAAGTCATATTTATTTGAAATTTCTGGAGAAGATCAATGACCATTTTGGACAAATATGGAGTTGCACATATATACCACTATAAAGAAATGGTAGTCCAGAGGGTCCTAAATACGATTCCAAAAGTCACATTTCTGAAATAATTTTTGAATTTGAGAAAATTAATTTTGAAAAAAGTTATATTTATTTGAAATTTCTAGAGAAGATCAATGACCATTTTGGACAAATATGGAGTTGCACATATATACCACTATATAGAAATGGTAGTCCAGAGGGTCCTAAATACGATTCCAAAAGCCACATTTCTTCTTACAACTAGGGTGTCAAGATATGGAAATCGTTCGTTCTTCTCCTAATCTATTGTGAATTTTATTGTTTAACTTATTTAGCGTTTCATGGTTTCCCTGACATTGATTCCCAACACTCCAGGACTTTTCGTCCTGGACCTCGGCAAGTCACGATGTTAGCTTGATCCTAATGAGACCGGACATAGCAGTCCTCCTTATATGGATTTGTAGTGGCAATATGCCCACTATAACCTCAAGTGCTGCCGTGGGACATGTGCGCATTACCCCCGTTAGGGCTAGACACACCATCCGCTGCAGCCTGTTGCACTTCTTCACTGCAGTCTCCTGCCGAATCTTAGGCCTCCATACCAATGATCCGTAGGTAATTATCGGTCTGACCATCATAAAGTATAGCCATTTTACCATACTTGGACTAAAACCCCAAGTTCTCCCAAAGAAGCTCTTGCATGCCCAGAAGGCCCTTACTGCCTTCCCGAGGGTTTGATCCAAGTGCGAGTTCCAATCTGTCCAGAACAATTCCCAGATATTTGACCTCATTGGAATACTCAACCCCAATTCCGTCCACTACTAGCTTCTCAAGCCTGTAGTTGTACCTCCTCGTGAACGGTATCACGACCGCCTTGTTAGGGTTGATGCTCAACCCCCTTTCATGGCACCATCCAAGAACCCTCTTGTGAGCACCCTGCATCACCTCCGTGATTGTGCTCTCGAATTTTCCAGTCACCACTATTGCCAGGTCGTCTGCATAGCCAATGGCCCGAAAGCCATATCCCTCGAGCTTGACCAGCAGATCATCAATCACCAGGCACCATAATAAAGGTGACAGCACCCCCCCTGTTTATGTTAGAAATGTTGCAAATTATAAATGTACCGACAATATCGAGAATTAATTTTATGTCAGATACTGAAAGTTTAGCACAAAATTATAGGCATTTAATTTGTAAAAATATAAACGGAAGTTAATAATTTATTTATAATGTAATAGATTAGTTTTTAAATTGGAAAACCTTTTTTGTTTTTTTTGAAAATTGTTTTATGACTTTTTGTTAAATTTATTTCATTTGTTAAAAATTGTTATTTTTTGTCAAAAATTAAAGAAAAAAACCCTGAAGAAGGCACACAACGGAGTGCCGAAATGTTGGTTCAATAAATTTAATATTTTTTTTAAAAAAGAGACCTCAAGCTTAATAAAATAATAATAATAATAAATTTTGTAAAGGTCGAATAAAAGTCAATTTATAATTATTATTAATTTTATATAAAAAAAATACTTCTTCCCAGCAAAAAAAAGAAGAGGGAATATTTTCATGATTTCTTTAGTACTTATTTACTTAAATGAATTTAAAAACATACCTTATAATAAATTTTTCATAACTAATAAAATTACATGCAATATTCCCATTGTGGTGTTCTATTATAAATAAAACATTAGCGTAAGCCTTTATTGTACGATATTAATTGATTTTATTAATTAAATTTTGTTGGCTTATATACTACTTATGAGAATACAGCTTAACCTAATATTGAGCGACTTTACAAAAGTTCACTCAATCACTTATTTTGTACTTAGAAATAATTTACATATAAATATACCGTATTGTAGCAGGCATACAGAAATAATTGAGTCATTTAATAAATGTGAATATTTATTCTTATTGGTTTGAGTGGTGTTGAAAAAGAAATTTGTTAGATCAGCATAAAATTGTAGCAACGTACATTGAACTACTTTTCGACATTGGCCAGCGAACGTTGACCGTTGTTTATTTAAAATATTAAATTACTTAAAAGAATTTACATATAATTGCGACAGCGTGTCGAGAATTTGTTTGGTTGCTGACCTATCTCAATATTGTGGTTTGTTTACTTTTATTTATGAATGTTTGCATTACTCAAATGTGTTAGTGTATCCACCATTCAACTCGTATGTATGAATTGCAATATTTCACTATAATTTGCTATTAATTCTTTTACGATTTAAACGGGTAGAATATTTTATGCAATTAAAATTAATAGTTGAGTTAGATTTATTTAATTTATACATTTAAATTTAATACTTAATAGTTTTTAAAAAAAAAGAAGGCGAAAAAGGTTTGACAACTTAGTGGATTTAAGAAAACGCATTTGCTGTTTGTGAATTATACGAAGATTTAAATAAAACCTGTACAACTAATCAACTTTTGATTTGTTCATTATGTATAATTTTGTATCAATATCTCATTTTAAAATTATTTTCAATATCTTTAAATGTTTGAAGCCGTTTCTTTAATAAAAAATAACATTAGGACAATTAATGTTGAGAGAATTTCAACTAATTGTAGGGGGAATGTAAGATGAGATAAACTCACTGTTTATTGTTGATGTGTTTTTGTTTAAACTTTGATATTTTTACAAGTAGAACTGTTGCTAAAATTCTTATACGTTTAACAGTTTTATTTGGTTTAATATCTTTAGTTTTTCTAAAATCTTTATGGATGAAGTTTCCTGATGATCTGGCCTAAGCAACCAGTGAAATGCGCATAGGAATAGCTTATCCCATCAACAATAAATTTCAAGTGTTTTTATCAATAATAAAAACTGGGAATTAAGCACGAATAACAAAATCTTTTGAAAATTTAAATTTTGTATTCCCAAAAATTGAAATTACTTTTTGATAATAAACAGGAAGGTGCACGGCCTAAAAAACACTTAATTGACAACATCTTTTGTAAGTTGTTGTTGTTTTTTATTTTGTTTTTCTTAACCTACTTACAACTACAATTAATGTTGGGAGAATTTCAACTAATTGTAGTGGGGAATGTAAGATGAGATGAAGCCACTGTTTATTGTTGATGTTGTTTTGTTTAAGCTTTGATATTATTACAAGTAGAACTGTTGCTATAATTCTTGGGAATTTAGCACGAATAACAAAATCTTTTGAAATTTATATATTAAAAATATTTATTTTTTTTTTTTTTGTTCAATATGATATTTTGTCACGCCTTTGTGTGACTTCTTCAGAGGAAAATAAAAATGTTAAATTGTTATCGGATTAAAGAAAATAAATAATTTTATAAAAAAAGACCTCAATAGGTTAGGTTAGGTTAGGTTCAGAAGGGTTATGTGCCCAAGGGCACACTTCCACTCGGAGACCAGTACGGTCCATTGTGAATCCCTTCAACATGATGAAGAATAGATAAAGAAGATAGAAAAAGAGAAAGGTTAAGAAAAGAAGTATGAGGTTGATAGAGTATAGAATATAGGAAAGTTAGTAGGTGATGTGAAGAACAAATTCCCTCTCTACTGTCCCCTCAACAGAAACAACCGCACTATTTCCCTGACAAACCCCAGTAGATCAGCTGGACTACATCCAGCGATGCACCCCAGTTCGTCGTGAAACCTATTTCCTAGCCACTTCTGTCTGAGACCCTGCACCCTGGGACAATGGCAAAGTACATGCTCGATCGTCTCCGAATCCTCGCACAATCTGCAGAAGTCCGATATGGCGTTGTCCCATCTGCCCACAAAAGCCCTGACCGGACAATGACCCGTCAAGAACCCTATAAGCGTTCTAAGACTACTCCTATCCAATCCCAATAGAACCCTGGTTGCCCCCGCGTCCAATCCGGGCCATAATGCCCTAGACACCCTGCAATCCACTCTGTCCCCCCAGGATCGGTTAACGTCATCACGGAATTTCGCCCGTATCACACCATAGTAGTAACATAGGGGAGGCTTTACCCCCCTGTCCCTTACCACTAAGTCCATACTCGAACCCCCTCTCGCGAGTTCGTCCGCCACCTCATTTCCCTCAACCATGCAGTGTCCAGGTACCCAACACAGCCTCACATTGAATGCCTCCATGAGTCCACCAAGAGCATTCCTACACCGAGCGACCAGGCACGATCGCACCGTATAATTCGTCAATGCCCTAAGCGCCGCCTGACTATCGACGTAAATTGTCACCTCAGATCCACCCACGATGTGTTCCAGTATCACCTCCGTCGCCCTCTAGATCGCTAGGATCTCAGCCTGGAAGACACTGCACTCATCGGGGAGTCTGAATGACCTCTTCACATCGGTGTCCGCTATATATACACCGGCACCAGTGCCGGTTTCCATCTTGGATCCATCCGTAAATACTGCCCACCCCTCAAACAGTCCATTGGATCCACTCCAAACTTCCCTATCCGGGAACTCCACTGGTGGTGTTGCACCGAAGTCCAGGGTCATAGTCATATGATCCGAAATTCTCCCGAGAGAAATACCCTGATCAAGCAGACCCATCTCGTACAAGATTCTCGTGTGATCATCCCGCCTAGGTCTAACTAGCGAAGACTCGTAAAGTCTAATTAAGTTCCTAGCGGCCACACTCCTTACGTACTGCTCAATAGGTGACAGATATAGTAGGATGTCTAGCGCTGCCTGCGGAGTGCTTCTCCTTGCCCCTGTGATGCCAAGAGATGCCCTTCTTTGAACCTTGCTGAGCATCTTCCTATAGCTATCCACTCCCAACGCACCCCACCAAACAGTGCATCCATTGGTAAGTATAGGCCTAACAACCGATGTGTAAATCCAGTTTACCATATCCGGCCTTAGACCCCAGTTCTTACCAATGGAGTTCCTGCATGTGCAGTATGCATTGAGTCCCCTTTTCATCCTTTCCTGAGTATTTCTCTTCCAAGACAGTTTGCAGTCCAGAAAGTTACCCAAATACTTTGCTCCGTCCGATAGAGGTAACTCGACGCCATCTAGCACTGGCCTCCTAAATTCCTCTATCCTATACCTTCTGGTAAATAGCACCAGCTCAGTCTTCACAGGGTTAACACCCAGTCCCCTATCCTTTGCCAAAGCCGAGAGTTCACCTAGCATCACCTGCATAATTTCCCCGATCGTGGACAAAAATTTTCCCCTGACCAGCAGAACTATGTCGTCCGCATAGGCAACAACTTTCCTGCCCATGGAATCAAATGACCTAAGAATCCCGTTGACCGCAAGCAACCACAGTAGAGGTGATAGAACCCCCCCCCCTTGTGGTATCCCCCTGGTAACCCTCCTCCTTATCACATGATCCCCCAGGCTCAAGACCTCAATAAATAAATAGAAATTTAAAAAAATTAAGGTTGACCAATAGACAGTTTATACATACATATGTATAAAATACCCATGAACTTCAACTATGCTTTTGTTTGATTATGTTTTAGTAAAAATCGAACAATATTTGTTTAAAATTATTTTTTAATTTTAATTTAAAATGTGAATTATTTTGACAGTTCTTGTGAGAAACTTTTCGCAAAATATTGTTGCAGAAACACTTTCTCACTTCCTTCGAATAATTGCTGGAACATTTTTAAATGACAGATAATTCTCGCAAAGCAAAGATAAAGAAACACTTGTGTGAAGAAAACCCATTTTTGGTTTAATTTTGTACTGTTTTTGTTTCATTCGGAAAAATTTACGATGCGAGAAATACAGAAACGGGCTACTGGTGTAGTGAAAAAAAACATGACTTGTAGGATAAAAAAAAATTTCTACATAAAAACTTAAACAAACTTGTTATTGTTCAACCTTTCCAATTTTAAATAACACCCAATTTTCATGATGATTTTTTCCCCTATTTTTGAACTTTTTTAGTTTAATAGCGAGCGGGGGAGAAAAGTAAGCAGGGTAGAAAAAAAGACATGAATCGTATTTTCTGAGTTTCTTTTTTTACATTCCTTTTTTCACTTAATTTTATTTTTTAATTTATGTGTTTTTTTTTATTTTAAAGTGACAATTGCTTATTTAAATATAGAAAAATAAAAAATTTAATGTGAAAAAATTCAATACATACAAACATACATTTATAATGAAAAAATAAAAAAATCAACAAAAAAAGAAACATTGTGAAAATTTAACAAGTTTTTAGAAGTTTCTTTAAAAAAGAACTACAAAAAAGACATGTCTCTTAAATCATAATGAAAACAGAAAAAATCAACAACAAAAAAAAAGAAAAAATTGTGAAAATTTAACAAGTTTTTGGAAGTTTCTTTAAAAAAGAACTACAAAAAAGATATGTCTTTTAATTAATGGTGAAAATTGGGTGTAAGTAAAAATGAATCGAGCTCGTGCCAATTAATTTATATATTTATTTTTGTAAATAAATATGCTTTTTTCCTTCCAATATTTCGATAAAACCATAAACTAAAGACTATATCTAGTTAAACTGAAAGCGGAAATACTAGCCATGTTTTCTCACACTTTTACCCTACAGCTGTATACATTGGTTTGAGGGAACCAAATACAACGGAACCTTTACACTTTATTTTTTTAATAACTTAATCGCGGTCAATGGAAAAAGTCCATAATTAAAGAATTTTATAACGAATTGGAACATACAACAACATAAATATTTAAAACTTTCATAAAGCCTTAAAAATTAAAAACAATTAAAAAAAAATGTACTACATAAAAATTTTATTTGCTTAAAATAATTATTTGTTTTCTTCTTTTACAGGCCTTGATCAATTTGTACAACAATTGCGCGATACTTGTACACACAAAGTAAAAGCAAATTCCGTCAAACAGGAGTATGAGAAACAGGACGAATTGAAGCGATCAGCGCTAAGAGCTGTATCTGCTTTATCTAAAATTCCCAAAGCAGGTAATTATAATTGTACAACAAGTAATTAAGTAGCATTTACACAATTTAAGATAGGGGGCCTTAATTGAGTGTGGAAGTATATTACTAAATAAGGGTATTCACGTCACAAGTTGCACGCTTGCACAAAAGCAAAAGTGCAAAAATATAACAACAACACAGACAATTAGTTGTGCGTAAATAATTTTCTTTGTGGTTGTTGTTATGTGTTTGCACTTTTGCTTTTTTGCAAGGGTGCAACTTGTGACGTTAATACCCTTTATGATTTCTTTTATTTTATAATAAGCTATCACATCAGAGTTGTTTAAAAATCGCTTTGAGCGCTACTGTTTCAACGTACCTGACAATATAAAAGGGGACATCAATGTTAATTACACACCTTAAATCTGGTTTGAACATTTAAATTAAATCAGGTTTTAACTCGAAGTTTGTCTAAAACTTCATTTTCACACTCAAGATCCCTTTTCTCGGAGAACGTCACATATACAGCCCAATTATGAATAAAAATTCCCCGGGAGTTTTCTCCCTTCTCCCATTTTTCCTATGTAAATGCTATTGCAAAAATGGGAAAAGGGAAAAACTCCCGGGGAATTTTTATTCATAATTGGGCTGATAGTGTAAACTTTGTTTAAAACCTATATTAATATTATCAATTTTTTTTTTTAGATAAAAACCAACAGTTGACCGATTTCTTAAAATCCATTAAAGATTCTCCAGAGTTAAGCAAAATATATGAGTATGTGCAAAAGGATACTGTTACTAACAATATAGAAATTTCGATGGATCAAAGCTAAACAAATCTTTGAATTGTTCACCTAAGTCAATCAGTCAACTTTAAGAGAAACGTATTTCTTAAAATTCTCGATACATACATACATACATATAATTATTAGAACATACAAATTTAAAATCGAGAATATTTTTAATCCGACATATTTTTGTTTTAACACTAATTTTGCTTTACGTTTTATTTTTAATGTCTTAAATAATTTTTTGAAATAATTTATAATTTTTCCGATTTAGCAATAAAAGATTAATATACAAGCAAGTATTTAATAACATTAGGGATTTTCACCCTTGATAGTAAAGTCCCTTGTAGTCCTGGTGAATCTTACTAATGTAGTTAAAGTAAATACTAAGACTTACAACACTGCAACAACAAAATGTATTAGACTAAAATTTATTCCGCTGTGGTTGGAAAAACCAAAAAAAATCTGTAGTAAACACGTTTGTTGAATAAACTATATCTCTCTCTTTCCCTCACTCAGCAACTTAATTAATTTAGAATACTACCAAAAAAGACACTCGGTTTGTGCTTTGTTGTGATACAGACGCGTATTCTTAACCCCGCATACAATTTGAATTCTAAATTACATTTGATTTTTTAATATAACAATTTAGCGAATGGACGCATTTTTTAAATAAATTTTTAACGTAAAAGTGAACAATTATCAAAAACGAAAAATTAATAAAAAAAAAAAAATATATGTTTAAATGTACATACATATGTATGTATGTATACATATACTGAACAAAAATATTTATGCCCCTATTGCGGTTCTCCACTAAACTCAGTTTGGTCGTGTGAGAGTCAACCCAACTTATGCACAACCAAACTCATTTTAGGTATTGTGATACCCAACTGTTTTTAGTTGAGTTTTCTATAAAGTTGCCAACTTAAAATATCGATTTGCCAACTTTAAATACAACGTTTGACAAGTGAACATTTTATAAAATTAAATAATTTTTTAAATTAAAAGTATTTTTTATTGTTGTGTTGAATAAAAAGCATTTATAATAAATATAAGTGTCGATTTTTTTTATGATGATGAAAAGGAAAACTCTTGTATAGATGCGTTAAATACAAGAAGACAAATTCGTGATGATTCCAACCCTCTTGAACTTCCCAGTGCCAAGTAAGAACTTCTAATGTGTTGAAGCGACTTCAGATTTATTTTATTTTATTTTTCTAATTTTCTTATATTTAGTTCATTTTCTTATATTTTCTTGGAATTTAGTTTTTGTTGAAATATCTAATTTTAGTTGATTTCTGATTTTAATTAATTTTGAATGTTCTTAGTTTTTTATCAATTTTTCATTTAAAATTTGCTTTATTGAATTTAAAGTTTGAATTTTGTTTAGATTTTGATATTATTTAATTTTGAATTTTTATTAAACTTTTACTTGTTTTTTAATTTTTTAATTTAACGTAATTTTTTCTCTGAGTGTAGAGCACTCGTTGGAATTTGCCAACTCTCTTAAATTTCCTTTAATTTGTTATACATATATGTATATACGTATATACTCTGCTCTCGAGTTTGCAGTTTCCTTTGAGTTTGTTTGGCTTACTACAAACCGTTTTGTTATTTAGCTTTTAAGTATAATTTTTAACTTCAGCAAGGCAAGAAGCCTAATAAATTTGTTTTATTAATTAAAAGTAGAAACCTTCCGCGTTTCAATTTCGATTTTTGAAAATTAATATTAAAAGGCTAGGTAAGAGACTAGCCCCAACATAATGAGTAACGAAATATTCTTGTGCCTGATGAGTTCTTCTGCTTTTTGTGGTAGATGTTGGCCCATCTGCTGGTTGGATTATTAGTTCAACTGACTCAGTAAAATTGTCACTTGATGGTGGAATATTTGCAATACCAAATACTTGGCCGGACTTGCAATACAAGCTCTGCGAAACAGTATCCTCAAGGCTATTCTTCTTCTTGTGATAGCCCTCCCCTGTCGCTTGAATGTTTCTTTTATTGTTGGCAAATTTTTCTTGTCTTGAAGTGTATCCACTAGGCTGGGTCAAAAAATATTTTTTCTCTTATCGACTTCTAATAGCGTAAATATGTTGTATTTTTGTCTGAATTAGATCCCTGTAAAATATTATTAATTTATTTTTAGTGTAAGAGCCCGCGCATTGACCTTCAATTTTGTTAAATTTGGAATATAGCAACAATAGCATTGTATTGCAGAAAAGCATATTACTGTATTCTAACGACTTTTAGGTTCGTGAAAATAGTGTCAGAAGCATTCATGACTCTTTACGCTAAAAAAGTCAAGCGATGGTTTAATATAGACGAAACTTGAATCAAGACGAGAGATGCCCTGATTTGACAGTAAACAAGATTTTGTGACCAAAAAGGATTTTATTGTTTTATGTTGTATAAGAACCAAATTTTTTTTTTTTAAGTTTATTTTAAAATATTTGTAGTTTTAATTAATAATAATTGATAGTAAATAAAATATTAAAATTTAAAAAATGGACTTTTTTCAAATATTCTTAATTCTTAGGAGCTCTTGCGCGGGCTCAAGATGTCACTTTTTTGAACTTTTTTTTTGCAATTGTTTTATTATTAATACGATTTCCGTATGACGTGCTAAATTCCCAGTTTTTCATATATGATAAATACACTGAAATTTATAATTTGTTTTAACGTAATACAAAAAAATATTGCTATTAGAATATGATTCGAGAACTTTTATTTTTTCTCATACATCAGTGACCCACCCTAGTATCCACAACTGTGCCACGAATATTATAATTAGATTAAGAAGTTTATAAGTGTTTAAGAGGAGTTCTTGTCGTGGTCCTACTCTATTTAACTCCATAATAAACTCTTCCCACAACTCCTTACATGAATTTTTCATCATACCAAACTTTGGTGCTTTCCGCGAGCAATTTCTAAGTTTCTCTAATTTGAACGCCTTGTTCAAATTGAGCTTTTGTTTTTATTTTCAAACTAATAAAAGTTTTTTAAAATAGCGAAAAAGATATTACAAAAATGTATACATAAGATTTCACCATTTCGTTTTCGATTTCCACCGAATTTGAAAAAAAATAAACTTTAACTGCCAATAACACAACTACTTTTTAGCAGTTGTGTGTATTTAACATTTTTGTCGACCAAACTTTTTCAAAGTTGAAAACGGCAATACCTCAAAAAAAAACAGATACACAACTGAATAGCCAACTGCCTGTTGAGTTGAGAATGGCAATGTGAACTTACCAAAGACAACCAAACTGTTAAAAAAGTGGAGAACCGCAATAGGGGCATTAGTAGTTTAAAATTCTTATTTTTGGTGTAATACAATAAATAATACAATTAAAAAAGCACAGCAAAACGGTGAAAAACAAAAACAATTTGAAAGAAATGCATACGTAACATTTAATGCAAAAGAATGCAATACTGAAATAAATAAATGAAAACAATATTAACTACCTTACGGCTAAACGAACACGTTCCCTTTCGCCCTCGGTTTTTACAAAGACGGTTGATGATGATACATTAAAAAATATTAATCTCTCGCTAGTGCCTGTAATTGTTGCCGCAACGGCAAAAACAATCTTAGTAACAAATGTTACCATGAATTCAAACACAGACGCAATGGAAAAATCTCAAGTAAAAAGTTGTCAAAAGCCTCAAGTATAAGTTGGTATGGACAGGTAGATAACAGCGCTTAAACGGAATCGCAGCCCTTCCTCTGCAGCAGTTGCTTCGGACTCAAAAGTACCATCTTTTGATAAAATAAATTCTCAAAATCGTTTTGCAATTCTGGAGGATGTATCCTCTGAAGCACCAAACGTCATAAAATCGTACAAGCCTCCCCCGATATATCTTAGGGAGCAAAACTCAAATGAGCTTATAAAGAGTTTGATATCGGTAATAGGTGAAAACTCGTTTTACGTAGCTGCTATCAAGCGCGGTAGTATAAACGAGACTAAAATACAAGTCAATCATCAGAATGATTTTCGCAAAATAATAAACAAATTTTAAGCACTTAAAAAAAACTTTTATACATACCAACTGAAAAGCAGTAAAGGTCTTAAGGTAGTGATTAAGGGAATTGACTCATGTGTGGACCCTGAAGAGGTTAAAACATCCCTAGAAGAAAAAGGCTTCAAAATAAAACATGTAGTAAATAATCAAAATAGAGAAAAAAATCCCCAACCACTTTTTCGAGTGGTGTTTGAACCCGGCGACATAAAACTTAAAAAAAAAACGAAACGCATCCGATTTACAATTTGAAATATATTCTCTATAGAAGAATAACTATAGAAGAGCCACACAAAATAAATGGTCCCGTTCAATGTTTAAACTGTCAAGAATATGGTCATACTGCTATTTACCCCCTGTTTGTGTAGTATGTGGTGAATTACATGGTACAGTTCTCTGCGAAAAGTCTAAAACCGACCCCAACGTAAAAAAATTTAGCAACTGTGGCGGTAACCACACTGCCAATTATAGAGGATGCCCTGTATATAATATCGTCAAGCAGTCGGTTGGACCAAAAACTAATCCTCCCCAAATGCAGGTAACAAATGAAGTGAACACAAATGACATACAGGCTCCGTAGCCTGGTAGCAACAGAACCTCTTATGCTAAGGTCCTAAGATCAAACCATGTGCCAACGCAAGGTGCCTTGCCAAAATATTAAGATGAAAATCCAGTTTCTAATTTAAGTCGTCTAGAAAAAACCATGGAAACATTAGTGCAAACAGTAAATACATAACTTAACGAACACAATGGATAATTTGATGCAGCAAATTCTTAGAATGCAATCGATGTTATTTCAAGCTGTACTTAACAAGACATGAACTGTTTAAAAATTTGTTTTTGGAACGCAAACGGCATCCGCCAACATAAAAATGAATTGGAATATTTTCTTAAAAGTAAACAAATTGATGTCATGATGGTTCCTGATACTTATTTGACCTCAAGAAAACGTTTAAAATTAATGGTTATATACTACATATATGATACCAAGGACCCTCGAGATAGAGCTTGTGGAGGTTCTGCCATTTTGATAAAAACAGGAGTCAAACACTACCTAATGTGTGATCATCGTGAAGATTATCTCCAAGCAACGAACATTTGCGTTGAAGAATTAAAAAGAAACCTAGTTATTTCATCGTTATACTCCCCGCCTTGATTTTCAATATCAGAAAGCCAATATTCATTAGGATCCTGTGTTCTAGCCGCTGGCGATTATAACGCTAAACATACCTTCTGGTGGTCACGACTTATAACACCAAAGGGCCGTGTTTTATTTAACACAATTCCTAAAATGGATTCAAATGTGGCGAGCGGACAACCAACATATTGGGCTACTGATCAGCAAAAAATTCCAGATGTCATCGATTTCGGCGTGGTTAAAAACATCCCGATAGAATCGATCCGATCCATGTTGAAGCTTCCTTAGAATTATCTTCCGACCACACACCTACAATTGGTACTATAGTGAATGGTATCTCCGACTGGTTACTTAGCGACGTCAGCTACACAAATTAATTGGTTAAAATATAAAAAATATCTCAGTACCAATTGCGCAGAAAATATTCCGCTTAGTACACCGGAGAATGTAGATCGCTCTGTAGTTAATTTTGACAGTTTTCTGAAACTAGCTGTTTAAAATTCCAGTACTGCCCCCAAAAAAACAAAAAATATTAAAATATATTCCACAGATGTCGAGCGTCTCCTGTCTGAAAAAAGAAGAGCTCGAAAAGAGTGGCAATTTCACAGATCTAGTAAACTTAATAATTTATTAAAAGAGTGTACAAAAAGGCTAAGAAAGTTACTGCAGACTCAGAAAACGGCTTCCCTGCAAAAATATCTTAAGGAACTTGATGCAACTCCGCAATCAGACTACTCATTATGGCGTGCAGCTAGAAATCTCATAAGGCCAGTTGTCTCTAAGCCACCAGTAAGAAACTTGAATGGAAGTTGGGCATGAAATGATAATGAATATGACAGCCCATTGTCTAACCGATTTGATTGTTTTATATACCGGCGTGTTAAGGAATAATTTTACCATTTACTTAAGTTATATATATATGTTTTTATCAAGAATAAAAACTGGGAATTTAGCACGAATAACAAAATCTTTTGAAATATATATATATATATATATATATATATATATATATATATATATATATATATATATTTAAATATATAAAGATGTGCCACTGCCATACATTGTACTGTCAGTGCTAAATTTGCCGAATGGCAGTAAAACTACTGCCACTTTGATTTTCGGAGAACTCTGAGAGTAAAAATTATTACTCTCAGAGAACTTTTAATTTCAATTTATCAGCGTATATGCTAGGAACACAACTGGGACGAACGACGAATTTTTGGCCGCGAATATTCTTCGCCAATAATAAAACATATTTGTGTATATGAAAATACACACAGTCATGGCGTCGGCCGAAAATCGTCATACACAGCCACTTGTACAGATTTATTTCTATTTCATACGCCGGCGAACGACGAACAAATCAGTACCAGGGGAACATGTTTGATTTTAGTTTTCGAGTATTTTAGTATATAAAGTCATTTTTTTACTATAATAATTGTTTTTTATTATTTTATCGCATTTAAAATAAACAAGAGTTTTCCTAATGGTCGAAATTCGGCCATATTTTTTTTAATATGATGAACAAAGAAAGTTATCGACCGTAATTGGTTTGCCTGTGCCGATTTATATATATAAGTTTTGTATTTGTATTTGTACTTATTAATTAGATTTTCTAACACAACAAGACACAATATCTTATAAATTATAGTATTAGAATCAGACACGTTAAGTTAAACAAATTTAGTTGAATATTTAAAAATAAAACTGCAAAAACAGTGCATATAAATTTCAGCTACAGAATTAAAAGATAAAAAATAATCAATTAAAATAATAACATAAACATAAAAGTTAAATTCTTCCTTTTAATTAATATAAAAAAAATTATTTTATAGTGGACCGCCACTGTCCACTTGATTAAATGAAACAACTCAAAGAATTTGATTATAAGTTTTATTAAGTGTTTTTTGGTTCGCTACCCAAATAAGACTAACTTAATAATTAAAAATACAATTCTTTATAACTAATTTGATTATTAAGCCATTCGCATTCCATTGCCACGTTGCACTTATCCAGACGAAATGTGATCCTATGTTGAAATTCATTCAGACGGCGCTTGTGCAACGTCAGCATTATTTCTTGAGAATTTATAGTGCTCGTGTGAAATAGATTGTATTAACTCCTCCCTTGCCAAAAATATGCGTCCCGCAGATTGCGTTTTTGATTCAGCGTTGGCCATGTTTTGTATTGGGGGTAGACGCACATGAGAGTAAAGAGCTTTCCAACATAGATATCCTAAAATAACTATAAGGAGACAAATTGTGCCATCTGTTGCTACGGAGTAACGGTATTTCTGGCCCAGACTTTCTATGAAGATAACCCATGTCCAGATGCCTTTTTCCTTCTGAATAGTTGCAGCGATTTGGGGTTGAATCTGTATGGACGTTTATTCGTTGTTTATTCGAACCTCCTCGTTATTAAGACGAACTGCGTACGATCCTGACAGAAATTTAGTGGCATTACCGCTCTGCAGGCTGCCTTTAAAGTTAGTGACGAAGATGGTATCCTCCATGACAAGTTCGACAACCTCCTCTTCACAGGATCGGTAAGAGCATTTCGCTTCGCCTCCCTTGATTAAGGTTGGAACACAATCATCTTCGGGGAGTTTTTTCAAATTCTTCCCTTCGCATACTGTATTGTTGTTGATCCACATACATGGTTCGATGATGCCATAAGTCTCTTTCTCATTAACCAATAGCGTACCATATTGTAGGTCTATAACCTTCCCTTCTTGTACGGATGGTTTGGCGATTAAGTAATTATATTCGGCTTTTCTTACTTTAGGTAGTGACAGGACATAAAGGATCGTAGAACCATTTGTGTATACTTTTGGAGCAGCATACTCGATGGCCTCTAATTCGTTTGAGTAAGGAAGCGTTGCAATTTCGTCAATTATTCGGTGAACTTCTTCTCTGTCGAGTACATTAGAGTTTACTATGCCACCTTTTGCCATCTGGCAAGCTCTCATGATCTCGTTCACTTCGTCCTTAATGACCATAATTTGACGTAAGACTTGACTAAAAAATTTTTCGACGCTCGTCGCATTGACTTCATTGTGGAATCGTGCGACCATCGCATTAACCTTAGATATTGCCTCTTGCGATGCTTTAAATAGCCGATCATTAATTACGTACTGCTGGTTATTCAGCCTTATTGTGGTTGTCGTTTTCGTAAACAAACGTGTCGTTTTTTGTAGTAGATTAAAGAACACATGTTGTGTTTTACTTTAATCTATTACACAGTCGTATACGACAACGACAACCACAATAATGCCGATTATTTTCAATGATGTTTTGCTCGGACTTTAACACGCTGTCCCAATCAGCAGCATCTGGGTTGCCAGCCAACCATTTCCAGGCTGAACCAATCCAATTAATAGAGCGTTTCTGCTTCTTGTATTTACCCATAAGCGTATCTAGTTGGGAAGAAATTACATTAACATGGAAATCAATTACCATTTTTTCTTTCTCGTCCACAGTGATTTTGCTTAACATTGATATCGTGTGGTGTAACAAGCGTTCGTATTCCCCCAGGTTGATGATATGAACGAGGTTGAATCTCCCATCAACCAGCCAACCCTTGCTATATTTGAATGTAACCAACGGCGAGTGATATTCGAAAATTTGTAGGCTGGTCACAGCAGTGAAGCACGTGAGACTGGAATGATAGATGTCGTTTGTTCTAATTCTACTGTTAGTAAGTTTAGTGGGTGGGCCACCAGTCCCGGTACCGTTTGGGGTCCAACTGGTAGTAGTTTAGGCTACGAAGCTGACCGGAGTACCACGGGAACCAGGGTGCCCTTGGAATTTCGATTCCAACCTGGTTATGGTGATGCCCCTTCGGGGGAGTAACGTGGTGGTTGTGGTTTAATACCCATATCGCGGGTAGAGCAAGTTATTGCTCGGTGTGGAGTTGCATTGCAACCGGTTGCCATTTGACCAGAAAATGGTAGGAGTGTTAGATAGGCTCCGCCCTTTACCGAGGTGGATGAAGTGCCCAAATGCATGGATTCGAAGTCGGAACTCTTGCTCTGGTGCCACGGCTTTGTGGCGAAGGAGGAAGGGGGCGCTGGTCAACGCATTATTTTGACCCAGTGTTAAGAGCACCGTGAGGAAGGATCTTAGGATGGTGATCACGTTAAACCAGACAAATCTGTTAGTAAGTTTAGTGGCTACTTAATTCTACTTTGTAGGTTAGCGTGAATAATTTTAGTTAGAGAGATTCCTTATTCTAAGTTAGTGCTTTTTCCTACATGGTTCTTTGTATTTCTACAGATTTAATCTTCATTTATTTTAACAATTTTAACTTTTTCCTTTTTTTTATTATTTTAGTAAGGAATCTTATTCTAAGTTATTCCTGGCCAGGTTTTATGCTACTTTACTTTATTATTCTTATGTTAGGTACCTAATTTTTCTTTTTTTTTATGATTTTTCTTTATGCGCAACTTTGTGGCTGAAGGCCATATTTTCCCTTTTTTTCTTAAAAAAAAGAAATTTAATAAATTGTTTATTATTATTTTTATTTCATTTGAGTAAGGTGTGATTGTCTGCCATCTGCTAAACGACAAACGATAGTCTCTTAAGCCATGGACCTCTTTTGCAATTTACAACCGACATGGATCACCCTTGCTCTGAAATAGATTTGATTCATTGCAATGCTTCTTTCAATTTTTATAAATGTATTTATGCTCAAGCTTTTCTTTTTCAAATTTATAATTTTGTTTTTTAAATATTGAAGGCATATTTTCTTATATTTTTAATATTAATATTTTCCTTTTTTTTATAAGTACGTACGTACATCAAATTATTTTTCCATTGGCATTTTAAAATTTTGTAGTTAATATTTTATTTCAAGGCATATTTATGCTTTATATTTAATAGTTTTTCATTTATGCTTTTTTTTTATTTTGAGGCTTTTCCACCAATACGATTTCTTTACTCTCATGGTACTCATGGGGAATTGAACCCCTCCGCAAATATGCGGTTTCCATTCTGGGCCCATCTGTTACAATCTTTGTTTGGACTGTAGTTTCCGTGTTGATCCCTTTTAGTCTCAATCGTTAATGGTTTAATTGAAAGAAACCTACTCATGGCATGAAGATCTACTACGACCCGTAACAGTGAGGATATCACTGGAACAGACCGTTGTCCCAAAGAGGAGAAATCGCACTAGGGAAGTTATTAATTTTTAATGTGGGTCTTGTGAACCTTTTTCCCAGTGCTCATTTGCACTGTGACCCGATTGTTCTTATTAACGACCGCTTTTTCATAAAGTGGTCGATGTTTTGCTTTAATCTGCTTGTTCCTAACATGAACGATGTCACCTGACTTATATTCTTTTGGCGTCACCCGGCGTCTGGCATTGTGCCGCTCCAAGGTGGCCTTTTGTTTTTCCCTTATAGATTTTTTGATCTCCTTATTTAACTTCCTACGAAAATTCTGTGCATTTTGGTAATTAATTCTCTGGGACCTGTTACAGAAAATGTCGACCGGTTTTGTTAGTGACAGAGTGTATGGTATTATTATAACGATCGGTAGCAATTACTATCAATTCCCGAAGCCCTAAGTCTTTATACTCAGCCTTTAAACATCGATAAATTTCTAACAAGGTTGAGTGGAATCGTTCCACTTGCCCATTTACCTCGCTACGGCCTACTGGAGTTAAATATACCCTGACACCAAATTGCTCAATAACATTCCTTACGATTGGACTTATAAAACCACGTTCATTGTCAGTCACAAGAATGCGTGGTGTTGAAAAATAACTAAGAACTTCGACTATTCTTTCCCTTACTTGCAAGGCTGAGCGGTTCCTAAGAGGGAAAAGTTCCAGAATTTTGAAAATTTGTATAAAACGCTTATAAAATACTCATTTTGGAGTACAAAAATGTCCATATGCAATATTTCACAAGGATAAGAAGGGATTGGTGGTCAGTGAAAATGCGCATTTTCTTAGCGCCGTATAGGTAGGAACGTAAGTTGTCCAGTGCCCAGACTATCGCCAACATTTCCTTTTCATTTGTGGCATACGACTCTTCTGTTTTGTTGAGAGAGCGGGAAATAAAGGTTATGGGTTTGTCTTTTCCCATCTCCCCTTGGGAAAGTACGGCACCTAGTGCACTATTAGATGCATCTGTCGTTAAATTAAACGGCCTGTCGAAGTCTGGAAAAGCTAATACCTCCGATGATGTTAGTAATTCCTTGAGGTCACTGAATGCTTGTAATTCATCTTCTCCGAGAATAATTTTAACTTTTTTAGACTGATTGGCTTTCACTTGTGCCATTTCGCCGCGAGTAAGGTTGGTTAATGGTTTGGCTACGTTTGCAAAATCCCTAATAAACCTTCTGTAATATGAGGTTAACCCGAGGAAACTTTTAAGCTCTTTTAGAGTCGTGGGGGTTTAATATCAAGGATTGCTTTTACCTTTTTATTATCGGGCAATTTCCCTTCTTCTGTTACTATATATCGAAGAAATTCGACCTCGGTCCTCATAAACGCTGTTTGCTCTAAATTCACTCTGAGGTGAGATTCCTGTAGGCACTGGAATACCCTTTTTAGATTATCCAAGTGCTCTTCGGGGGTGCTACCATAGACGATTATGTCATCAATGTATACGTAGCAGATTCTTCCTATACAGCCTCGCAGAACGTCATCGACCATACGTTGAAATATGGCAGGTGCATTACGTAGGCCGAATGGCAGCCTTAGAAATTCGTACTTGCCGTTCATTGTCGAGAAGGCTGTTTTTGGAACGTCTTTGGGGTTCATGGGAATTTGCTGGAATCCCGAAGTGAGGTCGAGGGTTGTGAAATATTTTGCCTTTCCGAGGCTCGCTAGTGTTGAATTTATGTCGGGGATAGGGTAAGTATCAGGTATGGTGACAGCATTTAGCCTTTTGAAATCTACAACCATCCTATATGGTTTTTCCCCATTGGGTTTTGGTTTTTTTGGAACCACCCAGATGGGGGAATTGTAAGGACTCCTGGATGGTTGGATTACATGGTTTTT
This sequence comes from Pollenia labialis, assembly GCA_949318255.1. Classification (NCBI taxonomy): domain Eukaryota; kingdom Metazoa; phylum Arthropoda; class Insecta; order Diptera; family Polleniidae; genus Pollenia; species Pollenia labialis. The sequence goes on from OX439141.1 coordinate 63,115,869, forward strand.
TAAAAGTTCATCTATCTGCCTATCTACCTCTAAACGCATGCAAGCCGGGTAAGGATATTGTTTTGCATATATCGGCTCATCGGTGGTGCACCGAATCTCAGCCTTAACTGAGGTTTTTATGGTTTGTTCGCGGGCTATTGGGCCAAATATGTCCCTAAATTCGGTGATTAGTTTACTTAAAGAATTTTCTGCTAAGGAAACTTTATTCAATCCATTTACTTCCTGAATTTTGAGGGAATGCTGACTCCCGGACTGATTTTTAAAAGGTTGTTTCTGTGGTCGATAATGGCTTTGAGCTCACGCAGAGTATCATCACCTATTATACCGTTAAAAGCCGTGAAACCCGGTAATACATAGAAAGTAACTGTGGTATTATTGCCAAATGGTGCAAAAAATTTTCCATTTATTTTTTCATTAATTTGTATACTTCCTGCCGCAGTGCGGACAGAAAATGGTTTCTCCAACTTAGTTGAAATGGGGCATAGGGCTGGCTCGACGAAGTTTTTTGTGGCCCCGGTATCTATGAGAAATTTTAAGGTCGAGCCATCCTGTAGCTTGTAGTTTAGGTATGGTATGCCGGAGAGGTGTGAGCCATAAAATTTATTTCTTCGTCGATTTCTTGAATGTTTCTACTATCGTCTGCTTCCGGCTCTTGTGTTATGTGGAACATCCTCTGTTGCTTAATGGGACGTTGGGTTGATCCGGAGCGTACCTGTTCTGAAAAGGAACGTCTTTTGTTATTCCATGCATGGTTAGCATTTCTCCTGAATTGTGTGCTGCGATCTATGTCCATGGGTTCAGGTCTATCGGGACCGGACTGCTGTGTAGGTCGCTGTGGACCATATTGTCGATTGACAAATGGGTTAAGGTGGGGTTGGTAGTTTTTTTGTACAAATTTCCTGGAAGAATTTGTGTTTTGTTGAGTCTTATTTGGGTCAGAGGGAGCGAAACCAATTGGGACCTGTATTTTATTTTGAAAATTAGTCGGGTGTAGGTTAACTTGGCTTCTATAGTTGGTATTCCTTAATTCTATGCATTGCGAATACGCTTCTGGGAGGGTTTTTGGCTTCATGAGCATAATCATTTTTGAAAGCTCGCCGTTTAATCCCCTAACGAAAACCTCTAAGGCCCTATTCCTGTATGTTTCGATCAGGACATCAGTGGTCTCCTCGGAATAGCTTTCAGTTTTTAACTTATTAATAATTAGAGAGAGTTGGTGGTTTACTTGGGCATAAAACTCATCTATACTCATTGATCTTTGGGCTAATTGAGTCAGCTGATGCTCGAGGGTTCGAACATCGCGCTTGTCTGCATAATGCAGAGAGAGGCAATTTTTGATTGGCGACCAGTTGTCGTCAAAAATGTTGTAGGAGGTAAGAGCCGCGTCGGTACTTCCTCTACATTTTCGGCGTATCGCCTGAATTATGGCCCTATATATGGGCTTATGCCGAACAAATTCGTAATCTTTTAGGATACTTTCTACGCTATGTATCCATGATACATATTGCGTAGGATCGCTTTCGAAAGTCTGAAGATCTCTCACACAATCGGGCAGCTTCCCGATTTCATTTAATTCCGCCTCTGTTGCCGCCTGCACGCAGTGGAGGGGGACAGGATGAGGGTCCCTCTTCCCTGACAGTTGGGGAAATTTCAGGCCTATTTTCTAATTTTTGGGTTCTTTGATCAAGGGTCCTTAATTGTGTGAGGATCGCATTTAGAGCGCCTGTTAATTCAGTTACTTTATTTTGCAAGGTTTCCATACTTACAGAGGTATTGTAGAGAATTTGAAGAGGTGCATAGAAGGTTCAACTTCGTAGGGAGCGGAAGGAAGTTCCTTTTAATTTTTTTGCGCGACCGGTTTTACGCGGTTATAAAAAAAATTTTTTTAATGTAATCTCACTTTTAACGTACCCTTAGGAATTTGGTTTGATTTTAATTTTATTGTTAATTTCCACAGTATTTTGTTAAGAAAAGGCACAGGATATAATATTTTATTTAATCGTTTTCTATTTTATCTTTTAACCCTTCTTGAGATAGTTTACAAGATATTTTGTCACAGTATTTCAAAAATTGGCAGGAGCTTTTTTTTAAAAAATTCACATGGGTTTTTCGTTTTCACAGTATTTTGTTTGTAATATTCTATTTCACCCTTAACCCTTTTCGGGATAGCTCACAGTATTTTTATTCAAGAATTGGCAGGAGCCTTTTATTTATAAATTCACAGGGGTTTTTTCAAAAAATTCACAGGGAGTTTTTTTCATTTAAAAATTCACAGAATTTCCTCTTATTTATTTGTTTAAAAGAATTCACAATTTTTTGTTTAAAATTTTACAGAGGTTTTTCCAATTCACAGAATTTTTCCTTATTTGTTTTTAGAAATTTGTTTAAAAGAATTCACAATTTTTTGTTTAAAATTTTCGTTTTTCACAGCCCGGTCCCTGCTCGGGCGCCAGTTAAATTCTTCCTTTTAATTAATATAAAAAAAATTATTTTATAGTGGACCGCCACTGTCCACTTGATTAAATGAAACAACTCAAAGAATTTGATTATAAGTTTTATTAAGTGTTTTTTGGTTCGCTACCCAAATAAGACTAACTTAATAATTAAAAATACAATTCTTTATAACTAATTTAATTATTAAGCCATTCGCATTCCATTCCCACGTTGCACTTATCCAGACGAAATGTGATCCTATGTTGAATTTCATTTAGACGGCGCGTGTGCAACGTCAGCATTATTTCTTGAGAATTTATTGTGCTCGTGTGAAATAGATTGTGTTAACTTAAATAAAAAAAATAAAAAAAATAAAAAATAAAAATAATAACATAAATAAAATAATTTTGCGTTAGAATTTAAACATACAAGTATTACGAAAAATATTCTAATAGTAATTTTCTAAACCTTATTGCGTTACTAGTGGTTTGCAAATTATTTGGAAGTTGATTCCAGAGACGTATGGTTTATATGAAGAATTGACATTCAGAAGTATGGTCCCGGTGACGAAATTGAAGTATACCTTTTCCTCTGCATGATCTTGTAAACTGTAAACGTTTGTAAAGGTTATCTGACTCCTTTGTCATAATAATTTTGTAAAGAAAAATAAGGTTTTTAAATCGTAAATAGTTTGGAAAAGATATACTGAAAATACGACAGGAATATTGCGATACATTGTCGAACCTTTTTAACGAGAATATATAGCGGATGATGTTGTTGTACGTTACTGTAAGTTTTCTCATGTCCTTTGTGTTACAACCAGTAAAAATTTCAGACGAATATAAAAGTGTAGGCAAGAGATAAGTTTTTGCTAGTAATAGCCTTATTTTCAAAGGCGTACAGTGCTGAGTAGCATATAAATTACGCAACATACCATATATTCTACCACACGGTTGAGTAATGTGATTTGACCAAGTTAGATGTTTATTAAACGTTATTCCCAAGTTTCTTACTGAATCCACAATATCAATTTTTAAACCCCCAAGCAATATGTCTTTATCAAAATCTATTCGAACTGCCTTTTTGCATACTATTAGACACTTTGATTTGCTTGGATTAAGACGTAAACCATTAGCTAAAGCCCATGTACATATATATTTTGTCAAGATCATGATTTAATTCTTGTATTCATGTCGTAATTGAATCTTTGTTGCTACTAATATACAGCTGAACGTCGTCAGCATACATTTGTATTTTGGAATATTTGTTTTGGAAGATCATTAGCATATAACGAGTATAGAAGGGGTCCAAGAATAGAGCCTTGAGGGATACCTCTTGTTACCTGTAAAGCTTGTGATAAGGAATCATTGTTTGCAACTGATTGAGATCTATTTGAAAGATATGACGATATTAATTCCACTGCTAGTGTTGAAAAATTAAATAATTACAACAATTTCATGCATAACATTGAGTGGTGCACAGTATCAAAGGCCTTTGAATGGTCTAATAACACAAGGATCGTTAATTTATTATCATCTAAACTATTTCGAATTTGCTCTATTACATCAGTTAGTACAGTAATACAGCTACGTTGTGGTCTAAATCCAGATTGGCGATCAGTTAATAAATTGTTCGCATTGACATGCTCATAAATTTGTTTATGCAATAAATTTTCAAAAACTTTAGAGAGATATGGCAGAATCGCAATTGGACGATATTCAGATCCGGTTTTAGGTATTGGAATAATTTTAGCATGTTTCCACTCCATTGGGAATCTATTGGTGGTTATTATGGTGTTAAAAAGGTGGGTGATATATCGAATAATCCATGGCAGAATAATTTTAACAAACCTTGGATCAATATTATCTAATCCTATTGCATTGGATTTAATTGCATTGAAAGCGTTTGCAACATCAGATACATATACGCATTGAAATTTTAGCTGGTTGCACGAAACTAAATGTGTATTTCCATCGTAAAAGTCGAACTGGCCTGTCGGAAAAGGAATATTCATAAAGCTTTCATTAATCAAATTAACATCAACTTCCACTGAACGTTCAACTGACTTACTAACGCTAATATCTCGTATATGTTTCCATTTACTTTTAGTGTTAACTGCCGAATTAAATTTATTAAAATAGTACGAAGACTTATCATGTCTGATTTTTGAAACAACGGCTTTTCGCGCTACGCAAAATTCATTATGCAGTTCAGGTGTTCTGTATCGTTTCCACATGTGGTATAGGTCATCACGCTTTTTAATTAACAACTTAGTTTCATTTGTGAACCACGGCTAGCTCTATTTTTAACCGTCTTAATTTTAACCGGTACGTGATTGTCATAAATCCGAAGTATTAATGTGTTGAGAACGGTAACTTGCCGTAGGTAAATAGAAAATTCGATCCCATTCAGAGTTAATGAGATCACGATATAAGTTTTCTAAATCAATACTTTTAAAATCTCGAACACTAAACGTTCTAACTCCTGTCTCCACTGTAAATTTATAGCACATAAAAATTGAATATGCTTGGAAAAAGAAGGTACAGCCAACTGCTCATATAGTAACACATTTTGTCCGTTGCTTACAAAAACTAATCGAGTAATGTACTATTTGTGGCCGAGAAGTGCGTAGGCCTAAAAATATTAACAGCGGATAAATTAAGTGTAGACATGATAGTAGTTAGATTTTCATTTTCAAGCAGATTGCAATTAAAGCCACCAGTTATAATAACTTCAGAGTACATTACAGAAATATTTTCTAATTTATCAACAAGTGTGTCCAATTGCATATACCTTTCTGGTCTATAGACACAGCCCAGTAGCATATTGTTCGCACAAAAGTTAACCTCAATAAAAATAAATTCAACATCACCAGGTTCATTATATGAACAAATAAGTTTACATGAGATGGTGTTCCTAATGTAAATTGCCACACCTCCGCCGTTGTTACGCCTATCTGTTATAAAAATACGATAACCATCTATCTTGTTAACACTGTCATAAATTGCAGATACAAACCATGTTTCCGAAATACATATTGCATCAATGCACGAATTTTCAAAAAGAAAACGGAATTCATCGATTTTCGGTAAAAGACTTTGCGCATTTTTATGAATAGTTTTAAAGCCCGGATGCCGATTAGCTAAAATTCGAATCATGTTATAATTACCATCTCTGGAACCGAATTGATTAAATGAAAGGTTTGTCATATTTACATAAAAACGCAACGCAGTAAAGTTCATGATGATAATAAATTAAAATTGTTTAATGTTAAATAGGGGGAAAAATGAGGTCGAACTATACAGTGTAATTTAATTAAAGAAATAATTTGAAAAAATAAAACAATTAAGAATTTCATATAATGATATAACCTAACAATAATAACGTATATAAAAGTTAAACAATAGTATTTTAAATAAAAAAATATATTTAAATAGGACGTAAATGTCCAAACGTTAATCAAGAAAAAGCTGTTTTATATCCTTAGGGTATTCAATGAGCACGGGATCATCCGCATCAAACTTTCTAACATAAACAGTCCACGTAAAGTAAATGTTGACTTGATTCTTTTATTCTTCTTCATGGATAATCACCCTTATTCCATTAAGCGTCATCAATACGAAACGATAACGTTATGTGTCGATTCTTGCAAATCGGTATGCCCATTGTCAATATCAATTTTTATCGATAAGCGTCGATGTATTTTTGGCATGCCGTACGCAACGTTAACGATGGCATCGATACAAATTGACTCTGATTTTGTTGACAGTCTTATTGGCGTCGAAACAGTTTTATTCCTTTTTAACTTTACAATAATAATAATGTTTAATTAAAAAAATGGAAAATGAGCAACAAAGCTACGCGAAAATTGCAAAAATAGCGAAAAATCGCGAAAATTTTTAATATTTCAAACAAGCCATAAAATTAATTAAAAGTCGCTAAAACTATAATATGGAATAGCAAAAATTCCATAAAAATGTCCAAATTAGCGGAAATTCGCGAATTTAAGCCATGTGTCTGATAGTCGAAACTTTTCGTCAAAGTTTTCTGATTCTTTAGAGCTTTAACGATTTTTAATAGATATCAAACTTTTCTATCATATCGTAATTTTTGCGAATTTCCGCTAATTTTGCAATTTTTATCGAATATTTGTATTTTCTTATAGTCTTAGGAATTTTTTTTTATAAATTTTATGGTTTTTTTGACATATTGAAAACTTTTACGAATTTTTGCAAATTTTTATTTTTTTTTTGTATTGTTCCGACATTAAGTTTTTAACCGATTAAACGAGTTTAAATAAATGTTTGGGGTTTGTTTTCATGTTTGCAATTTTTCGCGAATTTTAGCCATGTTTGCGAAAGAAGTGGTATTTTCATGTGATTCTCTACAGCTTTAATGTTTTTTAATTAACATTAAATATTGCTATTATACCGCAATTAGGAAATTTTTGCGAATTTCCGAATATTTAGCCATTTTTATGGAACTTTTGGCATTCCTTATGTTTTTAGGGACTTTAAATCAATTTTATCGCTTGTTTGAAATATTTAAAATTTTCGCGAATTTCCGCTATTTCTGAAAATTTTCTGAATGTTTGCAATTTTCGCGTAACTTTTTGTTGCTCTTTTGGCAATCGTCGCCGTTATAAAGATAGCCCCATATATAAACCGAAGTCTGTTTTTACAGGGCACAATCAACACTTTCGATTTATACGGTGCATTAGTAATTGTGAATTTTTTAGAATAAATCAAGCTTCCCTTTTTTAAAGCACAACATTTTTTAGAAATGAATATCAAATTGCATTTTTTTTTATAAAAACTAAAAACAAAACAAACAAACTGTCTAATTTATTAGTGATGTGCTTTAAAAAACGATAAACAATCGACATCGTTACACTGCTGTTATAGAATACAAGTTTTGTATCGAATTGATGACGACGTCGATGAAAATTGATGTTGATAATTAATTGATGGCGATGACGACGACGTTAAATGGAATAAGGGTGAATGTTTCTTTAAATATTCTGTGGTTATGAGGTGTCAAATTTTCATTGGTTCATTACTTTCGAAACTAGTATGACGTAAACATAGATTAGTTTTATTATCTCGACGGAACTTGGATATTGATTTTAAGAGAAAATTTTTTTCAAATGGAGAACGTAATTTAACAACTATAAATTCATCCGTTGGGTTATAACTCTTATTGTTTCTATAAATTTTTTTTAATCTATAAACATTTTCAATCTGCGGCGCATTTATATGTATACTCTTCCATATGTTTTGTACAATAGAAACAAGTATTGTCGAAATATTCGAAACCCGATTTCTTGCAAATGTCGAATAATCGACCACCCTATTTTTATTATTTGATAATTGGAAGAAAACAAAATTTGTATTTATATGTTATGCATATGTGTTAGTATCAAATTTGAACGCTTCCCAGCAAACACAGAAATACTCCATACGTATTGCCAAACGTATTGCCAGGATGAAAAATATTATTGCGGCAATAATCGATTTCGTATTGCGGAAGATACTTCCTTCGGGAAGAAACGTGTCTCGATAGCAATACGAAAGCGATTCTTCTAGATGATAAGCTAGCAATGTTGCCAGATAAACACTAATGCGAAAATATAAAGATATCGCCAAAATATCATTGGGATGATAAAAAGACGAGTTTGCATTTTAAAAAATATTCATTTATTTTAAAATAAGTTCAGCTTATTATTTAAAATTAAATTTTTAATTACATACATATATATAAATTATACTTACAAAAAATATATTTTATAATTGAATTAAGTAAACTGAAATAGTTAAAATTGCATCCATTTTGAGTGTTGCGTAATATCTTGATTAAGTTAAAAAGAAAAGAAAAAAAAATATTTAACAGATTTATTTTATTAATATATGTATTTACCTTCTGCCGAATATTTTCGATTTAATAAATTTTATTTTTTCATTTATGACGTAGAAAATAAAAAATTACTTTGATTATTTTCATTTAGATGACAATTTGGGGATATTGCTTAACTATTGCCTTAGGGGATATCTTCCATTTGTTTGCAGGGCTATAACTCTGAACATATTGAACAGATTTTAATAAAATATATATTGTGCACTTCTGCCAGCAAATACCTTTCAAATGGTGTATTTTTTATTCTAGTCGCTGGGTAAACAGGGGAGAAAAGTGTTCTTCACTGTTTTGCCTTAGCCGATTTATATATAGAGACATACAAAGTAGATACCTATAAGAATAGTTTTTAATTGGGTTTTTGTTAATGTTTGTGTTTTTTAAGTAAATTTTTTTATATGGTCACACTAGTTCTCTCTCTTTGCACAAATAGCAAACAACTTTCTCAATTAGTAAAGGTCCCTACCAGGGCTGCCTTTTTTGATTATTTCTAACCAAAATTGGTTATTTGTTTGATTTTTTTTTTGTGCAAGAAATATATATTTTTTTCAATGTGGAGATGTGAATATTTTTTTCCTTTTGGTTACTTTTTTCTAAAATAATAATGCGTACGAATATGTTTTTCTTGATACAATTATTTACGAGCTCGAAGAGTTTGTACTGTGTACTACGATTTTTTCATTATTGGTAACCAAGGAACGGAAATAAGTCTGGGATCACACTATGAAATTTTTCTTTCAGAAAGTCTGAGTTTTGGTGAGAGGGGAAGAGAACATGCTTTTCTTTTCTCCTCTCTCACCCATAAACTCAGACTTTCTGAAAGAAAACTTTCATAGTGTGAACCCAGACTAACCAAATAATTTTTTAAGATTTTTGCTAAGAAAATATTGCCATTTGTGATTTTTATATCAAAAACGCAATGTTCTGAAATCGAAAATAAATGAAGTTTTAATTTATTTATTTATTTATCATATTGTTATCCTGTACAACAAGACATTAAGTCTTATAATTACAGTACAGGATTAGAAAAGGTTAATGGAAATTTGCAAAACTATATTTAACAAAATTTAAAATTACATACATATTTGATAATTACATAATAAAGAATATATAAACAGTAGAAATAGTAAAATAAAAAAAATAAAACAACGGTATTTATTTGTATATATATATATATATATATATATATATATATATATATATCTGTTAATGAAACAAGTTATATAAAGCCCTTTTAAAATGGATTGGATTACTTTAGTAAATTGAATACTTGGGGGTAATTTTTTTTTTTTCATTATTTATTTATTGACGGCCTAATTTATAAAAACTAAAACAGGTTAATAAAGAGTTTATAAATTGGATTTTCATACAAAATCTGTTTCATAAACCCTTTATTAACATGTTTTATTTTTTATAAATAAGGCAGTGAATCTTCATATAGTAAATATGAACTCACAATAATTAATCAAATCTTAACCTAATACTTTATTTTATGTCCTGCCAGTGCCAGACAAAAATTTTTTCATCACGGGTTCTGTTCACCTATATAGATATGTAGGTGTTTATCGCTCATCTAATTGGACAAGTGCTGCAGTGTCTCTTCTTCTTAAGCGAGTGTGGCCGCTATCATTTAAAATATTTCGAGCCAGTGGGTTCGGATGCAATTCGAGCCTTTTTAAGTATTTTACTGCATATTTCGTAATCACAGTTTTAACTAATGGAACATTGAGATCCTTGTGAATATTTGAATTTTTAACATACCAAGGGGCAGCTGTGATTATTCGAAGAAGTTTATTTTGGCGCCTTTGAATTTTATCGATATTAGAAGCCGAGGTAGTGCCCCATAACTGAATACCGTAGCACCAGATAGGCTTTAAGATAGAGTTGTAAAGTAGGAGTTTACAGTCGAGACTAAGGACAGAGTTTCTTCCAATAAGCCAATGAATTTGTATGGCTTTTAGTTTCATTTGAGTTAATTTTGCCTCTATATGGCCTTTCCACGTCAAACGGCGATCTAAATGTATACCGAGATATTTTACATGCGAATTTTGAGGTATTATTTGATTATTGATTTTAATAGGGGGGCATTTTTGCTCATTTACCATTATCCTCCACTGTTTTAGCCATATTTCTAGTTGAAATATATGATCCTGTAAATAACGAGATGCTTCATAACTGTTTTCGTGGACGCTTAGAAAAGCTGTATCGTCAGCAAATGTTGAAGTTTGTGTGTAGTTGCTCGTTGGCATGTCCGAAGTATAAATTATGTATAATAGAGGCCCCAGAATGCTGCCCTGTGTGACTCCAGCGCCAATTGGCTGAGGTGAACTAAAGAATTTTCCTTCTTTAATAATAAATTGACGACCGACTAAGTAGCTTTCTAGCAGCTTGTGTGTGTTTGCTGGAAAATTTTGCTTCAATTTATGTAATAAGCCTTCATGCCAGACTTTATCAAAAGCTTGAGAAACATCGATGAAGAGAGCGGAACAATATTTTCTTTCTTCAAAGGCTTTTCTTATGGCGTTTACTATACGATGGGTTTGTTCAATTGTGCTGTGTTCTCTTCTAAAGCCGAATTGGTGGTTAGGAATACATCTATTTTCACTTAAAATTGGAGTTAATTTTGACACTAACAGCCTCTCAAACAGCTTTGATATATTAGAAAGTAAGCTTATAGGCCTATATGACTCAACTTTTGTGTGATCCTTTCCTGGTTTAGGTATCATGGTGACTAAGGAAACCTTCCATTTTTGAGGATAGAATTGAAGACGTAAGATAGCATTGAAAATTAAAAGAATAATTTTCTGTGCTGTGCTGGGTAACTCCAAAAGCATTTTGTTGCTGATCTTATCAATACCAGGGGCTTTTTTGGGGTTTAATCCACAAACAGCCTTTTCGATTTCTCTTATCTCAAATCTTAGGGGAACAACCGCTCTAGCAGGAACAGGTGTTAACACGACCGCAGTATCGTGAGATATATTTGGGGTAAAAACGTTTTTAAGTGATTAACAAACTGATTTCCCTTTTCGTTATCATTTCTTGCCCAACTTCCGTTCAAGTTTCTTAATGGAGGCTTAGAGGCGACTGGCCTTTTTAGATTTTTAGCTGCACGCCATAATGAGTAGTCTGATTGCGGAGTTGCATCAAGTTCCTTAAGATATTTTTGCAGAGAAGCCGTTTTCTGAGTCTGTAGTAACTTTCTTAGCCTTTTTGTACACTCTTTTAATAAACTCTTTAGTTGAGGGGATCTGTGCAATTGCCATTCTCTTCGAGCTCTTCTTTTTTCAGACAGGAGACGCTCAACATCTGTGGAATAAATTTTAATATTTTTAGTTTTTTTTTGGGGTCATACTGGAATGTTGCACAGATAGCTTCAGAAAACTGTCAAAATTAAGAATAGCGCGATCTACGTATTCCGGTGAACTAAGCGGAATATTTTCTGTGCAATGGGGGCTGAGATATTTTTTATATTTAAGCCAATTGATTTAAGTAGCTGGCGTCGCTAAGTAACCAGTTGGAGATACAATTCTATTGGGGTTCATTCAAGTAAATATTGTTGGTGTGTGGTCGGAAGATAATTCTAAGGAGGCTTCAACATAAATCGTTTCTAAGGGGATGTTGTTAACCACGCCGAAATCGATGACATCGGGAATTTTTTGCTGATCGGTAGGCAAAATATGTTGGTTGTTTGCTTGCTACCACATTCAAATCCATTTTGGAAATTGTATTAAATAGAACACGACTTCGGGACCCCCAGAAGGTATATAGATACATAGGCATACGTGTATTGATAATTTTGTGCAACAGAGTCAATGTTCTTATTTTCAATAAGTTGATAAAAGTCACTTGCATATGGTGTGATATGATCAAATCTCCTTAAACCATATAGTTCATACATATATTATCATTGCATTATAACTAAGCTCCAATTTCCTCAAGCTGCTTGAATTACTACTTCCAAAAATTTCACATCCGTATAACAAGGTAGGAATTAAATATGTTTTTGCAAGAATTAAACGGATTCTTATGGGAATAAATGTTTGTGTTCTCCATAGCGTTCGCAAAAGAGCATATGTTCTTCCAGAAGCTAGATTAATTTGGTCATTCCATGTAAGAGTACTGTTAAATAATATGCCAAGATTTTTTGCTGTCCTAACAACTTCAATTCTTTGACCGTTTAATGTTACTTCTGGTACAAAATTAGTTCTTGACGATTTACTTTTTATAACTAAGCACTTTGACTTGCACGGGTTAATGCAGAGACCATTTGCAGTTGCCCATGAGTGTACACGTGTGAGATCAAAATTTAACTTACTTACACAATCATCAATATATTTCTCAGGAGAGCTTATGTATATTTGTACATCGTCCGCATAGATATGAATGTTGCAATATGATAATTGACGAAAATCACCATTAGATTTAGGTATACATATGTATTATTTTCACATACTTATATATGGAATTATCACGGGCAGGATAAGTTTCAGAAACTTTGGCTGAATATTGTCAAAACCAGCTGCATTGGATTTGATACTAAGACAACCTGATAACACATCGACTTCAGTAACACACTCAAAACTAAATTCACATGATAGTGTAGGAGTATAAGTGTTCCAGTCATAGAAATTATCATACACAGGTACGGGTGGAAGCATGACGAACATATCATTTAAGACTTCAACGTCAACTCCTGATTCTACTGGTGGTTTAGATTTGCCAATACCAATTTTACGTATATTCTTCCACGTTTTTTTAGAATCTAGGGAAGAACTGAAGACACTTAGGTAAAAAGTAGTCTTGGCGCTTTTTATTTTGCGATTTACCAGCCTTATTGCATTACAGTATTCTTCATGTAAATTACTTGTTTTAAAACGCTTCCAAGATGCAAACCATGTATCTCTTTCGAGGATAGCACTTTTTATTTCCGCATTAAACCATGATTTCTTTCTGTTCGAAGTCGATACTGTTTTTAAGGGCATTTAAAACACGATCAAGGTTTCTTTCCAAGAATTCCAGTTGATTTTCAACAGTAGGCATAAAATATATAGATTCCCAGTCAATAAGAGATAACTCAGAGGCAACAACAGCATAATTCATATGTTTGAAGTGATAATAAGTATGAGTAGTTGTAATCTCTTGAAGTTTAAAGTCAAAAGCCAGAAACATTAAATCATGTTTGGAGAAACACGGCATTGTGAGCTGATCATACAAACTTTATCCTCACTGCTGACAAAAATAACGTCGAGTAACGAATTTGATGTTCTGTGGTATGGTAATACGTAGGTACAAGAATACACTGCAATGGAGACAAAACTGACGCATGAGGAAAAGTATATGTTGGCACGACAAAAAACAAATATAAAACCAGACTTGCAGCACATAAGTCAGATGAAAAGGCTACTAATAAACCATTAGAACAGAAAACTGCATTGGCAGCCCACTGTACTGTTACTGGACATAAACCAAATTTTAATAATGTAGACATATTGGTGGGAGAGTACAATTACAAGAAGAGATTTACACTTGAGATCAGGGTTGCCGAACTTGGTCTTTTCCGACCAAATTTGGTCGGATAATTTTGGTTTGGTCGGATGGTAGGCCAAGTCTAATTTTGGTCGGTTTTAGAAAATGTACAAAATATATTTATTTTAACAAATTCAGAACACTGGTCGCAAAGCAGGCAAGTGCAAATCTATAATAGCTTTTTTACCAAACAAAAATTTGTTTAATTGTTGATGAAACTATATTCTTTTAAAAAATGGGTTCGGCCCTAACGCCGTGAGTGGTAATGTTGATAAGCTTAATCCTACTTAACAATGCAAAAAAAATTAAGGTTTTATGTGGTAAAATTTGAAGTTTTTTCATCGCTCCTAAAAAATTATTTAAAAATGATGATAGCTCATTTTGCCTTTTTAGGACATTATACTTTTATTTAAATGTTTCAAAATTTTGGTCGGTTTCAAGGGATTTTGGTAGGTTTTGCAAACAATTTTGGTCGGATAATAATTTTTCAAACGGCAACCCTGCTTGAGATGCTACATATAAGGTGCGTTCCACAAGATCTCGGGTAAGTTCGGACTAATGAGAGTAAAATGAAAATTACTCTCTAAATTTGCCGAAACTACCCAGAATTGCTGGAACGCAAAAAACCATTTTTGACCATCTTCAAATACTAATGCTGCTTACTTTTCAAATTAAGATCTATTTAAGTGATTTAAGACGCTTAAAAGTTATAACATTATAAAACTAATACATTTGCATCATTGTAATTTTTTATATTTTTTTTTTTTTTTTTATATTAAAGGGAAATATGTATGCAATAACGTTTTAACCACTTTCATTTTTCACAAAAACCTTACATTTTGCTTTTTAATATGTTTTTTAATTAAAACTAAACTTTTCCTTTTGCTTGTAAATTTCCTGAATTATTTATCAGTTTCATATGTAAACAAAAACAGCTGATTGTTTTTTCTTGTCAATAAAACTCGGTATTTGTCGTCCGTCAAGTAGTAATTGGGCTAGTCCGCTCCATATGGTTCGTAAACCAGACGGCACATGGAGACCTTGTGGGGATTACCGTGCCCTCAACGCTATCACGGTACATGATCGCTATCCTATTCCTTATTTACACGATTTTTCTATGGTGCTGGCCAAAAATTCCATTTTCTCAAAGGTGGATCTTCAGAAGGCGTTTCATCAAGTGCCGATCCATCCAAACGATATACCGAAGACCGCAATTACAACGCCTTTTGGGCTTTTTGAGTTCACATACATGACGTTTGGATTGAGAAACGCTGCCCAAACATTTCAACGGCTAATTCATGAAGTACTAAGAGGCTTACCATTTGCTTTCGCTTATTTGGACGATGTTATTATTGCGTCACCTTCGGAAGATGAGCACATAAAGCATCTCACAACAGTTTTTCAGCGATTTCGAGAGAACAACTTAACAATCAATGTCTCCAAGTGCGAATTTGGGTTAACAGAACTTAAATTTTTAGGACATATAATTACAAAAAACGGCATCCGACCGCTGCCCGAAAGAGTTGAAGCGTTATTAAAATTCCCTCGCCCTAAGGTGGTAAAGGAATTAAAGAAATTCTTAGCTATGCTAAATTTCTATAGGCGTTTTTTACCACAAGCGATTGATGTTCAACAAGTATTGTTTAACATGATTGGTGGCAACAAACGGAATGATACTACGCCATTAAATTGGTCTAGTGAAACAAAAGAGGCTTTCGAAAAATGTAAAATGCAGCTCGCAAATTGTACGATGCTAGCTCATCCACTTCCAGAAGCCGAGCTTTCGTTGTGGGTAGACGCTTCAAATTTCGCCGCAGGGGCTGTTCTAAACCAAATTATTAACAACGTTATACAGCCTCTTGCGTACTTTTCAAAAAAGTTTTCATCAGCTGAAATGCGCTACAGCACATATGACAGAGAGTTAACAGCGGTCTACTTGGCGGTGCGTTATTTCAGATACATGATTGGGGGAGGTCTTGCCACATTTACACGGACCATAAGCCATTAATTTATGCTTTTATGCAAAAACTAGAGAGAGCGTCCGATAGACAGGCAAGACAATTGGATTTTATCGCTCAAATCACTACTGATATACGTCATGTAGAAGGTAAAAAAAATATCGTAGCTGATTTGTTGTCACGAATTGAGGTGATTGATGCAGTAAGTATCAACTACGATGAATTAGCAAAAGCTCAATCAACTGATGGTGAACTACAGTCCCTATTGAATTCAAGTGCCGATAATTTTGTTGGGACTTCGTTGTACATACAAAGAAGATATCCAAGCGACGCCTGCAGAGATTGTTTACGGCGCCACATTACGCCTTCCTGCCGACTTCTTAATCGAAAACTCTTGTGAGTCTAAGACAGAGTGTGTAAGACAACTCCGACAAGCCATGAAAAATTTGAGACCAGTTGATTCTGCTTGGCATAATAACAGCAAGATTTTTATACACCCTAATTTGAAATCTTGTGATTTAGTATTTCTTAGAGACGACTCGGTGCGTCCGTCTTTAACGGCTCCATACAGAGGACCATTTAAAGTTGTTGAACGAGCATCTAAATATTATACGGTGGACATAGCTGGAAGAAATACTAAGGTTTCAATTGATCGGTTAAAACCAGCATTCAGTGCCTCCGAAGTTATCAGCGTAAAGTCGCACCACGGAGTCTCCTCTCAGAGGGGAGTACTGTGGCAACACGACCAAAATTGAGAGTCATCCTCAATGACAGGATTGTATAAAAACTATCTGGCAACTCTTTTTCTTTTTGTCTTTTTGGTTTGTGAGAATAACCGATACCACGTTGCGAGAGTTAACCTTTAAATAATAAAAACTATTTTAATAAAGTTTAAATTAGAGCAAAAATATAGTGTTTTTTATTTGGTGACGCTATATATACAGTTTATACCGTGCAAAAGCCTGTGTTACATGGGATAAATCAGCAACGCTTTTTACTGACCATTTTGGATGCACCCAAATATCTCTGGAACTAACCGAACGATTTTTTGAACGCATCGCTCATTTTGTCCGGAAAACGATTTCCTTTCAGAATATATACAGTTTATACCGTGCAAAGCCTGTGTTCCATGGGATAAATCAGCAACGCTTTTTACTGACCAGTTTGGATGCACCCAAATATCTCTGGAATTAACCGAACGATTTTTTGCACGCATCGCTCATTTTGTCCGGAAAACGATTTCCTTTCAGAATATATACAGTTTATACCGTGCAAAAGCCTGTGTTCCATGGGATAAATCAGCAACGCTTTTTACTGACCAGTTTGGATGCACCCAAATATCTTGGGAACAGACCGTACGATTTTTTGCACGCATCGCCTATTTTGTTCCAAAATGTGTATTTTTTAATTTGTGTTAACTATTTTTTGTATTTTTATTAAAAATATTAGTTATTGTTCAATATTTATTGTTGACCTGTGTCGATTATCTTTGTTGTTGTTTTTTGTTTGGCTTAAGGTCACCTTAAGCCAAACAAAAAACAACAACAATATTAGTTATTTTTACTTCCCCTTTTTAAATTCCTAAATTCGACGCTAACTTTTTGTTCTAATTCTGCAAAAGACCCTAATTTGGGTATTTTGTTTTCCCGGTTTTTTAATTCCCAAATTCGACGCTATTTCGTCGACGCTATCTTGGCCCACGTCCTTTTATTTGCCGTACAGATAAATTCAATCTGCTGACTCCCAACTTTTACATGTATTTTGAGAGGTTCTACCAGCTTAAAACCATGTTTTTTGTCGGTATATTGAGAAACCCAAAATTGTTAACAGATAGTTTATCGGTCTAATAAATTCATGTTGACATTAAAGGGCAAATTAAACAACACAAATGGCTTGGCAAATATGTCAAAATTTTAAGTTTGTACAAACATTTTGTGTTGTTAATTGGGGTGTTTGCTGTTTGTACAAACATTTGAAGCAATGGACGAGGAAAAAATATTTTTTAATGAATTTATTGACCTCTATAAAAGTCTATGATTGTGTTGTTTGATGGCAAACAGAAGCAAAAATAAAGCGCAAGTTTGCCAGGCCATTTGTGTGGTTTATAATGCCCTTAAGTAACAGGGAGTTTGACGGTACATTGAGAAAAATGGCCATAAAAATACAAAGTTAAAAGAAATACAAACATGTACAAAATGAAAATAGGGAACTTACATGTTGCTAGGGAAAAACGGGTTGCCAAATATCAACAACATTTTATTTTAAAAAAATTTTAACAAAATTTATAAACTAAATTTCATTTTATTATTTTTCCAAAAACAATTTAGAGTGCTATATTCGGCTGTGCAGAATCTTTGATACCCTCCACCGACAGTCCGAATATTTCAGGAGTACACAAAATACAGTAAATGAGAACACAAATTGAGAGCGAAAAGTGACAGTTCTTGTCTGAGTATTTACAAATTTTTACTGCAGAAATTTTTGCAGTAAAATTTAGTAAATCAAAAAAACATATGTTTCAAAAGGTAAACAAACAAAAGTTACAAACAAAATGCTTATAAATTGTTTATGCTTTTAATGACAATTTTGGAGTTTCGTTGCGATTTAGACAAAAAGGCCCTATGAAAAAATGACGCCTCAAAAGCGGTCGTATGAATTGTGTGTTAGATCTAATTCTACTTCATACACCGGATGCGACCGTATTGCCATAGAAAGAAAAATTTAAATTTAATTATTTTAGTGTTTTCAAATTGAATATTTGAAAACAACATAAACGAAGGAGAAAATAAACAAAAATTTTTAATAAATTTGGATTTTTTTAAAATTGTTTTTAAAAGAAAACTCGATTTGTTTATGCCGGAATTGAAAGTAAATAGATTGTGTTTTAAAAAATGTAAGGCCGTACATCCAACGTTCGTACAATGTACTTATTTGTTTGCTGTCTTTATCGTAAAGAAGTAGATTACAAGAAACTATTTATTTAAAAAAAAAAATAATAAAATAAAATTCATATCAGCAGATCTTTAAAATTACACATGTCGCTCTTGTTCAACAATAGTGTATTAATCCAAAATTTCTGTTTAAATTAATATTTGGTATAGATATGGTAACGAAAAAGTTGTATAATTTATTTTTTTGATTATGGAAAAACTCAAGGCTCATCGCAACATCTCACATTGAAAACGCAAAAGTTTCTAATATTTTGTACTTTCCATTAATCATGTGCCTAAAAATTTAAACGTTGTAGGTCAATCCACTCAAGAGAGAATTTTAAAATCAAATTCGGTTAAATTTTTAAAAACTTGAAAGGCAAAACTTGCTCGTGCAATCCTTAATTAAGGTATGTAGGACAGAATATAAGATCGGTCAAAAGCAAAAAATCATCATTAAATATTTTCATCCAAATTAAATTATATTAGCCGTATTCCAAAAAAGAATAAAAAATAAGTTTAAAACGTGTTTTAAGGCAAAATGTTCATGCACTGTAATTCACAGTAATTTTTTATTAATACTTCAGGATATAACTTCTCTAACTTTAAAATTTCTAAATAAACCTGTCAAAAAATGGGAAAATTGTTTACAATGGCAACGCTGATAAAATGTCGTCGAAGTCACATGTATACATTTTTACGGAGAAAACAACGGGGAAATATATAAGTGTACTTGGCAATACTACGCAACAAAATTTGTTAAAAAATACAAAACTAGCGCATTTAAACCGTCACTCCGTCTTCTTCTTTACCCTATGTTTGACTCTTTCAATTTATTTTTGGCGTTGCCAATCCCTAATTTAATTAACCATAAAAGGGTGCACACACCACTTTCGTATTGCCCCTAACACCATATCACTTTTCATACCTACTGCTTATAAGGCAATTTATAAAGCATATCTAAAGGTACTACAATTCTAAATATGCATATACATACATACATATCGATGGTTTTCTTCCGCAACCACGAAAAGTTATCAGAAAATACCGCTTTTTAATTTTGCAAATTTTTTTGTTTGGCGGAATATCGGAATTTTTTCTAATTCTTGGATTATAAAAGAATATATCTATAGCAAAAAGTTTCAAATATTAGGTAAAAAATCGTATTTTGTCCCTCCTGAAAAGTAGTTGTTTTTGAGTTATGATGTTGCGGAAGAAAACCATCGATATGTATATGGGCATTTCCATTTTGACGTGTCGTGATATTTGTACAACAAAATGTAAAAAAATTAAATGAAGAAGTCAAATTTGTAAAAAGGGTTTTTATATATACAAAGTAATGAAGTAGCACTATATTCAGAAAAAAAATTACAGTTATCGACGCTAAGGATTTGCATATATAAGCAAAAATCTGCGCTGGCATGACGTTAGAAAAACGGACGTGGATTGTGACTTGCATTACAAGACTGAATAAGGGGCCTGTTCGGAAATGCATCACTGCGCCGCATCAGAAAAGCAAACTTTTTTTAATGCCGATAAAAAATAATTTAATTTTTTTTTTATTGTGTGACTATTATTTTTGTGGAGTATTTGACAATTTTTTGGTCCACATCTACTTCACAGATATAAATTTAAGCATTTGAAATCTCTGATGCAGCGCAGTGATGCATTTCCGAACAGGCCCAAGACTGCGAATTGAACAAGATGTTTTGTATAAAGCCTTTTTCCGTGTGTCGGATAGTGGAGTCTTCGGAAACTGTCCTTTTCAACGTGCTTAAGATAACAATGACTACAATTTTCCACTACCAAAACCCTTGCCAGGTCGTCAAAGTAACTTGCCATTTGTTTGGTTGCAGATGATACTTTTCGGATGCAAACCATATCCTGGTAAAAGCTTATCTGTCGGACGGAGGATATTTAATTACAGATTATCCAGAGCTCGTCTTATAGTGGAAAATGCATTCGTTATTATGGCAAAACGCTTTAAATTTTTTTCACGTCCTTCTAAATTAAATGCTGAAAAAACCACTTTCTGTTAAAAAAGAAGTTTAACTATGCAAGTGTCTTTTTTAAGTGTCTGTCTCTTTTCTGCTTTTGTTTTGTCAACTACAATAATAACATCATTTGTGGAAAATACAAAAATATAACAAAATCACTTAAACCAAACAGACAAATCAATGCCGCAAACACAGTACTCAATAGCCATAAAACAATAACAACAATAATCAACAATAAATCCATATCCCAGCAAACAAACAAAAATATCAAAAGAAAAAGTTAGAACTGTAGCTATTTTTATATTTCACGTTTAAATAGCCAAAAACAGTTTGAGAAGTTAGTGGATTTGATGGAAAAAATCCGCATTTGGCCAAAGGATTCAACAAGGGTTTCTAAAAATACGATGTAAAAGATGAGTGGAACAAAGTTGCGGATCATTTAAATAAATATGGACCTCCAATGCGCTAAGGTGAAGGCTGGTTGAAGGTGTGGGCTGACTACAAAGCTAAATTAAAAATAACTCGTACACAACAAAGTAGAATGCCGAGCCACCGGAGGAGGCCCATTTAGGCAGCATATTTTAACACTAACTGAGGATGCAGCTTCTAAATTATTGCAATTAGACTCAATCATTAATCCTGGACAAACACTTGAAACCCAACGTATATTAAGTGCTTCAAAAGAACCTGAAAATAGTGTTGATTTAAATTCTTCAAACGAAGAAAGTTGTGGTGAAAACGAAGAACCCTTAAAAATACAACCAGCAACTAAACAAACGTCATCTTCAAAACGCACCTTAAAAAAAATAAGACTGAACAAAAACAAACTTCTTTCTGAGCAATTAAAAGTACAAACGCAGTTAAGGCCATGCCAGATAAAACTTTTGCTTCGCGTTGCGTTAGAGATTCGCTTTGAAATCCAAGATGAAATATTCATACTTATACGTTCGGTTTGTGCTTTGTTTAAAACTCTAATTTTTGGTGTTGTAAATATAATAAATAATAAAAATATTAAAAGCACAGCAAAAAATAAAGTGAAAAACAAAAACAACTTGTTTTATGAGCAAAAACAATGAAACAAAAATAAAACTAAATGAAAGAAATGCATACGTAACAATAAAAGCTAAAGAATGCAATCAGGGTTGTTAGATTAGATTTTTCGTCATTTTGACGATTTTTTTGTGAAAATACAGTAAAATGACGATTGACGATTTTTGTACTAAAAGTAATAGTGTTATGACGATTTTCTGGCATCAATAAAACACCAACAAGAAATATTTTCAATTATATTGGGAACAGTCCAAATTGTAATAATCAATTTTTCGAAATACAAAAATTTTTTGAAATTAAACAAAAAAAAATTCTTCCCCAATCCCAAACCAGGTGGCTTTCATATGAAGCATTAGTAGTTCAAATTCAACAATTTTATGAATGGTATCGATACTGCAAAATATAAACACGAGCCCCGATTTGCGTCGGTCCTATTTGCGTTGTTTCGATTTGCGTAAGTTTTTATAAATTAGTTTAATCCGCTTAACGATTTTATGATTCCGATATGCGTCGCTACAAATGATTGGATTTGTTCACCGAAGTCATACAGGGGTGTGCTGGAAATCGCAAAGGTAAAACGCAAGAAATTTAAACGTCGTTTTTAAATAAGATTTCTCAAATATTAAACAAATATTTCCCTATTAAACAGGATTTTAAACCAAAAATTATAAGAACTAGGTTTAAAGTTTATTAAAAAGAACTTCCAAATTCTTGCGTTTTGCGTTTGCGATTTCCAGCACACCCCTGATAATCAGTGCAAAGAAAAGAAAATGCATCAGTTTGGAACTGAAAATGGATGTTATAAAACATTTCAAGTCACGGGAAAAGGTCCACCCCCTTGGCATAGCAACTTCAACAGTAAAAATAATTTGCAAAAGAGATAGCGCTAAAAATTAATCAATTAAAGATAGCTCGATTTAATAGAAAATGAGATTTATTTTTTATTTAATATTTTTGTGAATATGGATAAATGAAATAAATAAATTTGTGTTATGTTTTTATAAAAATATTTTGGGGAATTAAAGATAAACTCACTGATTATTGTTGTTGTTTTTGTTTAAGCTTTGATATTGTTGCAAGTAAAACTGTTGCTCATAACTCTTATTCGCTAAACAGTTTTATTTTTTTTTTAATATCTTTAGTTTTTTTAGATGAAGAGTCCTGATGATCTGGCCTAAGCAGCCAGTGAAAAGCGCATAGGAATAGCTTACCCTTTCAACAATAAATTTCAGTTTTTTTTATCAAGAACAAAAATTGGGAATTAAGCACGACATACAAAATCTTGTTAATTAAAAATATTTTTTTTTTATGTATTTGTTTTCAAATGATAAATATATATGTTTACTTATTTTTGGTAATATCTAAGGCCACTTGCCGAAATCAATAGAATAAAACGTATAAAACGATTTGTAAAATTTAAATATCTGACGATTTTTTGACGATTTTGTTAAATGTTCGTGACGATTTTGACGAATTTTGTTAAAACTTTTGACGATTTTTTAAGAAAAAAGCCTAACAACCCTGAATGCAATGCTGAATTAAATAAAACAATATATTGTTACTATAGTAACTACCTAACGGCTAAGCCAATTTTTCGCACACGTTCCCTCTCACCCTCGGTGTTTACAGAAACGGAGGATAGTGATACATAAAAATAATAAATTGTCTCCGGGTACAAGTGTTGCCGTGCCTGCAAGTATTGCCGCACCTGCAAGTGTTGCCGCGACGGCAAAAACCATCTTAAATGATACAATGAACTCAAACACTCACTCAATGGAAAACCCACTAGTAAAAAGTTGTCTGTCAAAAGCCTCAAGTACAAGTTGGTATGGACAGGTATATAACAGTGCTTAAGCGGGGTTGTAGCACTACCTCTTCAGCTGTTGCTTCGGCCTCAAAAGTACCATCTTTTAATAGAACAAATTCACAAAATCGTTTTGTAATTCTGTACCCATGTTCTGTAACTATAGTGAGAACTTCCCGCATCGAAAAAATGTGAAACAAAATATTCCATCGTTTCTCGAAAAGTGAGAAAAAAGTGTGTCTGTAACTCATGTCGAAAACTATCAAAAGTGATTACGTCGTTACGTTATAAATGTCATAACATTGCACTCGAAGCCGATGTGACATTGCAGACGGTGAGAACGCCAGTAACACATATCGTTAACGGCGACTAAAATTTACTAAAGTTAAAAGTTTTTCAACGACGGCGGTGAAAATACAACCGTCGGCTATACCAAGTAATGTAAAGTGCGACTTAAATGTTTGTTGTTTGCAAAAGAGCTTTGAAAATATTCGTATATTTTATAAAAATGTTAAAAGTAAAAGAATTAAACAATAAAAAATGTGCCAAGAACAAAATATTATTATTATTATTCTTTGTGTTTTGCATTTTTAATTGTTTTTTAGTGTTAAATTTTTTTCTCGTCCCATTTTTATTCGTGAGTTTGTTTGACAGTTCAAAGCGGGAACTTTTCTCACAAAAATGTTACAGACACACTTTTGCTGTAAATTGGCGAGTAATTTCCTTACGTGACAAATAGAACTCGCCAATAAAATTACAGACACAGTTTAGTGAGAAAAACAGCTGTTTGTTTCAACGTATGGCATTTTTGTTTCATTTCATACATTTCAATCGAAAAGTTTCTCGACGCGAGAGTTACAGAACACGGGCACTGGAGGATGAATCCTCAGAAGCACCAAACGTGATAAAATCGTACAAGCCTCCCCCGATATATCTTAGGGAGCAAAATTTAAATGAACTTAAAAAGAGTTTGGTCTCGTTGATAGGTGAAAATTCGTTTTACGTAGCGGAAACCAAGCGTGGTAGTATAAAC
Organism: Pollenia labialis; assembly: GCA_949318255.1. Taxonomy (NCBI): domain Eukaryota; kingdom Metazoa; phylum Arthropoda; class Insecta; order Diptera; family Polleniidae; genus Pollenia; species Pollenia labialis. Next base: position 63,140,510 of record OX439141.1, read on the forward strand.
GAGACAAAAATTCAAGTAAATCATGAAAATGAAGAGCAGCATAGGTCTTCAAGTAGTGATTAAGGAAATTGACTCATGTGTGGACCCTGAAGAAATAAAAACATTCCTTGAAGAGAAAGGCTTCAAAATAAAACATGTAGTTAATATTAAAAAAAAAAAAATAGAGCAAGGCGATGTTAAGCTAAAAAAAAACGAAACCCATCCTATATACAGTTTGAAATATATTCTGTACAGGAAAATCACGATAGGGGAGCGGCACAAAAGAAATAAACCCGTTCAATGTTTAAACTGCCCGTGAATAACATGGTACAGTTCTTTGCGATAAGTCTAAAACCGACGCCAACGTAAAGAAATGCAGCAACTGTGGCGGTAATCACACTGCCAATTAAAGAGGATACCCTGTATACACTATCGTCAAGCAGTCGTCTGCTTATGCTAACGTCTTAAAATCAAACCATGTGCCAATGCAAGGTGCTTCACCAACTCCAGTTTCAAATTTGAGCCGCAGTATATAATTTTTGCAAATTTTTTTTTGATGTTATTGCAAGCTGTACTAAACAAGCCATAAACTGTTTAAAGATTTGTTTTTGGAAAGCAAACGGCATCCGCCAACATAAAAATTAATTAGAATACTTTCTTATGGTCAATGGTTATACACTAAATGATACCAAGGACTCTAGAGATAGAGCTTGTGGAGGTTCTACCATTTTAATAAAAACCCGAGTCGAACACAACCTAATGTGTGATCATCGGGAAGATTATCTCCAAGCAACGGACATTTGCGTTGAGGAATTTAATAGAAACCTAGTAATTTCATCGTTATACTCCCCACCTAAATTTTCAATATCAGAAAGCCAATATTATAAATATTTTAAATCATTAGGACCCTGTTTTCTAGCCGCTGGCGATTATAACACTCAACATACGTTCTGGGGGCTACGACTTATGCCCGTAATATCTACAGGAAGATAAATAGCTGTGTATAGATATCTATGGTGTAACGAATTTTTGAAAATTTAAACATGTTTGTCTTACCTACTAGTTGAACTGTAGTGTATTTTACACCATCGATTTTGACAGTTAATTTAAAATATTAGGCCCCGATTATGGTTTACAACACACAAATGTTGTGTTGTATTGAGTACAACACACAAATGTTGTGTTGTATTGGGTACAACACAATATATAAAATTTTTTTAATTATGATTAACAACAACTTAGTACATTTGAAATTTTAAAAAATGTTGTTCTTCTTATAGATGAGGGGGGGAAGCAGCGTTGTCAGAAGATTTGGAAGGAAAATCTTAATTTCGCGAAAAAAAATCTTATTTTTAAGAGAAAAATCTTAAAATTTTTTATAACAAGGGCAAAAAAGTAAAAAAATTTAGGTACAATATATGTACCTGATTGCTTTCCAACGGAAAGCTAAGGTAAAATGTAACAAGAAAATTCAATAATAGTCTGATAGTGTATAAAGTCATTTCTGAAAAATTGAAGGAATATGACTATTACAAAAAAAAGCTTTATAAAATACGTAACTGAAATTTAGCTCATAGAATAAATTTGAAAAATAAAAATGTTGAATATAATATAAAGTAACCTTCGTAAGGATATAATTCCCAGTTTCTTTCTAAAATAAATTTTTAATCCATTTAATTTTTAATAAATAAGAAATTAAAAAAGTCAATCTAAATAAAGAAGTTTCATTTAATGTAATTAAACTCTAAAATTAGAGATATGTACATTATACCGTGTTCAGATATACCTTTTTTATTGAGTCAATATTCGGTTAATTGACATAATTATCTTTCTGTTCACACATACACAATTTAGCTTACTCAATTTATATTACTACTACATACAACATTTAACGTAAACAAAAATGTACATGCATAAGCAAAATGTAAACAAGTTTTGACATCTTTAAGGAATAAACATCTGGCTTTTGCGACGACCTAATGGATGTGCATTTGTTTTGTTGTAATTTCAGTTTCCAAATGTCAAAACACTGTTTAGTAAGTTGTGTTTTGCTTAATAAACACACTTGTTACAGTGTCGCATTTTAATTTTACTCAATATTTATAACAATTTCGTATTAATTGAGCAATAACTAAATTGCAATTTTATATGGATAATTGAGCTCAATAATGTCGTTTATTGCGTAAAACTCAATTAAGGTGCATATCTGAACACGGTATTAGACTGGTCGCATCTTGTATGGGATTTTTTTTTTTTAATTTAAATGTTTGCGCTGCTTTAAATATGAGGTTTGGTGTAAGAAATCAAGTCCTAATTTTTCAGCTCAATCCGACGGTGCCTAGTCGTGCCAAGTGGGGCCCAAAGTTCCCCATATGATGAAAAAACATCTATTCAATCAGGTACTAGTTGAAAAGCCGGTCCCAAAGACAGAAAATCAAAAATCTGGCTTCGTTACGATCTTCCGCAGAGAAAGTACTTTAAGTATGCCAAATTTCAGCTTCATATGTCATCCGATGGCTTCAGAAAGTTGCGGAAATAATAGGACATACATACAAACATCCGCAAATACTAAGAAATTATATATTGTATAGAAAGATTAAAGTATCTGCTAATTAATATTTTAGTATGATACGAACGAACGATTTTTAACCTAATTCAGGTACGCTGAATCCAGTGGTGCTAGCCGTTTTTTTAGGTTAGCTCTGGTTTTCGAGATATACCGTTATTTCGAAAATGAAGGAGGCTGTACAACATATGTTCGGGTTACTCAAAAACGCTTTAGCTTATTGAAAAAACTAAAAAAATCCGAAATTCCGCAATAAAATTTACTTTACCCAATAAAAAATTTTATCATTTTGCGAAGCACTAAAGGTACATTTAAAAAAATAAGCGCTTCAACAGATTTGCCAAAAATTGGAAACACATTGAAGCTAGCACCTTCAAAAGTGGAATTTTGGACGAAGAAGTGGTACGAATTTTAACAACATCGCACTTATATTTTTTGAAAAATTTTTGTATAAATGCGTTAAAATTCCATTACGTGCGTGCAGATTATAAAGAGTTGCTTGAGTTAACACTCCATTTTATTGGGGAGCGGGTACCAGATTTTTCACAATTTCGTTTGGCTGGTGCAACATCGCATGCACGATTCATGTCAAAGTGCATTTATTGTTATAAAATATTTCTATTTCGCGAACAGTTCAAATTGACAGCAGCAGAATTGAAAAGTCTTCGGAGCATTTGCTTGTTTTTGACTATCATATATGTATGTGGGATTGGGACATTGATAACATACGGTAACCCTGTACTTGTGACGAACGAAGGGAACGTTGACAGAAAGGTCGAAGGAAAAGATCAGAGTAGAAGTAGACAGCATAGAGAACAGAAGTGGTCGCAACAACGAGTGTCATAGAAGTGATTAAACTAATATTACTTATAATTAAATTAAACTATTTTTGTATTACATAAAACTTAATTGAAGTGTAACTTATAAACTAAACTAATATTAAAATAACAATAAGTGAAATTGTCAATAAATGAATTGTTTGAAACCAAAAGTTATCATATATTGATTTTCAATAAGCCCAAAGAAAATAAAAACCACAACTGGGGGCTCAACCGGGATTTATTGAAAAAAAAACACCACAATTTAAATGACTAACTTATGCATTGATATCACAATTTAAAAAAAAATTTTAATTTTTAAAATTAAAAGTGTTATAACATTATAAGTGTTATAAAGTGCTTTTAAAGAAAATATTACACTTTCGATTGCAATACAAGTGGAAAAAACAGTTACATTCTGTACATAGAAAAGAAGCGAGTACATACCTACATAGGTACATACAAAGTTTATGTGCAATTGACTGTTGCTAAAACAGAAACAACCAGAGAAAAACTGCAACAACAACAAAGCAAGGAAGAACTACATTAATAGTTGTGCGTACGCTGATTTACAAAATATCGCTCTGTTCCGATGAAGCAGAGACTGCGCTGTGTGACTGAACTTTTTTCAAAACAACCAAAGTAGATGGTGAGAAGTACTTGCTGCATGTACCGACTTATTAATTTAACGTTTGAAGTTAGTGAATCTGTGTAGATGAACAAAAGAGAAGTTCAAATTAAGAGTTTGTGCAGAATATCTTAGAAGTAAGAGTTTTGTTTAATTATTGTGCAGAACTTAATTTGGAAGTAAAGAGAATTGAGAAGTTAAGTGTAAACTGAGTGATTTACATTTTTAGATGTTCAACTTGAAGAGAATTTAGAAGTTTAGAGTAAAATTAATGCTTTGCATTTTTAGATGTTCATGAAAAAAAAAAGTAAATTTTGTGTAGACAAAATAATTTGAAGACTTTGAGTTAAAGTAGATGATATAATTAAGCATTTGGGGAAAGAAATTAAGGGGTTATTACCACAATTGATTGATGTTTAAAATATTTTATACAGATTAACAAGCGCCAAATTAACAGTTTTGTATAATCAAATGTTTAATGAGTAGAAGGGAATAAAATAAAATTAATTAAAATTTTATCATACTAATCCTAGTTAAGAAATATTTTTACTTTGGTATACTATCATATTATTTCTTAAACATTTCTATTAAATTTCATTGTGCATAATACCACTTGCTACGAAAATGTTAGCTAACGACGTTTTAGGTATGACCGTGGATGAGCTAAAAACTGAGTTAGGCAAGTTAGATCTTTCTAAGGCTGGTAATAAGTCAGAATTGCAGGACCGTTTATTGCAACACTTTGGGTTGAGACGCGACGAAGAATCGGACGTAGGCCATGGGGAAGTTTTACCTGTGACAAACCGTATGGTAATGGAGCGCGGTAATATTTTCTCACTACGCGATATTCAGGATTCGATATCCACTTTTTCCGGGGATGGTTTACCCGAAGTTAGGAAATGGTTGCAAGAATTTGAGGACGTTGCTTGTACAGTAGGGTGGGACGATTTACGAAAATATATATACGCCAAACAACTTCTTAAAGGGGCAGCAAAGATATTTGTCAGAAGTCAGCCCGATCTGAATAATTGGTATTCTCTTAAGAAACTGCTAACGGGTGAGTTTGGTGCTAAATTATCATCTGTGGAGATTCACAAGATTTTATCGAATCGTCGGAAAACAAATGATGAGACTTTTCGTGAGTATTTGTACAGTCTACAAGAAATAGCCAAGCCCATAGATATGGACGACGAGAGTATTATCGAATACTTCATTCAGGGCATTAAAGATTCTCACACGAACAAGGCCATACTATATCAAGCCCGAAATATAGAAGAACTTAAGACAAAACTTAAGACGTATGAGAAAATCAGAGCAGCTGGAGAGTCATCAAACTTGAAACTGTCTGAACCTCAGAAAAAACGTAACTCAGACACTAATAGTGAACGACGTTGCTTTAAATGTGGTGAAAAAGGGCATGTGGCGGCGAAGTGCAACAAAGCAGAAGAAAAGTGCTTCAAATGCAAAGGTTTTGGACACAAATCATTTAATTGCACCACAAATGTCAAGAACGAGAAGCAAGACGACAAAAAGAAAAATAAGAACGAAAATAACAACGTTCACACTTTAGCTGATGACGTTGCTTCGTCATCAAGGAGAATTTTTACAGATATCGAAATTTTTGGCAAGAAAATTACAGCAATAGTCGACACAGGTAGTGATTTAAGCGTCCTTCGGTACGACGCCTTGATTATGTTAAGTGACGTAGAACTGAAATCTGAAACGAAGACACTAACAGGCATAGGTGGCAAGACTATAAAAACTTTGGGAAGTTTTAAAACGCGTACAAAATTAGGAGCAGTAGAGATAGAAATAGTTTTTCATGTGACTAAAGAGAGTGACATTTTGTACTCAGCAGTTAGAGGCAACGATGTTTTGGCCCAGGTAGATTTGATTATAGATGCAAAGGGAGCTAAATTCCGCAACAAAATTTCAGAATGGTCACTATTTAACGAGAATAATGATGTTATCGATACTTGTTTAAAAAATAAAAACGATACTACAATGGAAACCAATCCGATCGCCGAACTACACGAAGAATTTGCTGAATTGATTCAATCAGCTACAGTTACTGATTGTATGGAAGATGAATTGCAAATACAGCATCTCGACAGCCAAAAGAAGAACAAGGTAAAAAACGCAGTAATGACTTATGGGCCAATGAAACCGGACACATTTCCTGTGAGAATGAAAATCGTGTTAAGTGACGATATTCCTGTCGCCCATAGACCCCGTAGAGTACCAAATTCAGACCAATATTTCATTGACAATCAAGTCAAAGAGTGGTTAGAAGACGGTATTATAGTAGAAAGCTATTCCGAATATTCAGCCCCTGTAGTTTTAGTTAAAAAGAAGGACGGTACAAAGCGTTTATGTTGTGATTACCGAAAACTCAACGAAAAAATCGTTCGTGATAATTTTCCAATGGCACCTATTGATGACGTCATACAAAGACTAAAGTGTGCAAAAATATTTTCAACGTTAGATTTACGAAGCGGATTTTTTCACGTGCCTGTTTAGCAAGAGTCTCAAAAGTACACCGCTTTTGTAACTAATAGGGGACAATTTGAGTTTAAGTTTGTACCATTTGGTATATCGAACTCCCCTGCGGTATTTTGTAGGTACATCGCCTCTATTTTTCGTGAATTAATAAATGATGGCACATTAGTGGTGTACATGGACGACATAGTTATACCATCAGAGGATGAAGACGAGGGTATGACAAAGCTAGAAAAAGTTTTAAAAGTAGCAGGAAGGGACGGGCTAAATATCAAGTGGGCAAAATGCCAATTTTTACAAAGAAAAATAAATTTTTTGGGTTACATATTTGAGAACTCAACCATTTCACCGTCCTCTGAAAAAACTCGCGCTGTAAGCAATTACCCCTTGCCAAGAACCGTAAAACAAGTACAAAGTTTTTAGGACTTACCTCGTATCTACGACGTTTCATCCCAGGATATGCGTCAATGGCAAAACCACTGTCAAACTTGCTGAGAAAAGACACAAAATTTAAAATGGATGACGAAGAAGTTTTGGCTTTCGAACAATTAAAAAATTCTATGGTAAACCCACCAATTCTGAGAATTTTTGACCCCAGAGCCGCTACAGAAATACATACAGATGCCAGTCTATACGGGTACGGTGCAGTATTGCTGCAAAAATATGAAGATTTACAATTCCACCCCTTGGAATACATGAGTCGGAAAACAACTCCGACGGAACAAAAATACCACTCATACGAGCTAGAAGTTTTGGCTGTAATTGAAGCTCTTAAAAAGTGGAGAATTTTCGTGCTAGGGATACCAATAAATATTGTTACAGACTGCAACGCTTTTGCACTAACAATGCGCAAACAGGACGTACCACCACGTGTATCGAGATGGGCTCTTTTTCTACAAGAATTTGATTACAAAATAGAGCATAGACCAGGGTCGAGAATGAAGCACGTAGACGCCTTAAGCCGTTTAACATGTTTGATGATGCAGGATTCCTTGGGACATCGCTTGAAGCAGGCACAACTACAAGACGAATGCATAAAAGCAATCCGAAAAATTCTGAAAACAGAACCTTACGAGGATTATTTTATGAAATACGAAATACTGTATAAGGATAATGATAAGGAGCTGTTGGTAGTACCAAGCTCAATGGAACAGGAAATAATTCAGATGGCTCACAAGCAAGGACACTTCGCTACTCGCAAGACACAAGAACTGTTGCAGAAGACGTATTACATCCCAAATTTAACAAACAAAGTAGATCGCGTTGTAAAAAGCTGCATCGAATGTCTAGTATCCGAAGCAAAACGAGGACGCAAAGAAGGATTCCTCAGCCCGATTTACAAGGCTGATAAGCCATTCGTGACTTATCACCTCGATCACGTAGGACCTATGGAATCCACCCGTAAACAATACAACCACATATTAGTAATTGTGGATGCTTTTTCCAAATTTGTTTGGCTGTACCCCACTAAAAGCACAGGCACAAATGAGGTTGTGGACCGCCTAACAAAACAGGCTATAACTTTTGGAAACCCCAGAAGAATAATTTCTGATAGAGGTACCGCTTTCACGTCTAACCAATTTAGAGAATATTGTATGTCAGAGAATATACAGCACCTGCTAATAGCAACGGGGGTACCAAGAGGAAACGGTCAGGTAGAAAGGTTAAACAATATCGTAGTTACAATGTTAGCGAAATTATGTCAGGAAAAACCCGAAAATTGGTACAAACACGTAGGTCGCGTTCAAGTAGTCTTAAATAGCACGCCGCCTAGGAGCACCAAAATTGCACCTTTCAAATTGATAACCGGGTTAGACATGAGAAGAAATGACACACCAAATATTCGCGACTTACTAGACAATTTAACGATTGAAAAGTTAAATGAAGATCGCGACGCAATTAGAGAAGAAGCGAGAGATAACATCCTTGCAATACAGCAAGAAAACCGTAGAGAATACAATCGAAAAAGAATCCCCGAAACTGTATACGACGTCAACCAATTAGTAGCCATTAAGCGTACTCAATTCGGCACAGGTGTCAAACTACGACCCAAGTATCTCGGACCATACAAAGTCACGGGGAAACTGAACCATGGTCGTTACGAGGTTCAGAAGGTAGGGTGTTTTGAAGGTCCGATTTCAACCACGACGGTTGCAGAATTTATGAAACCCTGGGAGGGACATTCGAGGGCGAATGCGGGTTCAGGACGGCCGGATGTGGGATTGGGACATTGATAACATACGGTAACCCTGTACTTGTGACGAACGAAGGGAACGTTGACAGAAAGGTCGAAGGAAAAGATCAGAGTAGAAGTAGACAGCATAGAGAACAGAAGTGGTCGCAACAACGAGTGTCATAGAAGTGATTAAACTAATATTACTTATAATTAAATTAAACTATTTTTGTATTACATAAAACTTAATTGAAGTGTAACTTATAAACTAAACTAATATTAAAATAACAATAAGTGAAATTGTCAATAAATGAATTGTTTGAAACCAAAAGTTATCATATATTGATTTTCAATAAGCCCAAAGAAAATAAAAACCACATATATGTACCTTATTGGTTCCGATGTGTGAACGCTATAGTACTTTTCGCTTATAGTCCATTCCGCTTAAAGGCCAAAAACGGATATAAGCCAAAACTGGTATATACTCACGTGCAGATTTTTTCGAATTTCATACAAATTATTTGTCCTAAGGTCCATTTCGCATGTAGTCCATTTTCGTTTAAAAGCCACATTTTCTTAGCATACGAATATAATTCTTTATGCAAAAATGTTCGCTTATAGTCCACTCTGTTTTTAATATTTTTTTAATCAACTTGTAACATGTTTTTATTTACATTTCTGGTAACTATTATAAATACCAAATTTCGCAATTTATATTTCATAACATGGTATCTTCATCTGACCATTTTTGTTTTTATTGTATTATTTTTTGTTTTAACTATTTATTTAAATTAAATCAAAATTTGGTTATGTTTTAAATAAACTTTTGTTTAAAAAAGAGCAGTTTTATTGAAGAAAACAATTTGTATAAAGTCCAAAATGTGGATTATACACTTATAAGCCATTAAATGGCTTATAAAAAAAATCGGTTATAGTCCAAATTCGCTTTTAGTCCACAAAAGCTGTGCAACTATAGTAGTGGACTATAAGCGAAAAGTACTGTAGAAGCGCCAAAACTGGATCTTGATTTCATTCAAAACGTTGTATCTTATTTTGATAAAGAAGTTTCGACTGCATTGTTGCAAAAAATAAGAAAGCATTTGTGGTATTTGACAGAAGAAACAGTTGGCCTTGCATTTTTTGATGATTGGAAATAAAAAAGATGATGGTCCAAAAACTCGACATCGGCAATGACATACATACATGGAAATTATGAAAAAATTTCGAAAAGGAATGTTGTCAATATGGATGAAATTTTCTCTTACGTGTCAAGAGATATATCCGATTTTGTTTCTCCACTGACAAAGAAATTTTTTTCCCGATTAGCCATAGATCCAAAATTTTTAGAATCGGAACCTTCTCAATGGCAGCAGAGGGATGATTACTGCGCTGGAAAAGCTGTCTGTCAACATTTGAACGTTGTAAATGATGCGGCAGAAAGAGCAATTAAACTCATCACGGATTACAATAAATCGTTAACATACGATGAGACAGATAAGCAGTACCTACTCCAAGTTGTTGAGCACTATCGTCATTTATATCCGTCCCACAACAAATCTTCTCTTTTAAAATAATCAACTTAATAAAAACATTCAAATAAATGTATACATTTTTTTTAAATTATTGTAGAAGCCTAGCTGCACTTTCCAATTTTTAATGAAATTTTTAAAAATAAAAATTTCGAAATTTTTATAAAAAAAATTATTTTTTTTTTCAAAAAAAAATTATGTTTCTAAAATGACTGCGCATATAAGAAAATAGTTTTACCTTTCTAAAAGTAAATTTTATTGCGGAATTTCGGATTTTTTTAAATGTTGAATATAATATAAAGTAACCTTCGGAAGGAAATAATTCCCAGTTTCTTTCTAAAATAAATTTTTAATCCATTTAATTTTTAATAAATAAGAAATTAAAAAAGTCAATCTAAATAAAAAAGTTTCATTTAATGTAATTAAACTCTAAAATTAGAGATATGTACATTAGGCTGGGTCAAAAAAATATTTTTTCTCTTATCGACTTCTAATAGCGTAAATATGTTGTATATTTGTCTGAATTAGATCCCTGTAAAATATTATTAATTTATTTTTAGTGTAAGAGCCCGCGCTTTGACCTTCAATTTTGTTAAATTTTTAATATAGCAACAATAGCATTGTATTGCAGGAAAGCATATTACTGTATTTTAACGACTTTTAGGTTCGTGAAAACAGTGTCAGAAGCATTCATGACTCTTTGCGCTAAAAAAGGTTTAATAAAGACGAAACTTGAATCAAGACGAGAGATGCCCTGATTTGACAGTAAACAAGATTTTGTGACCAAAAAGGATTTTATTGTTTTATGTTGTATAAAAACCAATTTTTTTTTTTTTTAAGTTTATTTCAAAATATTTTTAGTTTTAATTATTAATAATTAATAGTAAATTAAATATTGAAATTTAAAAAAATGGACTTATTTCAAATAATATTTATTCTTATTTGACCTTTATTTTATAACTTCTTTTAATTATTTAAGCTTGAGGTCGTTTTTTATAAAAAATTATATTTATTTTCTCAATATTTCGCTAACCTTTGGTTAGCATCGTCAGGAAATTAAAAAAGGAAATTGAGAAAATAATATAATTTTTTATAAAAAACGACCTCAAGCTTAAATAATTAAAAGAAAACTTTTTTCAAATATTTTTTAATTCTTAGGAGCTCATGCGCGGGCTCAAGATGTCACTTTTGTGAACTTTTTTTTTGCAATTTTTATTTGTTTTAACGTTATACAAAAAATATTGCTATTAGAATATGATTCGAGAACTTTTATTTTTTCTCATACATCAGTGACCCACCCTAATGTACATACATAAATTTTGAGCAAGAAAATTTTAGTTTGGGAGCTCATACTTCATATGAAATTTTAAGGGTTCTTAATTTAATATTATATTTGTTGACACCGTTCTTATATGGAATGCATTTCGAGGAAATTGCATTTAAAAAGAGCTCATTGAAAATATATGGATTTTCTTAAATATATTCCTTATTGAATTGTTATTAAAATAATGTTGGTACACCTTTTAAAAAGATATTCTTAAGCACTTATGTTTGCATACTTTGTTTAAAAATTATCATAAACATGGAATGTGGAATTTTTAAACTAAAAGCTTCTTAAGTTCCATTAGTTTTACCTTTTGGTACTAAATACCTGAACTTTTGTGTTCTTTAAAATATGAAACTTTATAAAAATGCGTTTTTTCTTGTCACAAATAATTTTTTTCCTCAGTAGTCCCAAAATGAACAACTGCTAATTTAAGATGCTTATTTAATATTTTGTATGCCCAGAAATAATGATGTATTTTTGTGTATGCCAGACAATGGGTTCAAAAGTGTGCAAAACCAATAGTTAGACAACAAATATGATACAAAAACTCATTGTTTTAAAAATATTCTGTTAAAAAAACGGTAAAAAAAATTATGTATCTTGTATAAACTTAAAGTTAATAATCTTTATTTCTACAAATAAAAAAATCTTAATTTGAGAAAAAAAATCTTAAAATCTTATTTTGGTTAAAAAATCTTTAAAAATAAGATAAAATCTTAATTCTGACAACGCTGGGGGGAAGTGACAAGACAGCAAAAACTTCGTGCTCACATTCACAGAACTAAAGAGAGCAAAAACCACATGCATTAATACATACACATGTTTGCTGTTTTTGCCATCCAAAGTTGGTATTTATTTTAATTGATTTCGTTTATTTTCAAACAATTTATGTGCAAATAACCTACGTAAGAGCATATGCAACCGATTGTGTAATTGTAGGGCAACAGTATTTGTTTTATTTTTGTAAAACTTAAACTACATCGATTTGCACCGAATTATAATTCCATTTTTTAGATTATTTAATTATGCACTTACCATGTGTGTATTTATTTATATGTATATCAAACGAATTTACTATGAGTATTTATTAATTTTACTTATGAGCTCTTTACAAGTTAAATGGTTTAAAATTTTAACTTTTTCAATATTTGATAATTTGTAGTTGTAAGTTTCCCATGTGGAATGCTTCCGTAATAAATAAGAACTAGTAGTAAATTGAGCATCTCCATCCTGTGTTTATAACATACGTCATTCTCCTCAAACCAAAAAGAATAAATTGAATTTTTGGTACAATTCACGCATTGCTCAACAATAAATTTTGTTATGCTTTTCATTTCTTTATTTTGTAAAAATATTTTTTCAAAGACCTTTATATTAATTTTACAAACTTCAAAAAATAAGTCAGACGGAGCACACAAACCTCCAAAGTCGGATTCTTTTTAACAATTTTTTGCATGAACAAACATTTCTGAAGGATATGACAAAATTTGCGCGGGTTTTTTTATATCCATACGACATTTAACGCGTGATATTCGTTGTGATATGTAACCAACAAAATATAGACTCGATGGTAATTCTATTGGCACATTGTTGGATGTAAAGCAATCGGCATCTTCATTAAAATATTCTTCATTTTCATTGTATACATATATCTGCGATTTCTATTTCAGGGGTGTGAGTACTCTCTGATTGACGGAAAGGGACATTAAAATAGGTTTTAGGCTTTTGATTTCCTGAGATTAGAAATCACACTTAAAGGCTTTCAATCTATCCGAAAAGCACTTTAATACGACAAAAAGAGAATTGTATGATAATATTTCTAATAAAATTCCATATTATTTCCAGTCTTATAATACCTTTTATAATCTGAAAGCTTTATTGGCGATTTTTCAGATTTAAAAACTTGAATCGCATACTTTTACGAGTATTACCAAAAAAAATAATATGTGTTGCAAAATTATATCTGGTAAATAGAGCGCATGTTTTGACAATCCGTGTTCGTATTATGATGTTTTGGAACTCAGCCTATTTTGATTATCATTAAATTCACATTGAACCATACTTGTGAGTTTTTTATTACTAACACAATTACAAAATTGTGAGTTTGATGAGGCATGTTAATGTGTGGCCATGTCGCTTTAGAAAACATAAAATATCTTTTATGAACAAAACAGTTTATTCTTTCAGAAAAATTATTTTTTATATAAATTTAGACAATAACAGAATTTGAACTTCGGTGCGAATCGATATAATTTCATCTGTACAACAATAAAACATATTATTGTCCTACAATTAAAATCTGTCACATTTGGTTTAACGTAGGTTATTTGCACATAAATGGGATGCAAACAAAACATCTTTTATTATTTAAATGTGTTTTCAACGAGAAAACGAGATTTCTTTTAGTTTGTTTTGTATTTTTTTAAATGCAATGTATACACATACATACATACACACACACGCGTGTGCACAAACATATACGCTGATAAGTGAGAAAAGTTCTCTGAGAGTAATAATAAATACTGCAATTTACTCTCACAAGTGGATTTAGCGGCTAAATCCACCAGAAAAATTAATATAGACAGAAAAATGTATGAACTTTGTATGGTCGTGCAATATCTTTATAAATCTATAGTCTTTGATCTCGGTGTTGTGTATGTCCCAGAGTTGTATTTTATTTGTACTAAATTTTACCCATAAGATGCATGCCTGCGTGCCAAAAAATTTACAAGTTTAAACGAACAATTGAAAAATATAAATACAGAATATATATTGAAAATAAATAAAACAAAAAAAAGTAATGGCTATTAACGTCGATCTATATTTTGATGATGCTTATAATGAGGACAACAAAAAAACACACATGTCACGTATTCGGAAAAGAATTCGAGACAGTTCAAATTCATTGGAACTACCAAATACTGCGTATGTACATGTGTATATTTTTTCTGAAATTTAAAATACCAATATGTACATTGTACATATATTAATTACGATATATACATATTTTATATTTTCAAGTTTTATAAAATTTTTCCGCATTAACAAGGATGGTTTTTTGTTTCTGTGGACGGACCCCCACCAGTTGCTTGAAAGTATTTTTTGTTTGCAGCCAAATTTTCTTTTTAAGTTGGCTTTATAGTGAGTCCATACCAGGGATGCCAATCCCGATTTAGCGAATTCCGAATCCCGGGACTTAAATATTTTAATACCGGGATTTTGTCAATCCCGAAATTGATAACTTAATTTTTTTGTTTTACCTTTTTTTATAAAAAGAAATTCATTATGACATTCCCCATGAGCGGATAGGGAACACAATATTGATCTTTCATATTTATTAGATTAATTCTGTTAATACTGCCATTGAAAACGTAAGAACATAGTTACACTTTGTTATTATTTTCAAGCGTGTCCAATAATTATAAAGAAATGTTAACGTGAAAAGTGCTAAAAATAAAGAAACAAGAAAATTTATTAAAGAAAAAAATGTTTTTGAAATGCACAAAACAATTCACTGGTGCACCAAATACAAAATTTAAACTTTACTCTTTACAGGGTTAAGATTATTAAAGTGTTTCCGAGAGTTGACATCGAACCTACGGTAATTAATGGAGCGATTTCACAATATTAAGTAATGCATTTTATACACTACATAATTCCTAACGCAAGTAGTGGTGGTTTTTGTTAAAATAAGATTTAAATGTTTAACTAAATAAATTGATTTTTTTAGTTAATTTCGAATTCAAATTTCAATTATTTATTTAAATTCATTTAATAAAATTGTAATAGAATCTTTCAAATAAATCAACTTCTATGTTGCGTTGTTCAATTAGAATATTAATTATTTTTTTTTATTTATCTTGAATGAACTGAGGTAATTGAATCAAATATAGCTTTTATGGTAATTATTTTTTTTATTGAATCAAGTAACACATTGTTTAAAATCGTACGTTTTTTTTTATCATATTTTTTATTTAATTAGGGTGTGTGTGAAACGGTAGCAAAGTACTCATGGAAGTAAAATTTCGACACTATTGAGGTGAATAAAATTTTACTAGCCCTGGGGCAAGGCGAATTCATCCCAGGTAATCTCGGTACTACAACAAGTACAACTCGTACAAAAACCACAAGCAATTTGTTTTTGTAAAATCATTGTACAATGTCAAAAACAGAAATAAAACAAAACAGAAACAAAGATAATAAAAGAGAATAAACAAAATTTTGACATCCAACAGTGATTTTAGCTAAAAAAAAAAAGTTATCAGCAGGGCTTTTAAGACCACCTGTAATAAATTCGCCTTGCCCTGGGGGCTAGTATAAATTTTGACATTAGTGTAGAAATTATTGACAACCACAAAATTATTTTTTTCATAAAATTTGTTTAAACTAAATAAAAAATAATATGGAAGTAGGACCAGCGGCAAAAAAATTAAAAAGAATTATACAACATATAAGTATTTACACATGTATAAGCTTTCTTGCCCCCACTTTTTGTAAAAATTGTTAATATATCAGAACGAATTCATCAAATAGTTCGGACGATGTCAATTCCAACAGAATTGAAATGATTATTGGTAAAAACTTGATTAATTTATTAATTTTCACAAAACTACTAGTAATTGTTTTTTCTTTATGTCAAAATTTTACGTTGTCAAAAATCTTATAATTTCACACAGCACAAATATGAAAATTTTCTACCACAAACAAATTTCATTTCACCATAGAACTTTGCTACCGTTTCACACACACCCTTAGTCATTAAATAAGAAAAGTCGAAATTTAAAATTTTTACAAATTTAAGTTATATTTAACTTTGAAATAATGAATGAATTATAAAACCTTCGTTTGTGAACTTCTTTTAAAGACGTTTTTATTTCATAAATATCTATAAAAAGCATTTATCTCTTAATTTTCAAAAATCCCGATATCCCGGGATCCCGGCATTTGATTTTTTGTAATCCCGAATCCCGGGATTTGCGAAAACCAGCCCCGATTGGCATCCCTAGTCCATACCTATGGTGAAATCAAAACCATTTAAATAATATTATTTATAAAGTAAATATGCTACTTACTCTTTGCCATTCTTTTGTGTTTCGAATCGGCGGTCCCAATCCATTCATTTGCTCCGTAAACCAATCCCATTTTTCCTTAAGCTGCATTTTGTTATATCCAAATGGTAACTTGCCACGGCCAATATCTGGATTTATTTTCATTAAGTCCACTAGCTTTTCCATTTGCTTTTTATTTGTAATTTTTCTAAGAAATATTTTAATTTTTATATGTATCTATGATTTTTAAACCAATCCTATATGCGTACTTACAAACTTTTCTCCATTTTCGCTTTTTAATTTGTAACGTTAACAACACAACACCAAATTACCAGTTGTATGTTTTTTACAGGTGTAACAACATTTAAATACACATGTTGTAAACGATAATCGATGTTACATAACATAGACAACTCTAAATACAACAGTGCTGACAACAGTTGTAAATCATTATCGCATTTTAAAAAATACGACACTAAATCAACAACTGTTGTAAACGGTAATCGGGGCCTTAACAAAAATACAAATGTTGCCATATTTTAAAAGAAAACTTAAAGGAAAAAACACGAAGGTAAAATTAACGTTGAAATTACCAAACTATTTTTACCGGATAGGTAAAGATAACTGTTAGGTAAGAACACCAATAGATATCTGTTTGTTGAAATTACGGGCATTATAACACCAAAGGGTCGTGTTTTATTTAATACAATTTCTAAAATGGATTTGAATGTGGTAGCGAGCGGACAACCAACATACTGGCCTACTGATCAGCAAAAAATTCCCGATGTCATCGATTTCGGCGTGGTGAACAACATCCTCATAGAAACGATCCATGTTGAAGCTTCCTTAGAATTATCTTCCGACCACACACTTACAGTTGTTACTATGAATAATGAACCCCAATCTCCGACGGGTTATTTTGCGACGTCAGCTACACAAATTAATTGGTTCAAATATAAAAAATACCTTAGTACCCATTGCATAGAAAATATTCCGCTTAGTACACCGGAGAATGCAGATCGCTCTATTGTTAATTTTGACAATTTTCTGAAACTTGCTGTTCAACATTCTAGTACTGCCCCCAAAAAAACAACAAATTTTAAAATATTTTCCACAGATATCGAACGTATCTTGTCTGAAAAAAGAGAGCTCGAAGAGAGTGGCAATTGTACAGATCCCCTCAACTTAGGAACTTACTAAAAGAGTGTACAAAAAGGCTAAGAAAGCTACTGCAGATTCAGAAAACAGCTTATCTGGCAAAATATCTTAAGGAACTTGATGCAACTCCACAATCAGACTACTCATTATGGCGTGCAGCTAGAAATCTCAAAAGGACAGTTGTCTCTAAGCCACCATTACGAAACTTGAAATACTATCCTTAAACGTGGATGGTTTCCTTAGTTACCATGATACCTAAACCTGGAAGGGATCACACAAAAGTTGAGTCATATAGGCCTATAAGCTTACTTTCTTATATATCAAAGCTGTTTGAGAGGCTGTTAGTGTCAAAATTAACTCCAATTTTAAGTGAAAATAGATGTATTCCTAACCACCAATTCGGCTTTAGAACAGAACACAGCACAATTGAACAAACCCATCGAATAGTAAACGCCATAAGAAAAGCCTTTGAAGAAAGAAAATATTGTTCCGCTCTCTTCATCGATGTTTCTCAGGCTTTTGAAAAAGTCTGGCATGAAGGCTTATTACATAAATTGAAGCAAAATTTACCAGCAAACACAACACACACAAGTTGCTAGAAAGCTACTTAGTCGGTCGTCAATTTATTATTAAAGAAGGAAATTTCTTTAGTTCACCTCAGCCAATTGGTGCTGGAGTCCCACAAGGCAGCATTCTGGGCCCCCTATTATACTTAATTTATACTTCGGACATGCCAACAAACAACTACATGTAAGCTTCGGCATTTGCGGACGACACAGCTTTTCTAAGTGAGCACAAAAACCGTCATTAAGCATCACGTTACTTAGAGGATCATATATTTCAACTAGAAATATGGCTAAAACAGTGGCGGATAATGGTAAATGAGCAAAAATGCGTACATATAACATTTACCTTGCGTCGGGAATCATGCCCCCCTATTACAATCAATAATCAAATAATTCCTCAACATTCGCATGTAAAATATCTCGGTATACATCTGGATCGGCGATTAACGTTGAAATGCCTTATAGAGGCAAAATTAAGTCAAATGAAACTAAAAGCCATTCAAATTCATTGGCTTATTGGAAGAAACTCTGTTCTTAGTCTCGACTGCAAACTCCTACTTTACAACTCTATCTTAAAGCCTATCTGGTGCTACGGTATTCAGTTATGGGGCACTACCTCGGCTTCTAATATCGATAAAATTCAAAGGCGCCAAAATAAACTTCTTCGAATAATCACAGCTGCCCCTTGGTATGTTAAAAATTCAAATATTCCATTAGTTAAAACTGTGATTACGAAATATGCAGTAAAATATTTAAAAAGGCTTGAACAACACCCAAATCCACTAGCTCGTAAAAATTTTAATCATGGCCACACACGCTTAAGAAGAAGAGACACTGCAGCACTCACCGAATCAGAAGAGCGACAAACACCTACATATGTGAACATAAACCGTTATGACGAAATTTTATCTGCCACTTGCTGGACACATACATAAAGGGTCCGCCAAATAACTTTATTTTTTTGAAAATGCTATAAAAAAACTACTGAATTTTTTCTCAAATTTCTTTTTTTATTTGAAAGTACAATCCTTCCGGTTAATAATGGAAAATAATTTCATTCAAATGGCTGCCTCGGCTGGCCATGCAGTAGCCTACACTATCGGTCCAATTTTTAAGCACATTATCGATTGTGTGCAGCTGTATTTCACCAATGGCTTCACGAATATTGTCCTTTAAAGCGTCAATTGTCTCTGGCTTGTCGGCGTAACACTTATCTTTGACATCACCCCCACAAATAAGAGTCTAACGGTGTCAAATCGCAACTCCGAGGTGGCCAAACGACATCCGCTCTACGGCTGATAATGCGATCTTCAAAAACAGGGCGCAAAACATCGAGTGTAGCTTCGGCTGTGTTGAAACCAAATGTTGCCAATATCCTTCTCTTCAATTTTTCTGAATAAAAATTCGTTCAACATGGCCCGATAACGATCGCCATTGACTGTAACGGCTACTCCTTGCTCATTTTCGAAGAAAAATGGCCCAATTATGCCTCTGGACCAAAATCCAAATGCGACAATTTTGCTTGTTTACATAACCGCCAAGATCAAAATGAGCTTCATCTGAAAAAATGATTTTTTGTGGCAAAATCGGCATCTTCTGTAAGTCGATCGCAGACCCACTTAGCGAAGCGAAAACTCATATTTCCCAGCGTTGTTCAAGCGTATACACAACCATATTCGTTCAGCGGAAAGATAAAACTAATTATATGTCAAATCAGACATGAACTAAGTTTTACCATTCACGAAATAAGCACTAGTTGAAAAAAACGTTAGATGGCGGACCCGTTATAATGTAGTTGGATAAGATTTGATTAATTATTATTAGTTCATATTTAAAATATGAAGATTCAATAAATAAATAATGAACAAAAAAAAAAACGAAACTTGTCACATAAAGTACGCAGAGCGAAGCGAAAATTTAGGCAACTCTCATCTTTTTGAGCACTTTGACAGTCTGCTAGTATTTTTTTTTTAATTTATTAATTTTTAACAAACAATTCGTGTGTGTTGTCAAAGTGTTTATTGTGGCATACACCTTTTGCGTTACGCTTTTCTGTCAAAGTTAGAAACGTCACGCAAAGCTATTAGGATTTTATCTGACATTGCCTTTAAATTCCAACGTGAAGCGATCATTTGCTGAAATTGAAAGATATAGCCGGAAGATATACAACCTTAAGGAAGAAAAGCTTCAACTGTATAAGCAAGAATTAAAAAAAAGGAAGACAATATAAATTTCTTAATGAAAACTAAATTAGATGAAATAGATATTAAAAGACGAAAAATTGAATTGGAATGTAAAAGTGGTTACCAAACATGAATATGTATAAGAAGTGGTTGTAGAATTTTATTTAGTTTTTGGTATTTTTTTTATGAATGAATTTTATTATTTTATTTATTTACTCTTTTATATTAAACGTGAATGAATTTCCTAATTAAGTAGTGCTTCCATTATTTTAATTCTTACATTTGTAGTCGACTAATTATCATTTGCTTCATCAACAGGTATTTCCGGTATTTCATATCCTAAATGAATTTCGTGCCATTGAAGTTTGTAATGAATACATACATTATGCAAAGCATGTCAAACCGCAGTAATTTTTCCTGCAAATTGTGGAGAGTAATGCAATTGTCTTGCACCTAATATGCACCGAAATCTGTTTTTTAGAATTTGTATGGTCTGTTCAACTATATTTCTAGTTTTTGAGTGTATATAATAAACATGACTCTCTGGACTTCCTTCCTGAGTGGGTCTAAAATGTATTATTAAATATGGTTTAAGTGGGTAGCCAGCATCTCCTAAGGAATTTAAATAAAATCAAATCTGTAACTCTAAATCAAACAAAATTTTATATTCACCTAATAACCATGGTGTTCGTACTTATCTCTTAATTATAGAACATTGGTATACTGACCACTGTTACATTGAGACTGCAGAAGCCTTTCCTGTTGTAATATTTCAAACGTTCTTCCTCTCTAGGTGGTAAAATTTTTACGTGTGCCATCTATAAACCCTAAAACTCCAGGAAAACCGGGTTTTCTGTACAAATGTTCTTTTATTTCATCCCTTTCATATGCATCCATGTGAAAATAAATCCATCTTGGGCAAAGCTCATCGAACATCACATCAACGCATTCCTTAAAAACTTTACTGATGGATGATTACAAGAAACCAATATTGAAATCATTGCCAGCTGACTTTTGGTAACTACCTTCAGCAAGTATTCGCATAGTTACGGCTAGCTTTAACATATTTGGAACACTTGTTCTTCTCTTTGGCTCTTGTGCCCCGATTTTTTCCAATACATACCTAAATGCATCTTTATTTAACCCAACAAACACGGAGGTTTGATTTCAAATTGAAAGTGATTTGAAATCAAACGTTTTCTCAAACGTCAAACGTTTGATAATGATTTGAAAATCATTTGTTAATCATAGCGTTCTCAACAAAAAGGGGAAATTATTTTCAAATTGAAAAATGCCTTTATTTTCAACTTGCTTTCAAACGTAATTCTCAAATGTTTTTCAAATGTGGATTATAATAGAATCTGGAATATAAATAAAACTATTTAATTTTTTTAATTTAAATTTATTATTTATTTAAATAAACTTTGAGATAAACATTCGGTTCCATAGCAAAAAGATGAAATAGTGTTCTTTCCGTCTTCTAATTCTTGGAAAGACAAAATACTTGGCTCCCTTTTATTTTGAGGATTGTAGCACCGCGATCGTTCAACAATCTTTCTTCACTTTCCTGTTTTATTATTTTTCTTTTTTTTTCGTATTTTTAAACATTGTAATTTCTCACAAATAATTTTTATTTTTCACTAGAAATAAACTGTTCACTTTATATTAAAATTTATTTTTAATAGTAAAACACATGTAACCACAAGAAAAAAATTTATCTTTAATCGCCATTTTTAATGCTTACATTTATTTTTCGCTTTAGTACTGCCAAGTTTATTTTTGATTTGATTTTAACTTTGACAAACATTTGACATCAAATTGAAAAAACATTTGATTTCAAATGTTTATTTTCAAATCATTATCAATTTGAATTTAAATGTTAAATCAAACAATTGAAAAACGTTTGAGAATTGCGTTTGATGTCAAATGATAAAGTCATTTCATATCAAAGGTTTGACTTCGTGTTTGTTGGGAATCTACATAAAATAGCTAATAAATCTATAAACGAAATTAATTTCTAACAAAATTAAATTAATTTTAAGTCTGGGATCACACTATGAAAGTTTTCTTTCAGAAAGTCTGAGTTTATTGGTGAGAGGGGAAGAGAACATGCTTTTATTTTCTCCTCTCTCTCCTATAAACTCTGACTTTCTGAAAGAAAACTTTCATAGTGCGAACCCAGACTAACAAACGTATTTTTCCAACTTACATGCGATTTAGTAGGGAAAATATGTTACATTCTTCATCTTCGTCAGATGATGAAAACGAAGCCACACTTAATCACACTTTTATGCAATAAATAAAAACTAATTTGTTTTTTAAATTTATTTTCTTATTGCCGCTGAGCAGCTGTTTTGATTTTGACAGTTTAAAAAACTTTTAAAAATTTGGAAACAGTCTGTTATATTTATTCTATTACAAAACCTTAACAGTCGCTTTTTTATGGTACCAAAAAATAGCTCTGTTCCACATGCATAACGAAACAGTCCAAACTTGCACAGAGTTACACAAAAGCATAACAATTTTTGTGCAATAAAGAACTTTTTCTTTGGGTCAGTTCGGACAAAAAAAAAAAAACAATCAGCTGTTTTTGTTCACATATGTATGAAACTAAAAAATAATTCAGGAAATTTACAAGCAAAAGAAAAAGTTTAGTTTTAACTAAAAAACATATTACGTTACAGTTTTTGTGAAAAAATTAAAGTGGTTAAAACGTTTCCCTTAGTCTCACTTAAATATATCTTAGCTTGAAAAGTAAGCAGCATTAGTATTTGAAGAAGTGAAAAAATGGTTTTTTGCGTTCCATCAATTTTGGGTAGTTTCGGCAAATTAAGAGAGTAATTTTCATTTTACTCTCATTAGTCCGAACTTGCCCGAGATCTTGTGGAACACACCTAATATTAAAAAGGCCCAACTACAGTCGAATTACGCCTACGACAACCGTGATAAGGGTGATTATATACAGATTTTCAATGTTCAAATACATAATTAAATATATGTAAGCATAACTCTAGAAGGCTTTTCTCTATTCGGTAAAGTAAAAAACCCAAAATTTGACAACGAAATTTTCTTTAACCCCGGGTCTCCACGTAGCAATATTTATTGCGGCAAACGTCAAATTTGATTGCTCCATAAAATTTGCGACGTATGGACCGCATATTGCCATGAGTGGCAATCCATTGAGCAATGATTGCTCTTCTTATTGCTGGAGCAATTATTGCTTAGCAATCTGCTGTAAAATCAGCTGTTATTTATCTGACATTTAATTTCTCTGTACGTTGTTTTAAGGCAAAGCAATTTCACGTGTTCTACAGCAATATAGTCAGCAAATATTGCGCCATGGTTCAGCCGACGTATTGCTTGTGCTTAGCAAAAAAAATTGCTACGTGGAGACCAAGCGTAAAACGTGCAAATATTATTTCTAAATCTGCACTGTATTTTCAGAGATATTGTTTTAGCAAAAAAAAAAAAAAAAACATTTTTTATAAAAATTTTATTTCTATAATAATAAATCCTAGGGGTCGATTCTGGTTCTGTGAAACTGTGAAATGAAAACTTTTTGCACATTTTCATAGAGTTTCTGATTCTCGTTTAGTGAAAAAATGATAAATAAATTCGAATGTTTTCATATGAGAAGAACAAATGGAATGAAACAAATTGTTTTCACATTTTCACAGTAATGTGATTCTTGTTCTGTGTAACAGTGCAAAGAAGTGTCACAAACTTTTCATTTATGTCATATTTTTACACATTCATTTCAACGGTGAAAAATAATTTTAATTAAATTATTTAGAGAAAAATATGGGCATTGCCAACGATAAATAATAATTTAGAGAAATAAAAATAATAAGTTTCTAAAAAGATGCATATTTACAGATTTTAAACTTATTATATTCATATAAAATGACAATTTTTGATGAAATAAAAAACATTACTGACGAAAAACGTTAATAACGTTTTCTTACATTGTACCATTCCGAATTTATTTCTATAATTCCATTATAACTAATAATTCTAACATTTTTTAAATTAATTATATTTTTTGTGTATTTGTATAATTTTACACTTGATTAAATGACAAAGTAGATATGTAATTACCATCGGCGGTGAAGAATTTAGGTTTAGCGACGGCTTAAAGTAAATTTAAAGCCGCCTACAAAATGTTTATGTTTTATATTTAATAACATATTACTAAATAAATCTTTATTTGGCCTTTTATTTGTTAATGATTTCACAATTTTTTGGGCTTATGGTCGTTTTCTAAAGCTTTTGTTTAACTTGCAATGAATGTATGTTTGGGTGGAAAATTGCAACTCAATTTGAAGCAGATATGTTCAATTGACTGAGCTGAAATTATGTATACACGTTCAGTTTGGATGACAAAGCATTGTAAGCCATGGTGGAATAAGTAGGTGGCATCGTTTCGGCAACAAATACAACATTACAACAAAATTGGAAATTACATCACCGTTTACGTCAAAAAATACTTTTAACAAAAATCAAAGCGTGCCGCTGAACGTGATGAAATAAATAAATTTTTAGCCAATTTTTATATTATTATAGTCAATATCTTATTTATTTTAATTAAAAATTATCAAAAACTTTATTAAAATACAATAATCTCAGTAAAAAACGTGGACTTATTGTAAACATAAACAAAACTTTGACATAAACCTAGACAAACAATGCAGGAGCAAAAAATCGTCATCTGGCGTAGTGCTGCCACCTGTTTATTTCATTATGTTGTAAACTATGAAACGTCATTCTAAATCAAACATAGCAGCACAGCCAAAATGGCGGTCTAGCTATTTTTAATGCAATCCTTTAATATAGGTATCAAATGAAAAGGCTTGCTAAGAATAACTCGAAAGCTTAAACGAAAGAAATTAAGGCCCAGGCCCACGATGTCGACAAGAACATTTCTTTCGTATATTTGTTTTGAAAACAACAAGAAATTTTAGGTTTTTATTATAGTTTTCAATATAAATGCGAAAGAAGAGGCATTACCTTATTTATAATTCATTGTCCAAATTTGGAATTTTTGTTGCAGAGATTCATGATTTTATTGGTGAAATGAGTTCCGCTCCCAAATTTGCTCACCACAAAAATTGCAGGTCTGGACCGGCACTATGATATAAAATCTTGCCAACTTGTCGCGAAATTTGCTTGTGTAAAAAACAAGTAAATTAAATAACTTGATGTGATTGATTTGAATTATTAAAAAATAAATTAAAGTAAAAAACCTTTTTCAAAAACAAGCTTTTATTTTAATACCCTAAAAAGAAACTTTCACTTAAGTCAATAACAATTTTTTCGTAGATGTCAGTTTTATGCCAAAATTATTTACTGCAATAAATATTTTGGGGTAATCTCATTTGTCAACTCATTGATTGATCGATTTAACATTTTTATGACTGCTCTTGTTTTTTGAATAAAAATTCGTTTCCGTTAAAAAATTGCTGTTGTTTTTATATATTTATTAACACATTTTATGTAAAATTTTTTCCTTTCCTATTTCTTGCGCGCACTTGGGCAGAACATTGAGGCCAACCTCTTTCAGATGCAATATCGTTCATGAAAAAAACCCAAATGCAACAAATTCGGAATTTTTCGTTTACTTCTTATTTATTTTAAGTTAAAAATATTTACCATGTACATATGTATGAAAATAAAAAACAACAAAAACTCTTTTACTGAAAAAATTTATATTGTATAACACAAGAGGAGCCATAAAATTGTATTTTTTTCTCTCTTTAAAAAAACTCTTTTAGCAAAAATAAATGCTTGCAGCTCAAGCATTAAATAAACTCGTTTGCGGCTTAGCGCCGTTTAAAAATCCTAAGCTTCGATATCTGAATTTGACTTTTACATTTTATTAATATAGTTACAAAAGTTTCACAGCTACAATGGAATGAAACACTTTTTCATTAAAAGAACGGGAATCGCATTTTGTGTAAATGTGAAGTGCTAATGTGAAAAGTGCTCATGAAAACGAAAATGAAAAGTTTTTTTTCATTTCACAGTTTCACAGAACCAGAATCGACCCCCTAGTCTATGTAAAAATATAAAAACAATTAAACACCCAAATATATGTAAAAATCTAATAATAATAATAATAATAATATGAGCAATAAATTATTCTAACCTTTGTAAAAATGTAAAATCAATAAAAAATCCTAATCTTTGTTTAAATGTAAAATTAATAATTATAATTAGCCTTATTTCGGTTCTCGATGTCGAAAACGACTCAGTAGTAGATTAAAGTAAATAAAATAAAAGTTATTTAATCTACTACAAAATTCGACTTTCGGTGTTACCGACATCGAGAACCGAAATCAGGCTAAATATGTAATATACATACATGTGTAAAAAAATATAAAATCAATAAAAATACTAATCTTTGTTAAAATCTATAAAAAACAAAATATACAACCTCATATTACTTAAAGAACCACATTAAACAAAGATTTCTAACATTTTGAGGGAGTTTCTTGTATGTCCAGCGTTGACACTGAGGATGAACTTTTTGAAGTGTAATGGTGGTTGTAAAACTGCATTGCTGTTCAATGTGGCTGGAAGTTTTCTACTCCCTGGCCAGCCTTTGCTTTAATTTTCTTTTTGACATTTTGAAATGCAGTTTTCACATTGGCCCATTTAGCTTTACAGTCATCCACCGAATGCCCCGGGCAATTTTTTTGAATTTCGCGCCATGCCTGCTCACGTTTGTAACTATCTTTGTAGTCTGGGGAAGAGTATTCCCAAACACATGGATGCTGTTCTACAATTAGTATCAAATCATTTATACCATTATGTGTCCAAGAAGAAGATACACATGGCTTTTTCTTTTCATTTTTTGCAAAGGGGTTTGTGCTTGCTGATCGGGACAGCAGTAAACGTTTTCAGTGTTTATTTCATCATCCAATATTATGAAGTCATCCAAATCCATATTAAAACTACAAGTAAATTATAATTATAACATTTAAAATAATTAAAACTAGTTTTACTTACGAAAAGAAATGTTGTTTTGGGTCACAAAACAATCAAAAATGGTCTAAAAAATTGGCGCCTATTGTTCCCTCCAGTTTCCGCACAAAAACAAAATAAATATTGGTGTAGTTTTGTCATTTATATTGATGTATGGTTGGTCATTAACCCTTCACATGATTGCCGCACCATTGCTGCATTTGATTGTGCCAAATTGGCACAATATTTTTGTTGTTTGCCGTAAAAGCCAAATCACACGATTTGCATACAAAATAGACCAATAATTGGTGCATTTCGACAATCGTGTGATCCCACCTTTAGATACAAAACTTTTCTGTCTCATATTGATTTAAAAGCGATTTTATTTTATTTATTTATTTCAAATTCTTTACACAAAACTTAAATTGTTTTAGTAGAAAAATTAAAAATTATAATTTGTAATTGGGTGTTTCCACAGACAATTACCCCTTATAACTAAAAAATTTAATTATTATGTTGAATTTTTTTTCGCTTAAATTATACAAAATAAATGTAAATGTAATTTTCCGAAAGATTAACGTTAATTTTCTTTATACTAACAAAAATATGCTACTTTGAGTTACCCATAATAAGTGAATTCAAACACAAAACACTGTTAACTTTTAGAAATGTAACGACCGTTACTTTTAAAAAATAATTTTGTTTGGTTTGAAAATAAAGCCATTTCTTAAACAAAACATTTCAAAGAATTTAATCAGATATTTTACTTGACATATCCTGCGCAAAATTTTACAATACCGGATGTTTGCTTCCGACATTTGAAAACAGCACATTTATAAAGTAACGACCTTTACTTATTTAATAATCAAAAAAAGTATTGAAATTACATTTTTTATGAATTCTTTCGGTTGCTGCCGTTGCTTGAACTTTCGTAAGTCTAAAATGGAGCAATCCTCGAGGCATATTTGGGTAAGTTGGAATTTTATTTAAAAAATCTCCGAAAATCGGTAACGACCGTTAGTTTGGAAACACCCAAATGAATTTAAAAACAAAAAAAAAAAAAAAAATTAAAAGAGAAAAAAAAAATTATTCAAAAAATAAATTAAATTGAATATTAACAAAATGATAATATTAAAAATCATAAAAATTAAAAAAAAAAAATAAAAATTTAACATACTATGCAGGACTAGATTCCAAAGACGGATTGCATTAAGAAAAAATTGCGGAAGTTAAAACTAAACAGTAAAATTCTATTGCCTCTATTAGAGATGTTGCGTAAACACGATTGAGATGGTCATCAAACTGAATACGATATAATTTTACCGTAAAAGGAAAAACAGAATTAAACCTTTTCACGCCATATACGTATCGTACAATACTTTTAAATACTGAGTTTAATTTTCTTGCACTTTCGGCATCACATTTGGCGAATAATTCGGATCCATACATAAGAATTGGCAATAAATAGGTTTTGCAAGAAGTATTCGGCAAAAGTGCAACATTTTTACACCCTCTGACATTAAAAACAAAATTGAAATTTTAGGGGGCTGAGGCCCGTGGCCCCCCTTGATCCAAAAAACTACCCTACCCAGTTAGTGGAATTTGTGGGTACTCAAATTAAAGGTAATTGTACAAGAAAAACGAAAATCATAAAATTTAGGGCGGGAGGGACTTTTGGGGCCCTCTGGCTCAAAAAAAATGCCCCATTCACTCACATCTATGTGTAGGTGCTTAAATTGAAGGTAGTTTGGCCACGATTGTAAATATTTTGTTTTATTTTGTATTTATTAATGTTCTATGCTCGATTTTTTTTTAAACATTTTTTAATTTTTTTTCGATGTGCTATAGAATTCTTTTCTGCGTAGACGGCCTTCGGCTGGGCGCAAGGATTTTCTCCTCTATGGTAGAACAAACAACGGCTTCGCTAACTAAAGCTTTTCTGCACCTAAAAGATACTTAAATAACATGCAAATACAAAAACAAAATACATATTTGCAATCGTGAGCAAATTACCTTTAATTACACATATCACTTAGTGGGCGGGGCAGTTTTTTGGTTCCAGGGGGGCCCACGGGCAACAGCTCCCTTAAATTTTAATTTTGTTTTTTTTCTTTTTTTATTTTAAATCGGGTGGCATGTTTTTTTATTTTTTTTTCGTACGCCCCGTAAAGTGCACTTCAGCCGAAGTATTCTTATTTTGATAGGTGCACAATACTGGGTTGCCAGAGAGCTCTAAGCATGGAATACGTACGGCTACATGCATAATTAATATGGTTGCACCATGTCAGGTTCTTATTTAAAATAATACCAAGATTTTTTGCTGTATTTACCCTTTCAATACGTTCATTACTAAGAAAAATATCAGGTATGTATATGATCGGTTATAGTAGTTCGTTTTTGGATAACAAGATATTTAGATTTTTTTTAGCATTAGCAGTAGCCCATTCATATATGTATATGTTTTAGTTCAGTATTCAGTATTTAAATCTGAATATCGTCAGCATACATTCTGACTTTGCAGTGTGTAACTGAGCCACCTAAATAAGAGCGGCAAGCGTCTGTTTTATGTCAAAACTGTGAATTTTTACACAGTTTATACGAAACATACCTTTAGAACACGAATTTAACACCACCCGGCTGGGAAATATTATTCGATAAATCGCTTGGTCGTTTTATTTTATTGAAAATGTACTGGCAATAGAATTTTCATGATTAAAAAAACTCTCAAATATTTTCGACATAAAGCGAAGAATGGCAATTGGCCTATATTCTTATTTAGTTTTGGGTATTGGTATTATCTTAGATATTTTCCAATTAAAGGGAAAATTACTGGTGGTAATTATGGTGTTAAATACATATGAAACAAAGGGCAATATTCTTAGGAGAATTAATTTAAAAAATCTTGGGTGAATTTTGTTTTTAACGTAAAATTAACTAATTTCCGGTTTGCTTAATGGGGACCAATTAACCGACGGTTACCGATTTACGTTTCACTATCATCCGATTACTTAACAAAAGAATTCAGTAGAAAGTATGGCAATGCTGCATATACATATTTGTTTACGAAAAATAGTGTAATAAAAGATTAAAAAATAAAACTTTTAAAAAAAGCGCCATCAATAAAAAAAAAGAATTAAAAAAAAAATTGAACAACGCAAAAAAATATTAAGGTAAGTATAAAAATTATAGCCAGAAACAAACGAAACAACAATTTAGACATTCCTTTGCTGTTTAGTTTATTCTTTATACTGGAATGCAATATCCGGGTGTTATCCAGGCAAAAATTAATTTGTTTTTACTTATCTACAGACGTAAAATAAAAGACGACTACAAGTTCGAATCTGTATCACCGCTTGAAAATCTTGACATGGATACTTCAAAAGCAAAACGAGTGAGGTAAGCAGCGTTGCCAGAAGATTTGGAAGGAAAATCTTAATTTCGCGAAAAAAATCTTATTTTTAAGAGAAAAATCTTAAAATTTTTTATAACAAGGGCAAAAAAGTAAAAATTTTTAGTTTTTCAAAACAACACACTTCTTATTATGGAAACTATTTAAATCGAAATACATAATTGCGGTATTTATACAAAATTCGATTGTAGGTTTAAATTGTGTTTAAGCTATATTTTTTCATAAAATTCTTTCTAAAATAAATTTTTAATCCATTTTATTTTTAATAAATAAGAAATTAAAAAAGTCAATCTAAATAAAAAAGTTTCATTTAATGTAATTAAACTCTAAAATTAGAGATATGTACATTAGGCTGGGTCAAAAAAATATTTTTTCTCTTATCGACTTCTAATAGCGTAAATATGTTGTATTTTTGTCTGAATTAGATCCCTGTAAAATATTATTAATTTATTTTTAGTGTAAGAGCCCGCGCTTTGACCTTCAATTTTGTTAAATTTTTAATATAGCAACAATAGCATTGTATTGCAGGAAAGCATATTACTGTATTTTAACGACTTTTAGGTTCGTGAAAACAGTGTCAGAAGCATTCATGACTCTTTGCGCTAAAAAAGGTTTAATAAAGACGAAACTTGAATCAAGACGAGAGATGCCCTGATTTGACAGTAAACAAGATTTTGTGACAAAAAAGGATTTTATTGTTTTATGTTGTATAAGAACCAAATTTTTTTTTTTAAGTTTATTTCAAAATATTTTTAGTTTTAATTAATAATAATTGATAGTAAATAAAATATTAAAATTTAAAAAAATTGACTTTTTCAAATATTTTTTAATTCTTAGGAGCTCATGCGCGGGCTCAAGATGTCACTTTTGTGAACTTTTTTTTTGCAATTTTTATTTGTTTTAACGTTATACAAAAAATATTGCTATTAGAATATGATTCGAGAACTTTTATTTTTTCTCATACATCAGTGACCCACCCTAATGTACATACATAAATTTTGAGCAAGAAAATTTTAGTTTGGGAGCTCATACTTCATATGAAATTTTAAGGGTTCTTAATTTAATATTATATTTGTTGACACCGTTCTTATATGGAATGCATTTCGAGGAAATTGCATTTAAAAAGAGCTCATTGAAAATATATGGATTTTCTTAAATATATTCCTTATTGAATTGTTATTAAAATAATGTTGGTACACCTTTTAAAAAGATATTCTTAAGCACTTATGTTTGCATACTTTGTTTAAAAATTATCATAAACATGGAATGTGGAATTTTTAAACTAAAAGCTTCTTAAGTTCCATTAGTTTTACCTTTTGGTACTAAATACCTGAACTTTTGTGTTCTTTAAAATATGAAACTTTATAAAAATGCGTTTTTTCTTGTCACAAATAATTTTTTTCCTCAGTAGTCCCAAAATGAACAACTGCTAATTTAAGATGCTTATTTAATATTTTGTATGCCCAGAAATAATGATGTATTTTTGTGTATGCCAGACAATGGGTTCAAAAGTGTGCAAAACCAATAGTTAGACAACAAATATGATACAAAACCTCATTGTTTTAAAAATTTTCTGTTTAAAAAACTGTAAAAAAATTATGTATCTTGTACAAACTTAAAGTTAATAATCTTTATTTCTAAAAATAAAAAAATCTTAATTTGAGAAAAAAAATCTTAAAATCTTATTTTGGTCAAAAAATCTTTAAAAATAAGATAAAATCTTAATTCTGGCAACGCTGAAGGTAAGTAATTGTGGCCTAGTTCTACAGCATACAGTAATCTTCTTAAATTTGTTAAATAACGTACTATGTAGAGCTTGCAACTTCACGTCTCAGGAAGAAGATATTTTAACATCTCTGGCGGAGAAGTATTCCAATGTTTTAGAAAATAAAAAAACAAATGCAGTCACCTGGCAAGAGAAAAAAGATGTTTGGGAAAAAATAGCAACCGAATTTGGTTCTCAAAGCCACTCAATGCGATCATCAAAACATTAAAGACACAAATACGAGAATATGAAGAGAAAGGCGAAAACAGCTATATCGGCCCACCGAAACCAACTTTACAAGACAGGTGGAGGCACGTATGTTAGTAAGGTAACTAATATTGAGGAAAGAATCGCCTCTTTATTAGGAAAATCTGCAACAGGTCTGCTTAATGATTTCGATTCTGATATGTGTAAGATTTTGTTTAACATTTTTGAATTTTATATTATGCATTCAGATATTAATCTTTGAGATTACTACGTTTCTATTTAATTCTTCAACGCAAATGTTTGTTGCTTGAAGATAATCTTCACGATGATCACCTATGAGGTAGTGTTTGACTCTGGTTTTTATTAAAATGGCAGAACCTCCACAAGCTCTATCTCGAGGGTCCTTGGTATCATATAGTATATAACCATTAATTTTAAACGTATTTCTTGAGGTCAAATGTGTTTCAGAAACCATCATGACATCAATTTGTTTACTTTTAAGAAAATATTCTAATTCATTTTTATGTTGGCGGATGCCGTTTGCGTTCCAAAAACAAATTTTTAAACAGTTCATGGTTTATTAAGTACAGCTTGCAATAACATCGATTGCATTCTAAGAATCTCCTGCATCATATTACCCATTGTGTTCGTAAAATTATTTACTGTTTGCACTAATGTTTCCATGGTCTTTTCTAAACGACTTAAATTAGAAACTGGAGTTTCATCATTACTTGGCGAGGCATTTTGCATTGGCACATGGTTTGATTTTAGGACGTTAGCGTAAGAGGTCCTGTTATTACCAGGCTGGGGGGCTTGAATTGCATTTGTGTTTACTTGGTTTGCAACCTGCATTTGAGGGGTATTTGTTTTCGGTCCAACCGTTTGCTTAACGATATTATATACAGGGCATCCTCTATAATTGGCAGTGTGATTGCCGCCACAGTTGCTACATTTTTTTACGTTCACACATACTACGCAAACAGGGGGTAAGTAGCAGTATGCCTTGGTATGGCCAAATTCTTGGCAGTTTAAGCATTGAACAGGTCCATTTTTTTTGTGCGGCTCCTCAATTGTGATTTTTCTGTATAGAATATATTTTAAACTATAAATGGGTTGCGTTTCGTTTTTTTTTAACTTAATGTCGCTGGGCTCTAATTCTACACGAAAAAGTGGTTGAGGATTTTTTTCCCTATTTCTAATATTTACCACATGTTTTATCTTGAAACCTTTTTCTTCCAAGAATGTTTTAATTTCCTCTGGGTCTACGCATGAATCAATTCCCTTAATCACCACCTGGAGACCTTTACTGCTCTTGAGTTGGTATGTATAAAAACTTTTTTTAAGTGCCTCAAACTTGTTAACTATTTTGCGAAAATCATTTTCATGATTTACTTGAATTTTCGTTTCATTAATACTACCTCGCTTTATTGCGGCTACATAAAAAGAATTTTCACCAATCAACGAAATTAAACTCTTTATTAGATCTTTTGAGTTATGCTCCCTAAGATGTATCGGGGGAGGCTTGGACGATTTTATTACGTTTGGTGCTTCAGAGGATTCATCCTCCAGAATTGCAAAGCGATTTTGGAAATTTATTTTATCAAAAAATGGCACTTTTGAGGCCGAAGCAACAGCTGAAGATGTAGGGCTGCGACCCCGTTTAAGGACTGTTATATACCTGTCCATACCAACTTGGACTTGAGGCTTTTGACAACTTTTTACAGGGGGGTTTTCCATTGCATTTGCGTTTAAGTTCATGGTATCATTTCCCACTAAATTTGTTTTTGACGTCGCGGCAATACTTTCTGGCCTGGCAACACTTGTCACCAGGTCTAGTTTTAGTTTTTTTAATGAGTCACTATCCACCGTTTGTGTAAATACCGAGGGTGAGAAGGAACGTGTACGAATAATTGGCTTAGCCGTTAGGTAGTTAATATTGTTTTGTTTTATTTATTTCATTATTTTCATTTGCATGAACTGTTATATAGCAATTTCTCTCGTTGAGTTTTATTGTTGTCTCATTGTTTTTGTTCATACAAAATATTGTTTTTGGTTTTCACCGTAATTTTGTGCTTTTAATATTTTTGTTATTTTTTTTTTTGTTCTTTACAAAATTAAAATGTTTTTGCAAGATTTTGTATACATACATACATAAGTATGTATGTACATATATTCACTTATATTTTTTATTTATCTTTATTAATTTTTCGTTTTTAATAATTAATCACTTTTATGCTAAATAATTTATTTAAAAATCATTTATTTTGCGTTCATTCGCGGAATGTTTATTTTAAATAAAAAAAAATCAAATTTAATTCATTTATAATTCAAATAGTATGCGGGTTTAATAATACACGTCTGTATCGCAACAAAGCACAAACTAAACACTGTTAAAGTGAATAAAATTTCACTAGCCCTGGGGGCTAGTATAAATTTTGACATTAGCGTAGAAATTTTTGATCATTTTAATTTACCATAGAACTTTGCTTCCGTTTCACACACACCCTATGTCTTGTATTTAAAATACAAAATTTCAATAAGTGGTGTGTTTAAAATAAGAAATACTTTTTTTTAATTTTAAATCAATGTACAGTACATGTGCATACTTATGTAACAGCCTCAGCGCAAAACAAGTATGTAATTCCTTTCATGAACACTAGATTTATTTAAATGTTAAGGGTTTTTTAAATACTGATAAATGATAAATAAATGATGCGGTTTTAATACTGTTTCGATACAAAGTAACGTGAAGTTTTGTTGAATTTGTAAAAAAAAAATGTCTACAAAGTATCAATAAAACAACTTTATATATACCTACATATCTATTTTAATATTCTATATAACTATCATTTTCAGCCCAACTCATGGAGTAAATGGAACCCTTCCAAATTAAAGAATAAGAAGTCTGAAAAACTAAACTTTAAGAAATATGTTGTTCCTGATAAAACTGATGAACTGCTAGACAAGCAAATTTCTTTTTTTGAAAATGAGGACAGAAGAGCTGAAGAGAGGCATAACCTGCAAATTAATACACTTCGTTTGAAAGAAGATTTATTAAAATTAGAAATAGACCTAAAAAGATTAGAAATTCAGAAATTTCAACAAAAAGATAAATATTGAAATATTCATTAGTATAGTCGTATGTAAGTGTTAGTTTTTATTCTTAAATGTGCTTATGAATTTCTTTCGTTAATTTTTTGGTACATAATATATATATGCATATAGTCACCAAAAATGCAAAAGGGTGGAACAACACTTTATATTTTTACAGAAGAAGCAAAATAGCATGTAATTTAGTCTAGTGCATCATAACCAATCAAAAACTTTATTTTTAATTTTGTTGTTGTTACTCCCTTTTGCATTTAAGGTGACGACATACATACATATGTATATTGTTTTCTGTGAATTTTATTATTATTTTTTTTTTTGTTAATTTTTACACTTATTTTTTAGATATTTAAAATATCTTTTTAGCGGGTAGTCCTTATTTAATAACGTACGAAATGTAAGATTTTTTGGTTTTATTATTTTTTATTATTATTTGTTTAAAATTGTTAATTTTAATATTTCATTAAAGACTGAATACCTTATTGAATTATTTTTACTTTTTTGATGTGTTAATTAAATCAGGGATCGAAAATAAGTTATTTTGAAATTTTAAAACAAAAAAGCATATCTGACATGTAAAATTTTTCTAAATTTGAGACATAAAACTTGATAAAGCAATATATAAAACAGCGAATGGATAATTTTAGAACTATAACAAATGTAGGAGCTTTTTTCCATTTCTTATAGTTCTAAAACTATACATAATCTCTTTTATATATTATGTTTTTTCAAATTTCATGTCGCAAACTTAAAAAAATGTTACATGTTAGAAACGCCTTTTCTAAATAAAAGTAATGATATAGAACTAATTGCCGGAAACACATCAAGTTTTCTGCATTTATCCTTATGAACTAGCCTATGATGAAATATATTGACTTTAAAAATTTTAGTTGACTTTAACTATTTATTTTATTGTGATCATCATAGGGATTTCTTATGCTCATTAAAATATATATTTAAAGTCAACTTAATTATTATAAGACGTTGCTTTTTTAAAAAATGTTTTTTTTTGCTGGAAAAAAATCAGAAGCGTAATAACTGATATGTTTGTCCTAAAAAAAACCTCTTATTATCTTATTTTTTGAATTGAAAAAGGAAGAACTATTACGGTCCCTGAATTAAATACTTTGATTGCCTTCCAATGCTGTGAATTAAATTTTAAGAAAAATAAAAAATAAATGCCTGAAACAAATACCAAATCTTGATTATAAAATTTTTAATTCATAGAAACTGGAAATTATTTCCTTTCATAGGTTGCTTTATTATATTCAACATTTTTTAATTTTTTCGAATTTATTCTATGAGCTAAATTTCAGTTATGTATTTTATAAAGCCTTTTTGTAACCTATGAACTTTTTGTGTGTACTTTTTAATTAATTTAAAATTAAATTTTCGTAATTCAGATGGAAAATGAAAAGATAGTACAAAAACTCTATTTAACGGTTATTTAAACCAAAACAAATTTTATAATATAGAAAAATAGTTTTCAATAAGGTTGTTTCGTGTCCTCGAAATGCCGTCTGCAATAATTTCCTCTTCATCGCTTGATATTGAAAAGTTATCAAAGTCATAAACATCTTTTAAAAGTCGACACAAGTTATGCAAAACAGTGCAGGATACTATTATTGACATAGTAGTGTCAAGGGATACTCTAATTCCCAGAGACAATACTGGAAAACGGCGCTTCAAAACACCAAAACACCGTTCAATTACGTTTCGTGTTCGAATTTGTGACTCGTTGTATAATTTTTCTCCTTCAGTCTGTGGGTTGGCAATGGTGTCATCAAATATGGCTTCGCACGTCGCCTAAAAGTAAGTAGGATCCAAACTCTCCATGTTCAAATCTAGCCTTTATACGACTGTCGTAGGCCGATCCAGGCCATCTGACTACTATATCCATTATTTCGAGGTTAGAGTTGCAAATAGCCTTTAAATAATTTACATGCATAAGTATGTATGTATATTAAAAATGAATAAACAATTTAGTAATTTTAAAACCTTACCTGAACATTCAATGAAAAATAACCTTTACGACATCTAAAAATTTCGGCACCATTTCCTCATGTCCTCTTGAGATTCTGGCATTGCTATAAATTTCATTGACAGTTTTGCAATTGCTTTGGATACTTTTTTTACAACGCGGCTAGCTGTTGCAATAGATACTCCACAGTAATCACTTATTACGATCAGGAAGCTGCCTGTATCATAAAACCTTAAGGTCAACAACAGCATTTGGATAGGTGATAGTGCACAATTTCTATAAAGAAAATTGAGAAGAAAAAAATTATTTTTTATTTTAGAAGAACATTTTTGAGACAACTTACCTGGTTGTTGCAGATTTTATGTTGCTGCTTATAAGGTTAGCAACGTGTTTTTCTGTGGGCTTTGTTATCCTTAATCTTTGTCTGAATTCTTCATCACTTAAAGAAAAGTGATCACGCCGTGCAAAACTTCTTTTTTGATGCTTTACATTTTTAAAATTAAAAATATTGCAAAAATATAAATGTTGCTTTTCCATTTTCTCTTTGCTATTTGTTTTTCTTACAATTAACATGCTAACCGGTGTAATTGGTTCGGTTAGATTTAACGGCAACTTGGTTGTTAAATAGTGTCGGTTAGGAGTTAATCGTACTTTGTGAAATTCAGACTTGCCTAATTTGCGGTTAAAGTTCGCGTTAACTTTTAATCGTACATTGTGAAAAGGGCCGTTAATTGACTACAGCTTCTTATAACGTCAAACTGGTCAACGCAATCAAAAGAGAAGTTATAATGGGGTTGACGATTGTCACGGTTGTGATTGTTAAAATCAATATCTGCTTCTACCATAGGAATATTCATAAATGTTTCATTAATAACGCCTGGATCAATAATAACAGGGTCATTCCATGTTTTTTTGATCCCAGAGCAAAGGGGAACTTTTCAGTGTAAAATTTAGACTTTTCCTGTTTATTGATTTTGTGTACTGTTTTTCTTGCCAAGCAATGTTCAACATGTATGTATATCGTTGGTTTTAAGCCGCTTCCAACGTGAAAATGCATGGCCTCTTTGGTTAATAGTTTGTTTCATATATGATGAGAACCATGGTCTGTTTGTTTGACCCACTACTTTAGTTTTTAATGGAACAGCCTG
This sequence comes from Pollenia labialis, assembly GCA_949318255.1. NCBI lineage: Eukaryota > Metazoa > Arthropoda > Insecta > Diptera > Polleniidae > Pollenia > Pollenia labialis. The sequence continues at coordinate 63,179,565 of OX439141.1, forward strand.
ATCAAACAAATATAAAAGATTGCATTCCAAACAATTCTAAGTATATCTAATTCCAATGTGGCGTATTTAATATTTTTGAAGTCACGAAAAGTTATTGAATAGGGTGGGATTTGCAATTGAAAATTAAAGGCCATAAATAATAAATCGTATTTCGAAAAACACGGGACATAGTTAATCGTATAATATAACATTACATACATTACCAACAAAAAGTAGATCAATCAAGGTGCTGCTGGACGAGGAAAAGTGAGTAGGTGTAGTTATGTTAGTTGGAAAAAGTCCCATTGGTACCAAGATGTCAATAATGATATAGTCAGTCAAAAGGTTCAAGTTAAAATCACCAACAAGGACAACGTCATTATAAAAAGCTGTGAAATTCTCCAGAATTAAAAAAAATTGTTCAATTGAAATGTTGTTATTAGGCCTGTATAAGCTTCCTACCAGCAAATTCCTTCCCTGAGATGTAACTTCTATTAGAACGTATTCCACCAAACCATTATTATTATCACCATCAACATTATTATCAGATTTATCATTGGATGTGCTTTTAATATTATAAGATGTGACTCTTCTAATATAAATAGCCACTCCACCAGCGCGCCCAACTCTATCAACCGTTATTAAATTGTAGCCACTTAGAGAAACGGAAAGATTACTGATATTTGCAAGAAACCATGTTTCTGAAACGCATTCTTTATTGAATCGACTGGGTGGCTGAGTGAGTATATTAGCTGTTCTTGGGAGTGGACCCATACACATCTCCCTAGTCAATGGCTGCCATTACTCATTGTCTTTCTCAACCTCACTAAGCGACCTCGACCCAACTTGCCGTCTGTTGAACACAGTCTCTTGCCAGACGGTACCCGACAGATTCGTTTGTCTGTCTCCGCATTGTTCATTCCTGTTTTTAGTTTTTTGTTTTAAAAAGGTGGCTTTCATTTTGGTTCCCACGTGTGTAGGGGTACTGGCATGGATCGAATTACACCTTGGTTTAGGCGTGGATAATCCTTAGATGCAAAGGCCTTTGAGTTAAATATCCCAGAGTACTAGTAATACCTGAAACAAAGATATAAACCACAGCCTCAACTTAAGTCGCCACGTCGCCACGTCGCTACAAGATCGTTCGTTATCCAATTTGACAGGTATAACATATTATTTGCTATATATTAAATGTGCCCACTTAACTTTCACGCTCAGAAGACAAACGTGCCCTGCTGTAAAAATAAATAACATCACTGTTCCGGTAGAAAGCCATGTTAAATACTTGGGAATTCATATAGATAGACGCCTGACCTGGTCTCGTCATATTGAAGCGAAAATAACGGCTATGAAACTTAAAGCAGCTCAACTACATTGGCTAATCGGTCGAAACTCAAAATTGTCCTTAGACAACAAAGTTCTCTTATACAAGTCTATCATAAAGCCAATATGGACATATGGCATCCAATTATGGGGTACTGCATGCGCATCAAACATCCAGAAGCTACAAAGAAGACAGTCTAGGATATTACGGCAAATTGTCTGCGCCCCATGGTATATACGTAATGACATGATCCACAGAGATCTTAACATCGCTACCATCCAGGAAGAAATTAAAAAGTATTCAGACAAATACATTGATAAACTAATGGTCCATCCCAACTACCTCGCTCGGGATCTAATAAAGTTCGAAGGTCACCGGAGGCTGAAAAGATCCGACACTTTGAGCCTTGCAGGCTTTTTTGGCACTTGAATGCTATTAATTAGCGGTTACATTGGCAACGGCTAACAAATACAAATAAGAATTAGGATTAAGCTTTGAATACATATTGTAATTTTCGACAAGAAAGATTCAATAAAACAAAAAAAAAAAAAAAAAAAAAAAAAAAAAAATATCTGTATTTAAATATTCGACCTTTTTCGGCTTGTATTTACATCACATCTACACAGAACTTCAAGTGTGAGTTCAACCGGCAAAAATCATATAAATTTTCATTGATGCCTTTAATGTAATAATTCTTTCCAACTTTGGAATAATTGAATTCCAGCGTGTTCTAGCTTTTGATAATAACATAAGTTTCTTTTTATAATTTTTTTTAATAATCTTGTAAATTAAAATTTCTCCTTGCACAATTAAGGCTAGTTTACACGGTAATACATTGTATTACGACATTATGTAGAATGAGAAAAATCATACCATGTAAAAGCAAAATGTATTGAGCAAGAGAGAATACGAACACAAAATTTGACAAGCGGTCGGTAAATTTTTTTCCAAACCATTTGAGAAACATATGTATTTGCATCACACCAGAGGTGTATTTTAACAAAGCATATTGAAGGTGGTAGCATTTTTAATCAATTACAAAAACAACTAAAATCAACTCAGGAAATTTTAATGTTGTTTTTGTAAAAATTGTAAAACTGTTGCCATCTGATTTTTTGGTAATATATTTGATTTTACTTGTACCACCCGTGTAAACATGAAAAATACATACAACAGATTTTAATTTTTTTCTTTTAAACGCGGAGAGAATATTATAATATTTTGATTCTACAAAGTCGTAATACATTGTATTACCGTGTCAACTGGCCTTTACTGGCATATACATTCAGTGAGGACTAAATTAATCTTAATTGCTTTATTTATTACAGAAAATTTCAAGAAATAAATTGTGTATTTATATATTTTTAAAATAAAATTGTAAAAGTTACAAAGTATTTAAAGTGTAAAATATTTAAATCGTAGTCGCATAAAATACTATGTGATAACAACTAAACGGTGCGATTAATCGCGATTACGATGATAATAATCGGGCAAACCCCAGTTAAAACAGCACAACTTAAGAATTTTTTTTGGGGTTGTTAAATTTTTTTTATAAAAAATCTCAAAACAAATCTAAAAATTTATCTTAAATTAAATTGTTGTTTATTTTTTATAATAATATACCAAAAACGCATGTCCTAATCGTTTGTAATACATTTCCACAATTATAACCAGAAGTGACAAACAGACACCACCTGAAAAATAGTAAATTTAATACCGTTTTCAGAATAAACTGTATAAAACATGCTTAAAACAATTAAAATATGCTTTACAAATTAATAAAACTTGCTTTTATTATTTAAAGAAACACTGACTGTGTCCTTATTGTATTTGTTTTTGTTATTTTTTTAAATATTGACATATATAGGTATTAATAAAATTAAAGTTACTTTTACTAAAGAGCATCAGATTTTTTATAAATGTTTAAAAATTTGTTTTAAAAGTATTAAAAGTAAACAAATTGATGTCATGATGGTTTCTGAAACTCATTTGACCTCAAGAAATACGTTCAAATTAATAGTTATATACTATATGATACCAAGGACCCTCGAGATAGAGCTTGTGGAGGTTTTGCCATTTTGATAAAAACAAGAGTCAAACACTACCTAATTTGTAATCATCATGATTACCTCCAAGCAAAGAACATTTGCGTTGATGAATAAATAGAAACCTAGTAATTTCATCGTTATACTCCCCACCAAGATTTTCAATATCAGAAAGTCAATATTATAACTATTTTAAATCATTAGGACCCTATTTTCTAGCCGCTGGCGATTATAACGCTAAACATACCTTCTGGGGGTCACGACTTATAACACCAAAAGGTCGTATTTTATTTAACACAATTTCTAAAATGGATTTAAATGTAGCAGCGAGCGGGCACCAACTTATTGGCCTATTGATCATCAAAAAATTCCAGATGTTATCGATTTTGGCGTGGTAAAAAACATCCCCATAGAAACCATCAAGAAACTTGAATTGAAGTTGGGCAAGAAATGATATGAAAAAGGAAATCTGTTTGTTAATCATTTAAAAAAGGTTTTTACCCCAAATATATCTCACGATATTGCGGTCGAGTTACCACCTGTTGCTGCTAGAGTCGCTTTTCCCAACAAATTGGAAATAAGAGATATTGAAAATGATATTTGTGATTTAAACCCCAAGAAAGCCCCGGTTTTGATAAGATTAGCAACAAAATGCTTTTGAAACTACCCAGCATAGCAAAGAAAATTATTATTTTTAATTTTAATGGTATTTTACGCCTGGAATACCTAAACCAGGAAAGGATCACACAAAAGTTGAGTCATATAGGCCTATAATCTTACTTTCTAATATATCAAAGCTGTTTGAGAAGCTGTTAGTGTCAAAATTAACTCCAATTTTAAATGAAAATAGATGTATTCCTAACTACCAATTCGGCTTTAGAAGAGAACACAGCACAATTGAACAAACCCATCGAATAGTAAGCGCCATAAGAAAAGTCTTTGAAGAGAGAAAATATTGTTCCGCTCTCTTCATCGATGTTTCTCAAGCTTTTGATAAAGTCTGGCATGAGGGCCCAAATCGTCCCATTCGTTATAAAAAAACTTCTATGGAAATTTGAGAATATGTCATTCGATAACGAGTTGTCGAAATGTCATTCTATAGGTTAAGAGCTTTCGTAAAAACATTTAATTGTTTTTTACAAACAATTTACACACTTTTTGAGAATAATTATTAGTATAACACATTTTTCAACAATAAGAAAAAAAAATAATAACATTTAGTTTTGCAATTTTTCGCAAATTTTAGTCATGTTTGCGATAGAAGCGATTTTTGTATTTGTTTTTTATCTATAGTAGACTTTGCTATTATGCCGCTATTAGAAATGTTTTGCGAATTTCCCCTAATTTAGCAATGTTTACAGAATTTTTTCCATTCCGTATACTTTTATGGACTTTTAATCAATTTTATGGCTTATTCGAATTATAAAAAATGTTCGCGAATTATCGCTATTTTTGTTAATTGTTGAAATTTTGTTTTTTTTTTAAAGATTTAGCGATTTCAAATGAATTTTAGGGATTGTTTCCAAGTTTGCAATTTTTCGCGAATTTTAGCCATGTTCGCAATATCAGCGACTCTTTTTGTAAGTTATCTGATTCATTACAGCTTTAACAATTTTTTATAAATACTAGACTTTGCTTTCATGCAGCTGTTTGAACATTTTTGTGAATTTCCGCTAATTTCAAATTTTTTATCCAATTTTTGCCATTCCTTGTACTTTAAGGGACTTTCAATCAATTTAATGCCTTGTTTGATATATTAAAAACTTTCGAGAATTTTCGCTATATTTCAAATTTTCTGAATTTGTAAAATTTTTGCGAATTTCTATTGTTTTTTAATTTTTTTTAAAATTTTGCGTTGCTCTTTTTGGCAAGCGACGAAACCGATAAGCCGAAGTCACTATTAACACTGTTAATTTATATACAAGCATAACAAGCATCTAATACATTTTTAAAACAAATTTCGATTCGAAAGCGTTCGAATTCCGCAATCCCGTTTTTGATCCGTGACGAAGTTTTATTCGATACGAAAGTTCATTCGAACACGTGTGCGACGATTCGGGCCCAGTTCTTTACACCAAATATTATCTAGATGTCTATATTTATGAAAATGATATTTGTTGTTCTTAACTCCACGTCTACAACTGACATGATTTGCTGTTATAACATTATGTTATAAAAGCGTTGTTAAAACATTTGCATTAACAACCGTGTTATAACATGAGAAAACCTCTAACATGATGTGTCTATACTTAACACTAACATCATATTAGTGTAAATGTTAAGCATTTCATGTCAGTTTAGACTGCATATAAAGAAATTTTTTTTGTATATATTATGAAAGTTTTCGTCGCCAAATTTATATTGATACCAATATCTTTAAGCAAGTAATGGTTAGGATTTAAAATGCTATCACCATATTAGCAAAAGAAGCCAAATTTTGCCTTTTTCCTAATAAAAAAAATCCAAAATAAAAAGCCGGTAAGTTCCACTTCTAAAAAAGCCCACACTTTTCAAAAGCAGCAGCAAAATAAACACACTGTTTATAATTGGCACTGGGTTTTTCCAACTTTTGCTTTTTTAACAAAAGCAAGAATTTCTTATTTTATGGAACTCAAAAAGCAACGGCAATCACTTTTATGTTGTAGGAAAAAGAATGACACAAACAGCTTCTGTCAGAAAGTCGCCAAATCAAAAACCAATGTATGCTAAAAGACACATAAAAGGAGATAATAGGAGCACAAGAGGTTGCTGAAAGGCACACAATTGCGAAGAAATAATCGACGACGACAAGTGATATTTTTCATGCAAAACAAACACAACAAGAATTTGTTTTTGTTTTCTATACAATAAAAGAATCAAATCAACGTCACAATCAATAACTGAATAGCTAAAATAAAGCCCGATTTCTCCACGTCTACAACTGACATCATTTGCTGTTATAACATTATGTTATAAAAGCGTTGTTAAAACATTTGCATTAACAACCGTGTTATAACATGGGAAAACCTCTAACATGATGAGTCTACACTTAACACTAACATCATATTAGTGTTAATGTTAAACATTTCATGTCACTTGTAGACTGCATGTTAAGAACTTGATTCTATTTGCAACATACATATCGTTACCTAAAATGCAAAACGCCCTATCTAACATTTTGAAAATTTTACAGGCGAAGCAAAAAAGTCATATAGTATATTTAAGCTGAGCAGTAAGGAATATTGCTCTGTGATTCTGCCGACGTTATTACCAACTTGCTGAGATATTTATCTTTAGTGTAGACCTAGGGTAAACGAAATAAGCAATGTTGTTCAACATATTTCGCAAATTTAAACAGACATATTACATATTATTAACAAACTTTAAAAGCGTTCTCCTTATATCCTTCTTATAAAATAAATAAAGCTTCGTTCACAATCAGAAAAATATATTTTCATTTCATTTTTAGAACAAAAATGCGCCTAAAATTTTTTTAAAAATTTAACTAGAGTTGAGTCAACTAGAACTTTAGCATCAGTTTGAATGATTGTTTCTGACGCTTTAAATAATTATATTAAGTTTTGAATGCACATTTTAACAAAATGTTGTAAAAAATAATAATAAGTGCAAAATTTGCAAAATGTGTGTGGTGGCTAAAAAAATTTTTAACACCAAGTGAAAATGTTTCTGTGATTTATTATATATGTACATAATTACCACCAAGTAAAATAAAAGCATCTGCAATTCCAGAAAAGTGTACAGGATACACCGTGTACATTCCTTCGCATTTTGGCTTTTTAGGTCGCATTTGAAGCAGCAATCGCCTAATTAACCCAGTTTCTCTCGCCTGAACCATTCTAGAATAAAGATTAAAGATTTATAAAAATTAAAAGCATTTTAGTAATATAATCATTAATTAATTTTTTATATCTGTGGCATTTTGACAAAACATCTTTTGTCAAGATGACAAAACATCTTTAGTCAAATTCAGTTCGGTTTGTGCTTTGTTGTGATGCAGACTTGTATTTTTAACCCCGCATACAATTTGAATTATTAATTAATTACATTTGATTTTGTAATATAAATATTTAGCGAATGGACGCAAAAAACTAAATGATTTTTAAATAAATTATTTAACTTAAAAGTGAACAATAACCAAAACGAAAAATTAAATAAAGAATTATAAAAAAATATATGTATGAATGTACATACATACATACATATGTATGTATACATATGCTGAACAAAAACATTTTTGTTTAAAATTCTTATTTTGGTGTTGTAAATATAATAAATAATAAAAATATTAAAAGCACAGCAAAAAAAAGTGAAAAACAAAAACAACTTGTTTTATGAGTAAAATCAATGAAACAACAATTAAACTAAATGAAAGAAATGCATACGTAACAGTAAATACTAAATAATGCAATGCTGAAATAAATAAAACAATAATAACTACCTAACGGCAAAGCCAATTATTCGCACACGTTCCCTTTCCCCCTCGGTGTTTAAAAAACGGTTGATTGTGATACATTAAAAAATATTAAACTATCTATTGTAACAAGTGCCGAGCCTCCTGCAAGTGTTGCCACGACGCCAAAAACAATCTTAGTATGAAATGTAACAATGATCTCAAACTCAGACGCAATGGAAAACCCACAAGTAAAAAGTCTTATTGCATAATATAGGACAAAATGGAAATAATATGGTGAATATTATATACAATAATATTTCAAGTGTATGGGCTGCTTTAGAGGTAAAATCACCAAAAAAAACATAATTTTTTCATCAAAAAATCTGCGCTAAGATTTGAACAATCTTCAAAACACATTTAATTCATTTTATTTTAAAAACGTGATAACAATTTATTTCAAAATATAAGGCCAATGTTCTGGAATTTAAAATCGATGACAGTGGTCCTTGAAGTTCGAGGTATAAAAAGGAATATTTTTTTGAACTTTGAACACAGAAAAGTTTTAAAATTTTGTTCGATTTTAATTTCACTCGAATGCTGCTTTCAGAACATGGCTGATAATAGGTGCGTTTGAGTAATTTTACAGTAAAATGCAGTAAATGAGAAAATTGTAAAATTTGCTCTCACAAAAAGCTGTTGTCCAAAAAAGTACGCGAACGCAAAATTTGTAAAAACTCGTAAAATAAAGGCAACAGCTGATGGCAAATAATTGAAGTTTTAAAAAATGTTTACACTTTTGACTACTAAACTCGTTTTCTTATTGGTACTCGATTAAATACTTTTTAAAACACGAACATTTTTGGAAAATACAAACAAATTATTTCATAAAATCTTTCATATTTGTTTGCTTTTTATTTAATTTGATGTTACAAATTTTTAGCGGGTTAATTTATTCACAAGAACAAGAATAAATTTTTGCTACTGATTACTTAGGTATCCAAGTAGTTCACACTTTTACAACTCTAAAAAATTAACATAACAAAAAAATGTTTTAAGGGGGTAATTTTGTTGTTCACTTCACCTTGCGTTGAGAAAATTTTCATATAAATGCTTTACAAACAAGTTAAATGAATTACTATTTATTCACTTTTTGTTTTTATTTAATTTTTTTTCAACTTTTGTTTTATTTAACAATTTTTTCACAATTTGTTTGTTACTTTTGTTTGTTTACCTTTTGAAACATATGTTTTTTTGATTTACTAAATTTTACTGCAAAAATTTTTGCATTGTCTTTATTTTCTTATTATTGAGCGCATTGTCGTACACTAGTCAGAAAATTTGTAAAAAGGTTATATTTAGGAAGCAAAAAGTAATAATTTCGGTGGTCAGGCGATATTAAAAAAAATTGTTAGTATTGATACAAAGGTAAATAAGTGTTTACTTTAAAAAAATATTGCAAAAATAAATTGAAGTATCTTTTGTGGACCTTTTTCGGTTGTCGAATATAATCGACATTTACCTTAAGAGGTTGTATTTTTTTATTAGTAAGCACTACAAAATAGTGTTTTTATTTAGAAATCATAACATTTTCTCTACGGATTTCCATAGACAATGGAAAAATTGAATAATGATCAGGTATTGGCCATGTTAGAAGCTTATTCGGATGTTGAGGACGTAATTGTAGACGATGATGATGACGTCATATTTGAAATCCCACAAGTGTAATCAAAGGATATTGTGCCTGGCGAGCAGAACTTTATGTCAGAAGAAAATATTGATGATTTATATATATGCCAAGTCAATACGTCCACTGAGTTCCGAAGTTTCCACTTTTATTGACTCTTAAAAGCAATACAAGTTGGTGAACAGTCCGAATAGCCGAAAACCATGGAGGCATTCATTGTGTGCCACTGTCAGAAAACAACAGCAGGTGTGAAATTGCAAAAAAAAATTTCTTATTTCAATAAGTGCCGGTTCACACACGTCAAGTTTGTCTCGTCAAGTCTTGAAGTTTTTAGGAGAGAGGGGAAAAGAAATGGCATTCTCTTTTCCCTTCTCTCCTAAAAGATCAAGACTTGAAGAGTCAAACTTGACGTGTGTGAACCGGCACTAAATATTTAACGGATAAATCGTAAAAAATCTATTTTTTTCTTTTATTTCCGTACAAAAGAGAAGCATATATACGTAACAATAGGTATCCTTGAAGGTCAATGTCGAATATATTCGACATTCCCTAAAATCCAAACTACTATTTTTCCCGGCTTCAGCGCCATCACATTACCTTAAATACAAATTTTTAGATTTTGATCTCGCCAGAAATTATTTTTGACACTGAAAGGGTTAATATACATTTAAATAATAAAGTCGAATAAGAAAGAGTTTATATTAATAAAAATAATTTTTGAAGATTGCGCCAGTTTTGACACTGCACCTTCTTCCTTGATTTTTTTCAAATTATGAGTTAACATAAATACGTTTTCCCATGCCTTTAACATAAGCTGAGCAATAAGAAATATTGCTCTGTTATTCTGCCGACGTTATTGCCAATTTTCTGAGATAATTATCTTTAGTGTAGGCCTAGGGTTAACACTAATATGATGTTAGTGTTGAGTATCTACCCGTCTACAACTGACATGACGTGCTGTTATAACTTGAAGTTATAAAAGCGTTGATAAAACATTTGCATTAACAACCGTGTTCTAACATGAGGAAACTTCTAACATGATGAGTCAATATCTTATTTATTTTAATTTAAAATGATCAAAAACTTTATTAAAATACAATAATCTCAGCACAAAACGTGGATTTTTTGTAAACATAAACAAATCTTTGACCACAGAATACACAGAACTGTAAAAAGTGACGTGTGAAAAAGGCCCAAATCAGTTGCGAGGGCAGCTTTCGAAGAAAGAGAAAGAAAATGTTTTTTGGTAGTAAAGTGGCAATGTGTAAAAACAGGCCGCTACTATCAACACGAATTGCGTAATCAAAACAAAAAATGCAAAAGGGCAGCTTTCTTAGAAAGAGACAAAAAAAAAGGCAAAATCTTCCGTCTCGTGTCCGTTCTGTATATTCTGTGTCTTTGACATAAACCTAGACAAACAATGCAGGAGCAAAAAATCGTCATCTGGCGTAGTGCTGCCACCTGTTTATTTCACCATGATATAACGTACAACAAGAAAGGAATGAGCGAAAAGTTAGTGCCGGTTCACACACGTCAAGTTTGTCTCGTCAAGTCTTGAGTTTTTAGGAGAGAGGGGAAAAGAAATGACCTTCTCTTTTCCCTTCTCTCCTAAATGCTCAAGACTTGACGAGTCAAACTTGACGTATGTGAACCAGCACTTACATGTTTCACGTTGGTGTTAAGCATTGTTGCCAACTTTTTGTGAAGACTTCCTCTCAAATCGCACTTCAAAAACCGCTAGAAACCGCAACATTTTTTATATGCTTAAAATGTTTTAAAAATATCGCTAAAATCTAAATATAATGTGAAATGTTTATACAAATCTAGATATTGGGTGCTCTTTTAAAGGTGTATGTCTTTCAATTAAAATTATATTGTAATGTTTTTGATTTCACTGACTCTTTTAGTCCAGCGAACGTACAAAATGTGGATATTCATATACAATTCATGAATTTGTATTGCTTGAAATCTATCTCGACATTAGAGTTAAGTGCACTTAATATAGCTTTGGTAATGATGCTAAAAATTTTAGACAGTAGACTAAGATTAAAAAAAATCGTAAAAGAAAAGAAGAAAGAAATTGCAAGACAATCGATTTGAAATTTAACACAATTTTATATTTGATATATACTTACATTTACTTTCTGAGGGACATTTATTCAAAAAGGTTAAATAAACATATGTATATATGGTAAACATGGCCACTACTGCTTTATAGCGTTTATAATTTTTAAAAGTTTTTGCTGGCCATTATTTTAATCATTCATGCTTGAAACTGTTTACAATCCTCACAAACGAATAGATAATTTTTGTTTCGCTTCGAAGACTTCGCTTAGATTAATACAAATTATTTTTCACTTTTTTAAGAAAACAAGAAATAAGGTGTGTATCCGTACACTTAAATAAAAAATATAGAAGAATTTTGGCATATATAGTTACAAGCTTGCTTATACTAAACAGCATACTTATATAAGCCCAGGTTTTTTTTGAAAGCATCACAAACAGTATTTCTTGAATTCTCGAATTACAGTACATTGTTTGGAATTAGGTTTGACAACCGTATGGAAGTTTTTTCCGAGGGATAATAAAACATACTTTTAATTTTTGGTTGCTTAAGTGCTTTAATATAAACATTGATTTGCTAAAGACAACACCCTTTTAACTTTAGCTTTGACCATAGATTATATTTTGATCGATAAAAGTTGATAACACTGGTCTGCCGTAAAAATTGTTTTAAATAAATTCAAGTCCGGTCTCAGTTTTTTTTCTATCACATCCATTTTTTTTTTTGAGCAGGACGAATATTTCGCTCGAAATAAGGCGGTTCTGTTAATACATTGCAATTTAAATTCCTAATAAGAAAATTTATAAAATCTGCTTAAAACGTTGTAAAATTTTTTATTGCGGAAACAAATTTAATTTCCACAAAAAGCCAATTTTTTCTTATCACTTAATTACTTTAATTGAAAACAAATCTATTATTTTGAGATAAAAATTGTAATTTTCAAATGCCTAGAACAAAAATTGTATTTTCTAATGATATTACAAAACCGCTAGATATCCCGCTAACCGCTAAAACGGAAATTTTACCCCGGTGGACACGTAAAAACCGCTAGAATCGCGTTAAACCCGTCAAATTGGTAGCAGTGGTGTTAAGAAAATCACTACTCGCTCGTTCATTTCTTGTAGGGTATAGTCACAAATTAGGGTGGCATGGAGATATAAATACCAAGCAACGGCCTGATCGGTTTTAACTTGGTAAAACACAGCGCCTATCTTGGTCGCCTTTATATTTCAAGCAGACACATACCTCCTCGCGGTGCCACCTGGATAGCTCCCCGGAAATCAGTCTGATGAGCGAACTAACATGTGCTGCGCCTGGTTCACCTAAAGAACTATAAAAATTAGGTTGGGGCGTTGGGTTTGTAACCCACCTCTGGAAAAAAAACACTTACAATGAAAAGAAATAAGAATTATAAGAAACGGAACCCCTCTACTGTTGACGACCCCCGCAAACGTATAAAGGACCATGATTTAAGGATTTTCACCTGGAATGTACGAACTTTGTACAGCCCAGGTGCATCTACCCAATTGGTGGATGTACTTGAGAGGTACAGATCGCATGTAACTGCCATTCAGGAAATGCGATGGAATGGGCACGGTGTCACCAAAACACCTAAGGGTGACATTTATTATAGCTGCCATGAAACAAGGCACGAATTTGGATGTGGTTTTGTTGTTAGTAAAAAAATTAGTCACCTGGTTTCCCGATTTATACCTGGCAACAATCCGCATCAGGGCAAAGTTTTTTAATATCAGCCTAATATGTGCCCATGCCTCTACAGAGGATAAGGACGAACAGACTAAAGATTCATTCTACGAGCGCCTAGAGGAAGTGTACGACCGCTGTCCAAGCCATGACGTTTAAATTGTTCTGGGTGATTTTAACGCAAAAATAGGTAAGGAGAGTATTTTTAGTCCAACGGTCGGTAAATTTAGTCTTCATGAGGAAACAGCTGACAATGGCATGAGACTGATTTCCTTCGCAGCGGCACACAACTTGGTAGTTAACAGCACCAGATTCCGACATCCTGACATCCATAAAGCGACGTGGATATCCCCTGATCAAGCCACAAAAAACCAGATCGACCACGTTGTGATTGACGGAAGACACGCCTCCAGTGTCATGGACGTTCGCTCGATCCGAGGCGCCAACATTGACTCGGACCACTACCTTGTCGCAGCCAAGGTACGCACACGACTGAGTATGGCAAGAAATGTACGAGTCCTTGCTCGGAGGAAGCTAGACGTCGCGAAGCTGCGCACACAACGTACTGCCATCGCTTATACCGCTCGAGTTACCCAATTGCTCCAAGCGAGCACTCCTTGTCCCGATAATGTTCGTGCTCAATGGCATCACATCGTCCACTCCTTGGAAAACGCTGCATAGGACGTACTTGGATATCAGGGACCAGTTCCGAAGAACCCATGGTACGACCAAGAGTGCCGCAACGCTACTGAGCAAAAAAATGCAGCATATTTGGCAACACTCGAAACAGTAGCAACGCGAGAAAAAGAGAGAGAGAGGAAAAACGCCTATTTCGAAAGAAGAAAAAGGAAATGGAAAGGCTCAAGTGCGAAGAAATCGAGATGTGTAGGACGCGTAATGAAGCCCGAAAGTTTTATCAGAAAGTTAAACACCAGACAGAGGGCTTTGGTACTTCCATTACCTCCAGCAAAGGTCAACATGGAAACCTGGTGCTGGATAGGGCGAGTGTGCTGAAAATATGGAGAGAACATTTCTCCCAGTTGCTGGTATCTGAGGAAAGCGACAGCGAAGATACGCCCGATCCAATCTGCGATGACGGTGTCGAATGTACGCTGCCCAACCAAAGTGAGTGGAAACTAGCTATACACCGCCTGAAGAACAACAAGGCTGCGGGCGCCGATGGTTTGCCTGCAGAGCTATTTAAGGCCGGAGGCGATGAGTTGATTAGGTGCATGCATCAACTTATTGGTACTATTTGGCTAAAGGAATGCATGCCCGATGATTGGAGTATAAGTGTGCTGTGTCCCGTTCATAAAAAAGGAGATTAATCTGCTTGCGCCAATTATAGGGGGATAAGTCTTCTTCCCATCGCTTATAAGATCTTGGCAATAATATTGTGTGAACGACTAAAACCAAAAGTGAACGAAATAATTGGCCCTTACCAATGCGGTTTTAGACCTGGTAAATCCACCTCAGACCAGATATTTACATTACGCCAAATCCTGGAAAAAACCCACGAAAAGCAAATCGACACCTACCATCTGTTTGTCGATTACAAGGCCGCTTTTGACGGCCTGATTCGAGCAAAGGTATATCAGGCCATGTCTGAATTTGGCATCCCGGTAAAGTTGATAAGGATATGCCAGATTACTCTAACTGATACGAAATAATCAGTAAAAATTGGAAATGATCTTTCCGAATCGTTTACCACCACACGGGGATTCAGACAAGGTGACTGTTTATCGTGCGACCTCTTTAACATCGTATTGGAGAAGGTGATACGCGACGCTGCAGTTAATAAAAATGGCACAATCTTCACCAAAAGCCACATGATCCTCGCATATGCAGATGATATTGATATCGTGGGAAGAACATTGCGAGACGTAACTGCTGCATTCGCAAGTATTGAGAAGGAGTCAAAAAAAATGGGTCTGGCAGTTAATGAAGCAAAACTTAAGTTAATGGTTTCAACGAACAGAAAATCTACTAGATTGGATGGAACTGTGAATGTTGGTAACTTTAACTTCGGGGTTGTGGAAGAGTTTTTGTACCTTGGATCCACCATAAATAAAACCAACAACACCAGTCTGGAAATTCGAAGAAGAATTATACTAGCAAATAGATGCTACTTTTAGCTGAGCGGGCAAATCAAATCTAAAGCCCTCTCCCGAAACACAAAAATAACACTCTACAAGACACTTATACTACCAGTGCTTTTTTATAGCGCAGAGGCATGGGTACTTGCGCAGGCAGATGAAGCTGTACGTGGTGTTTTCGAGAGAAAAATTCTTCGTAAAATATATGGACCGGTTTGTGTCAGCGGAGATTATCTGCATCGTATGAACCATGAGCTGTATGTCGACATTGATATAGTGAAGCGCATAAAGATACAAAGACTGCGCTGGCTAGGACATGTTGTGCGAATGGAAGCAGATGCTCCGGCTAAGAAGATTTTTGAGTACGATCCCGAAGGTATGCGCAAGAGGGGACGGCCGAAGCTCCGCTGGAAAGATGAGGTTCAACAACAACTTTCTGATCTGAATATCCGAAATTGGAGAAAAAGCGCAGAAGATCGAAGCGCATGGCGATCAATTCTTAACTCGGCTAAAGACCTACCCAGGTGAATAGCCACTTATATATATATATATATATATTGGAATACATATATAGTCACAAATAATAATGTTGTTTCTTTTCAATCAATTCGGTAAAGCATAAGATATCAAGTGAACAAGCAACTGAAGTAAATGAACCCTTGAACTAAATGAATTTAACTAAGTGAATTGAACTAAGTGAACTGACTGAAAAAGACTGACGCAAATGACCCAAGTGACTAGTGAACTACTGAACTAGATGAACGAACTAGTTCACTTTTTTTAAATGAACTCTAATGACAAGTCACCTAAATGAACGATTAAGCCCAAGACTAGTGTATACACTATCGTCAAGCAGTCGTCTGGGCTGAAAACTAGTCCCCCTCAAAAGCAGGTAACAAATAATGACATTCAGACTATGCATGCTAGTAATAACAGAACCTCTTATGCTAACGTCTTAAAATCAAACCATGTGCCAACGCAAGGTGCTTCGTCAAGTAATGATGAAACTCCAGTTTTAAATTTGAGTCGTTTAGAAAAAACCATGGAAACATTAGTACAAACTGTAAATAATTTTACGAACACAATGGGTAATTTGATGCAGGAAATTCTTAGGATGCAATCGATGTTATTGCAAGCTGTACTTAACAAGCCATGAACTGTTTAAAAATATGTTTTTGGAACGCAAACGGCATCCGCCAACATAAAAATGAATTGGAATATTTTCTTAAAAGTAAACAAATTGATGTCATGATGGTTTCTGAAACTCATTTGACCTCAAGAAATAAGTTTAAAATTAATGGTAATATACTGTATGATACCAAGGACCGTCGAGATAGAGCTTGTGGAGGTTCTGCCATTTTGATGAAAACTTGAGTCAAACACTACTTAGTGTGTGATCATCGTAAAGATTATCTGCAAGCAACAAACATTTGTGTTGAAGAGCTAAATCGAAACGTAATAATTTCATCTTAATACTCTCCATCTAGATTTTCATTATCAGAATGCCAATATTGTGAACATTATATATCACTAGAACCCTGTTTTCTGGCCGCTGGCAATTTTAACGCTAAACATACCTTCTGGGGTATGTCGTGTTTTATTTAATACAATCTCTAAAATAGATTTAAATGTGGTCGCGAGCGGACAACCAACATATTGGCCGATTCATGTTGAAGCTTCCTTAGAATTATCTTCAAATAAATTGGTTAAAATAAAAAAAATTTTCCAGTACCCATTGCACAGAAAATATACCGCTTAGTACACCGCAAAATATGGATCGCGCTATTGTTAATTTTGACAGTTATCTAAAACTAGCCGTTCAACATTCCAGTATTGGCTCCCAAATAAACAAAAAATATTAAAATATATTCCACGGATGTCGAGCGGTTCTCGCAGAGAGTGGAACTTTACAGATCCCCGCAACTTAGGAATTTATTAAAAGAGTGCACAAAAAGGCTCAGAAAGTTACTGCAGACTCAGAAAACGGCTTCTCTAGAAAAATATCTTAAGGAACTTGATGCAACTCCACCATCGTCTACTACTCATTATGGCGTGCAGCTAGAAATCTTAAAAAGCCAGTTATATCTAAGCCACCATTAAGAAACTTGAATGGTAGTTTGGCAGGAAACGACGTTGAAAAAGGAAATCTGTTTTTTAGTCACTTGAAAAACGTATTTACACCAAAAATATCTAATGATATTGCAGTCGAGTTACCACCTGTTGCTGCTAGAGCAGCTATTCCCATGAGATTTGAAATAAGAGATATCGAAAAGGCTATTTGTGACTTAAACACTAAGAAGGCACCTGGTATTGATAAGATCAGTAATAAAAAGCTGTTTGAGAAATTTTTAGTTTTAAAATTAACACCAATTTTAAGTGACAAGAGAAGTATTCCAAACCATCAGTTTGGATTTAGGAGAAAACACAGCACAATTGAACAAACCATCGAATAGTACATGTCATAAGAAAAGCATTTGAAGAAAAACAAGTTAGAGTGCTATATTCGGCTGTGCCGAATCTTTAAAACCCTCCACCGACTGTACGAATATTTCAGGAGGGATATCTATATGATGTCTATTTATTATTAATTTATCTTTATAAAAACAGACATCAACATTAAAATGGGTTGGTTTGAGGTTTAGATCTATATTAAATTATTTAGCAATTTAAACTAGCTTGAGTAACAGTTTCAATTCAAATTTTGTTATGATAGCATTATTTGTATCGGTTTTAGGCGTACTAAACTGTTTTCCGGGAGTAGTGTTTATATGGGGCCTAGGGTAAATTATGGACGGATCTGCACGAAATTTTACAGATTTCCAGTCGAATAAAACAAATTTTTGCAAAATCTTATCTCATTCCGTGCCTTGTTCCACCATTTATGTTATTTTTTGTAACAAAATTATCATTTTTTTTAGGTGGTGGTTCCACATTTTGATTCATTGCTCTGGTCCTACTGCACCGATTTTGCTGAATTTCAATCCCAAACTGCTTAGGATAACTACAAGCAATTTGGCACCAAGTTTTTTTCATTTCTTTTGAGTTGTTCGAAAGTGAGTGTGTTTTCAACAGACGGACAGACGGAAGGACATGGCTAAATCGACTTAGAATCACTCAAGGACCCAGAATATATACACTTTATGGGGTCTGAGATGAATAATAAAAAAGTTTCACACAGATTGTGGTGGAGGGTATAAAAATATTGCTCAGCACTCTTCATTGAAGTTTCGCAATCTATTGATAAAGTCTGGCATAAAGGCATAGGTATAAATTGAAGCAAAATTTACCAGCAAACACGTCTGATTTAACTTTTCTTTGCCGTATGGATGTGTTTTTGCTAAGGCGTTATTAAGAGAACAATTCCGGCTAGGCGAACAAATTACGAATTTCTTTGCCGATAGCCATGTGTAAATCTTAGTTTAATGGATAACTAGACACAAAGCATGGATAAATTATTGCATATCGCTGGCCCATCATAGATGAAAAACGGACTCGGCAGGCGTTACAGTTGTCCAGACATCATCTAAGGCACCTAATTGTGGTTATAACTGGCCACTGGCACATTGGGAGGCACGCCCAGGGGCTGGGGCTTCCTTATAATGACTTGTGTAGAAGTTGCGGCGACGAGGAGGAGGAAGAGTCAACGGAACATCTTCTCTGTAATTGCCCGGCATTCGGAGATTTGAGACTCGATATGTTTGGTCGAAGAGCCGTTGGGGACAAAACTTGTCTCTCTTATGTTGATGTAAAAAGGATCCACTCCTTTATTGAATCGACCGGATGGCTGCATGGGAATACTTGCAGCCAGATAACATAGGACCCATGGGAGACGGTGTGACATGGTAACACAACGGGAACTAATTAATGGACCCACGTGAGCTGTGCTTGATCACGGCTGCCAATGGAATCTAACCTAACCTACCAGCAAACACACACAATCTGTTAGAAAGCTACTTAGTCGGTCGTCAATTTATTATTAAAGACGCAAATTTCTGAAGTTCACCTCAGGCAATTGGCGCTGCAGTTCCACAAGGCAGCATCCTGGGCCCCCTATTATACTTAATTTATAATTTGGACATGCCAACAAACAACTACATCCAAACTTCAACATTTGCAGACGATACAGCTTTTCTAAGCGTACACGAAAAACGTTATGAAGCACGTTACTTACAGGATCATATATTTCAACTAGAAATATGGCTAAAACAGTGGAGGATAATGGTAAATTAGCAAAAATGCGTACATATAACATTCACCTTGCGGCGGGAATTATGCCCCCCTATTAAAATCAATAATCAAATAATACCTCAAAATTCGCATGTAAAATATCTCGGTATACATTTAGATCGCCGATTGACGTGGAAAATCCATATAGAGGCAAAATTAACTCAAATGAAACTAAAAGCCATACAAATTCATTGGCTTATTGAAAGAAATTCTGTCCTTAGTCTTGATTGCAAACTTCTACTTTTCAACTCTATCTTAAAGCCTATCTGGTGCTACGGTATTCAGCTATGGGGCACTGCCTCGTCCTCTAATATAAAAAAAAAATCAAAGGCGTCAAAATAAACTTCTTCGAATAATCACAGCCGCTCCCTGGTACGTTAAAAACTCAAACATACATAAGGACCTCAATGTGCCAATAATAAAAGCTATGATTACAAAATATGCAGTAAAATATTAAAAAAGGCTTGACCAACACCCAAATCCACTATCGAAATATTTTTAATCATGGCGGCCACACTCGCTTAAGAAGAAGAGACACTGCAGTACTTCACCAATTAGATGAGCGATAAACTCCTATATATTGTAACGACACGTTTCCGCTGACTGGCTGGGGTAGACTTAGCGGTGGCCAGGGTCGTATGGGAGCGAAATAATAACACGCTTCGCTTACCACGTTATAATACGTATCGCACGTTATAATACGTATCGCTTTATTTAAATAACTTTGTACGGTTGCTCAGTAGCGCCACCTGGTGCAGTGGGAGCAGAACCAGAGGCTAGCACGAGGTTTACCACTCGGGTGTTGACCAAAGCCTCTGCTTCCACGCTGGGGAAGGCTGAGGAAGCACACTGGGACGGCACAAGGTTGACCACTCGAGTGTTGTCCAGTGGTACTTCTCTTCAGCGCAGGCGTTGTGAGTATTTGCCCGGAATAACCAACAGGTAATACTCACACTACCATGTATGCCACTGAGTGAGATCTAATAATTTAAAAACTACTTCGACTGTGAATTCGCCACTGGCCTTAGTAGTTCTTACCTTATGTCGATCTCGTCACCGACTGACTCGTCCCAGTCGATGCTCGCCCTTTTATACTGTTTGGTTTAACACACAGGCATACACACACACACACAAACCAACATATGAATCAAACAGCTGTGATTGCCCAGTGTTGTAATGTGGCGCATTAAGTATGTCTTTCACAACCAGGTGGCGTTGTTCCGAGCCGTTAAATTTAAACTAACAATTGAAATTATTTAATACAAAGTAATAATAAATTAACTATAACTTATACTTAAGAAGTACATATTCATTAAATATAACTTAAACTACCAATTCAAATTATTAAATACAAAGTAAATTAAATATAATTCACGCTTAATAAATCAATATCCATAATTCATTTCAATATACATACAACAAAATAAACGAACATAAATGTAAACTACAACAGTCCTCTGGTGTGGGGCAAAACGAACCTCGGTGACTTTGCTCGTCACAATATGTAAACAGAACCTATGAAGAATAAAACATTTTTGTATGGCACTGGCAGGGAATACATAAAGAATTAGGATACGATTTTTTCTTTAACTTTCAATTTATTTATTGGATCTTTCTACATTAAGGAAATAACAATAAGTATTCAAATCAAAAATAAATAATAATTTCTGGGTCTATTGTCGTTGCAATAGAAACTTTATTTTTTGTGCCGTAAAACGTTCATCTTCCATGCAGTTGCGCGATGGACAACGTGTCGAAACTCTTGAGGCGAACATGTCCATTATAATACAGTAGATCCTGTGCAAGAGGATTCGGATGAGTTGCCAGCTTTCGTGTATATTTGGAGCAGAAGGTTTTTATTTCGTCGCGAACAAATGGAATATTGAGGTCCTTATGAATACTCTCGTTTCTAATATACCATGGGTCACGAGTAATTTGTCGCAATATTTTATTTTGTCGTCTTTGTAGTTTCTCTATATTAGAAGCATAGTTGGATACCATAGGTCCATATTGGCTTAATAATAGCTTTGTAGAGTAGAACCTTGTAGTTTAGGTTGAGAGCAGAATGAAAGCAACGAAGCCACTGAAGCTGTATTGTTTTAAGTTTGAGCTGTGTGGATTTGGATTCAATATGTTGAGACCAGGTAAGGCGACGATCGAGGTGTATACCAAGATATTTGATATGATTGTTTTGAGGGATTTCGATGTTATTAATCTTTAGTTTGGGACAGTCGCCCTTTCTCAAGGTGAAAGTGACATGTGCATGCTTTGTTGGATTTACTTGTATTTTCCAATTGTTAAGCCATTTTTCGAGTTCCTTAATATGAGCCTGCAGACGACTAGAAGCAATTACTGGATTTTTATGTACGCTTATAAATGAGAGGACCAAGTATACTGCCTTGGGGAACTCCTGCTGCGATTCTTCTTGGGTCTGAGATATAATCTTTATATTTTACTACAAATGAACGATCTTATAGATAATTTCGCAGTAAGTTGTGGGTATTTCGGGGTAACAAGGACCCTATTTTATATAAAAGCCCATCGTGCCAGACTTTGTCAAAGGCTTGAGAAATATCAATAAATAGTGATGAGCAATAGTGTTTGTCCTCGAAGCCCTTTCTGATAAGAGTAACTATGCGATGAACCTGTTCTATGATGCTATGATCCTTTCGGAATCCAAATTGATGGATTGGAATGATGTGGCGGCCGTTTAAATATGGGGTCAATGCATTTAAAAATACTTTCTCAAAGAGCTTTGATAAAATTGAAAGTAAACTTATCGGGCGATAAGACGACACTTGGCTAGCGTCCATACCTGGCTTAGGTATCATAATTATTTCTGATATTTTCCATGATTTCGGGTAGTAACCAGTTCGCAGGATGGAATTGAAAATGAATGAAAATAAGCCTAAGTGCAGATGTTGGTAGTTCACGAATCATTTTTCCTGAAATTTTGTCCATGCCAGGGGATTTATTTGTTTTAATTTTTTTGATTACTGCACTTAAGGACGAGAAACGAATTTTCATTGGAGAAACAACAGGGTCTTGAATGGCTAGTAAGATTATGTCTGAGTTCGAAATATTAGGCGTGAACAATCTTTCGAGGTGATCGGCAAAAACTTCAGCTTTGTCGTTATGGGACCTAGCCCATTTTCCATCGCTTTTTAAGTCTATTGGTGGAATTCCATAGACTATAATACTAGGATTTTGTTGGTTATATCCCTCCTAAATATGCCCTTAGAGCTGATTGTTTTTCCTCCAAAAGAGCACTATGAAGGGCTCTTTGACAATGGTTTAGTTGACTTTTCAAGGTAGGAGAGCGGTGTAGTTGCCATTGTCTTCTAAGGTTTCTCTTTTCTTTTATTAGGTTTTGACTAGTTGTTGAGAATTTATTTTTTGTGCCGTTGTCATTTTTAAAAGGTGTAGCTGCTTTAGCTGCGGTTGATAATGTTTCCGAGAATATGTTTATAGCATCTGGTATTTCATTATCGGATTTAAGGAAATATTTTGAGGTACGAGGGAGCTTATATACATTCTATATTTGAGCCAGGCTTTTCGATGTTTTGAAAATTTAACATTGTTATAATAGTGGAAGAGTGGTTTGAGAAGCTGATCGCGTCTGAAATTCCTTATGACTGCACAATTTATTAAATCGGGAGTTTTTTTTAGATCTGAAGGCCAATAAGTGGGCCGTCCATCAGATATAACGTTGAGTTTAAGAGATGAGATAGCTTTAAATAGCTGTCTACCCTTCGGAGTAGTGAGTCGTGAGCCCCAGAACGTGTGCTTTGCATTCTAATCTCCCGCCGCTATAAATTTATTTCCTAGCGTTTTGTAAAAAGTAATAAATTGATCATCAGCTATTTTGTGTCTTAGGGGACAGTATATAGAAGATATGGTGATGTTTGTGGCGGAGAGGCTTATTGAAGAGGCCTGAATGTGATTAGTTTTATATTCCGGCATTAAAAAGTGGCTAATTTGATGCACCACCACATGCTTTGCCACTGGGATGCTATGTATCTTACGTATAGTAACCTTGTATTCGAAAACAGTTTTTTAGTGTAAAGTGCGTTTCAGAAACCAGCAATATGTCAATAGAGTGAGACTTAAGAAAACTTTCTACTTCTATCTTGTGTTAGGATAAGATTTGATTAATTCTTGTTAGTTCATATTTAATATATATGTATATGAAGATTCAATAATTAAATAATGAGAAAAAAAATCTTTAGTCAAATTTAAAAAGTTGTTAACCATACGAATTTTCATTAAATTTTCTGTTTACGTTTTTAAAATTGTGTATTATAAACGAAGATTTTCTTTTTGGTTTATTTTATTATTTGCGAAAAATTTTGTTTTCAAGTAAATTTTAGTTCGCTTTGAGCCATAACTTTTTGCTTAAACCAAGTTAAACATATCGCTCCTTTATTGCAACATAGTCATGTGGTAGTGCTTATTTTACTGTACTACTTATTACTTGGTAGCAATATTGTTAATCTAGTTCTCTGTTATTAATTTTTCAGTAGTTGTTAATTTTTATTATTGTAAATCAAGGACATTGAGTTTTGAGTTGTCATTTAATTCAGTATTAATATTTTTAATATCTTGAATAATAAATTTGATTTTTTATATAAAAGAGGCGGTTGGCTTTGGGGTTTCAATATTTAATCCTACATTTGGGGGCTCAACCGTACCATAATCGGAATATTCAATTAAAGAAAATGGAATGGGCCAGCGCATCAGATCAGGACCTGAAGGATGCTTACCAGGAAAACAAATTATCGGATGATGGTGATAGAAGCACATTGATAAGACGTATCAAACTTTTAGAGGAAAACCGAGCAGAAAAACGGAAGTCAGAAGAAGAAGAACGAATTCAGATTGAAGCTATAAGAAGAAAGAAAGAAGAAGATGAAATATTAAAAGCTGAACATGAAATAAGAAAGGAAGAAGAAAACAATGAACGATATACTGAATCAATAACTAAAGACGAAAGAAGAAGAAAAGATGAACCACAAACTTTTTATGAAAAAGTAAGACGAGAAGCTGAAAGAAGGAAAGATGAAGAAGATGAAAAACGATTTGAAGAAATGGTCACAATAGAACTACGACGGCTGAGAGATATGGAACTACAATCTTCAAGTGACTCAGTAGCAGCACTCCAACCACGCAGAGGTTGTGAAAAAATGTTTGATGAAATAGTAAGGGGAAATCAGTCGGGAGTTACGTTGCGAGATATCGATGAAACAATGCAAAAGTTTTCCGGCGAAGTTAGTCGTGGCATAGATGAATGGGTGGATGACTTTGAACAGAACGCTGTTTGCTAGGATGGACGAATTTTCAAAAACTCATCTACGCAAAAAGACTTCTAACAGGTACTGCAAAGCTTTTTATGGAGCATGAATGCAAAGCGAAATCATATGATGCGTTAGTGGTTGGACTTAAAGAAGAATTTAAATTAATGGTTAACAGTGCTACTGTACACCGAATGTTGTGTGAGCGAAAAAAGAAGACAAACGAATCGTATCGCCAATATGTTTATACGATGATGGACATTGCTTCTCAAGCAAGAATCGATACAAGCTCTATCATCAGTTATATTGTCGATGGTATAAAAGGCTCGCCATACAACAAAGCGTTCTTGTATGAATCGAAATCAATTGTCGAATTGAAGGAGAGGTTGCAGACTTATGATCAAATTCAAGCTAGAATTGTTTCAAAACCAGAAAGTAACAAATCGGAGAGATATTGCTTTAGCTGTGGCGAAAAGTCTCATGAATCAGACAAATGCCCAAACAAAGGTAGGGGACCAAAATGTTTCCAATGTAACGAGTTTGGTCATAAAGCTAACAGTTGTAGTAAATCTGAAAGGCGTATGCCAAAGGCCCACCATTATGGATAACAATCTTGAAGCGATGTGGTGGCTTAAGTCTTGGCTGAGGTACGTGCCTTGGCCCGGGTGTTTGCCAGCAACTGACGACTCCCGAGGTGAAGGCAATGAACTTTAAAGGCCTTGGCGACGAAAGGTTATCCATCCCCTAAACCGAGGTGTCATGCGACCCGTGCCTATCGGTTGGTTTGCAGTCAGGGGTTACCGACTGTATTATCACGGAGCTTTGCTGATACCTGGGCACCTCAGCAAATAGACCACGCCCTTACCACGTTAACGGGGGCTATGACGTGGTGGACCTCTCCATTCCCCTACACTCGTGGGACCAAAATATGAAACCTTCAACACAACAAAAACAAACACAACAAAAACAAGCAACGAAGACAGATGACGAACAGGCGAGAACAAGGACAACGATGGACAGTAAGACGAACAAGCCAACGGCTGTAACAGCCCAGGCAATCAAGGAAGATCGGCCCAGGTCGATCGGAATTGGTAAGGCAGCTCGACCAGAAGGCGGCTGCTCTAAAAACGGCGGCGAGGTACCCCTGAACTTCGCTCCAAGTACCTCCAAAGCCGCACAAGCCCTTTCCGTCATTGGAACGGATAAATCCCCTGCTTCGGGTGCTGCCAAGTTGAATGCGACAAAGTCGTCCAACAATGCAGCTTCCCATGTGTCCATTGTGCAAGGAGGGATGACGATGATAACATCCAATCCCAAGGTTGCACCACCCCCCGCCAAACTCGGCGACCGCAGAAAGTCCCCTTGGCACAAAAACCCTACAAAGAGGGCATCTAACACAAGGCGTGCTGCCTTGCGTTTTATTAATCTTTACGGCTCCAAGAAAGCCGAAGATCTCACCAATGAGCAGAAAGCTTCATTGGCATTAGCAAGAGCCTACATAGCTGGGCTGCCAAGTGCTACCCCTCCAGTCCCTGAAAAGGTGACAATGCCTAAACGGCAACGTTCGGAGGAGGAAGCTGCAGCCACGAAACAGCAACCAGGGACGAAACGTCCCAAAACTTCATCGAAACCGATGAACAAATCATTCAGCGAGGTGGCCAAAGGTCACCTTGTTCGAGCCATCATCGACAGGAGTGTCGACAATGGTGCCATTTCTCATACCAAGTGGGATCTGGTAAAACAAAAACTTATGGGTGTGTTCTGGACGATCCTCAGGGAGAATCCAGGACCACCCCCTCAATGCGATGACGCCGGCTGGTACCAGGATCACGTGAAGCTGATGGCTTGCGCAGATGAGCGCTCAGCGCTGCTTCTTAAGCAGGCCATCCAACTACTAGGGGAGGTTTGGGAAGGTGCCGGGCTTGACGTGGTGTTAGTAGGAGAGATACCACGGAGGCCGAGATCAATCGCCACCATCCCCGCCGAACCATCTGAGCCTGAGGAGATCTTGAAGATCATTCAGTGCTGCAACCCTAAACTACCCACACAGGACTGGAAAGTAGTGAAGGTTTCAGCTGCTGAAGGGTCCTCGAGGACGGCGATTGTGGTTATTAACCAGCAATCCTTGGAGCCACTAAGGGAGAGGCAAGGCAAGCTCTACTATGGTCTTAGTACGATCTTGCTCCGTGTCTACCGAAGTGACAACAAGGGCAATCCGGCTCCATCGGTAAGTGAGGCCAAGCAACCTGTAGAAAGCATGGCTTGCGACGATGCCGTGGGCTCAAGCGACAAAGAGGATACCCAGTCTCTCTCAGGATTGGTGGGTGAATTCTTTGATCACTTGGGTGATATGGTTGATGAGGACGTGCTGCTGGAGTCTGACCAGGAGGACGTCAACATCACAGTGGTCGCTAAAATGGATCATGGTGAAGGTGCTGCAGATAAACCTCCACCACTCTAAAGCAGCATCTGCTGCACTGCTTCTCCGTGTGGTAGAAAGAAGGGAGGAGCTCGTGATGGTCCAAGAACCCTGGATCCACAAGAATCGGGTTTGCGGACTCAACCTCAAAGGCTACAAGCTATTGTTTGCGAAAGGTACAGGTAACATAAGATCTTGTGTCTTAGCTAAAAACTCGTTGAATATCTTCATTCTTTCTGATTACAGTGACGAAGATACCACAACTGTTGCCCTTGAGACACTGGACGGTATAGTCTGGATGGTCTCGGCGTATATGGCGCATGACCACGGGCAGGACCCACCCAACGGGCTCATCCGTGATGCAGTTTTAAAGGCCGCGAGCACTGGAACACCGGTGATAATCTGTGCCGATGCTAATGCGCACCACACTATATGGGGCAGTACGGATACAAATGTAAGAGGTGAGTCACTATTCTCCTTTATTATTAATCATAATTTAGGAGTAGTAAATAGGGGCTGTGAGCCTACGTTTGTTGTTGCAAATAGGTGTGAGGTTCTTGATGTCACGCTAGTTAGTATAGACCACACCGATATGATCGAGGGCTGGATGGTGTCGAATGTCTGTTCGCTCTCTGATCACAGATATGTGGAATTTAGGCTAGGGCTTAGGTCTTCAGGATCGATGGCTATATTAAACAGGAGACGTACGAACTGGGGAGTTCAATACTCCTCTCTGGTCCGGTCTCTATCTGACCCTCCTGGGGTTGATGATATCGGGGGGATCGATGCAGCAGTGGATCTGCTTTCGAACTCACTGCAGTTGGCGACTTCCTTGGCATGTTGGCCAAGGGTGCGCAGGGGTAGGAACCGACCACCATGGTGGGATCCTGACATTGCGCAGGCAAGAATTGACTGTCGTAGGTTGTTCAATGTGGCAAAGCGCCATGGAAACTGGGCGGACTATAAGTCATCATTGAATAGGTTCAGAAATCTGGTTAGATCGGCGAAAAGGATTGCTTGAAGGAACTTCTGTAGCGGCGTGGAAGGATCCTCTGAGACGAGCCGTTTACGTAAGGTAATGGCCTCGAGCCCGGTTGTCCCGACGTACGTCCGGAAATCGGATGGTAGTTGGACCACGAATAGTCAGGAAACACTGGAAGTGTTGATTGATACTCACTTACCTGGAAACTCCCAATGGGGTTTGCGGGATCAGTCGCGGGAGGCGACTCCTATTCCTATGTCCATACCATTGGACTACGATAGGATTAAGTGGGGAATTCGACCCTGATAATACCCTGGTTGTTGGCCATATACAGGGGATGCGCTAGATTTTCGTATCTTCCCGTGAAATGGACCCTGTGCAGGGTGGTCTTTATACCCAAAGGGGGTAAGGCTTCTCACACCGAGCCGAAGGATTACAGACCGATTAGTCTTTCATCCTTTCTTCTTAAGACTCTTGAGAGGGTTATCGATATACACTTGAGGATGACCATCCCAAGGGGCTTACTCTCTGCCTCTCAACATGCCTACACAAGGGGCAGGTCTGTTGAGACGGCTCTTCACTCTCTGGTCGGAACCATTGAGAGATCGCTCGAATTTAGGGAGTACACACTTGTGGCCTTTCTCGACATAGAGGGGGCCTTCAACAATGTCAACCCGGACTCTATCGTGATGTCCATGAGGAGTCTGGGGATCGACGCTGGCATATGTAGATTTGTGGACAATCTACTACGGAATAGGGTCATTTGTTCTACGATAGGTGAAACCAGTGTTCAGAGGCTGGTGAACAGGGGTACTCCCCAAGGGGGAGTTCTATCCCCACTATTGTGGAACCTGACTATGAACACCATGTTAACAAGGATGGACGACATGAGGATCAAAACGGTGGCGTATGCTGATGATGTTGCAGTGGCCATCTCAGGGAGGCATTTGGGCGTTATGTCCCAGTGTACTGCTTTGAAGATACTCAGTACCTGGAGTGCATCATGCGGTCTGGGTGTAAATCCGTCTAAGACGGAACTGGTACTCTTCACGAGGAGGTATAAGACCGAGGACTTTAGGCTTCCGAGGTTAAATGGAATTGAGCTTCGGATATCTCAAAGTGCGAAATATCTGGGCGTGGTTCTGGATAGCAGGCTGTCATGGGGACTAAATGTCCGGATGAGAGTGGAAAAGGCAATAGTTGCCATATATGCGTGTAGGGGTGCAATCGGCAGGAACTGGGGTATGAGCCCGAGGTGTGTCAATTGGATCTTTGAGGCTGTGGTAAAGCCGACCCTGTACTATGGGGTCGTTGTGTGGTGGACTGCATTGGATAAGGGCGTACACCGTGCGATGCTTGAGAAAGTATACAGACTTGTCGCGTTGATGATTACGGGATCAATGCGATCTACTCCAACGAGGGCCCTGTTCACGATACTGAACTGGCTCCCGGTGGATATAATGGCCAGACAGTTGGCTCTTTGTTCGGCGACGCGGCTGCACGCGGTGAATAGCTGGTCAACACGTGACTTTGGACACGCCGGGATAATCAAACGTACGATTGTCCCTGATGGAGTGGATTACTGCACCCCGGTGCCATTCTTTGGTGCGGGGTTCGTGGTGCAAATGGCGCACAGCAGTGTGCTGTTGGATACTTTCCGTGAACCGACCCTAGGGGTCTACACTGATGGTTCGAGGAAAGGTGAGAGGGTCGGCGGAGGTTTCTTCATAGAGGAACTGGATGTGAAGGTTTCCTTTCGCCTGCCGGATGGATGTAGTGTCCTGCAGGCGGAAATCTCGGCTATAAGGCGGGCGGCAAACTGGCTGAGGTATCATCGCATATCGGGAGATATACGTATATTTACTGACAGCAAGGCTGCCCTTGCTTCCCTAGCGGGTGTCTACACGACATCGAGGTTAACTGTAGAATGCCGGATGTCTTTGGATGAGATTGCGAAACATTCAAGGGTAACGCTAATATGGATACCGGGGCACACTGGGTGCCCGGGCAATCAGCTAGCAGATGAGCTGGCCAAACAGGGTGGTCGCATGGATGATGCATTCATTGACCAATTCATTGGCCTTCCAATGGCTCACTGTAAATCACTTATAGGGCGCGAGTCCTATAGAGTTGCGCAGACGCGGTGGACCTGTGAATCCACCTGCTCGATATCCAGGATCCTTTGGCCTGGATATGATGGACGGAGAACTAGCTCTCTACTTGAAGCATTAATAGATAGCGGCACTCAAATAACTACAATTCGGAAAGACGCATTTTTTAATAAAGGTTTTGGTAAATATTCAAAAACAGATATGACAGTATGTGGTGTCGGATCAACTTATACAGCTGCAATTGGTGTGTTTGATGTCCAAGTAGTAGCGGATGAGTGCAAACTCGTGGGACAATGTCATGTTTTACCAAACGAATGTGTGAGTATCGATGTAATTATAGGTACAAATCTGACGAATCAGGCAATTGTAAGCTTTTCACCAGATGGCGTTAAAATGAGTAGAAGAGTAATATCAACGAATGACGAAATGTCAATTGAAATATCAAATCAATCAAACTGCTTGTTTATTTCCAACGAGGAGAGTTTTCTACCAGACATGAAGCACATTCAAAGCGATTCAATACGATCTGAGGTGAAGAAGATAATTACCGGGTACAAACCAAGACCAGCTAAGAGCTCTCCCGTAACTATGAAAATAGTTCTTTCTGATGACGTTCCAGTGGCTCAGCGTCCACGTCGTTTACCTCAAGTTGAAAAGGCGGAAGTAGAAAAGCAAATAAGTTCTTGGGTAGCAGACGGAATAATTCGACCTAGTATCTCTGACTATGCAAGTCCAATAGTTCTCGTAAATAAAAAAGATGGAACAAAACGATTATGTGTCGACTATCGGCGCCTTAATCAAAAAATTATTAAAGATAAATACCCGATGCCAGTCATAGAGGACCAAATAGATATGTTGCAGGATAGTAAAGTTTTTAGCACACTTGATTTGGAAAACGGATTTTTTCACGTTTCAGTAGATGAGGAAAGTCGTAAGTACACATCGTTTGTAACACCAGCAGGTCAATATGAATTTATGAAGGTCCCGTTTGGATTATGTACCAGCCCAGCAATTTTTCAACGATTCATCAATGCCATATTCAATCCGCTCTTGCTCAAAGGCATTGTCTTGATTTATATGGATAATTTAATTATTCTTGCAGAAAACGAAGAAGAAGCAGTTCGTCGATTGAAACTTGTTTTATGTAATGCGGAAGATTATAACTTGAGAATAAAGTGGAAAAAGTGCTCTTTAATACAAACAAAGATTGATTTTTTGGGGTACGAGATTGCAGGTGGTCATATCAGGCCATCAGCATTGAAAACAAAAGTCGTCCGAAATTACCCAGAACCAAAAACAGGAAGGCAGGTGCAGCGTTTCCTGGGGTTAGCTGGATATTTTCGTAAGTTTGTCCAAAATTTCGCACTGATCGCAAAACCACTAAGTGACTTATTACGTCAAAATGTAAAATTTCAATTTAACGAAGAGCAGCGTCATGCATTTAATCTTTTGAAAGAGCTTATATCAGAGAGGCCAGTGTTGACAATATTTCGACAAGGCGCAGAAACTGAACTATATACGGATGCATCTAAGTGGGCAATCGCAGCAATACTCATGCAACGTAGCTATGATGATGGATAGATGCATCCAGTGCGTTATCTTAGTATCAAAACATCCGAAACAGAGCAGAAATACCACAGCTATGAACTAGAGGTATTGGCAGTTATAAAAGCAGTGCAAAAATTTCGGGTGTACCTTCTCGGAAATCGATTTAGAATTATTACCGACTGTAAGGCATTTGAGGCAACAATGAAAAAGAAAGATGTACCAAAAATATCTCGCTGGGCTTTAATGTTACAAGAATACGATTGTGAAGTGGTGTAGCATGTAGACGCCTTGAGTAGAATGTATTTGATTCAAGATTCAAGTTTGGTTTGTAGTCTCAGAAAAGCGCAAGCTAACGACGAACATATAAAGGCCATTAGAGCAGTACTGGAGCTACGAGATTATGATAGTTACGTGGTGCAACATGGTATCTTGTGCAAGAATTTCGATGGCAATATCGTGCTCGTGGTACCAGAAGAAATTAAATATGGAATTGTAAGAAAAGCCCATGAGCAAGGGCATTTCAAGCAGAAAAAAATGAAGGATGCCATTGAGAAAGAATTTTATATATCAAAATTGGAGACGATAGTGGACAAAGTGGTAAAAAATTGTGTTCCGTGTATCTTAGCTCAAAAGAAGGAAGGCAAGAAAGAAGGGTTTCTACATCCAATACCAAAAGAAAGTGTACCTTTAGATACTTGGCATATGGATCAAGTTGGGCCAATGCCATCGACGAACAAGAATTACAG
Organism: Pollenia labialis; assembly: GCA_949318255.1. Lineage (NCBI taxonomy): Eukaryota > Metazoa > Arthropoda > Insecta > Diptera > Polleniidae > Pollenia > Pollenia labialis. The sequence goes on from OX439141.1 coordinate 63,212,179, forward strand.
GCACTTGTTGACAATTGTGGATTCATTTACAAAATTTGTGTGGATTTTTCCTACCAGATCCACTTCAGCCTTAGAAACCTTATCTAAATTAAAGATAGTAACTAACATTTTCGGAAATCCTAGACGCATAATTACAGACAAAGGCACAGCATTTGCTTAAACCAAGTTAAACATATCGCTCCTTTATTGCAACATAGTCATGTGGTAGTGCTTATTTTACTGTACTACTTATTACTTGGTAGCAATATTGTTAATCTAGTTCTCTGTTATTAATTTTTCAGTAGTTGTTAATTTTTATTATTGTAAATCAAGGACATTGAGTTTTGAGTTGTCATTTAATTCAGTATTAATATTTTTAATTTCTTGAATAATAAATTTGATTTTTTATATAAAAGAGGCGTTTGGCTTTGGGGTTTCAATATTTAATCCTACAGTCATATCTCAAAAAATCAAAAATTTGAAGTTACTTAAGCAAAATTGCTTGTTCATACCTTCGCTATATCTTAACAAAAATCAGTGTTACATCTCAAACTGAACCGGAGTTAAAGCAAAGTATATTGTTACGAAAGTTAACTTATCTAAGAATTATTAATAGTTATAGTTATAAGTAATTTTGTAAGTTATAGTTTTATGTCATATTAGTAACTTAAAATTACAATGCATAATTTTCAACAAAACTGTATTACCGCCTAAAAGTGTACTTAGATCAGAGTTAAACATAAGCTCGGTTCCACATGCATAACAAAACAGTCCGAACTTGCACAAAGTTACCCAAAAGCGTTCCACATAACAATTTTTGTGCAATAAAGAGAGTAATTGAGAGAGTAATTTTTTCATTTCCTGTACAAATTTGCACGAACTTTTTCTTTGGGTAAGTTCGGACAGGAAAAAACAATCAGCTGTTTTTGTTTACATATGAAACTGATAAATAATTCAGGAGATTTACAAGCAAAAGGAAAAGTTTAGTTTTAATTAAAAAACATATCAAAAACCAAAATGTAAGGTTTTTGTGAAAAATGAAAGTGGTTAAAACGTTATTGCATACATATTTCCCTTAATCTTTAATATAAAAAAAAACAAAATATAAAAAATTACAATGATGCAAATGTTTTAGTTTTATAATGTTATGACTTTTAAGCGTCTTAAATCACTTAAATAGATCTTAATTTGAAAAGTAAGCAGCATTAGTATTTGAAGAAGTGAAAAAATGGTATTTAGCGTTCCAGCATTTTTGGGTAGTTTCGGCAAATTTAGAGAGTCATTTTCCTTCTACTCTCATTAGTCCGAACTTGCCCGAGATCTTGTGGAACACACCTATTAGGTGCGATTAAGTATTTTTACAGTAAAATGCAGTAAATGAGTAAACTGAAAAATTTGCTCTCACAAGAAGCTGTTGTCCAAAAAAGTACGCGAACGCCAAATTTTTTAAAATTCGTAAAATAAAGGCAACAACTGATGGCAAATAATTGAAGTGTTGAAAAATGTTTACACTTTTGACTACTTAACTCGGTTTCTTATCGGCCCTCGATTAAATACTTTTTATAACACGAAAATTTTTGGAAAATACAAACAAACTATTTTATGTAATCTTTCATATTTGTTTGTTTTTTTATTTAATTTGATTTTACTAATTTGTAGCGGGTTAAATTATTTAAAAGAACATGAATAATTTTTTTGCTATTGATAACTTAGTACCCAAATACTTCACACTTTTACAACTCTAAAAAAGAAACTTAACAAATATTTTCAAAAGTTTGTATTTAGCCAAATAAATGCTTCACAAACAAGTTTAATTTATTAATATTTATTCACTTTTTGTTTTGGTTTAATTTTTATTTCAACTTTTCTTTTAACAATTTTTATGCATTTTATTTGATTGGTTTGTTAACCTTTTGAAACATACATATGTTTATTTGATTACTTAATTTTACTGCAAAAATTTCTGCAGTAAAAATTAGCTTACACTCAGACAAGAACTGTCACTTTACGCTCTCAATTTGTGTTCTCATTTACTGTATTTTGTGTATTCGGAGTTCAGTAAAAACTCGGTGATAGGTGAAAATTCTTTTTAAGTAGCGGCAATCAAGCGTGGTAGTATAAACGAGATAAAAATTCAAGTAAATCATGAAAACTATTTTCGCCAAATTACTAACCAATTTGAAGCACTAAAAAAAGTTTTTAAAGATACCAACTGAAGAGCAGCAAAGGGGTTCAAGTAGTGATAAAGCGAATTGACTCATGTGTGGACCCTAAAGAAATAAAAACATTCCTTGAAGAGAAAGGCTCCAAAATAAAACATGTTGTAAATATTAAAAATAGGGAAAAGGTCCACAACCACTATTTCGAGTGGAGTTAGAGCCAGGCGACGTTAAGCTAAAAAAAACGAAACTGTAAATAATTTAACGAACACAATGGGTAATATGATGCAGGAAATTCTTAGAATGCAATCGATGTTATTGCAAGCTGTACTAAATAAACCATGAACTGTTTAAAGGTTTGTTTTTGGAACGCAAACGGCATCCGCCAACATAAAAATAAATTAGAATAATTTCTTAAAAATAAACAAATTGATGTCATGATGGTTTCTGAAACTCATTTGACTTCAAGAAGTACGTTTAAAATCAATGCTTATACACTATATGATACCAAGGACCCTCGAGATAGAGCTTCTTGAGGTTCTGCCATTTTGATAAAAACCCGAGTCAAACACTTCCTAATGTGTGATCCTCGGGAAGATTATCTCCAAGCATCGAACATTTGCGTTGAGGAATTAAATAGAAAAGTAGTAATTTCATCGTTATTCTCCGCACCTAGATATTCAATATCAGAAAGCCGATATTTTAACCATTTTAAATCATTAGGACCCTATTTTCTGGCCGCTGGGGATTATATCGCTAAACATACCTTCTGGGGGTCACGACTTATAACACCAAAAGGTCGTGTTTTATTTAACACAATTTCTTAAATGGATTTAAATGTGGTAGCGAGCGGACAACCAAAATAGTGGCCTACTGATCAGCAAAAATTCCAGATATCATCGATTTCGGCGTGGTTAACAACATCCCCATAGAAACGACCCATGTTGAAGCTTCCTTAGAATTATCTTCCGACCACACACCTACAGGTGTTACTATAATGAACCCCAATAGAATTGTATCTCCGACTGGTTACTTAGCGATGTCAGCTCCACAAATTTATTGGTTAAAATATAAAAAATATCTCAGTACCCATTGCACAGAAAATATTCCGCTTAGTACACCGGAGAATGTAGATCGCTCTATAGTTAACTTTGACAGTTTTCTGAAACTTGCTGCTCAACATTCTAGTACTGCACCCAAAAAACAAAAAAATAATTAAAATATATTCCACAGATATCGAGCGCCTCTTGTCCGAAAAAGGATGACTCGAAGAGAGTGGAAATTGCAAAGATCCCCACAACTTTAAAACTTACTAAAAGAGTGTACACAAAGGCTAAGAAAGTAACTGCAGATTCAGAAAACGGCTTCTCTGGAAAAATATCGTAAGGAACTTGATGCAAATTCCACAATCAGACCTCTTATAATGGCGTGCAGCTAAAAATCTCAAAAGGCCAGTTGTCTCTAAGCCAACATCAAGCAACTTGAATTGAAGTTGGGCAGGAAACGATGTTGAAAAAGGAAATCTGTTTGTTAGTCACTTGAAAAACGTATTTACATCAAAAATATCTAATGATATTGCAGTCGAGTAACCACCTGTTGCTGCTAGAGCAGCTATTCCCATGACATTTGAAATAAGAGATATCGAAAAGGCTATTTGTGGCTTAAACCCCAAGAAAGCCCCTGGTTTTGATAAGATCAGCAACAAAAGCTTTTTGAGCTACCTCGCATAGCAAAGAAAATTATTCTTTATATTTTTAATGCTATTTTACGCCTTGAATACTACCCTCAAGAATGGAAGGTCTCCTTAGTTTTCGATGATACCAAAGTCAGGAAAAGATCGCACAAAAGTTGAGTCATATAGGCCTATAAGCTTACTTTCTAATACATCAAAGCTGTTTGAGAAACTGTTAGTGTCAAAATTAACCCAAATTTTAAATAAAAAAATAGATGCATTCCAAACCACCAATTCGGCTTAAGAAGGGAACACAGCACAATTGAACAAGCCCATCGAACAGTAAACGCCATAAGAAAAGTCTTTGAAGAAAGAAAATATTGTTCCGCTCTCTTCACCGATTTTCTCAAGCTTTTGCTAAAGTCTGGCATGAAGGCTTGTTATATAAATTGAAGCAAAATTTACCAGCAAACATACAAAAGTTGTTAGAAAGCTAAAGAAGGAAATTTCTTAAGTTCACCTCAGCCAATTGGCGCTGGAGTTCCACAAGGCAGCATCCTGGGGCCTCTATTATACTTAATTTATGCTTCGGACATGCCAACAAACTACACCCAAACTTTAACATTTGCGGACAATACATCTTTTCTAAGCGTGCACGAAAACTGTCATGAAGCATCTCGTTACTTACAGCATCATATATTTCAGGTAGAAAAACGTTAAGACAATGGAGGATAACGGTCAATGAGCAATAATGCGTACATATAACATTCACCTTGCGTCGGGAATCTTGCCCCCCTATTGCAATCAAAAATCAAATAATTCCTCATCATTCGCATGTAAAGTATCTCGGTATATATCTCTATACACAACACTTAAAGTTAATCAGCCCTATGTAATGTAAGTATGTAAGTCGTTGTCGACGCACAGAAAGAAAAACACTCGGGATATATCAAGTTTTTTAGGATTACTTTAAGTATGAGTCGTACTCAAAAATTCAGGCACGAAGAACCCTTCGTTTTAAATAGAGCAATATGGGTATCGAATTTTTTTTTTGCCAAGTACATCATCTTTGTATGTACATAATTTAAATGTTTGCAAATTAGATGCATTTTACACGGTGCTCTGGAATATGGGCATTTCCAGCGAAATGTCTACTTTTTGTCACGTAACGCCAGAAGTATTTTAAATTGTTTCTCAAAAAATTTTATATGTATCGTTTACCTTTTTATATTTTGGTGTAAAGCGCAACAAGCTCTACATTAAGTAACAAAAGGGATAACGATTGAACAACATGGTCCGAAAATACAACCTTATTTGCAATCTGGCGTTACATTAAAGAAGTAGACTTTTAGCTGAAAATGCCCATATTTACCTTAAAACGAGCAAAGATTTATAAATGTTATAGCTTGAAAAATAAATCTGTATTAGTTCTAAGTTTACTAAAAAAGGTTTTGTACAAAACATCTTGCTCAATTCGCAGTATTTTTCAGTTTTGTAATGCAATCAAAACCCACTTCCGTTTTTTTTAACGTCACGCCAGGGCAGATTTTTGCTTATATCTGCAAATCCTTAGCGTCGATTACTGTAATTTTTTTTCTGAATGTAGAGCTACTTCATTACTTTGTATATATAAAAACCCTTTTTACAAATTTGACTTCGTCATTTAAATTTTTTACATTTTGTGCTACAAATATCACGACACGTCAAAATGGAAATGCCCATATATATAAATGCAATTTTGTAGTAACTCTAATATGATAGCGGATTTTGTTTCTAGATCATGTATAGATGAAAATAGAACTAAATAAAGACAAAAAGAAATGATCCATCGAGCACGAATTTTGCTTCCATACAACTTGAGTCGCTCTAATATGTATGTATTATTTTCATGTTTAACCCTCCGGCTTACACATTAAACAAAGGTCTGGCCAGACTCATGTGTACCACAAAGGGTTAAAAAGTAAATTTGAAATCTTGCTTCTCATTTGGTTTATATTTTTAGTTAAATATGTACATAAGATTTTTTAAGTAAAAACCATATCGGGCATGATGTTGGTGTTTATCTTTATTTCTTTAAGGTCAATCATAATAATTTTTTTTTATAATTTCTTTTTTGGTTTTTTCAAGCGCGAATGGGGATAAAATCAACTTTATAATACTTGAATCGAGCGCGTTTTGAGATTGATTCAATCTTAGTTTTACTTAAATCAATCTCATTTTCGGATTATTTTAAGTACGAATTCAGTTTAAAACAATTTTATAATTCTTGAATCAAGCTCATTTAGTTTCACTTAAATCAATCTCATTTTCGGATTATTTAAAGTACGAAATCGGGATTGAATATGGATAATTTAAGTATATTGGAATTGAAAATCCGTACTTGAATCAATCTTTCTGTACTTGATTCAAGAAAATCCGTACTCGCCGTACTATTAATACCGCTTCGGATTGATTTGAGTACGGATGGATTGATTTTTGTTTTGAGTGCGTCGACATTAATTTTCATTTGTTATCATATCAAGTCGACGACTAATCACTTCGACGCTAGTTTGGTATTTTATAAGAAAGTTGTGTCGACGTCGACTAGTTATCGAAATTCTAAAAAAACGCTATCTTTAATTATTTTTCTATTATTTTTGTTCTTCAGCATTATAGCTCAGTTTTTTGAGCTATTTGTGCTATGTTGCACTATTTGGTTTTTTAATTTTACCGAATTTTTGCCATCCCTTATTATTTTAGGGACTTTTAATTAATTTTAATTAACAAATAAAATTGCGCCCATAACTTCTTTTAAATTTGGATTTTTATTTTAATAAATATGTTTACATTCTATTTAAAATTTCTTTAACTTTCATTTGAGTCGTCGCAAAATTTATTGTCGGCTAAAACAGACGTCGACTTAAAACGCCTTGGAAAATATCAAGTGACTGTTAATAGTAATTGATAATTGTCAATAACGGCTCAGAAAATACAATTACTTCCGGTGCCGTCGACTCGTGTCGACGTCGAATTTCATAATAGGGAGAATATATACTATATCAACATTATATAGAAATCAATATCGATAAAATTTTACAAAAAAAAATTTTAATAGTTAGATAATTTTTAAATATATTTGTATCACAAAATGTAAAAAAATTAAATGAAGAAGTCAAATTTGTAAAAACGGTTTTTATATATACAAAGTAATGAAGTATCACTATATTCAGAAAAAACATTACAGTTATCGGCGCTAAGGATTTGCAAAAATCTGAGCTGGCGTGACGTTAAAAAAACGGAAGTGGATTTTGACTTTGTAGCGTATAACTCTTGCAGTTTAGTATTGTGGGCAACCATATTTATGTATATAGTCTGGCAACGCCAGGAAACTTAGATTTATTCTTAACACACGTGTAGAGCAAAAAGGCTGACGCAATACCTATTAAATAATAGAATATTAAATAAATATTAGCGAAAACTAAATTTGTATCCTGTGTTAATTTATTATCGCATACTCCACATTGGTGACCCCGACGTGATATTGACGCATCCATTTAAATTTACAGAAGTCGATGAAGGAAGCAGTGTTCATCATCATATTATAACCCAGGGTCCACCTATATTTTCTAAGGCCAGAATGCTAAATTCAGACAAGTTGGAAATTGTGAAACGTGAATTTAATTATATGTTACAACAGGGTATATGTCGTCCAAGTAGCAGTCAATGGGCAAGTCCATTACATTTAGCGCCAAAAAAGACTAGCGGTGAGTGGCGGCCATGCGGCGATTACAGAAGATTGAACGCCGCAACTAAGCCAGACAGGTACCCTATACCTCATGTTCAGGACGTTTCTCATAGATTATACGGAAAGTCCATTTTTAGTACCTTGGACCTGGAACGGGCGTACAATCAAATCCCTATAGCGCCTGAAGACCGAGAAAAGACAGCAATAACGCCTATTGGGTTATTTGAATTCAATGTCATGACATTTGGACTGCGAAATGCAAGTCAGACCTTTCAAAGATTTATGGATGTGATTTTTAGAGATTTGGACTTCGTGATAGTGTATATCGACGACATATGCATCGCATCTTCTAATAAAGAGGAGCATTTACAACATTTAAAAATAGTGTTTGACCGATTGCGGAAATATGGACTCAAAATTAAAATTTCGAAATGCATTTTTGGACAAACTGAAATAATTTTTCTGGGACATAGTATATCAGCAGAAGGTGTAAAGCCAACTACGGAAAAAGTTGATGCAGTACTTTATTTTAAAAAACCAAAGATCGCACACGAGCTAAGAAGATTTATTGCATTATTAAATTATTACCGTCGATTTCTTCCAAAGGCAGCATGTAGACAAAATAAATTACAAAAATTAATAAAGGGAAATAAAAAGAATGACAAGTCTGTAGTCCAGTGGGACGATGCATCATCTTTGGCATTTGAACAATGCAAAACATCTCTTGCTAATGCAGTTTTACTAACACACCCATCACTAAATGCAACGTTAAGCCTTCATGTCGACGCAAGCAACTTTTGTGTTGGCGCAGCTATTCACGAAGTGGTAGAGGGTCAACTAAAACCCCTCGGATTTTTTTCGAAGAAAATTACAGATTCTCAGAAGCGGCTCAGCACGTACGACAGGGAGCTGCTGGCTATCTACCAGGCCATCAGGCATTTTGCACATTTCATCGATGGACGGGACTGTGTTGTACTCACTGACCATAAGCCATTAACGTTCACCTTTCATCAGAAACCGAAAAAATTAACACCAAAGCAATCCCGTAATTTAAGTTTTATAAGTGAGTATACAACAAACATTCAACATATTTCAGGTAAAGATAATTTGGTAGCTGACATATTATCACGGGTAGAATCAATATTCAACGGTAAGCAAATAGATTTTGAAAAATTATCTATGGACCAAAGTAATGATGCAGAAATTGATGATGCTAAGTTGGACAGCAGTCTTCAGTTAAAACTTGTTCCCATACTGAATTCTGGTTGTTCTGTATGGTGCGATATATCCAACAATCGCATGCGTCCTTACGTCACTAAGAAGTTTAGAACACAAGTTTTTAATTCTTTGCATAATATGTCACACCTTGGTAAACGTTCGACCATAAAACTGATAACCGAACGTTTAGTATGGAAAAATATTAGGAAAGACCTTGCTATCATGGTAAGAAACTGCATTCCTTGTCAGCGTTGTAAAGTAACAAGACACAACAAAAGTGCTTTGGAAAGTTTTAACGTACCAGATGAGCGATTTAAACACATAAATATAGACATTATAGGCCCGCTTCCGATTTCAAACGAGTACAAATACTGCCTCACATGTGTGGATCGGTTTACACGATGGCCAGTTGCAATACCTATGAAAGACATCACTGCCGAAACAGTTGCCAGTGCAACTGGCTGGATAGCGCAATTCGGAATGCCTGGCGCAATTAAAACTGACCGAAGCAGGCAATTCGAATCAACATTGTTCAATGAGTTGTCTCGACTCACAGGATCAAAACACTTACGTACTACGGCATATCACCCACAGGCAAATGGTCTAATAGAACGGACGCATCGTACACTGAAAAGTGCTATAAAATGCCACACCTCTAGCAACTGGGTTGACAGTTTACCTATTGTTCTTCTTGGTCTACGGTCAACTTTAAAAGAAGATCTGTGTGCTTCACCGGCTGAAATGGTATATGGCTCAACCTTGAGGCTGCCTTGTGAATTTTTCGAAAAACCATCTAAGGGAAATATTAACAGTGATTTTGTACAGAACCTACGAAATGTTATAAATGATTTGAAACCTGTACCAACTTCCCAGCACTGCACAAATAAAATATTCATTCAAAAGGATCTAGCACATTGTACTCACGTATTCCTACGGGACGATACAGTACGACCACCATTAAAGCCACCATATGATGGACCCTACGAAGTTGTAAGCAGAAATGACAAAACTTTTAGCATAAAATTCGGTGATAAGGTTACAAAGGTCAGTATCGACAGAGTCAAAGCAGCATACATTAGCAATCAGGAAAGTCAAAATTTTTCTGAGTTACACCCTACAACTACTGATCATGTTCAATCTTCAGAAACATCTCAACAACAAACGACTACTGAACATCCTCAATCTGTGGATATACCAGGTGAAGTTCAACCTGAGGCACCAGAGTGCATCAGGACTAATCGTAGGGGTCGTGAGATAAGACGCCCAGGAAGATATGTTCAATTTACGTTGGACAGCATCACTGAAGGGGGAGTTATGTAGCGTATAACTCTTGCAGTTTAGTATTGTGGGCAACCATATTTATGTATATAGTCTGGCAACGCCAGGAAACTTAGATTTATTCTTAACACACGTGTAGAGCAAAAAGGCTGACGCAATACCTATTAAATAGTAGAATATTAAATAAATATTAGCGAAAACTAAATTTGTATCCTGTGTTAATTTATTATCGCATACTCCACAAATTACATTAGAAAACTGAATAAGACTGCGAATTGAGCAAGATGTTTTGTATAAGACCTTTTTAGTAAACTTTGGACTAATACAGATTTATTTTTCAAGCTACAAAATTTATAAATCTTTGCACGTTTTAAGGTAAATATGGGCATTTTCATCAAAAAGTCAACTATTTTTAATGTAACGCCAGATTGCAAATAAGGTTGTATTTTCGGACCATGTTGTTCAATCGTTATCCCTTTTGTTAATATTTGTAGAGCCAGTTACGCTTTACACCAAAATATAAAAAAGTAAACTATACAAATACAATTTTTTGAGAAACAATTTAAACTACTTCTGGCGTTACGTTACAAAAAGTAGACTTTTCGCTGGAAATGCCCATATAAACTTTATTACAAATGTTTGATACCCCACATTAAAATCGATTTATGGATAAAATATTATAATACTTTTCAAACTTACATTGTTCGAAACAGTTCGGTGTATTGGCTATTTTTATGTACCACAGAGTTCAATAAATCCGAGTCCAGAAGTCCTGTTACTGCTCTTAAATCACAAATTTCAGAAGCATCAAAATGCTTTAATATTTCTGGATATGCATCTACAACTTCGCAATGAAAGGCATACCCACCTTGTTTTAAATACGGAATTGCATTTTCAATATGAGTATACACTGGTAAGTCCTTGGAATTCCTTGGTGGTAGAACCTTCGTTTTTAAAAGCTGAACAATTCCAGGTGATTTATTCTCCTGAAAAGAATTATTTTAAAGTTTGGAAAGTATATTTTTTATACACAAAACACTGTTTTAAAATTGCTATATTTATATTATAATTTACTTTAAAAGTACATAGGTAGATTAAGAAGGGGTCCAAGGCGAATTCATACAAGGTGGTCTTATTTTGAAAACGTTTACAACACTGTAAAATATTTTAACGTTGTGTCAAAAATAATACAATACTTAAGTAAACAATTTAAACAAAAATATCATTTTCTTTTTAATTTTAAGTTGTTTGTTTTAAAATGTAATAATTTAAAAAAATTTTAAATTTCAAATTTTCTACGCAAACTATAAAATTTAGTAAATATTCCCCAGAACCACATGAACGGTATATCATTTTGACATAAGGTTAGTAATCAGCTGTTGCTTACGTAGCAATATAAGGTCACCTGGTCAAAATTCGCCTTGAAGGGGTCTAAATCCGAATATTCGAATATATGTTCAAAGAACAAGTATGAAAGGTCCAGTCCGATCATATGACATCATACTATTTGCAGACAAGTTTTTAAAAGGGACATATGGCGTTTTATTTTCTGAAAAATAATAATGCATTATATTTGTGTAATATATTTCAAAAGATTTTGTTATTCGTGCTAAATTCCCAGTTTTTATTATTGATAAAAACACTTGAAATTTATTGTTGATGGGATAAGCTATTCCTATGCGCATTTCACTGGTTGCTTAGGCCAGATCATCAGGAAACTTCATCCATAAAGATTTTAGAAAAACTAAAGATATTAAACCAAGTAAAAATGTTAAATGTATAAGACTTATAGCAACAGTTCTACTTGTAATAATATCAAAGCTTAAACAAAACAACATCAACAATAAACAGTGCGTTTATCTCGTCTTACATTCCCCGCTACAATCAGTTGAAATTCTCTCAACATTAATTGTAGTTCAGTTTGTGCTTTGTTGTGATACAGACGTGTATTATTAAACCCGCATACTATTTGAATTAATTAAATTTGATTATTTTTTTTATTTAAAATAAACATTCCGCGAATGAACGCAAAATACATAAATAATTTTTAAATAAATTATTTAGCATAAAAGTGATCAATTAATAAAAACGAAAAATTAATAAGATAAATAAAAAATATAAGTGAATATATGTACATACATACTTATGTATGTATGTAGGTATACATAATCTTGCAAAAACATTTTAATTTTGTAAAGAACAAAATAAAAAAAAAAAATAACAAAAATATTGAAAGCACAAAGTTACGGTGAAAAACAAAAACAATATTTTGTATGAACAAAAACAATGAGACAACAATAAAACTCAACGAGAGAAATTGCTATGTAACAGTTCATGCAAATGAAAATAATGAAATAAATAAAACAAAACAAAACAATATCAACTACCTAACGGCTAAGCCAATTATTCGTACACGTTCCCTCTCACCCTCGGTATTTACACAAACGGTGGATAGCGACTCATTAAAAAAACTAAAACTAGACCTGGTGACAAGTGTTGCCAGGCCAGAAAGTATTGCCGCGACGTCAAAAACAAATTTAGTGGGAAATGATACCATGCACTTAAACACAAATGCAATGGAAAACCCCCCTGTAAAAAGTTGTCAAAAGCCTCAAGTCCAAGTTGGTATGGACAGGTATATAACAGTCCTTAAACGGGGTCGCAGCCCTACATCTTCAGCTGTTGCTTCGGCCTCAAAAGTGCCATTTTTTGATAAAATAAATTCCCAAAATCGCTTTGCAATTCTGGAGGATGAATCCTCTGAAGCACCAAACGTAATAAAATCGTCCAAGCCTCCCCCGATATATCTTAGGGAGCATAACTCAAATGATCTAATAAAGAGTTTAATTTCGTTGATTGGTGAAAACTCTTTTTATGTAGCCGCAATAAAGCGAGGTAGTATTAATGAAACGAAAATTCAAGTAAATAATGAAAATGATTTTCGCAAAATAGTGAACAAATTTGAGGCACTTAAAAAAAGTTTTTATACATACCAACTCAAGAGCAGTAAAGGTCTGCAGGTGGTGATTAAAGGAATTGATTCATGCGTAGACCCAGAGGAAATTAAAACATTCTTGGAAGAAAAAGGTTTCAAGATAAAACATGTGGTAAATATTAGAAATAGGGAAAAAAATCCTCAACCACTTTTTCGTGTAGAATTAGAGCCCGGCGACATTAAGTTAAAAAAAAACGAAACGCATCCCATTTATAGTTTAAAATATATTCTATACAGAAAAATCACAATTGAGGAGCCGCACAAAAAAAATGGACCTGTTCAGTGCTTAAACTGCCAAGAATTTGGCCATACCAAGGCATACTGCTACTTACCCCCTGTTTGCGTAGTATGTGGTGAACTACACGGTACAGTTTCTTGCGATAAGTCTAAAACCGACCCCAACGTAAAAAAATGTAGCAACTGTGGCGGCAATCACACTGCCAATTATAGAGGATGCCCTGTATATAATATCGTTAAGCAAACGGTTGGACCGAAAACAAATACCCCTCAAATGCAGGTTGCAAACCAAGTAAACACAAATGCAATTCAAGCCCCCCAGCCTGGTAATAACAGGACCTCTTACGCTAACGTCCTAAAATCAAACCATGTGCAAATGCAAGGGGCCTCGCCAAGTAATGACGAAACTCCAGTTTCTAATTTAAGTCGCTTAGAAAAAACCATGGAAACATTAGTGCAAACAGTAAATAATTTTACAAACACAATGGGTAATATGATGCAGGAGATTCTTAGAATGCAATCGATGTTATTGCAAGCTGTACTTAATAAACCATGAACTGTTTAAAAATTTGTTTTTGGAACGCAAACGGCATCCGCCAACATAAAAATGAATTAGAATATTTTCTTAAAAGTAAACAAATTGATGTCATGATGGTTTCTGAAACTCATTTGACCTCAAGAAATACGTTTAAAATTAATGGTTATATACTATATGATACCAAGGACCCTCGAGATAGAGCTTGTGGAGGTTCTGCCATTTTGATAAAAACAAGAGTCAAACACTACCTAATGTGTGATCATCGTGAAGATTACCTCCAAGCAACAAACATTTGCGTTGAAGAATTAAATAGAAACGTAGTAATCTCATCGTTATACTCCCCACCTAGATATTCAATATCAGAAGGCCAATATAATAATTATTTTAAATCATTAGGACCTTGTTTCCTGGCCGCTGGCGATTATAACGCTAAACATACCTTCTGGGGGTCCCGACTTATAACACCAAAGGGTCGTGTACTATTTAATACTATTTCTAAAATGGATTTGAATGTGATAGCGAGTGGACAACCAACATATTGGCCTACTGATCAGCAAAAAATACCAGATGTCATCGATTTTGGCGTTGTTAAAAACATTCCCTTAGAAACGATTTATGTTGAAGCTTCCTTAGAATTATCTTCTGACCACACACCAACAATTGTTACTTTAATGAACCCCAATAGAATTGTATCTCCAACTGGTTACTTAGCGACGCCAGCTACACAAATCAATTGGCTAAAATATAAAAAATATCTCAGCACCCATTGCACAGAAAATATTCTGCTAAGTACACCGGAATATGTAGATCGCGCTATTCTTAATTTTGACAGTTTTCTGAAGCTAGCTGTGCAACATTCCAGTATTACCCCAAAAAAAACTAAAAATATTAAAATTTATTCCACAGATGTTGAGCGTCTCCTTTCTGAAAAAAGAAGAGTTCGAAGAGAGTGGCAATTGCACAGATCCCCTCAACTAAAGAGTTTATTAAAAGATTGTACAAAAAGGCTAAGAAAGTTACTACAGACTCAAAAAACAGCTTCTCTGCAAACATATCTTAAGGAACTTGATGCAACTCCGCAATCAGACTACTCATTATGGCGTGCAGCTAAAAATCTAAAAAGGCCAGTCGCCTCTAAGCCACCATTAAGAAACTTGAACGGAAGTTGGGCAAGAAATGATAGCGAAAAGGGAAATCTGTTTGTTAATCACTTAAAAAACGTATTTACCCCAAATATATCTCACGATACTGCGGTCGAGTTACCACCTGTTCCTGCTAGAGCGGCTGTTCCCCTAAGATTTGAGATAAGAGAAATCGAAAAGGCTGTTTGTGAATTAAACCCCAAAAAAGCCCCTGGTTTTGATAAGATCAGCAACAAAATGCTTTTGGAGTTACCCAGCACAGCAAAGAAAATTATTCTTCTAATTTTCAATGCTATCTTACGTCTTCAATACTATCCTCAAAAATGGAAGGTTTCCTTAGTCACCATGATACCTAAACCAGGAAAGGATCACACAAAAGTTGAGTCATATAGGCCTATAAGCTTACTTTCTAATATATCAAAGCTGTTTGAGAGGCTGTTAGTGTCAAAATTAACTCCAATTTTAAGTGAAAATAGATGTATACCTAACCACCAATTCGGCTTTAGAAGAGAACACAGCACAATTGAACAAACCCATCGTATAGTAAACGCCATAAGAAAAGCCTTTGAAGAAAGAAAATATTGTTCCGCTCTCTTCATCGATGTTTCTCAAGCTTTTGATAAAGTCTGGCATGAAGGCTTATTACATAAATTGAAGCAAAATTTTCCAGCAAACACACACAAGCTGCTAGAAAGCTACTTAGTCGGTCGTCAATTTATTATTAAAGAAGGAAAATTCTTTAGTTCACCTCAGCCAATTGGCGCTGGAGTCCCACAGGGCAGCATTCTGGGGCCTCTATTATACTTAATTTATACTTCGGACATGCCAACGAGCAACTACACACAAACTTCAACATTTGCAGACGATACAGCTTTTCTAAGCGTCCACGAAAACAGTTATGAAGCATCTCGTTATTTACAGGATCATATATTTCAACTAGAAATATGGCTAAAACAGTGGAGGATAATGGTAAATGAGCAAAAATGCGTACATATAACATTCACCTTGCGGCGGGAATCATGTCCCCCTATTAAAATTAATAATCAAATAATACCTCAAAATTCGCATGTAAAATATCTCGGTATACATTTAGATCGCCGTTTGACGTGGAAAAGCCATATAGAGGCAAAATTAACTCAAATGAAACTAAAAGCCATACAAATTCATTGGCTTATTGGAAGAAACTCTGTTCTTAGTCTCGACTGCAAACTCCTACTTTACAACTCTATCTTAAAGCCTATCTGGTGCTACGGTATTCAGTTATGGGGCACTGCCTCGGCTTCTAATATCGATAAAATTCAAAGGCGCCAAAATAAACTTCTTCGAATAATCACAGCTGCCCCTTGGTATGTTAAAAATTCAAATATCCACAAGGATCTCAATGTTCCATTAGTTAAAACTGTGATAACGAAATATGCAGTAAAATACTTAAAAAGGCTCGAATTGCATCCGAACCCACTAGCTCGAAATATTTTAAATGATAGCGGCCACACTCGCTTAAGAAGAAGAGACACTGCAGCACTTGTCCAATTAGATGAGCGATAAACACCTACATATATAAGTGAACAGAACCCGTGATGAAAAAATTTTTTTGTCTGGCATTGGCAGGACATAAAATAAAGTATTAGGTTAAGATTTGATTAATTATTGTGAGTTCATATTTACTATATGAAGATTCAATAAATAAATAATGAAAAGAAAAAAAAAATTAATTGTAGTTGTAAGTAGGTTAAGAAAAACAATATAAAAAACAACAACAACTTACAAAAGATGTTGTCAATTAAGTGTTTTTTAGGCCGTGCACCCGCCTGTTTATTATCAAAAAGTAATTTCAATTTTTGGGAATACAGAATTTAAATTTCAAAAGATTTTGTTATTCGTGCTAAATTCCCAGTTTTTATTATTGATAAAAACACTTGAACACAATTAATGTTGAGAGAATTTCAACTAATTGTAGCGGGGAATGTAAGACGAGATGAACGCACTGTTTATTGTTGATGTTGTTTTGTTTAAGCTTTGATATTATTACAAGTAGAACTGTTGCTATAAGTCTTATACATTTAACATTTTTACTTGGTTTAATATCTTTAGTTTTTCTAAAATCTTTATGGATGAAGTTTCCTGATGATCTGGCCTAAGCAACCAGTGAAATGCGCATAGGAATAGCTTATCCCATCAACAATAAATTTCAAGTGTTTTTATCAATAATAAAAACTGGGAATTTAGCACGAATAACAAAATCTTTTGAAATTTAAATTCTGTATTCCCAAAAATTGAAATTACTTTTTGATAATAAACAGGCGGGTGCACGGCCTAAAAAACACTTAATTGACAACATCTTTTGTAAGTTGTTGTTGTTTTTTATTTTGTTTTTCTTAACCTACTTACAACTACAATTAATGTTGAGAGAATTTCAACTAATTGTAGCGGGGAATGTAAGACGAGATGAACGCACTGTTTATTGTTGATGTTGTTTTGTTTAAGCTTTGATATTATTACAAGTAGAACTGTTGCTATAAGTCTTATACATTTAACATTTTTACTTGGTTTAATATCTTTAGTTTTTCTAAAATCTTTATGGATGAAGTTTCCTGATGATCTGGCCTAAGCAACCAGTGAAATGCGCATAGGAATAGCTTATCCCATCAACAATAAATTTCAAGTGTTTTTATCAATAATAAAAACTGGGAATTTAGCACGAATAACAAAATCTTTTGAAATTTAAATTCTGTATTCCCAAAAATTGAAATTACTTTTTGTGTAATATATTTATCAGGTTACACGCACCCTTACAAAGTGATACATTTTTCTCAATTACAATGGAACAAAATAATAGCTACGTTTCACACTTAAGGCCAGTTTACACGGTAATACAATGCATTACGACTTTGTAGAATCAAAATATTATGAAATTCTCTCCGTGTTTAAAAGAAAAAAATAAAAATCTGTTGTATGTATTTTTCAAAACAAAAAATTAAATAAAGAATTGTAAAAAAATTATGTATGAATGTACATGTGGACATACATATGTATGTATGAATACATAATCTGAACCAAAAACATTCTAGTTTAAAACTCTTATTTTTGGTGTTGTAAATATAATAAATAATAAAAATATTAAAAGCACAGAAAAACAAGTAAAAAACAAAAACAACTTGTTGTTATGAGTAAAAACAATGAAAAAACAATAAAACTAAATGAAAGAAATGCATACGTAACAATAAATGCTAAAGAATACAATGCTGAATTAAATAAAACAAGAGAAATCAATACATAATAACTACCTAACGGCTATGCCAACTTTTTCACACACGTTCCCTCTCACCCTCGGTGTTTACAAAAACGGTGGATAGTGATACTTTAAAAAATATTAAACTGCCTCTAGGTACAAGGTGCAAGTGCTACCGTGTCTGCAAGTATTGCCGCACCTGCCAGTGCTGCCGCGATGGCAAAAACAATCTTAAATGATACAATGAACTCAAACACACACTCAATGTACAACCCACTAGTAAAAAGTTTTCAAAAGCCTCAAGTACAAGTTGGTATGGACAGGGGGGGGGGGTCGCAGCCCTACCTCTTCAGCTGTTGCTTTGGCCTCAAAAGTACCATCTTTTGATAAAACAAGTTCACAAAATCGTTTTGCAATTCTGGAGGATGAATCCTCAGAAGCACCAAAACGTGATAAAATCATTCAAGCCTCCCCCGATATATCTTAGGGAGCAAAATTCAAATGAGCTTATAAAGAGTTTGTTCTCGGTGATAGGTAAAAATTCGTTTTACGTAGCGGCAATCAAGCGTGCTAGTATAAACGAGCCAAAAATTTAAGTAAATCATGAAAACTATTTTCGAAAAATTACTAACCAATTTGAAGCACTAAAAAAAGTTTTTATACATACCAACTGAAGAGCAGCAAAGGTCTTCAAGTAGTGATAAAGGGAATTGACTCATGTGGACAAATACCCCTCAAATTCAGGTTGCAAACCAAGTAAACACAAATGCAATTCAAGCCCCCAGCCTGGTAATAACAGAACCTCTTACGCTAACGTCCTAAAATCAAACCATGTGCCAATGCAAGGGGCCTCGCCAAGTAATGACGAAACTCCTGTTTCTAATTTAAGTCGTTTAGAAAAAACCATTGAAACATTAGTGCAAACAGTAAATAATTTTACGAACACAATAGATAATATGATGCAGGAAATTCTAAGAATGCAATCAATGTTATTGCAAGCTGTTCTTAACAAGCCATGAGCTGTTTAAAAATTTGTTTCTGGAACGCAAACGGCATCCGCCAACATAAAAATGAATTAGAATATTTTCTTAAAAGTAAACAAATTGATGTCATGATGGTTTCTGAAACACATTTGACCTCAAGAAATACGTTTAAAACTAATGGTTATACACTATATGATACCAAGGACCCTCGAGATAGAGCTTGTGGAGGTTCTGCCATTTTAATAAAAACCAGAGTCAAACACTACCTCATAGGTGATCATCGTGAAGATTATCTTCAAGCAAAAAACATTTGCGTTGAAGAATTAAATAGAAACGTAGTAATCTCATCGTTATACTCCCCACCTAGATATGGGCATTTCCAGCGAAAGGTCTACTTTTAGTCACGTAACGCCAGAAGTATTTTAAATTGTTTCTCAAAAAATTTTATATGTATCGTTTACTTTTTTATATTTTGGTGTAAAGCGCAACAAGCTCTACATTAAGTAACAAAAGGGATAACGATTGAAAAACATTGTCCGAAAATACAACCTTATTTGCAATCTGGCGTTACATTAAAAAAAGTAGACTTTTAGCTGAAAATTCCCATATTAACCTTAAAACGAGCAAAGATTTTTAAATTTGATAGCTTGAAAAATAAATCTATATAAGTTCTAAGTTTACTAAAAAAGGGTTTTGTACAAAACTTCTTGCTCAATTCGCAGTATTTTTCAGTTTTGTAATGCAATCAAAACCCACTTCCGTTTTTTTAACGTCACGCCAGGGCAGATTTTTGCTTATATCTGCAAATCCTTAGCGCCGATAACTGTAATGTTTTTTCTGAATATAGTGATACTTCATTACTTTGTATATATAAAAACCCTTTTTACAAATTTGACTTCGCCATTTAATTTTTTTTCCATTTTGTGCTACAAACATCACGACACGTCAAAATGGAAATGCCCATATTCAATATCAGAAAGCCAATATTATAATTATTTTAAATCATTAGGACCTTGTTTCCTGGCCGCTGGCGATTATAACGCTAAACATACCTTCTGGGGGTCCGGACTTATAACACCAAAGGGTCGTGTTCTATTTAATACTATTTTTAAAATGGATTTGAATGTGATAGCGAGCGGACAACCAACATATTGGCCTACTGATCAGCAAAAAATACCAGATGTCGTCGATTTTGGTGTGGTTAAAAACATCCCCTTAGAAACGATTTATGTTGAAGCTTCCTTAGAATTATCTTCCGACCACACACCAACAATTGTTACTTTAATGAACCCCAATAGAATTGTATCTCCAACTGGTTACTTAGCGACGCCAGCTACACAAATCAATTGGCTAAAATATAAAAAATATCTCAGCACCCATTGCACAGAAAATATTCCGCTTAGTTCACCGGAATACGTAGATCGCGCTATTCTTAATTTTGACAGTTTTCTGAAGCTAGCTGTGCAACATTCCAGTATGACCCCAAAAAAAACTAAAAATATTAAAATTTATTCCACAGATGTTGAGCGTCTCCTGTCTGAAAAAAGAAGAGCTCGAAGAGAATGGCAATTGCACAGATCCCCTCAACTAAAGAGTTTATTAAAAGAGTGTACAAAAAGGCTAAGAAAGTTACTACAGACTCAGAAAACGGCTTCTCTGCAAAAATATCTTAAGGAACTTGATGCAACTTCGCAATCAGACTACTCATTATGGCGTGCAGCTAAAAATCTAAAAAGGCCAGTCGCCTCTAAGCCTCCATTAAGAAACTTGAACGGAAGTTGGGCAAGAAATGATAACGAAAAGGGAAATCAGTTTGTTAATCACTTAAAAAACGTATTTACCCCAAATATATCTCACGATACTGCGGTCGTGTTAACACCTGTTCCTGCTAGAGCGGTTGTTCCCCTAAGATTTGAGATAAGAGAAATCGAAAAGGCTGTTTGTGGATTAAACCCAAAAAAAGCCCCTGGTATTGATAAGATCAGCAACAAAATGCTTTTGGAGTTACCCAGCACAGCAAAGAAAATTATTCTTTTAATTTTCAATGCTATCTTACGTCTTCAATTCTATCCTCAAAAATGGAAGGTTTCCTTAGTCACCATGATACCTAAACCAGGAAAGGATCACACAAAAGTTGAGTCATATAGGCCTATAAGCTTACTATCTAATATATCAAAGCTGTTTGAGAGGCTGTTAGTGTCAAAATTAACTCTAATTTTAAGTGAAAATAGATGTATTCCTAACCACCAATTCGGCTTTAGAAGAGAACACAGCACAATTGAACAAACCCATCGTATAGTAAACGCCATAAGAAAAGCCTTTGAAGAAAGAAAATATTGTTCCGCTCTCTTCATCGATGTTTCTCAAGCTTTTGAAAAAGTCTGGCATGCAGGCTTATTACATAAATTGAAGCAAAATTTACCAGCAAACACAACACACACAAGTTGCTAGAAAGCTACTTAGTCGGTCGTCAATTTATTATTAAAGAAGGAAAATTCTTTAGTTCACCTCAGCCAATTGGCGCTAGAGTCCCACAGGGCAGCATTCTGGGGCCTCTATTATACTTAATTTATACTTCGGACATGCCAACGAGCAACTACACACAAACTTCAACATTTGCTGACGATACAGCTTTTCTAAGCGTCCACGAAAACAGTTATGAAGCATCTCGTTATTTACAGGATCATATATTTCAACTAGAAATATGGCTAAAACAGTGGAGGATAATGGTAAATGAGCAAATATGCGTACATATAACATTCACCTTGCGGCGGGAATCATGCTTCCTTATTTCAATCAATAATCAAATAATACCTCAAAATTCGCATGTAAAATATCTCGGTATACATTTAGATCGCCATCCAAATTCATTGGCTTATTGGAAGAAACTCTGTTCTTAGTCTCGACTGCAAACTTCTACTTTACAACTCTATTTTAAAGCCTATCTGTTGCTACGGTATTCAGTTATGGGGCACTGCCCCGGCTTCTAATATCGAAAAAATTCAAAGGCACCAAAATAAACTTCTTCGAATAATCACAGCTGCCCCTTGGTAAGTTAAAAATTCAAATATTCACAAGGATCTCAATGTTCCATTAGTTAAAACTGTGATTACGAAATATGCAGTAAAATACTTAAAAAGGCTCGAATTGCATCCGAACCCACTAGCTCGAAATATTTTAAATGATAGCGGCCACACTCGCTTAAGAAGAAGAGACACTGCAGCACTTGTCCAATTAGATGAGCGATGAACACCTACATACAAATCTATATAAGTGAACAGAACCCGTGATAAAGAAAATTTGTGTCTGCCACTGGCAGGACATAAATAAAGTATTAGGTTAAGATTTTATTAATTATTGTGAGTTCATATTTACTATATGAAGATTCAATAAATAAATAATGAAAAAAAAAAAAAAAAATGTGTGGACCCTAAAAAATAAAAACATTCCTTGAAGAGAAAGGCTTCAAAATAAAATATGTATGTAGTTAATATTAAAAATAGGTAAAAAAATTCCCCAACCACTATTTCGAGTGGAGTTTGAGCCCGGCGAGCTGAAGCTAAAAAAACGAAACCCATCATATATACAGCTTGAAATATATCCTGTACAGGAAAATCACGATAGAGGAGTCGCACAAAAGAAATGTACCCGTTCAGTGTTTAAACTGCCAAGAATTTGGTCATACTAAGGCATACTGCTACTTACCCCCTGTTTGTGTAGTATGTGGTGAATTACATGGTACAGTTCTTTGCGATAAGTCCCCTGCCAGCAAATTGGTAGTCGACTACAAATAAAACTAACTTATAATTCATTTTTATGGGCTGACTACAAGCTAACTACATTGTAATCCAGAATTTTCCCAAATCAAAGTGTTTATATTTTGCGCTGTTATTTTACTTGCTTTTGGTGTTATGTTCACCAAGCCTTAATTTACAAACTTTAAAACGGCTTCAAGTAGCCGCTTTACTAATCCTAATAGGCATTTTACCAGGTATTATTTTTAAAAATTTAAAAAAAAAGTGTTTGCCAGCCGTTGCAAACTTTTTACTGTAACTAGTGAGTCATAAATTCTAAGTCCAACATAAATTTTTAAACGAAATTGTAAATCTAATTAAAACGATTTACAATAATTCGTCAAAGAGTAGTAGGAAAAATATGTGTATAAAGCATTAATAAAACGAAATAAGAAAGTATTTAAACATCAAGTTTTCTGCAAACAAGAGTTTGTAAAATATGAAATATTTTGTCTGTGCAAATGTATTACTAAGCTTTAAAGAAGGATACATATTTCGTTTCTCTTAAAATTTATTTATGTAGGGGGTCTATTTATTTTTTTCAATATTTCCAATAGATATACAAATTTAACGCAAAATAGACACACATACATACATTGATTAAAGTATTAGATAGTGACGGCGTACAAGCTTAAACATCTGCAGACCAGTTTCTTACCGTTGTCAAATTTTTCTATCGGCTTAATTGAAGTGCTGATTAATAAACAAACGCGATCGAAAATTAAAGAGAAGTTTCACAAATTTTATTTAAAAGTGTATGTGTAAATATTTAAATAAAAATAAGTATAAATATAAAAATTAAAATCAGTTTACATTAAATGGTGTCATTTTGAAAACCCTGGCTGACATCAAAGTATTAACAGAAAGAATTTTTACCAAGAGGTAAAACAAAATAATTTGACCTCAACATTTCTTTAGATACTATAAATGCCTTGATGGAAGTAAATAGTATATTTTACAAGAAATAAAATTTAGATAAACTAAAATAATATTAATAAATTAAATAAATTCACTTCAACTTCAACGTATCACAAACAATTTACATGAGTATTTTGTACTTTTGTTAATTAAAAAAACAAAAAGAGTTTTTTCTAAAACAATAACATTTTCAAATATTTGCTGTTTAGATTAATTTTTAGATTTTGTGCTTTTGTTTTTAATACATTGAACATGAATTGTACGTTTCTATATTACAGTAGTTTTGACTTAACTGCCTTTTATTTACGTGCACTTTTGACTTAACTGCACAAAATTGATATTTTTTGGAATTATTCTTTCTAATTCCATACAAATTCCTTTTTTAAGTGCACTTTCTATACCTGCACATTTAAGATAAATGCACAAAATTTTTGGCATTTTAAAATTATTTTCATACAAAAAATCAAAGTTAGCTGCACTTTGACTAAACTGCCCAAAATAAATATTTTCTGGAATTATTCTTCAAAATCCTTTTTTACGTGCATTTTGTATACCTGCACATTTTTCATATTTTTGGGCAGTTTTAACATATTTTCATACAAAACATCAAAGTTAGCTGCACACATAAAAATATATGGTGGCCACTTTTTCACATACATATCCAATTTAAGCTGTTTATAAAAATATAAATCGCAATAATTTTGTTTTTTATGTTTTCGGTTCTTTGTGAATTCTCATTGTTTTTGTTAATGTTTCCTTTATACAGTAGTTTTGACTTAGCTGCACAATCTCCTTTGCACGATTTTTTGTGCAGGTAAATCAAAAATGCAGCTATCTTAAATGCATTTACCTGCCTTAATGTGCAGGTACACAATTGTGGTTACCTGCACAAAAGTGCAGCTAAAGTAAAGTGTTTGATTTAAAAGTAGAATAAAAAAATTATTTTTTTAATACATAAATTTATATTTTATTAAAATTTTATTTCAACCCAGGAGCTTACACAAAGAGTCTTTTTGATCGTCGACGAGCTCATTTTTTAATTGTAGACGATTCCTAGCACGGGAAAAACTGTTACACTTGCTGATTCGTATGAGAGATTCTTCCATAACGCAGCGAAAAACGCTTATATTAGTCGTAAAGGGAATCGTTTATGATGTATGTTGAGATTATCTAACGAGTCTTTCAAAAAGCATGCTAAGAGTCGTATGAGACTCATGTAGGTATTATTTTACAACTCGTGAAATACTCAGCCGTATGACTAAGCTACCTAAATAAGGGCATCAGGCGTATTTTTCATGCCACAACTTCTAATTTTCATACAATTTCTATTATTCAAACCTTAAGGTCGCGAAATCAACACCATCCTCTCGGAAAATCCTTTTTGCAGATCCTTAGGCCGGTCTGTTTTATTAAAATTGTATTGGCAATAGCATTTTCATACTTCAAAAACTGTCTTATTTAGGTAGCTCTGTTATACGACTCTTACAGAGAGTCCCAAAAGGTTCATTTCAAGATTTAAAAACGAGCGTGTCAATAAATAAATAAATTAAAAAAAGATTTAGATGTTTTTGTTACTCGTCAGATAATCACCAGAAGATTATTTTAGGAGTTGCATGTTAAACACAATCGTCTAACAAACAGCCTATGCTAGCTGGGAAATAACAGATCATTTTATACATGTATGTATGTATGTTTATTTAATATAAAGGAAACATTAACAAAAACAATGAGAATTCACAAAGAACCGAAAACATAAAAAACAAAATTATTGCGATTTATATTTTTATAAACAGCTTAAATTGGATATGTATGTGAAAAAGTGGCCACCATATATTTTTATGTGTGCAGCTAACTTTGATGTTTTGTATGAAAATATGTTAAAACTGCCCAAAAATATGAAAAATGTGCAGGTATACAAAATGCACGTAAACAAGGATTTTGAAGAATAATTCCAGAAAATATTTATTTTGGGCAGTTTAGTCAAAGTGCAGCTAACTTTGATTTTTTGTATGAAAATAATTTTAAAATGCCAAAAATTTTGTGCATTTATCTTAAATGTGCAGGTATAGAAAGTGCACTTAAAAAAGGAATTTGTATGGAATTAGAAAGAATAATTCCAAAAAATATCAATTTTGTGCAGTTAAGTCAAAAGTGCACGTAAACAAAAGGCAGTTAAGTCAAAACTACTGTAATATAGAAACGTACAATTCATGTTCAATGTATTAAAAACAAAAGCACAAAATCTAAAAATTAATCTAAACAGCAAATATTTGAAAATGTTATTGTTTTAGAAAAAACTCTTTTTGTTTTTTTAATTAACAAAAGTACAAAATACTCATGTAAATTGTTTGTGATACGTTGAAGTTGAAGTGAATTTTTTTAATTTATTAATATTATTTTAATTTATCTAAATTTTATTTCTTGTAAATATACTATTTACTTCCATCAAGGCATTTATAGTATCTAAAGAAATGTTAAGGTCAAATTATTTTGTTTTACCTCTTGGTAAAAATTCTTTCTGTTAATACTTTGATGTCAGCCAGGGTTTCAAAATTACTCCATTTTGGTCGATTTATGACTTATATGCACGAAATAAAATTTAGATAATTTATGTACAAAGAACTTTTTATTTTGCTTTCTTATTTTTGTTTCCAACATTGTATGTATACTATTTTGAAAAAAATCCTTTTTTTTTAATTATTTCTACACTCATACTTTTGTATATTCAATATATTTATATAAATTCAATATTTACTTAACAGTGCATTATTTAATTTAAAAATTTTTGAATAAATTTTTGTTTTTTATTAAAATGCGAATTTTTAAAAACTATTTTATTTCGAACCAACGTGTAAGCAACTAAATTTTTGTTGACTGCAATTTCTCTAACTTATAGTTAAGTAAAAAACCCCAATTTAAAGCTAACTTGAAGTAGTAACTTTATAGCTAGTTATAAAAAGTTAATTTTAAGTTAACGGTTAGGTTAGGTAACTAACTTTAAAGTTAACTGAAAGTAATGCAGAGTCGGACAATTGACTACTTCCTAGGACATCGCAATGTTAAAAAAGTTAGTTAATTACATATAAAAGTAATCCAATTGTCAACCACCACTACTTGAGAAATAGTTAGCTTTAAATTAATTGAAAGTTAACTGAATTGCCTGCAGGATCTAAAACCGATCCCAACGTAAAAAAATGCAGCAACTAAGAGTTAAATACGTTGAAAAATAGCTGCTTTATATGGACTTTTTTGTTTTTAAAAATAGCTCTGGGACTGAAATTATTTTTTGTAAAGGTTACGAGAAAAATTCCTTTATTTTAAAACTACTCCGTTGTAGTCCAAAGATGGGTTATATGGTCCTGCCCTAGGACATCGTTATGATAAATAGACCATGTTTTTTCCATACGTTTGGGTTACTTTTGGACTAGTCCTAGTCCCTTGTGGACTACTTTTTACACGCGTGTTTGGACTGGTCCTATTATTTGCAGGGATGTATGTGCGTGCACGAGTGTGTGTGTATGTACATTCCCTGCAAATATTATTGGACCACCTGATCCAGTTTCATTAAATGGACTACTCCATGGACTGGTCCGATGTAATGCAAGCATGGACCATGTCATAGTTAAAAAGTGTTTGCAGTGAGACGAAATGTCTTCGTTTTTTAACGACATGTTTTCGTTTTTAAACGAAGTTAAAACTAACCCTCTTGTGTATACAATGGTTAACAGTTAATCTTGTCATGAAATTACAAGCATAATATTGCATCAGTTATTTTTTACACTTTACGCATAATTTTGCCAGTTGAGAGATCAATTTTTTCAAACTAAGACCATGGGACGCCATACAACGATTGCCGAAAGAAAATTAGTTATTCATCATGCTGAACTGGGAAAATCACAAAGGAAAATAGCAGAAATACTTAATATTACTCGATCTGCTATCCAAAAAATTATATTAAGGCATAAAACCGAGAATCGAATCTGCAACAAGACGAAAAACAGCGAGAAAAAAATCTTCACTAAAAGAGACGAAAAGTGGTTGCTTCGACAGGTGGCCGATAACCCGAGGCTTAGTGCACCTAAACTGGCTGATATCGCGGAGAAATATCTTACAAAAAAGTGTTACCCAGAAACCATTAGGAGAATCTTGCGTAAGCATGGTCTTCATGGTAGAGTTCATAAATCCCAAAAATCGCCAAATTCGATTGGAGTTCGTTCAGGAACACAAAAAAAATAATTTTGAATTTTGGAAGACTGCTATTTTTGCTGATGAAAGCAAATTTAATATGTTTTAGGGTCTGTTATGGTATGGGGTTGTATGAGTGCTGCCGGTGTAGGAAATCTTGTCTTTATCGAAGGTATCATGGATAAGATTGGATATTTAAACATTTTGAGAGATAATTTAAAATGTAGCGCTAAAAAATTGGGATTAGGGACAACATTCCAATTTTATCAAGATAATGACCCCAAGCACAAATCACATATTGTATTTGTATTTATTATTAATATTTGCCTTTCTAAAGCAACAAGATATAAAATCTTATAAATAACAGCTCTAGAATCCGATGAGTTATCAGATATAATATTCGTAAAATAATATTTGTTGAAACTAAAAATACTAATCTAGTGAATTTTAACATAAATGAACATTAACAACATTTTAAACATGAAGAACAATGTAGAAAAAAAATAATAAAATAACAAGAAGATTATACATTTATAATTTAAAAACTTTATGCATAGTACGTCATTAACAATTTTTTGAATTTCATAGCGTTGCTGGTGAGTTGAATATTTGTAGGAAGATGGTTCCAGAGATATATTGTGTAAACAAAAAATTGGTTAAAAGATGCGCTGTTTCTATATGTAAAGGTGATAATGCTATTATTTCCTGCAGATGCTGTAAATGTTAGCTTACTGTATAGGTAGCTGGGTTCCTTAGTAATAATAATTTTGTGTAGAAAAAGTAAATTCTTAAACTTCAGATAGTTATCAAAAGTCATTCCAAGGATTCGTCTGGAGTATGTTGTTACACTCGCAAACCTGGGTATAGCAAAAATGTAACGTATAATGTTATTAAACGTAATGTTTAGCTTTCGTTTGTCATGAGCATTGCATCCGGCGAAAACTTCAGAAGAATACGTAAGTTTTGGTATTAGGTATGTTCTAGCTATCATCATTCTTATTTTCGGTGGTGTGAACGGTTGACTATACCATAGACTTCTGAGCATACCATATACTCCGCCGCACGTTTGGTTAATGTGGTCAGACCATGTAAGTGTTTTATTGAAAACGACACCAAGATTTCTAGCCGAACCATCTCAATTTTCTTTCCACCAAGATATAAGCCTACGTCATCAGCGATTTTCATGCTCTTCTTGGAAATGATTAGGTATTTCGATTTTTTTGGATTTAGGCATAGGCCATTTGCCGTGGCCCAGTTATAAATCTTGTTGAGATCGTAGTTAAGATTTCCAACTTTATGACTTAACGATGTTTTGGAGCACTCAATGTATAGCTGGACATCATCGGCATACATATGCATGTTTGAGTGCTTGATCTGGGAAGGAAGGTCGTTGGCATACATTGAGTATAGAAGC
Organism: Pollenia labialis; assembly: GCA_949318255.1. NCBI lineage: Eukaryota > Metazoa > Arthropoda > Insecta > Diptera > Polleniidae > Pollenia > Pollenia labialis. The sequence continues at coordinate 63,241,644 of OX439141.1, forward strand.
GGACCAAGTATTGACCCCTGAGGAACACCTCTCGGCATGGGCAAAGGGCTGGATACAGTTTCATTGTTTGCTACAACTTGTCATCTGTCTGAAAGATATGACGCAACTAGTTTCGATGCGGTGTCAGAAAAGTTAAACATTTTCAATAGTTTCATGATCAGCATTGTGCTGCAACTCCGACATCTTCATTTGTCATTGGACAAAAAAAAACTGTTGCCTTTACTTCTGATTCATTAAATGAAAACAGTCGTAGTGAAGGCAAAAGCAAAAAGTTGTACACAACAAAGAACATCGGCAGTCGACATGTTCGAAAGTGTTTGGTTTGACAGACTGAAACTTTTAAAAAATCCCGTAGTTACCGAAGATGGGACGTTGTGTTTTTTTCCGAATTTTTTTTTTTTAAATTGAACAAGATCAGAATTTCTATGGCTTAGATGGGCAGATTAGTTGGCTAAGTTAGGAGCGATGGGTAGGAATTACATACACAGGATGTAGGTACGATTCGATTAGTTTGCTAATGCCCAGTTAGTTTGCTGTTGGATTCTAATCTGTTTTACGTGGCCGCAAGGAGAAATTATAAAGGAATTAGGATTTAGAGTAATTTGGGGTTAGAAAATGTAAAAATTTGAATTAGATTGGGTACAAGTGAATAACTTTATTCAAGATGCTCACTGTTGGCTGGTTGTCCGACAAGTGACCATTTTTCTTTTTTACAAAAATTAAATTAATTACAAAAATGAATATGAAATATCAAGTATACAATAATAACAAATATTGGAAAGTTAAAGTTACAATTCACAATAATTCTTAATCGTTGTGTTATCGTACAATTCAATCACAAATTAAGTTAAGAAATTCAGTTGGCAACATACGTTACATGTATAAATTTTTTTAAATAAAACTTCAAATTGAAATATAATTTGTGTTTAAATAATTGTATTTTAAACATAAATAATATCTACATTTGTACATAAATACATACATAAGTATGTATTTATTTTAATGCTTAACAATCTTTTTAATTTTTTAAAACTAAATAAAACGTATGTATTTATGTACACATGTATTAAAAAAAAAATGGCGGAAAAAAACACAACGTCCCATCTTTGTTAACTTTGGTATTTATAAAAAGTTTCAGTCTGTCAAACGAAACACTTCCGAACATGTCGAGTGCCGATGTTCTTTGTTGATTTCAACTTTTCGTGTTTTGCTTTTGCCTTTACTACCAGCGTTACCGTTGGTGCCACTAAAGTAGCAATTTGCCACTTTTTCGGCTGCTTGGATACTATTTGGCCACTTTTACAAAATGCACCCAAATGTGATACTTTTTGTAATTCTTGCCACTTTTTTGATACTTTTTACGTTAGGAAAATATACTTTTTTTCATTCTGTTTTGTTATAACTCCCATACTAGCCTTGAAAATTGGGTTCCAAGTGAAGACATTCTACGAAAGTATAGAAGTCGTTTTAAGAACAACTAATTGTAAAAAAATATGCATGTAACTGACCAATTGAAAAAGTTTGTTTAACCATTTTAACTGATTCTTATATTTTTTGGAATGCTTAAGACAAAATGAGCACAGTTTTCTCCCATCACGTCACACCAATTATTGTAATTTCGGAAGATGTTTTGTACCACAATTAATAACAAAATCGAGTGGTATAGTTTTGTTCTATTTGTAAAGCTGATTGCAATAATTTGAAGCAATAATAGACGAATTTGGATAAAAACTAAATATCCTATACTAAAGAAATTTAAACACTTGCACTTAAATTTTGTATTGAAGTGCGAAACTGATTAAATATAACGAATTTTAAAAAGTGATATTTTCGTTTTTTTGTTTAGGATTTCTGATATTTGGCCATAGCATTCTAAAAAACATAAGAATCTGGTGGAATAGGCAAATAAACTTCTAAAAAAAAATTTAAAACCTGTGCAATACAATGTCTTAAATAAATCAAGGAAAATTTATTCAAAAAGAAAAGTACAAGAAATATATTACTTAATGTATATATAAAACAAATTACATAAATATCTTCTAATTGCTGCAACAATGTCAGAATTCAAAAAACATGTTTGGCAGAAAACGAGTTTAACGTTTTTGAATTACCAAAACATTAAAGAAAATTTTTTATTTTTCGAATTTATTCTATGAGTTAAATTTCAGTTATGTATTTTTATAAAGCTTTTTTGTAATAGTCATATTCCTTCAATTTTTCAGAAATGACTTTATACACTACCAGACTATTATATTGTATTTTCTTGTTACATTTTACCTTAGCTTTCCTTTGGAAAGCAATGAGGTATATTGTATGTAAAGAAAAATTTACAATTATTAGACACCAGCAGAATGTAATGCATTTTTTGGCCCGCTACGGCCTTCGTCAGCATTCTTTGTGTCACACTGGATAGTGATACTTTATAAATTGAATGTATTTAACTCAATAATTTTAACAAATAGAAACTGGGAATTATTTCCTTCCGAAGGTTACTTTATATTATATTCACAAAGAATGCTGACGAAGGCCGTAGCGGGCCAGAAAATGCATTACATTCTGCTGGTGTCTAATAATTCGAAAAATAAAAAATATTGAATATAATATAAAGTAACCTTCGGAAGGAAATAATTCCTAGTTTCTATTTATTAAAGAAAATATTTTATAAAAATAACTTCTCGAGAGAAATATTTAATTTAATTTTTGCAACAAATGAGCCATAAGTATACATACATGTATGTCTATTGTAATACGATCAATTGTTTTTTAGTGCATATAATTACTACATATATGTTTTTTTTGTTAGGTTTTTATACCATTTATGAAATGTTATTTAAAATTATAATAAATAGAAAAAAAAAACGTAAAAAATACATAATGTGGTGTACTTATTTTAATTTGAAAAGTTGTGCCACTTTTTTTATAAAAATCCCCTTTTAGGTGCCACTTTTTTTTAGATATCCCCTTTTTTTGGTACTTATTGAAAATATCCGACGGTAACACTGTTCACTACGACTGTTTTCATTTAATGAATCAGAAGTAAAGGCAATGGTTTATTTTCGTCCAATGAAAAATCAGAAAGTGGAAGAAAAAGCAAATTTTTGATTTTGACTGCAGCTTTTTAAACCCTGAAAATAATAACAAGATATATATTAACTGAGTTGTTGACAAAAATTAAACGATTAAACTCTTTCTTTCTTTGGATGGATTGTGGCTTCGAAAACTAAAAAGAACTTAGTAAATATTGCTAATGTGACTGTAACGCCATTAATTTACTTTACTTTTCCCTTTGCTGACTGTTGATAGATGGCATATATGGCAAATGTTATTATATCGCTAAATGGACTATCACGTTAATACTTTATATTAAATTTACTTAAAGCGGCGGCAAAATAAACAGGTGGTGACTATAAACAAAAAGTATTGTATATATTTTGGTTGTGGTAACCAATTAAAGTAAAATTTATTTATTTTTGGTGATTGGTAACCTAAGTAATTTTTTGTTTACAAATATCTATTGGAAAAAATTATTTATTAACAAATATCCATTTTAAATAAACAATTTAATTTGTTGGTTACAAATATCAAATTTAATCAAAAAAGAAAGTATAGTCCGTCAATCCTGAAAAAATTGCGATTTTGACTTTGCGCACAAAGTTTAAATGGATATCCAGCCGGACTGGTGGATATCTTTTGATCGATTCCCCTTGTGCTTTAAGTCCCTCATATGAAGTTGTTTATTTTTCAAAATGTGTTTGTTGGGTTAGACACACAACACAAACACTGCATATGTATATAAAATAAATATGTATATCCATTTTTTCCTTAAGTATAAGCATTGAATTAATAAAAGTTGTCTCTTTGTGTAACAAGTTACCCAAAATTAATAATTTATACAACACAAACCAAAAATTAACGTGTTGTAAGTGTTTATCAAAAAATAGGCACTTTGATTTAGAGGCAAAAAATCGTCGAAATGCCGATAAATCGGTAAATATGGCAGGCCTGATCAGAACTCTTTGTGCTAGTTTTTATTTTATACAAACACAAAGTATGTACACGTATTCAGTTCTTTCAGATTTTTTTTTATCAATAATTTTTGTCTACATGGCACTTGAACGAAGAAAATGCACCCTTTTAATTTCATCAAAGAATTTTTTACACAAGCAAAATACATATCGTTACCGAAAATTTCAAAAATGTTTGCCTTCAAAAAAAAAAAAAAAAACAAGCAAGCACATTTTTACAACCAGTTTTGTTCTTGTAAAGTTTTTTTGTTTGCCTTTTTTGTGCTCGAAACACATCGCGCAAAAATTATTGAAAAAACAATTATTTTTTTACCAGCCAAAGGGTCGGCTCTTTTGCGTTGAAAAATAATTGAAAATAACGGCATCGTACAATAAGTAACTTATTGTATTCCATCAGTATCCACTAGTATCTTCTTTTGCGAAACAGATATTAACAGATATGATACTCTCTTTCGCGTTTTTTCTGCTTACATCCACTCTTTTACAAATCATATCAATATCAACTTATATCAGAAACACAAGAGCACTCATCCATACGCATCCACTCTAGAAAACACACAGAAACAGATAGAAACAAATACATCTGTGCAGGTCTTTAGTGTGAAATAGAATTAGTCCCCTTCTAGACAGGCAAAGTTTACTTTGCAAAGTCTTTAGTTTATAGAAGGGAGGGGCAAAGAGAATAACGGGGAGTACATACTTAGCTGTACTCGCAAATTCCTTTTGTTTTTCGTTCGTAATTTTTACATGAAGTTGGCTGCAACTTTATATTAATATATAGCGTTGCCAGAAAGTACAAAATTTGTATACCCACACCACAATAGTAGGGTATTATGCATTTGTGCTGATGTGTGTAACGCCCTAAAATAGCGGTCCTACACCACCCTTAATGTAAACCGATCTACTCAGAATCACTTTCTGAGTCGAACTAACGATGTCCGTCCGGCAGGCTGGCTGGCTGTCCATGTAACCTTGTGCGCAAAGTACAGGTCGCAATTTTGGAGATAATTTGATAAAATTTGGTTCATACGTTCTAATTGGCACAAGGACCAAGCCTATTGAAAATGGGCCGAATCGTAGGACCACGAGGGAATATAGGGGGAAATTTCTTCATCCCAGAAACTATCAAACCGATTTTAATGAAATTTAAAACATAGATAGAACCACATCTATATGGACACAAAATGTATGCATTTTTAAAAAAATAGGACCACGAGGGGAGATAGGGGCAATTTCTGCCTCTCAAACCGATTTTAATGAAATTTAAAACATAGATAGATCCATACCTATATGGACACATATACAGTTTTTCAAAAATAGGACCACAAGGGGAGGTAGGGGGCCGTTTCTGCCTCTCACAAACTCTCAAACCGATATTCATGAAGTTTATAAACATAGAGTAATCCATATTTATATATGTACACATAAGCATGATGTGTTTTTAAATACTGTGGTGTAGGGTATCACATGGTAGGGCTTGACCGACTATACTTTCTTATATAAAAACATTAAGCAGAAATCGTTGTAAACATTTCAATTTGTATGGGAAATCATCTCGATTTTGATGGGATTACAGCTTAATCACGTTCGAGTTGCTTAAACGCGCTTAAGAACCCAAGTGTGAACATAGTATAAAACAGTTTTAAGCTCTTAAAGAAAGTTAAACACATCAATATGAGTTGTTAAAATTAAAAAAAAGCAATTAAAATTTATTTAAATCAAAAATTCGGAAATGTTTAGAAGAAAATAATTTCTGAAAACTCGGAAAATCGGTTCAGATACGAAAAAGATATGACCAAAATAAATTGAATTGAAAAATACCCATTTTCGGGAACAATAGATCTTTCCGAGTCCAAGTTTTATTCCCAAAGTAAATTGTTAATTTGTTTTTAAAGAAGTCGGTATATAAATCTGTCAAATCGGTTAAAAAAATGGCTGTGTTATTACCAAAATACTGCAACCCCAAAAATTACACTTTTTTATTTACAATTAAGTTTGTCTTTTAATATACTTATATAAAAGCACGCAAACATGCGCAAATAATTAAATTCAATTAAGCGATTAATACTACAAATATTAGATAAACTTCTGTTCTTTCCCAACCATGGTGAAGGTTATATAGCACTCTTACTTGTTCGTTTAATACGTTGTTGCAATAATTTATAAATTGATGCGATACATTTTCGACATACATACATACATGCTACCAAAGCCAAGTAAAGATGTTTGAGAAATTATTAGTTTCATAATAAACAAAAATATTAAGTGACAATAGAAGTATTCCAAATCATCAGTACAATTGAACAAACTCATCGAATAGTAAATGTCATAAGAAAAGCATTTGAAGAAAAACAATACTGCTCAGCACTCTTTATCGTTGTTTCGCAAGCTTGAAGGCATGATGGCTTATTACATAAATTGAAGCAAAATTTACCAGAAAACACACACAAGCTGATAGAAAGCTACTTATTCGGTCGTCCATTTATTATTAAAGAAAGAAATTTCTTAAGTTCACCTCAGCCAATTGGTGCTGGATTCCCATAAGGCAGCTTCCTGGGCCCTCTATTATACTTAATTTATACCTCGGACATGACAACAAACAACTACACCCAAACTTCAACATTTGTAGACGATACAGCTTTTCTAAGCGTCCAAATAAATAACATTTGTTTAAATAATATTACACAAATTGATTTATTGAAATAAATTAATGATTGCCTATTTTTCCATTGACATAATATTGTGTACATATTTCATTTTTAAGGAAATGTGGAAATTTTTGGGAACAAGAAAATAGCTATTTTGGGGATTTTTGGGTATGAGAAATCGCAAGCTGGGGATAAGGTTTAAAATAAAACTGGGAACCCTGCACAGTTGCCGTATACAAAAATAATAACGATTTTTGCAAAAAATTATTCAAACCGTTTTTTTTTGTAGAAAAAATTAAAAATTATCTTATACTATGTTCACACTTGGGTTCTTAAACGTGTTTAAGCAACTCAAACGTGATTAATCTCTAATCACATCAAAATCGAGATGATTTCCCATACATTGAAGTGATTTGTTAATCACTTCAAATTAACATGTTTACAACGATTTCTGCTTAAAGTTTTTATTTTTTTCCTTAAAAAATTCATAAATTTTCACAATTTCATCATTTATACGTTTAAAATAATCTTCTGATAACTTTATAAAAGTATTTTTTTTATCAATTTTTAATACTTTAAAGAAATATAAATTTGTTTGTTTTTCTCTTAATCATCTGTCATCTTAATCATCTCAAATGTAATGTGAGCGGCTTTGATTAACTTAATCAACATATTGCTTAAACGCGTTTAAAAACTCAAGTGTGAACATAGTATTAAATGGCGAAATAAGCAAAAAAAACCCCTAACAAATTTAGTTAATTTTTTTTGGTTTTTTATGAGCAGAATTTGTTTTCAATCAAAAGCATTCTATCTTGAAAAGCAAAAAATAAGCATTTTCCTTTTTTTTTTTTTATATTAATATATATGTTTATATATATTTAGCTGGTGAGGCCTAACTCCATTTTTGAAAATAAAAATGCAAAATTTTTTATTTCATTTTTCCCGACGTTTCGTGAATTTTATGTTCACTTCTTCAGGGGATTCGTCTATTAATATTAAATAAAAAACATCAACATTTAATACTACAATAGCTATTAATGTAACAAACTTACAGTGAAAATATGTAATTAATTTAAATTACATTAATAAATTTTAAAAATATAAAAATCAACGATAGCGGCGTCATCTACTGTTTTTTAAAACACCTCTATAACAGGCGCTTAAATTGTCAGTATCTTCTTTTTTATTCATTGTTTTGTTTATTTTCTGTTGAATTCTTAAGCTTTCTGTTGTATATCTTTTCCTCACGTTATTTACTTTGTCTAGTATTCTTATGTTGTCAAAATCAGGTTTGTGTTTTGTTTGTAATATGTGTTGTGATAATGCGGTGCTTTCTTTATTTTTGTTTATGTCTGAATTGTGTTCTCCCATTCTTGTCTCCAAATTTCTTTTGGTCGTACCAATGTAAACTAAGTCACAGCTGTTGTTGTTGTCTCCTTTGCATGGTATTTCATACACTACATTATTTTGTTGTAGTTTGTTTATTGGAGTTTTTGTATTTGTAAATATTGCACTTAATGTTTTGTTTGGTTTGTAAGCAAAGCTCATGTCATTTTTATCTATTGCACTTCTTATGTTTTTATTGTCCGTGAGGCCCGGTATGTATTTTACACTGTAAAAATATTTTTCCTCCTTGTCAGTGTTACCATTTCTGTTTGTTATTGTAGGTTTATAGACAGTTATTAAATTTTTAATTAAATTTGTAGGAAAAGCATTATCTTTAAGTATTTTCGTGATTACTAGTTTATTTTTGTTGTGGTATTGTTCATCGCTAATATCAAGAACTCTACGTATAAAATTTTTTGCAGTATTTATTATTTGAGCTTTAGGTTGAGTAGCGTTGAAATTGATAATTCTGCCAGACGATGTATTTTTTGCATACCAATCAAACATTATTTTATTGCCTCCTCTATGTAATTTTGTGTCGAGGTATGCTATTTCTCGATTCGTCTCAACCTCAACTGTGAATTTAATTTTCGGGTGATACCCGTTGAGTGCTTTAAGTATAACGTCTTTGTCATTAATGTCTATTACAGCCAGTATGTCATCTACGTACTTGGCCACGTATTTGATGTTAACGTTCTTGTTGTGCAATTCTGTCAAAGCTGCGTCTAGTAAATTATCCAATACAATATCGGCAATAGTAGGAGAAAGGGGATTTCCCATTGGCATACCAAAAATCTGTTTATATATTTTGTTATTGTATGTAAAGTAGTTGTTGTCATTCAAACAGAATTTCAAAATTTCTAAGAATTTGGATTTCGGGATGCTAGTTTTCGTTTCAATAGTGTTCCATTGGTCCATAATATTTTTTATCGCTGTGTAAACAGGAACATTAGTGAAAAGGGAAACGACGTCAAACGAAACCAGTGTGTCATTCTCATCAAGGGTGATGTCCTTTAGCTGTTTTTTTAATTCCAGAGAGTTTTTAACGTTATATTTATTCGAGATGATGTTCTTGAGTATGAGTCCTATGTGTTTACTTAACTGGTAGCACGGGACTTGAATAGATGATACTATTGGTCGTAGAGGTATACCACATTTATGGATTTTAGGTAACCCGTAAATTCTAGGTGCCGTTGCAGCCGAACAAGTGAGTCTATGTTTTTGCCAATTATCCATATATTTATCCCTATATAATTAACTGATAATATTGTTATTAGTTCTGACTAATTTGTTGGTAGGGTCTGTGTTCATAACCTGGTAAGTATTTTTGTCTTCGAGTAATTTTTCCATTTTCCTTTCATATTCTTTCCTGTATATTGCAACTGTTTTGTTTCCCTTATCCGATTGGAGTATAATTATGTCCTTGTGTCTCTTCAAAAATTTTTTCGTTTTTTCATATATGGCTAAAATTAATTTTTCCTTCGGTGTGTTTCGTATGTTCCTCTTGAAAAGTGTAATTCTATTTGCCACTCTAGTTCTTGTCTCATCCTTTTCCCCATGGGTATTCTCTACCATTTTCTGAATGCACTGTTCTACATCTGCTATAATTTCTAGTGGCGAAAAACCCTGTCTATTAATTGGTAAAGCAAATTTTTTCCCTAACGATAACAACCATTTGCATTCCCATGGTATATCAACTTCGGTTTTGTTTTCAAGCCATTGTTCGTTAAAAACCAATCCCAGCTTCATAAATAACTTTTCTTTCAGTGTATTAAGTTTACTCGTTTGTTTATGTCTTGCGTTCATGTTTATGTATCTATTTCTATCAGTCTGATTTTTCATAAAAGCTCCAAAATCATCTATCGTCAAAAAGTTTCGTATACCTGATTTCAAGTTGTATAGCTTTCTTTTAATTGCCCTCAAATCGGCATTTGTCTGCGATATCTCCAGATTTAAAATTTTCCTATGAAAATTATATTCGACTCTCTCCAAATGTTCTTTTATTGTCGCGCATTGAAATAGTTTCGTTACCTGTGCTGTTGTAGCCATAGTATGTTTTGGCACTATGCCAAACCTTCTGCATGATAAAAGAAATTTTAGTCCCTGTTGTTTTTGTGCATATCTTTTTACTTCATTGCAGTATTCTTTCATGGCTCTGCATGTTTCCCTATCATATTTAAATGTTATATGCTGAAAAAATCCCTTCATGTTGCGTATCGTCTAAGACCGTTGATGTTCATAGATAATGTATAAATAGATAAAGTTAATTCCTTACGGCAAGCTATCCGTTGTTTCTATTTGATTTTCTTTATTTTTGGCCACTTTCATTTGTTTATATTAATATATATGTTTATATATATTTAGCTGGTGAGGCCTAACTCCATTTTTGAAAATAAAAATGCAAAATTTTTTTTTTGTTTGGCCTACTTAAAAAAACTATACATAATATGTAAGGCTGCCAGATACCAAAAGTAAAATTACTGGTCAATAGAAAAAAATCACCTGGATTTTGAAAAAATAACTGGATAATTTTAAATGCAGTTTACTATAAGAAAAAGTAAAATTTTGTTTTATAATAAAAAAAGAAACATAAAAAGCAAGGAAAAGTAGCATTTTAAATTCAGCATTTTTTTTCATAAAATTATGTATATAGAGGAAAATTCAATACAGGTGGCAGCAAAAAGCCAAATGAAAATCGTGCTTACTTACGTATTAAATTATGGATTCTCACTACAATATTGATATTTTTAATATTTCAATGAGGAGAAAGAAGTGAAATTAAATTTCTTTTTTTACTTTTGTGTTCTACGTGAGGAACGCCTGAAGTTAAAAGCTTAAAATTTGGACCGGACATATTTATTTGAAATTCGAACGTTTAAGGGTTCTCACTACGATATTGATATTTTTAATATTTCTATAAGGGCTTTTTCCAATACTAGCCTTTGCAAAAATGCCATTTATAGTAATATATTATCACAAGCGTAAAATTGCTTATTCCAAAAAAAAAATCTCCTGGAGGAAAGTAATTAATTTGAAGTAAGCGATAGATGCTGTGCAAACTCTAAGCCAAATTATTTAAAAATTAAATATTTCATATATGTACATACTTACACGAAAATGTATTTTGTAATAACCAATATCCTCAAACGAAAGGCGAAGCTCACTCGATGTTATTTCTTCAACTGAAGTCGGACCTGGTGCAGTGTTACTTAAGAGACCACCAACTAATGACGATGTATAATAATTATACCAAACCAGAGAAAAAATGAACGTAGTTGTAATTATAATTCTAGATGAAAATCCTTTTGGTATTGGATCCAAGCCTTGTTGGCAAATAGCTGCAAGAACATTTAATGGCACCCCATACATGTGCTCATTGATGGTTTGTTTATTGATCGATTTATTGCGTATATGCCGAATATTGTATTCGATGTACATCCAAATAAATATCAATGCTGTAAACGTCAAAAGTGATACTATCCATACATGTATCTCAAAAGGAGCAAGGAAGTTGCCTCTGTTATTATGCACGTTAAGATTGGGTGTAAATCTAAATAAAAAAGCTGATTCAAATTTCCAGCTCTGTTGTATTATATCGAGATCGGGAAAACGACTAATACGATTATAAGAAGCCGATGCTCCAATGTCTGCCTCGTTTCGTTGCATGATCCCTATATAACCCAGGCGAAACGTGGTATTTCCAATTTTACCAGCCCATCCTCTAGCATTACGAAAGTTAACTGTAAAATTTAATCTTTCTCGAATTATTTCCGACAACTCAAAGTGGTATTTGCTGAATGTAGATACACCAACATCTTTTTGAGATCTTCGTAATATTGTATTTATTTGACTGTTTGAAGTAATATTATCGCGATCAATCTGAAATAATTTTTTTTTTAATTTTAAAATTCGCAACAAATAAATTAAATTACGTATATAGTATGTAGGTACAACGTCGCACAGTGCACACAGAAAAAAAACCGATGTTAAATTAACATGGCAAAATGTTGATTGAGAATCATAGGTAATTTCTGCAAAAGTATGCCCTTCATTTAAATTTACAATTATTTCATATTAATTTTAAATGCAAAATATTAAAATAACCTTAAATCAAGTTTATTTAATGCGGCCCTATGCTCCCCAGAGGAGTAAAAGGAACATATATATACATATACATATATATATATATATAAGTTTATTTAATATTATTTACTCTTAAAATAACATTGTTCAATATTGAATCCATAAAAACCTGTTATTTGTATATTAAAATCAAAAGTTTATCTTGTTAAATTAACATGCATACATACTTATTCCACATACGGATAGTTCGACTGAAAAACGAATTTTCTCTATAATGCGTTGTGCGAAACACAGGACAATCGACTACAAACGGATGTGATCCACTGGATGAGCGAGTATTACGAAGAAATACTCGGGAGGGTGGAATAAGTTCACTTATCTCAGTGGAACACCTCCCATGGTAATATCGATAGAAAAGTGTCACACTACCCACATTCCGACGATGCTCCAATGAGTCAATAGAGTTGGATGCCCTACTGTCATTGATGAGCTTCACCGCCCTCCTTTGTACACGGTCCAGAAGGTTCAAAATAGACTTTGAAACCCCTGCCCATATATGGGAGTTGTATTCCATCTTCGGTCGGATATAGGTGGTATAGATAGTAAGGAGATCGGATGAAGTGAAGTAAGTCTTGCACCGTTTTAAAAAACCTAAACACTTGAATGCTTTTTTCGACACTTTAAAAACGTGTTTATTCAAGCGGACATCGCACTGTATTCTCATGCCCAGAACATCAAGAGTATCCGATTCCTCAATATCAATGCCACCCATTAATACAGATGACATAGTTGGTCCCACGGCCCGTCTGTGGGTCAACATACAACATTGGGTCTTGCGTGCATTAAATTCGACCCTATTCGCCTGACCCCACTCAGAGATTGTAGCTAGGTCCTGCTTAAGAGTGTCATTCATATTTTGCCTTTTGCCCCTAATCTCAACAAGGCTTGCCTATGATCAAAGGAATATGAATGACAAATGATGCTGTCATCTGCACTACTACTATTAATATGATAACCACTATGAGATAACATAGAATTTATAACTAAGGTTACTTATTATAAGTGTATTCGTATGGGAGCTGTAGTCAAATATGGACCGATTCTTATAAAATTTGTTCTGTTGATTAAGGTTGCAACAAGATATTTTTGGACCTAATTAAACCAAAATCTGTATAAAACAACATGGTAAAAAGTCCGTAAAGAAGTGTTCATATGGGCTATGAAAAGTAGAGAAACACTATTCACCATTTCGAATAGCCGTCGACCTTGTGAAATAAGCCCATGTGCCAAATTTGGTAGACTTATTACCATAATTGCGACCTGTACTTAGCGCACAAGGTTAACTTGGGCAGACAACCCGCCAGCCTGATAGATCGATTCTGAATATGATTTTGAGTCAATCGGTATACTAAAAGGTGGGTCGAGAACTTTTATTTATAATTGTATACATTTGCACAAACACAAAATATCCGAGCCTGAATTTTTTTTGAAATTTTTAATCATTTTCATAAGTGCTAGTAATTTTTGTCTCGATTTTTAAGCGTGCTTTGATTAATCAGTTTTTAATAACCAAACGTACTCAAAAAAGACATATACCGATTATTTCTTAAAAAAAGATCTTCAAAATACTAGGACGGGTATATCCTCTTCACGTACAGTAGTGTGGGTATAAAGAGTAAGAATGTTGTGCTAGAGTGGCTCAGGCGCCTCGAACTTTTTGCTTATGTATAAAAAGATTTCAAACTAACATTTTTGTTTAGAAATATAATTTTTTTAAGGAATCCAACACAAACATTTGTAAACTAATTTAAATATATTAGTTTTTCTAATAGTTTGTTGCAATATTTTAATTATTTATTATTATATAAATAACATTTCCGGTTTTACTTTGTTATCTTGTTAAAAGCCGAAATTCTCTCCCATACACCGAAAACAAGAAGAAGATATCATTCTCTATAAATGGCTAAAGTTGCCATACCTATTCACAATATTTCACTATTTTAAATTAGCCTCACCTAAATTCAGGGCCCAGAACGTCGCAGTCGTGATCGAGTGACTTTGATCGAAATTTTAATTTTTGGAATCGTCCCATTCGTTATCGAAAATCTTCTATCGAAATTTGAGATTATGTAATTCGGTAACGAGTAGTCGATCGAATGCACTTACTCGAAATGTCATTCCATCGGTTAAGAGCCTTTGTAAAACATTTAATTGTTTTTTTTCAAACAATTTACACACTTTTTGAGGAAAATTATTAGATTTCTTCAACAAATAGCTAAAAATGTAAGTATAGAACTTTTTTCAGCAATAAGAAAAAAAAATAATAACATTTAGTTTTGCAATTTTTTGGAAATTTTAGTAATGTTTGCGTTAGAAGCGATTTTTGTATTGTAAGTTTTTTGATTCCTTACAGCTTTAACGATTTTTAATATATAGTAGACTTTGCTATTATGCCGATATTAAAATTTTTTTTTGCGAATTTCCCCTAATTTAGCAATTTTTACAGAATTTTTTTCATTCCGTATACTTTTATGGACTTTTAATCAATTATTCGAATTATTGAAAATTTTCGCGAATTTTTGTAAATTTTTTTTTTTTGTTAATTGTTGAAATTTTGTTTTTTTAACCGATTTAGCGATTTCAAATAAATTTTAGGGTTTGTTACCGAGTTTGCAATTATTCGCGAATTTTAGCCATGCTCGCAATATCAGCGACTTTTTCGGTAAGTTTTCTGATTCATTACAGCTTTAACAATTTTTAATAAATACTAGACTTTGCTTTCATGCAGCTGTTTGCAATTTTTTGCGAATTAGCCGAAGTCACTATTAACACTATTGACTTATATACAAGCATAAAATCTATTACATTTTTTAAACAAATTTCGATTCGAAAGCTTTCGAATGCCGCAATCCCGTTTTTGATACGTGACGAAGTTTTATTCGATACGAAAGTTCAATCGATCACGTGTGCGACGATTTGGGCCCAGTTTTGCTCAGCCAGAATTACTCAATTTTAATGAGGGTAAGAGAGACATATTCTGTTGCTCTCTTTCTTTTGAGTAAACCAGATTTACTTTGTTAACTACTTTGTTATGTTCACGGATATAAAAATGTGATGGTGTTAGTGAAAAAGTGTGAGTGTATTGAGTTTTTCGAACTTGCACTTTCACTTGCAAGTGTAAGCCCTAGGTAAATAAGAGCGACACGCGTTTTGTTTATGCCAAAAGTACCTATTTTCATACAGTATATACGAAACAAACAGTAAGATCAACACCACTCGGCTGGAAAACTTATTTGACTGATCTCTATGTCGGTTTGTTTTAATGCTTGTTTAGGTAGTTTATTTAGTTGTAATGCAAAAAAAAATAACATTCAAAATTTAATTGTGTGTTTAAAGAACTCAAAAAAAAATATAATATCGCCGATATCTGAATATCAGCAAACCTTTAATATCGCATTTATTTCGCCATTCGTTACTTCCCTACTCATAGCATAATTTTTTTTTTTTTTTTGCAATATTATTTATTGAGTCTTCATATATTAAATATGAACTAACAATTCTTAAGCGATTGTGGCCGCTATCATATACAATATTTCGAGCTAGTGGGTTCGGATGCAGTTCGAGCCTTTTTAAGTATTTTACTGCATATTTCGTAATCATAGTTTTTACTAAAGGAACATTAAGATCCTGGTGAATATTTGAATTTTTAAGAAGAAGTTTATTTTGGCGCCTTTGAATTTTTTCAATATTAGAAGCCGGGGCAGTGCCCCATAACAGAATACCGTAGCACCAGATAGGCTTTAAAATAGAGTTGTAAAGTAGGAGTTTGCAGTCAGGCCTTAGAAGAGAGTTTCTTCCAATAAGCCAATGAATTTGTATGGCTTTTAGTTTCATTTGAGTTAATTTTGCCTCTATATGGCCTTTCCACGTCAAACGGCGATCTTAATGTATACCGAGACATTTTAAATGCGAATTTATTATTTGATTATTGATTTCAATAGGGGGGCAAGATTGCCGACGCAAGGTGAATGTTATATGTACGCATTTCTGCTCATTGACTTTTATCCTCCATTGTTTTAACCATATTTCTAGTTGAAATATATGATCCTGTAAGTAACGTGATGCTTCATGACGGTTTTTGCGCTCACTTAGAAAAGCTGTGTCGTCCGCAAATGCCGAAGTTTATGTGTAGTTGTTTGTTGGCATGTCCGAAGTATAAATTAAGTATAATAGGGGGCCCAGAATGCTGCCTTGTGGGACTCCTGCACCAATTGGCTGAGGTGAACTAAAGAATTTTCCTTCTTTTATAATAAATTGACGACCGACTAAGTAGCTTTCTAGCAACTTGTGTGTGTTGTGTTTGCTGGTAAATTTTGCTTCAATTTATGTAATAAGCCTTCATGCCAGACTTTATCAAAAGCTTGAGAAACATCGATGAAGAGAGCGGAACAATATTTTCTTTCTTCAAAGGCTTTTCTTATGGGGTTTACTATACGTTGGGTTTGTTCAATTGTGCTGTGTTCTCTTCTAAAGCCGAATTGGTGGTTAGGTATACATCTATTTTCACTTAAAATTGGAGTTAATTTTGACACTAACAGCCTCTCAAACAGCTTTGATATATTAGAAAGTATGCTTATAGGCCTATATGACTCAACTTTTGTGTGATCCTTTCCTGGTTTAGGTATCATGGTGACTAAGGAAACCTTCCACTTTTGAGGATAGTATTGAAGACGTAAGATAGCATTGCAAATTCAAAGAATAATTTTCTTTGTTGTGCTGGGTAGCTCCAAAAGCATTTTGTTGCTGATCTTATCAAAACCAGGGGTTTTTTTGGGGTTTGATTCACAAACAGCCTTTTCGATGTCTCTTATCTCAAATCTTAGGGGAACAGCTGCTCTAGCAGGAACAGGTGGTAACTCGACCGCAGTATCGTGGGATATATTTGGGGTAAAACGTTGTTCAAACGATTTTTAAAAAAAATTATTTAAATTCTATGAAATATAACTTCGGGCGTAATCCGAAATCGTTTTATAAATTTGTCAGCTCTAAGAAGAAAACAACTGGCTTCCCTTCGTCCATGAAGTACCAACATATGGAATCCAGTGATAATGGCACCATAAGTAATTGGTTTGCCGATTTTTTCTCTTCAACTTATTCGAATGCCTTTTATGACGAATCAGTTAATTATCCTTTCAAGATAAACGCGAACCAAGCAACTCACATTCCATTTATTGATATCGAAATTCTCATTCAATTCTGGTCCTGATAACATTCCAAGTAACATTTTAATTAACTGTGCTGACGGTATTGTTATCCCTCTAGCAATTTTATTTCATGTATCGATCAAGCATGGTCACTTTCCGTACTTATGGAAGAACTCAATTATTATACCTTTGTTTAAATCGGGAAATAAAACCGATGTTGAAAATTACCGTGGTATTGCAAAATTGAGTATTATACCGAAACTTTTCGAAAAAATTATCACCGAAATCCTTTGTTACCAAGTATCTAATTTGATTTCACCTTACCGGCATGGGTTTCAGAAAAGATGTTCTACTACAACTAATCTTCTTCATCTTACAACTGTCATATATCGAGGATTTATACAACAAATCAAAACTGATGTGATATACACCGATTTTTCCAAGGCTTTTGATAAAGTTAACCATAGACTTTTGAAAGTTAAACTTAACTTATTCGGTTTTACTGATAAGTATAAAATGGATATATTCATACCTAAGCAACAGAACACAAACGATTTGCTTTAATAACACAATTTCTAGAAGCATAGAAGTTCTGTCTGGTGTACCTCAGGGAAGCCACCTTGGGCCTCTTCTTTTTACATTGTTTATTACTGACCTACCTGAGGTGATTAATTCATCCAATATTCTGATGTATGCGGATGACGTGAAAGTTTTTCTTAGCTATCGTCAAATATCTGAACAACAACTTCTTCAAAATGACTTGAATTCTTTTTACACGTGGTACAATGTAAGTCTTATGCAACTTAATCTAAAAAATGTAAATACATGCGTTTTGTTAGAAAGAGTCCAATACCTGCATGCTACTTTTTTGATAGGTATCAGATGGAGTCGGTGGATAATTTCTTAGATCTTGGAATTCTGCTTGACTCAAAACTAAATTTCATCGCACATATAACAATGACAGCTAATAAAGGCAGAGGCATGATCGATTTTGTAAAACGTTGGGCTAAAGAGTTCAAGGATCCATATGTTACGAAAATTCTGTATACTTCCCTTGTACGACCTGTATTGGAGTATGGATCTGTAATATGGGACCCTATATAAGTTAAGGAGTTTCGAACTCGTAAATGAAACGATTTTTTGCTGGCTGCTACCAATTAACTCTAAATTGTTTATTATTTTTTCTCAGTTTTTATACAATTGGGGTATTCACAAGGTAGTCATAACGTTGTAAAGTCATATGTCTTATAATAATTACAAGAAATAAATATAACAGCTGTGGGCAACCGCTTACAATTTATGTTTCCACTGTACAGTTATGACGTATCAATGAGCACAGCTTTAAAATTTTTATTTGGTTTAAAACACAACAACATTTGTTTTAAACAATTGTAAATTTATTATTTAGGACATTATGACGATATGACTTGATAGCACACCTTGTGAATCCCCCAAATATTTTCACAATAATTGACTTTATTCGTAAAAACACGTTTATTGGAGCTTCACAATGTGGTATGAGTTGCCTACTATCTTCCTCGGCACTATGTTGAGAATTATCATCTGATGAGGATAGTTCATTGAGTTCAGGTGGTAACCTAGAAAGAGCATCGGCGACCACGTTTGTTTTTCCAGGTTTATAAATAAGTTTGTAATTATATAGACTAGCTTTCCAGCGTTTAAGTTTTGCAATATTATTGGCATTGCTTAGCGCGAATGTTAATGGCTGGTGATCGGTTAGTATTTTAATTTCTTTAGCCCCGTAGAGGTAAGTGCGAAGTTTGTCAAGAGACCATATTATTGCCAACATTTCTTTTTTAATGGTGGAATAGTTTTCCTCCGTTTTATTAAGGGACCTTGAGAGGTAAGTAATCGGTCGATCTTTGCCGAGTTCCCCTTGCGACAAGACGGCTCCTATAGCATAATTCGAGGCATCTGTCGTGAGGATGAATGCTTTTCCGAAATCTGGGAAATTAAGAATTTCTGATGATACAAGAAGTTCTTTTAGATTATTGAATTATTTAAACACTTCTTCGTTAAATGTTATAGCAATTTTTTAGACTGATTAGCTTTAATTTGGGCGTTTAATCCCCTTGTTTAGTTTGTTAAAGGTTAAGCTACAGCAGCAAAATCTTTTATGAACCTTCTGTAGTATGATGCTAATCCGAGAAAACTTTTTAAGTCCTTCAAATTTTTTGGTGGTTGGATATGTTGGATTGCAGCAATCTTAGCAGGGTCTGGCTGTATACCGTCTTGTGACACAACGTGTCCTAAAAATTTTACGCTTGATTTGAGAAATTTTGATTTTTCTAAATTTATTTTTAGATTTGCAGCACTTAATAAAGAAAAGGCAACCTTAAAAATTCAAACTTTCCGTTATTAGTCGAGAAGGCTGTTTTCTCTATATCCTTATCTTTCATTCTGATTTGGTGAAAGCCAGATATCAAATCGAGAGTAGTAAAGTACTTACATTCCCCTAGATTAGACAGTGTACTATTAATATCGGGGATTGGATATGCGTCGGAAATGGTTACCGCGTTTAACCGTTTAAAATATACAACCACCCTGTATTGTCTCTCAGCGTTTGGTTTTTTTTCTCAAAACCCACAGTGGAGAATTGTATGGGCTTTTTGATGGTCTTATTATGCCATCTTCTAGCATTTGGTGTATTTGCTTTTCTATTTCATCTCTAAGGTGGCTTGGGTTAGGGTATTGGTTGGAATAAGTAGGCTCATCTGTTGAAGTTTTTATTTTGCCTCGGAGGGATGTTTCAATTAATCCGCTATCGGAGAGTGGACCAAATAGTGTATTGTATTTATCTACCAGATTTTGGACAGTTCTCCTAAAATTTCGTGTTGCCTCAATATTATTTACTTGTTTTGATATTCTGGCCTTAAGATCAATTCTAATGCCGTTTTTTAAATGTAGCATGTTATTTTTCCGGTCAATTATAGCCTCGAGTTCTCTAAGAGTGTCGTCGCCTATGATACCATCAAATGAACGGAGTCCCGGGAGGACAAAGAAGTTAAAGTAGTTTTCTTTATTTAAGCTTTTAAAGAATCTGCCACGAATTTTATGTGTAATGAGAACTTCGCCGGCGGCTGAAATGTGAATTTACTGGCTTAGAGTTAAATTATATAGTTTCGGAAATAAAATTCTTATTGGCACCTGTGTCTATCAAAAATTTCAAGATTTTATTATTCTTTAGGCGTAATTCTAGGTATGGTACGCTAGAGAGGCCTCCGTCATAAAATTTAGTTCATCTTGTTCATATTCTAATTGCGACTCATCATTTTCTTGAAATTCTGTGTATTGGGTGTCATGATCTCGGACTGGATCTTGTTCGTACGTTTCCACAGTCTCGGTGTTGAAAATGCGTTGTTGTTTTCGAGGAATATTAGAGGAATTATTGTCTGAGAGGAGATTTTGAAGGTCTGTTCATGTAATTGATACGGTGTGATTTCATCGAAGGATCAATTTCCATTGGTACAGGTGGTTTCGGTTGAGAAGGCCTAGGTGGTGGGGTATTTTGTGTATATTGTCGGTCCTAACTGTATGGAGTGGCTGCATTATAAATTCGGATTTGCTCACCAGTGTTTAAATTCTTGTATGGCGTATTAGGTTTATAATGGTTTCCTGGATTGTACATTTGATTAATTGGTTAAGTAATCGTATTATATTTATTATTGCGTGGGTGAATAGAATTGTTTCTGAAGTTCAGGTTCTGAAATTCGAGACAAGAGGTATAGGCTTCGGGAAGTGTTCCAGGCTTCTGAATTGCTAACATTTTGAAAACGTCGCCGTGAATTCCGCGGACGAATACGTCTAAGGCCCTATTCCTATAACTTGATATTAAAGCGTCTACGGTCTCTGTTGAATAGTTGTCCGTTTTCACCTTGTTTATAATCAATGATAATGATGGTTTATCTTTGCATAGAATTCGTCTATGGTATTATTGGTATTATTGCATAATGTAAAGATAAGCAGTTTTTAATTTTGTCCCAGCTTTCGTCGAAAATATTGTACGAGATTAAGGCTGTATCAGCGGGTCCTCTTACTTTTTGTCTTACGTGCTGTAAGATAGCCCTGTATATTGGCTTATGTTTGACTATCTCGTAGCCCTTTAATATGGCTTCCACATTGTGGATCCACGAAATATATTGAACAGGGTTTCCGTCGAAAACTTGAAGATCCCTCACGCAGTCTGGGAGTTTCCTAATATCTTGTAGGTCTGTTTCAGTTCGTGGGACGGGGAGTGTCAGTTGATCAGGCTGTGGTCGACAAATTGTCTTTTCTATGTCTGTCATCCTATTATTAAGAATCTTAACCTGTTCGATCTGGACATTAAGAGCTCCAGTCATTTGGGTTTAGGCCTCTCTTATTTGATCCATTTCGAATTGTGTATTTTGTGTGGCAATTGTGTTTTTGTTTGTTTTGTCATGATTAGTTTTAAAAGGTCTTTATTAAAAAAAAAATTTTACGTTTTTCGTGTAAAAATAATATAATAAGTATTTATAAGTTTCCTTACTTAACAGTTTTTGTTTTTTTTTATAAAAAATTTACGTTTTTATAAGTTTTCTTGCTTAACGGGTTTTTGTTTTATAATTTTTATAAAAATTTCACGTTTTTCCGTATAAAAATAATAAGGAATATGAAATATTTATAAATTTTAATTTTTTAGCAATTTTAGTTTTTTCCTTTTTTATGTAAATTCTTTCTATTTTTTTATATAATATAATAAAAGTTTTTAGCTTACAGTAGTATGAAGATCAGCATTCTGGTGGACGGTCCGTGGAATCCTTTTCGATGGTTGTCTACTCGGGTACGGGGTGTCGTCACGATCGATGTGATATCCTCTTTTTCTTTATCGTTGGTGTGCTTCCCACTACCACGTTCTTGAGAAGTTAAAAGTATTAATTTAGCCGTCACGGATTTTATATTTCCGATTTATGTTGTGCGTTTTTTGCGTAGTAACTAGTGAATCCTTTTTTTTAAAGGATTTGCAGGTTTACCACTTTTTCCGTTTTTATTGTTCGATTTTGTGGATCACTAGAATTTTATCCACTAGAATTCACTTTTGATTTTTTTCCTAGAATTCACTTTTAATTTTTTTACTAGAATTCACTTTAAATTTTTTCCTAGAATTCACTTTTAATTTTTTTACTTGAATTCACTTTTAATTTTTTTACCTCGGACTTTTGATTGCTCGGGCGCCAGTTAAGGAGTTTCGAACTCGGAAATGAAACGACTTTTTGTTGGCTGCTACCAATTAACTCTAAATTGTTTATTATTTTTTCTCAGTTTTTGTACAATAATTGACTTTATTCGTAAAAGTGCTTATTGATAATTCTTATGGCTAACCTAATTACAAAATTTATTATTGTGCTGAGTACAATTTATTTAGTTTACATGATTGCGCAATATTTGGCTTTGCTTATGCGGAATTGACCTAATTACATTTGTTTCTTAAAAGGTAAATGTTCTGTTGAATTAAAGTGTGTCAGCTTAAAATAATTAGTGTGCCGGTTTACTGTTGTTAATGTGGTTTTTGCTATTTAGTAGGTGTATTTCCTACTTATGTGAACTTGTTCACTTGAATTGTAATAACTTATATAATTAATATTCCGACCAAATCGAATCTGTTCAAAAACAGTTTCTGAATTTTTGTCTGCGTGGGTTGAACTTTAACCAATGGAATATGCCGTGTTATTCTGCAAGACTAGCCCTCATCAAGCTGCCAACTCTAAAGAGCCGTAGAACTGTGATGAACATCTCGTTTATTTTTAACATAATTGTTGGCGACGTATGCTCTAATCAACAATATAACATTTAATGTTCCTCAACGCCCATCACGTCATTTAGTTCCTTCATCAGCTAATTATGCTAATAGTGATCCGTTAAGAAGGATGTGTATTGAGTTCAACAAGTTTTATAAATTTATTGACTATTCTTCTAGTCTAAATGATATTAAAACTAAATTATTAATCCATTTAAACACATAATTTTTGTAATTTTTATTTCACATTTGTATATATTTTGTAAAATTAATTTGTATTTAATTATGAAGTCTGTAAGGATTTGTAACCGGCCTGTGCAAAGGTTGACTACTTATATTCGTCAGAGATTATACTGAACATTGTAAGTGTTAGGGTCGGAACCCGAAGATAAAAAAAAACGTAAATCTCGAATACGATACTGTTTTTATTTTGTTCTCATATAATTGACACTTATTAGTTCAGGTTTTTGCAGGAAGCTTTCGCACGTTCTAGCTGAGCTAACTTGTTCGGTAGTATTGGGCGGGGATCTTGTTCCTGTGTCTTACCTAGCCTGTGCCTTACAAATAAAAAAATAACGTGCGAATAATAAGCCCTTATTATTTACTACACCAATACTTCTCAACTTTACTACAAGATAGCTTAGATGTTACAGCCTTGAACCTCTATACCCACCCATCCTAGGTTTTTTCGTAGGTTGAAATTCTATTAATGAAAAAACCCCAAACACACTTACTTTTACCAAAGACCGTTACAGTTCTACCGCCAAGAGAAATTAGTTCATGTTTAAATCCAAACAAATATGTATATTTTCAAATTTAATTCAGTTTACTTGTAAATACAAACTCATAATAATACCCTATCTAAATGGTTCTTATAATATACTTGACTCAAAACGGGTTAATATTATCAAAATACAAAAAAATATATAATAATTTTTGTGAGCATCAACAAAGCTTTTACGGGTTGGTTATTACTTGATTACGATTGTTCTCAAATGTAAACAAAAAAAAAATCCATCGTATTTACCACCATAAGAACTTTGTTAATCAATTTAGATACATATGTAATGTTTAATGTTCACACAAGAATAAAAAAATTGTTTTTCTTAAATAATTTTTAGAGAATTAACAAAGCTTTTACCGGTTTAATTGCTCTCAATTACGATTGAACTCAAATAAACAAAATCCATCATATTTACCACAATAAAAACTTTGTTAATAAATTTAAATATGTAATGTTTAATGTTTGCACAAAAAAACTTGTTTTTCTTAAATAATTTTTAGAGAATTAACAAAGCTTTTACCGGTTTAATTGCACTCAATTACGATTGAACTCAAATAAACAAAATCCATCATATTTACCACAATAAAAACTTTGTTAATAAATTTAAATATGTAATGTTTAATGTTTGCACAAAAAAATAATTTTTAGAGAATTAACAGAGCTTTTACTGGTTTCATGGCACTAAATTACGATTGTACTCAAATAAAGAAAAACAAAAATTCACTGGTATTTACAACAATAAAAACTCTGTTAAGGAATTAAAATAATATCAAGCAGATATAAGAGGTAACCTAATGATAATAATTAAAACAAATGAACTTACATAAAGCTTTATCCAACGCTGCATGTAGAAGGCCTCCTGCATACTTGTTGTGATTTGGGAAGATCTATAAAGTTTGGTTGAGTTTTTTTTTTCTTTTCTTTCTGTTAAGTAAATTTGTTTAAATAAATTAGGGGTAACCGTACAATTTGGAGTTTAGGGTAATGTTATAGGGAATTCTTAAGGTAAAAAAAAATTAAAAAAAAAAAAAAATTACTTTTTTTTTTCCTTTTGTAATGTTTAAGATAATTAGTGCAATATTAGAAAATAAATAGATTCGAATAATTTAAATGGTTTTATTGCGGAAGAATCAAAAATTAAGATATTAACAAACGGTGGGATAGTGCAATTTAAAATTTTAGATACCGGTTTGATTCCAAAACTGTGTAATTAGTAATAAGTAAGACAAGAGAATGATCGACTGGGATTAGTGTTTGAGAGAGGTTAGTGTTTGTTTCGGGAATAAATCTGGTAATAAAACGAATGTTAAAGGTATATTTGACTTTTGGGAATCATTTAGTTCAGTTAGTTAGTCGAATTAGCAGAGAATTAGGAAGTAAACATGATAACAAAAATAGTGGTTTAAACGTAGAACTATGATCTTAAATTATTTCACAACTAGTTTTTGTTTTCGATGTAGATGGTAATCATCATGGTGCCCTGGCCGATATTCGGTGAAATTCTATTTGTAGAAAATAAGTATTCCTTGGTAATTCCGAAATATTTCCGCCAATGGTCACGTGAATCTGCGTTGTGAAAGGTTTATTCTCTGGAGTAGGGGATAGTATGCAAACGGACACGAATGTTAAATAATTGGCCGGAGTCTCACAATGTAGGTAGAGTGAGAAATCTCCCTGCAGGCACAAATTTTAAGTTTCCTTAGGCTTCAAATAAGAATTACACGTGGTGAAGTTTAGTCGGAGTAAAACAGATAACCCCTTAACTTGAAAAGATGGTTTCACAGAGTTACGTAACGTTGTACCGAAATACACGTGGGGTTTTCTAAGTTGTACCGAGATCCCACGATACCGGTAGGTAATGGGGACGAATATCAAAACGTGTTGGTCATCCGGATAATGGAATATCGTCTAAATTGATAGGATAGTTAGTTACAGGAGTTCGGAATCGTACTTCAGAAAAAAACCTTACCTTTTTTTCTAATTTCCTTTAGACACAAACAGAATATTTTGGCACCGTCTGAACGACAATAATTCTTGTAATTTTTCTTTTTGATCCGATATTTAAAGTTTAGAGGGTGTCAATAAATTAAAAATGTTTAAAAAAAATTATACTCGAATTTTACACTACCATTTAGAATTATTTAAAGAAAAAAATTTACTTCCACACATTCTAGAACCGCAGCCAAAATTGAAAAGACTCAAGATTGTTACTTTTCAAATCATTACACCTATCAAAATTCTTGCTCTTTCCCTCTACAACAAAAGTTTACGTAGAGCTTTCAGAACCGCAAATGAGTATATTTGTCACTCTCAATCGGTTTAGTAAAAAGTCATGTATTTTTAATACATGAAACATACATGAGATAATACCAACGAGTAAACGAAATTTAAAGAAAAATGACATTAGCAATAAGTGCTGATCAGTGCGTACTCTGTCAGTGGTGAGACTTTTAAATTAACTTGAAGTACTTTTGGGGCTGACAGTAAACTTCTTCCGAAGATACGGCCAGTATTACATTTTCTATTATTCTGCCGGTAAACGAATATTCGTTTAAATTGCATTCTTAAAAAGGTTCAAATATTAAACAAAATCATAGATTTAAAGGTTTCCGAAAATTTGTGTTTGGTCAGAGGAAGATGTTATGTTGCAAAATTATGCGTTACAAAACAGGTTTTATGGACTTATTCCCAATAAGTACAAAAAGCTGAAGTTAAACTTTTATATCCTTTGCGTGAAATTTTCCAATGTTTCTGCCTGTCATATCTTCCAGTTCATAATAGCAGGTTCCATGTTTCTTTATTACCCTAGCCTTCTCAAACTGATTCCCAAGGTTACTATTAAAGTGGTCGATCGCCTTTGATTTTGCGAAATTTCGTCGGAAGACGATTTGTCCTAGTTCGAAATTCACTTGCCTAGATCTAAGGTTATAGGTTTTTACATTCCTCTCATATGATTTGCGAATTTTGTCCTGAGCTTTTTGTCTAATAAGTTCCAATTTTTCATCTTCCCTCAGATCCGTGCAGGGAGTTTCTAATAAATTTACATTTCTAAGAAGCGAGTAGGATTTTCCGTTCGTAAGCATATTCTGACCAAAAAGAAGGAAGTAAGGCGAAAACCCAGTACTGGCATGAATTGAGCTACGTAAAGCACAGCTAATTGCTGATAACTTTTCGTCCCAGTTCTTTTGCGATGGTTTAACGTATGCCCTTATGGCCGCCAAGACCGACCTATTCACTCTCTCACTAGCGTTTGCCTGCGGCGAATAAATAGCAGTTAGGTTATGAAAAATTCCATATGAACGAAGAAAATCTTTAAATAGATTCGATTTGAACTGAACGCCGTTATCAGTTGTAATTGTTTCCGGTACACCGAAAATATGGAAAACGCGCTTTTCAAGAAATTCAATAATTACGTTGGAAGTAAACTTCCGAATGGGTTCCAGAAAGTGAAATTTAGAAAGATGGTCTAAAACTATTATAATGCCCGTGTTTCCGGAAGACGAACGTGGATATGGGCCTAATAAGTCTAAATACAATTTCTGAAAAACTCTAACAGAACTAGCTTGCTGACCCATAGGAGGTCTTAAGCATTTGTTCGAGGCTTTTGTCTGTTTGCAGACTTCACAGGATGATACGTAATCCGAAACCTGCTTTGCCATTTTCGGCCAAAAATAAAAAATTTTCAACCTATGTAGTGTTTTGCCCACACCACCATGAGCACATAAAGGGTGATCATGGGCTCTTTGGATTAAGTCCTGGGTCAAAGCCAAGGGAACCCATAATTTCCATGACATTTCCTCCTGTAATTGTTCCCCTGACGCGTGTTCGCAACGCTTATATATCAGATTATCAACTAATCTGATATCGGGAAGATATTTTTCCCTACTCTTTAGTTTTTCAAATAAGGATACATATTCAGCGGACAAAAATTCACTAGATTCCAGATCAATTTCTATAGAGTTTTCCAATTCAGATACATATATTTCCTCCATATTTCTACAATTTAATTCCTCGTGGTTTTCCGAATACATTCTAGAAAGAGAGTCAGGTACGATATTCCTGCTTCCTTTACGATGACGTATGGTAAAATTAAAACCTTGCAATTTAAGTGCCCACCTTGCTAGTCTCCCGTGCAGGTCCGTTTGATTCATGAGCCATTTAAGAGAGGCATGATCCGTTATTATTTCAAACTCATGGCCCTCTATATAGGCTCTAAACTTCTTTACAGCCATAACAGCTGCAAGGCACTCTTGTTCCGAAACGGAATAATTCCTCTGAGCCGAGGTTAGCTTATGACTCATGAATGCGATTGGTAATTCGTCATTGTCGTCATTTCTCTGTGCGAGAACTGCCCCAATCCCATATTTGCTTGCATCGCATTGTATCGAAAACGGACGGGAAAAATCTGGATTATGCAAAACTGGTGCGGAGCAAAGGGAGTATTTTAAGTTTTCAAAAGAAATTTTTGCTTCTTCGGACCAAGCGAATTTTTTATTTTTCTGCAACATGTTGGTCAAAGGAGTTGTCACCGTTGCAAAGTTACGGACAAACCGTCGATACCACCCACACATACCTAAAAATCTTCTTAATTGGCGGACGGACGTTGGTAACGGAAAGTCTCGGATAGCCTGTACTTTGTCCGGATCTGTTTTAATTGTACCATATCCTATAATATGACCTAAATATTTAACATGTTTGAGAACAAACTTTCTTTTCCCTATATTTATAGTTAAATTGGCCTTCCTCATGCAGAGAGCAATCTCATGAAGCAACAATATATGTTCATCGAATGTTTCGGTAATAAGAAGCAGATCATCCAGATATATAAAAACCTTGGTCCGTAAATGCGCAGGTACAACCTTGTCCATAAGCCGGGACATGGTTTGAGGAGCATTGCATAAACCAAACGGCATAGTAACAAACTGGTATAAGGGACGCCCTGGCACGGTGAAAGCTGTCTTTTCCTTTGACCTTTCATCTAATGGAATTTGCCAGAAGGCATGCTTAAGGTCAAGACTCGTAATGAATCTGGCCTTAGGGAGCCTACTTAAGATTCCATCGATCAAAGGCAAAGGATAGGCATCCTTCACCGAGACACTATTAACTTTTCGGGCGTCAAGGCACAATCTTACCTTACCCGGTTTGCGCACTAATGCCACCGGTGACGACCAAGGACTTTGCGACTCTTCTATTACCCCAAGCTTGAGCATACGATCTACTTCCTCGAATAATAATCGCTCAATCGCAGGAGAAACTGCGAAATGTCTTTGCTTGATGGGTTTACTATCTGCCGTGTCAATAACATGGTATACCAGGGTTGTCCTTCCAAGACCCTCCTTGGAAAATGACGGGAAGGCATTAATAGCTATCTCTAACCTAGTCCTCTGATCACTATCCAGAATGTGTACATGGTCATCGGCATCTATATCATTCAGACTTACATCTACCCTGTAAGACGCATTTTCGGAAAACAGGTCCTTGGCCAAACCAAAAGCCCTGACAAAATCAACACCTAGATACAAGTTTTGGGTCAAGTTAGGTATAATTAAAAAGTTTATAGGTTTGGAAACACCCCTAAAAGTTACGACGGCTGTCACACTACCTACTGTAGGGTGATTCGTTCCATCAGCGGTCCTTAAAATTAGCCGAAACTTTTTATATGGATATTTATCCTCCTCTAAAAAACGTTTGGCATACTCCGATGAAAAACACGAAACAGTGGCACCAGTATCAATCATGCCGACTAAATTCTCATTAAAAATCTCCACAGTTGTGAAAGGTCTTATGTCATTATCATTATTGCCAGATAGAATGGCAGAACAAATATATTTACGATTTCTCACAATATTCTTCCAAAAATTTCTAAGCCTTTTAGTACTCCTTCTACTTTTGTTCTTATTATCCGTTTCAACTATTTCCTCACAAAAAATTCTCCTTCTAGCTTCTCTATACTCCTGCAATCTTACGTGATACGGTTTAACAGGTCCGGCAATAAATTTCCCTATCATAAATTTCCTATCATCTTCATGCTTGTCGGTGGCAATAAATCGATAATCTTCTGTAAAATCCGTTTGACACGCAGTCGCAGTTACATTTGAGTTGACTTGGATACTAACTGTTTTGGTGTCAAACTGGGTTGGTAGTTTTTTGAATATTTGTTGCATTTCAAACAGTTTGGTTTAAAGACATTAGGCTTTCCACAACCATAACAAAATATTTTTCGTTCAGACAGACAATCTTCGAAACGGTGGCCCTTTTGGGAACAGTTCCAGCAAGACAAATCTTTTATCTCCTCTATTCCTATATTATCATCTAGAAATTCTGTTTCCAATTCGGACACAACTTTGCGGGGAACAAAAATTTTATTACTTTTGCACTTATTGATTTCTTCTTCTAAAATCTCATGTTTTCTAACATATTCTCTAAGTTGCGAAATAGAATTGATATCTAAATACAAAAGTTCCTTACGGACATCTGGTCTTAAGTTTCTCTTCAAAATTTCGATTAGTTCAAAATTACTAATTGGTTGTTGTAAGCCATCAGATATCCGCAAAAGAGCATCATAAAATAAGTCAAATTTCTCACCATTCCTTTGTTTTCTATTTCTAATTTGTTCTTTTAAATCATAGTCTGTTCTGCTGTCACGAAACTCATTCCTAAGCTCATCACACAATATGGTCCAATCTAATCTGGTGGTATTTCGGTGAAACCGCCAAAACCAGTCTATTGCCTTTCCGCAAAATAACAAATGAACATGTTTGCATAACAAATCAAAATCTCCCCGTAGGCCCTGATTGGTAAGAGCTTGCACTCGATAAATAAAATTGTCAACAGACAAACCATCTTCTTCCCGTCCACTAAATTTCAAATGCCAACCAGAAATTATTTGAGATACCCTATCTGTAGTGAGATCAAAATTACGATATACATTGGTGTTTCCCAAGTTTGGTCTACTATTATCAGGGTTTGTTCTATTACCGAGATTTGAGTTTAAATTCAGAGATTCCAACTGACTTCTCACTGCCTCATTTATCAAAATTTGCAGTGCATTATCACTCATATCAGGGGCATCAACATTTTGGTGTACATTCGGGGAATTCTTAGAGGAAATATTAAGTAAGCGATCTATACTCGCCACATCACTATTTCGATTAAGAGCGGGAGTTTTAGTCATTTCAGTTTCCAGCAAATTACGTCTGATACTTGTCATAGTCGTAGTTTTAGGTATCGCACCCTTATTACTAACGTTTGCATTGAAAGAAGTTGGGTGAGAAGTGGCTTGGGTTTCATCCCCTGCCAAAATAGCATGGGGCTTAAAATTAGCTGGTCTACACGCCTTACCGCAAATGGGACACGCTTGAGTCTCCTTAAGGACTTCTACTATGCAGTCCCTATGGAAAATATGACTACAGGGGGTTGCAACAACTAAGTCATCTATTTCGTACTCTCTGGCACAAACGGTGCATTTTTCTTCATTAGTATTCGCCGCCAGAGATGATAAATTCTCATTACTATGTACTAGAGTCATTTTTTTTTTATTCGCATAAACTTTAAAAATAATTTCAATATAAATTAAGTAGAACTGTTATTAAGATCTTTGGTAAAATTGTGTGGTAAACTAAATATATAAAAAAAATAGAAAAATTGAATTTTCGGCTATAAAAAACTTAATAGAAAAATTGGGCCGTAAACTTAGACATAAAAGTGGACAATTGATGCCATATACACACAACTACAAAACAATTGTAATTCCAAAGCTTTTATACCCTAACTAACAAAACAATTTTCAAATTTTGTTTCCTCATGCCTAGAGAATACGCCGAAGGTTTTACTTGCCAAACAGAAATGAATAAAAAAATCCTTTAAGTAGTAATGGATTATAAAGGTTTCCATCTTACCAAATACAATGTATCCTAAAACAACCAAAAAGTATTTTATTCTTGATTTAAAACCAAATAATTGACAAACACAATGCTAATAAAAGCTTCGGACTAATTCTCCAAAAGTATATATGTAAGTGTAATTTTCTTTTAAGACGTGGTGTTTGGTTATTCGTGGGACCACCATAACGGATTTCCCGCAGATGAAATATTTTTGATATTAGCTTTCTGGCCCCACGTTGGGCGCCATTTATTTGTAACCGGCCTGTGCAAAGGTTGACTACTTATATTCGTCAGAGATTATACTGAACATTGTAAGTGTTAGGGTCGGAACCCGAAGATAAAAAAAAAACGTAAATCTCGAATACGATACTGTTTTTATTTTGTTCTCATATAATTGACACTTATTAGTTCAGGTTTTTGCAGGAAGCTTTCGCACGTTCTAGCTGAGCTAACTTGTTCGGTAGTATTGGGCGGGGATCTTGTTCCTGTGTCTTACCTAGCCTGTGCCTTACAAATAAAAAAATAACGTGCGAATAATAAGCCCTTATTATTTACTACACCAATACTTCTCAACTTTACTACAAGATAGCTTAGATGTTACAGCCTTGAACCTCTATACCCACCCATCCTAGGTTTTTTCGTAGGTTGAAATTCTATTAATGAAAAAACCCCAAACACACTTACTTTTACCAAAGACCGTTACAGTTCTACCGCCAAGAGAAATTAGTTCATGTTTAAATCCAAACAAATATGTATATTTTCAAATTTAATTCAGTTTACTTGTAAATACAAACTCATAATAATACCCTATCTAAATGGTTCTTATAATATACTTGACTCAAAACGGGTTAATATTATCAAAATACAAAAAAATATATAATAATTTTTGTGAGCATCAACAAAGCTTTTACGGGTTGGTTATTACTTGATTACGATTGTTCTCAAATGTAAACAAAAAAAAAATCCATCGTATTTACCACCATAAGAACTTTGTTAATCAATTTAGATACATATGTAATGTTTAATGTTCACACAAGAATAAAAAAATTGTTTTTCTTAAATAATTTTTAGAGAATTAACAAAGCTTTTACCGGTTTAATTGCTCTCAATTACGATTGAACTCAAATAAACAAAATCCATCATATTTACCACAATAAAAACTTTGTTAATAAATTTAAATATGTAATGTTTAATGTTTGCACAAAAAAATAATTTTTAGAGAATTAACAGAGCTTTTACTGGTTTCATGGCACTAAATTACGATTGTACTCAAATAAAGAAAAACAAAAATTCACTGGTATTTACAACAATAAAAACTCTGTTAAGGAATTAAAATAATATCAAGCAGATATAAGAGGTAACCTAATGATAATAATTAAAACAAATGAACTTACATAAAGCTTTATCCAACGCTGCATGTAGAAGGCCTCCTGCATACTTGTTGTGATTTGGGAAGATCTATAAAGTTTGGTTGAGTTTTTTTTTTCTTTTCTTTCTGTTAAGTAAATTTGTTTAAATAAATTAGGGGTAACCGTACAATTTGGAGTTTAGGGTAATGTTATAGGGAATTCTTAAGGTAAAAAAAAATTAAAAAAAAAAAAAAATTACTTTTTTTTTTCCTTTTGTAATGTTTAAGATAATTAGTGCAATATTAGAAAATAAATAGATTCGAATAATTTAAATGGTTTTATTGCGGAAGAATCAAAAATTAAGATATTAACAAACGGTGGGATAGTGCAATTTAAAATTTTAGATACCGGTTTGATTCCAAAACTGTGTAATTAGTAATAAGTAAGACAAGAGAATGATCGACTGGGATTAGTGTTTGAGAGAGGTTAGTGTTTGTTTCGGGAATAAATCTGGTAATAAAACGAATGTTAAAGGTATATTTGACTTTTGGGAATCATTTAGTTCAGTTAGTTAGTCGAATTAGCAGAGAATTAGGAAGTAAACATGATAAAAAACAATAGTGGTTTAAACGTAGAACTATGATCTTAAATTATTTCACAACTAGTTTTTGTTTTCGATGTAGATGGTAATCATCATGGTGCCCTGGCCGATATTCGGTGAAATTCTATTTGTAGAAAATAAGTATTCCTTGGTAATTCCGAAATATTTCCGCCAATGGTCACGTGAATCTGCGTTGTGAAAGGTTTATTCTCTGGAGTAGGGGATAGTATGCAAACGGACACGAATGTTAAATAATTGGCCGGAGTCTCACAATGTAGGTAGAGTGAGAAATCTCCCTGCAGGAGTAAAACAGATAACCCCTTAACTTGAAAAGATGGTTTCACAGAGTTACGTAACGTTGTACCGAAATACACGTGGGGTTTTCTAAGTTGTACCGAGATCCCACGAGTAGGTAATGGGGACGAATATCAAAACGTGTTGGTCATCCGGATAATGGAATATCGTCTAAATTGATAGGATAGTTAGTTACAGGAGTTCGGAATCGTACTTCAGAAAAAAACCTTACATTTTTTTCTAATTTCCTTTAGACACAAACAGAATATTTTGGCACCGTCTGAACGACAATAATTCTTGTAATTTTTCTTTTTGATCCGATATTTAAAGTTTAGAGGGTGTCAATAAATTAAAAATGTTTAAAAAAAATTATACTCGGATTTTACACTACCATTTAGAATTATTTAAAGAAAAAAATTTACTTCCACACATTCTAGAACCGCAGCCAAAATTGAAAAGACTCAAGATTGTTACTTTTCAAATCATTACACCTATCAAAATTCTTGCTCTTTCCCTCTACAACAAAAGTTTACGTAGAGCTTTCAGAACCGCAAATGAGTATATTTGTCACTCTCAATCGGTTTAGTAAAAAGTCATGTATTTTTAATACATGAAACATACATGAGATAATACCAACGAGTAAACGAAATTTAAAGAAAAATGACATTAGCAATAAGTGCTGATCAGTGCGTACTCTGTCAGTGGTGAGACTTTTAAATTAACTTGAAGTACTTTTGGGGCTGACAGTAAACTTCTTCCGAAGATACGGCCAGTATTACATTTTCTATTATTCTGCCGGTAAACGAATATTCGTTTAAATTGCATTCTTAAAAAGGTTCAAATATTAAACAAAATCATAGATTTAAAGGTTTCCGAAAATTTGTGTTTGGTCAGAGGAAGATGTTATGTTGCAAAATTATGCGTTACAGATTATATTCCATAGACAAATAAATAAATAAAAAAAAATGATTAACAAACAGATTTCCTTTTTCAATATCATTTCTTGCCCAACTTCCATTCAAGTTTCTTAATGGTGGCTTATGCTTATCCTTAAAAAATAATGACAAAAGAGCGCGAGCTGCTTCTCCACTCACAGCAGTTTTACTAGTGCCGGAAACATGCAAAAAATACTTAAGGTGTTATGATACTTGCTATTTTTTGTATTGGATTTTTTTAGGATTGACTGAATGAAACAACAAATGCGAGAAAGAACAAGAAATACAATTTGATAAAATGTAAACAAAACAAACAATACTGCCCACGTTTTTTCCCCACAAAAAACCGTCATTAAAGTTAAAAATCGCAAAAAGAAAGTTAAAAACCGTTTCTTTCGATCAAAAACTAAAAAAATTGGCAACAGTGCTAACAATTAATCTGGAAAAGTCAATTTTAAGTTAAAAAATTTTATATTTTTTTTTGACAGTCTTAGATTATTTATCGACAACACATGTATATTTGTTTGACATTTCAAGATTTTTTATGATATAATCATACTCTTTACTTAGTCAGTTTTCCTATGCAAATATATTTGCACTGTTCTCCAATATAGAAAAAATAGCAAGTATTATTAATTTCTTTGGCTTAAATCTAGTTTACCAACGCAGCTCCAAATAAATAAAAAAAGCCCAAAAATAAGATGAAAAAATAAAAAGGCGAAACAAACAAAAGTTTTAAATAAGCAAAAAAACCAATTGTATATACATATATTTATGCAGAAAGCTTTAGTAAGCGAAGCCGGTGTTTGTCATGCCACATAGGAGAAAATCTGTTCGCCCGGAGCAAGGCCTGCTATGCGTAGAAGCTTTATTTTGCGAAGCCGGTGTTTGTTATACCGTAGAGAAGAATCCTTGCGCTCGGCCGAAGGCCTAGGTACTTTTTTATTTGGAGCTGCGTTGGTAAACTAGATTTAAGCCAAAGAAAAGAATAAATTGGTTAGTATTTTTTGCATGTTTCCGGCAGCGGGCTGCTGCCATACAATTTCAATAGAACAAACCGACTTTTAATTCTATCTATGCAAAAAATTAAACTGTGGACAAATTTTTTCTACGTATTATTTTATAATAATCGATTTAACTTGGTTTATTGTTCTTAGTGTTGGATTGACCTCAAGGCAGGCGTTAAGAAGACGATAAGCACAAGAAGAAAATTCATGAACAGAACCGGTGGTGGTAGCTCGGCAGACGTGCCCCGTGATTAAAATAACTTAGAAGAAGAACTACTCCAGATTATAACGGTTGATGCCGTTGACGGCGACT
The DNA here is from genome assembly GCA_949318255.1 of Pollenia labialis. NCBI lineage: Eukaryota > Metazoa > Arthropoda > Insecta > Diptera > Polleniidae > Pollenia > Pollenia labialis. The sequence continues at coordinate 63,277,932 of OX439141.1, forward strand.
CATGTACGTGGATAAATTTTATGTATTTATTTGGAATTTTATTAATATCAAGGCCCATTGAAAAGGTCTGTGCAAGAAGCCCGATGATCATTGTTTATGTTCTTTTTAGTTGTCAAAAGTTGTTTACATGTGCATGAATACGTTTATGGTATGCCACACATACACGTTTTTTCCTTTTGCTTTGTCCTTTTGCTTTGTATATGTGGTAGTAAATTTTTGACAACTAAAAAGAATCGTATTTTGTTTTTGTACAAGTAAGCAGACCTGATAGATGGGCCTTGATTAATATAATACTTTTTTTCTATGATTTGAATTGCATAGAATTTTTAGAATGCGATGAGTTATATATCCCGCCAACTAAAAAAACAAAAAACGTACCACAATCACCACCACCAAGTTCAGCAAAAGTTTTGCTTAAAAAATGTTTACCTACAACTAAATTGTCATCAAAGTACGCCGATGCTTTAAGTGAAGCAACGTCAATGCAAAACGATGTGATAAACCAGTTAAATAGAATTGAACAACAAAATTCCACAATACAATCACAAAATTCTGAAATTTTAGAAAAACTACAAAGAATTTTAGATACGAGCTCTTCATCTATTTCAATGTGTTAATATTTTTAAGAAAGCTTTTTTTTAACCACACGTTTAAATTATGTGTCCGTATGGAAAAACAAGGTAATTCCATTTTTTGAAAACACGAAAAAACGCAGTTTAAGTTTTGAACATATTTCACTAATTATTTAATATAAGTTTATGTTATAATGTATGCGCATTAACCAAAACATAATTTTAAAGATTTCTGGTTTCTTTGAATTAATTTTTGGACATTAAAACCGAGTATGAATCTCAGTTGTTTCGAAAAATGGAGTTACCTAGTTTTTCCAAAAAAATTTTTGTTTTTTAAATAAACTATCAACCTAATTATGAATACAAATTCCCCGGGAGTTTTTTTCCCATTTCACAATTGAATTTACATAGGAAAATTGGAAGAAAACTCCCGGGGAATTTTTGTTCGTAATTGGGCTGTATATCAAAATTTCGATCTGACAGAGTGATAGTAAATGAAACACACTTTCTATTTTTGGTGTTATCTCAATTTTCGCAAAAAGTGGAGTTACCTAGCTTTTCATAGGGCCAGAATTAATGATAAGTGATAGTGGAAAAATTTCAAAAAACGATGAAGTCGTATGAGATGTAAAATTTTTTTCATAATACATGTCATTTTCATCAAACATGCATGCATTCATTCTATCACATATTACTTGGGTTTTTGACATGTATTAATATAAAAGCTCTGTTTCTTTACTTTTTGGGTAAAGTTCGTGCAAATGAGAGTAAGCATAAATTTCTCTCATAAAAAGACAACATTACACAAAAGTACGGGAACAGAAAAAACCAAATTTTAAGCACAAAATAAAAATTCAGTGTTTTGACAGTCTTTACAACACCAAAAAAATTTGCGCCACTTTTGAAAAATTTTATATTGGCGCTTGAATTAAACTACTTTTACTAAAAATAAAACAAAACAAACACTTTTACAATAACTAACATTATGTTTCCCTTAAATTTCAGTACACAACTTTTTATTTAAGTACATTGTTTTATTCAACAATACTTTTCCAGAATTTGGGTCATGAACTTTTTTCCTTTTCCTTTTTTGTTTTGTTTATGTTTTACAGCTGTTTTACAATTTGCACGAAGAAAAAGTCTGGGCTGTTTCGTGCAAGAAGAAGAAGAATTTTATTCTCTCAAATCCGCTCTCATTTACACAAATTAAAAGTACGGGAACGCTTTTCGTGCAAATTGGGATCCCAAAGTAGAGTAAAGAAACAGAGCTAAAGTATAATAGTGCAAACTAGCCTTAATTAGTAATAAGTTGAATTTTTTGTTTTATTATATTTTCGTATAAAATGAATTATTTATTTTGTTTTCAATAAATATCAAGCAATTTGAATTAAAATTATCTACGGCTGCAAATTCTTGTTTTTAGTCTTTCGCGAAGACGAAAAGCTTCACGAAGTGGTTCTTCTGTTTCGGCATCGTTGGTTGTAATAGCTTCTTCATCTTGTAGAACTATTTCATTATCTTCGCGCATTAAGCCATGTTCCATTCTGAAATCGTGAAGAACCGTGCATGCGTTTATAATTTTTCCTGCCATTTGTGGGTTGGTGTGCAATCCAACATGCAAACACCTAAAAAAACTTTTTAAAACACCATTTAAGCGTTCAACACAATTTCTGGCCTTAGCATGTATTGTATTAAACTGTTTTCCATCCTAAGTTGATGAACGGTATGGTGTTATTAGCCATGGCCGCAAGGGGTAGCCAGAGTCACCTGGACCAATCGACACAAAATTAGAAATAAATGTAAAATAAATAAAAGATACATTTTAAATGCAATTAAAAGTATACATGCAAAAAAATAATTATTGTTTAATACAAAAATTAATGTCCACACCGGTACACACAAAAATAACTGAATAAAAAAATTTCTCTAAAATCTAAGTATGAATATAAAAAACTTATATACATACCTAACAACCAAGAATCATTGCTTCTGTCTCTTTCGTACCGCTGTTGCAATAAACCGCTAATGCGTGAAGCTTCCCAAATATAAGAGTCGTGCGCTGATCCTCCAAACTTGCAAAACCTCCAAAAATTTTCAAATTATAGTCGCATATCTGAAAATATATGTTGGTTGTTTTATTGCTATAATTGTAAGAAAAATTATAATGAGCGAAATTCTTACTAGCTGTACATTTTTCGAGTGGTAGCCTTTTCTGTTTAAATAGCATGCCTCAACATCTTGTTTTGGTTTTTTGATTTTTTTGATACGGACATGCGTGCAGTCAATGGCCCCTATTACTCCAGGAAAACCAGTCTCTTCATAGAATCTGGAAATCGTTACCAAAATCTAAATTGTTCACAACTTTTACATACATTCATAAGTATAAACATATCACCATTTAAGCCGAAAATACTTACTTTTGTTTTATGGGTTCATATTCAGAAACTGCTGGAAACTTTATCCATTTCGCCATTAATTTCTGTTCCAAAATATCTGCAACCTCGTGAACAGCCCGGCAAACAACACTTTTGCTTACAGAAGCTGTATAATCCTGTCCAATGTCTCTGTAGTAGGAACCCGTCGCAAAGAAATGTAACGCTGTGCACATTCGAATGGGTTGTGGTATAAACGTTTTTTTGACACCCTTCGACATGTAGAGACTTAACTCATGGAAGAGGACAAGAGCTGCGTCTCTGCTCAATCGATAAAGATCCCTGAATCGCTGCTCCGGAATGCTGAATGGGTCCGTTGCATCCCTTAGTTGTTGGCGATGAAGACGCAACATATTTCGCCGATCAAACTGTTCAGCAGTTATACTAAGTGCCGCACTATACATTTTTTTCACTTGCTTAATGTGAAAAATTTTAGTTTGCGAGAAATACAGAAACGAGCTACTGGCCTTTTGAGATTTCTATCTGCACGTCATAATAAGAAGTCTGATTGTGGAGTTGCATCAAGTTCCTTAAGATATTTTTCCAGAGAAGCAGTTTCCTGAGTCTGCAGTAACTTTCTTAGCCTTTGTGTACACTCTTTTAATAAACTCTAAAGTTGAGGGGATCTGTGCAATTGCCACTCTCTTCGAGTTCTTCCTTTTTCAGACAGGAGAAGCTCAACATCTGTGGAATAAATGTCAATATTTTTGGTTTTTTTTTGGGGTAATTCTGGAAAGTTGCACAGCTAGCTTCAAAAGACTTTCAAAATTATAATAGCGTGATCAACGTATTCCGGTGTACTAAGCGGAATATTTTCTGTGCAATGGGTGCTGAGATATTTTTTACATTTAAGCCAATTGATTTGTGTAGCTGACTTCGCTAAGTTACCAATTGGAGACACAATTTTATTAGGGTTCATTAAAGTTACAATTGTTGGTGTGTGGTCGGAAGATAATTCTAAGGAAGCTTCAACATAAATCGTTTCTAAGGGGATGTTTTTAACCACACCAAAATCGATGACATCTGGTATTTTTTGCTGATCAGTAGGCCAATATGTTGGTTGTCCGCTCGCTATCACATTCAAATCCATTTTAGAAATAGTATTAAATAGAACACGACCCTTTGGTGTTATAAGTCGGGACCCCCAGAAGGTATGTTTAGCGTTATAATCGCCAGCGGCCAGGAAACAAGGTCCTAATGATTTAAAATAATTATAATATTGGCTTTCTAATATTGAATATCTAGGCGGGGAGTATAACGATGAAATTACTAGGTTTCTATTTAATTCATCAACGCAAATGTTTGTTGCTTGAAGATAATCTTCACGATGATCACCCATTAGGTAGTGTTTGACTCTGGTTTTTATTAAAATGGCAGAACCTCCACAAGCTCTATCTCGAGGGTCCTTGGTATCATATAGTATATAACCATTTATTTTAAACGTATTTTTTGAGGTCAAATGAGTTTCAGAAACCATCATGACATCAATTTGTTTATTTTTAAGAAAGTATTCTAAGTCATTTTTATGTTGGCGGATGCCGTTTGCGTTCCAAAAACAAATTTTTATACAGTTCATGGCTTGTTAAGAACAGCTTGCAATAACATCGATTGCGTTCTAAGAATTTCCTGCATCAAATTACCCATTGTGTTCGTAAAATTATTTACAGTTTACACTAATGTTTCCATGGGTTTTTCTAAACGACTTAAATTAGAAACTGGAGTTTCATCATTACTTGGCGAGGCATTTTGCATTGGCACATGGTTTGATTTTAGGACGCTTGAATGTCATTTGTGTTTACTTGATTTGCAACCTGCATTTGAGGGGTATTTTTTTTCGGTCCAACCGTCTGCTTGACGATAGTATATACAGAGCATCCTCTATAATTGGCAGTGTGATTACCGCCACAGTTGCTACATTTTTTTTTTGCGTTGGGGTCAGTTTTAGACTTATCGCAAGAAACTGTACGGTGTAGTTCACCACATACAACTCAAACAGTGGGTAAGTAGCAATATGCCTTGGTATGGCCAAATTCTTGGCAGTTTAAGCACTGAACAGGTCCATTTTTTTTTGTGTGTCTCCTCAATTGTGATTTTTCTGTATAAAATATATTTCAAACTATAAATGGGATGCGTTTCGTTATTTTTTAACTTAATGTCGCCGGTATCTTATTCTACTCGAAAAAGTGGTTGTGGATTTTTTCCCCTATTTCTAATATTTCCCACATGTTTTATCTTGAAGCCTTTTTTTTCCAAGAAAGTTTTAATTTCCTCTTGGTCTACGCATGAATCAATTCCCTTAATCACCACCTGGAGACCTTTACTGCTCTTGAGTTGGTATGTATAAAAACTTTTTTAAGTGCCTCAAATTTGTTAATTTTTTTGCGAAAATCATTTTCATGATTTACTTGAATTTTCTTTTCATTTATACTAAAAGATGGCACTTTTGAGGCCGAAGCAACAGCTGAAGAGGTAGGGCTGCGACCCCGTTTAAGCACTGTTATATACCTGTTCATACCATCTTGGACTTTAGGCTTTTATCAACTTTTTACAGGGGGGTTTTCCATTGCATTTGTGTTTAAGTTCATGGTATCATTTCCCACTAAATTTGTTTTTGACGCCGCGGCAATACTTGCTGGCCTGGCAACACTTGTCACCAGGTCTAGTTTTATTTTTTTTAATGAGTTACTATCCACCGTTTGTGTAAATACCGAGGGTGTTTGTGTAAATACCGTTAGGTAGTTAATATTGTTTTGTTTTATTTATTTCAGCATTATTTTCATTTGCATGAACTGTTACATAGCAATTTCTTTCGTTGAGTTTTATTGTTGTCTCATTGTTTTTGCTCATACAAAATATTGTTTTTGTTTTTCACCGTATTCTGTGCTTTTAATATTTTTGTTATTTTTTTTTTGTACTTCACAAAATTAAAATGTTTTTGCAAGATTATGTATACATACATAAGTATGTATGTACATTCATTCACTTATATTTTTTATTTTTCTTTATTTAATTTTCGTTTTTAATAATTGATCACTTTTATGCTAAATAATTTATTTAAAAATCATTTATTTTGCGTTCATTCGCTGAATGTTTATTTTAAATAAAAAATCAAATGTAATTCATTTATAATTCAAATTGTATGCGGGTTTAATAATACACGTCCGTATCACAACAAAGCACAAACTGAACTTTGAATTATGTTCTGGTGCGACTTTTACTGCCCATGGGTTTCAAATAGGGTCTACTCTCGAAAATTTGTTTTTAAAAACTATGGAGTAGGGTGTCATATGCTCGGGCTTGAAAGACTATTTTTTTATTTTTTCTTTTAATTGCGTTTGATTAAGGGGGCAGTGTTGCCAATTTAGCCATAAAGTGGCTAGATTTATCGATTTTTCACCCTGTTTAGCCGTTAAAAAATGAGTTTAATCATTAGCCATTTTTAACTTGTTTAGACATAATTTTTTTTGTCGTTTTTCTTTTAAAAGAATAATTTTTATTTTATTATAAAAATTTATAAAAGTAAAATAAACATTTTTAACAATTAAAACGCCTTTAATTTAAATCTTAACTTTACACTATGATGATGAAACATCTTTTAAAATAAGGGAACAGTATTCCAATATTAAATTTATAAAATGTATCAACACAAACATCGGTGTTTCTTTCTGGTTGCAAGTATTGAAATAAAGAGATGCATGCGGTTAGTGGGTCAGTGTTATGGTGAAGGGTGTTAAAGATTCGGCGCAGCCGAATATAGCATTCCTACTTTTTTCACAAATGACATAGTTATAGACAAATAAAAATAGTTTTAGTACATTGTGAGCTAGTGGACAAGATATTTCTTATAAATAAGGAGTATTCAATATTAAAAATGAGCTTATTCGGTCCATTACACAGTACAACATTTTTTAGGTGATTGATTCGGGATAATTGCTTAAAAAAGTAGACCCAAAAAGTAGAACTTCTGCATCATTAGTTTGGTCATGGTAGCTCAATAAATAATTTTAAAATTAATTTGAAGCTAGTAGGTATCGTATAGGGGCATTTGTCACGTTTTAGGCTCTTTTGTTTGCCATAACTCGAGAGCCACTAGTCCGAATAATTAAAATTAAAAATTTAAATTTAGAAAAATTAGGAAAATTACAATTCCTTTAATCTGTTCATACAACGTTTCGCTACATAAGCAACAGTTTCGCAGTTGTAAATAAATGTATGAAGAACAAAAATATTTTTTTCCCAAAAAATTTAAATTTTTTACTTTTAATTCATAAAAAATCCAAAGCGGTAAAAAAGTGTCAAGTCCTATTACTATCACGTAAAGTCGCATAACCTATGAACAAAATGACACATAAATTATGAAAATCGATGAACGCGTTTCGCTTTAATTCACAATTATTTAAAGGTATGAATTTCAAAAATTTGCTAAAGATATATCCACAAAATTCTATGGAAAAACATTGATGACTTTTTTATGATTCTCAGAAAAAAAGTAATAAACAAAAGGTTATTTGATTTTTATGATTGCGGTAGCAAAGTAATAAGCGTTAATAAATGTGAGTGGACAATTAAAAGAAAAAAAGGAAAGTGCCCTTTTTTAATTATTTGGGTGTGTCCGTTAGTTACCTGCAGTATTTTTTTAACCGAATTGCACCCACATTTATGAGTGCTCATGTTTTGGACCGTTTCGAAAACATATTTCATAAGTACCTGCCAGTGAAATATTGAAATATTTGTAGTATTTATAGGTGCTCTTTGATCGTTTTATGTCATTTACCGAGAGTTGACGAACGCGAGAAGTACAAGTGATTTTTTCTCCGGTTTTTAAAAGTAACAACAACACATTTAATATATTTTCCAAATATGGAAAATAACAAGTGCGAATGTCGATAAGTGCATTTATGTAAATATTGTTAAGTGTTGAAGGAGAGTAATTTAAGAAGAGCTTTTATTTGTAACTTGTAGCTTTGAATTATGACCTTTGACACTTTCTTGTATCTACATAACACACAAAATTGTAAAAGTTAGTTCTCTTCCGTACGCAAAAACAAAAGGTTAGTATCACCGAAAATAAAGATCTTTATATTTTTACCCCATTTTAACCCGTATTTTTCTTCCATTCTTTTCCTGGTCGGATTCTTTTGCGCTTTACACCCCATATTTTTTTGGTCCAATCGACCCGGATAAACAAAAGTGAATGCAATCATCAGAGAAAACATAATTTTTCGAACAACCCCCTAATATCTACAAGCAAATCTCGTAGATCAAATGCCAAGTAACCCCCGAATATACCCAGCTATTTTATATCAACAACCCTTCAACTCATCCATAGCATAATCAGCAGCAAAAAGTAAGTTATAATAAATTTAAATACCTACACAATAAATTAAAAAATTACAACAACAATAAAAGTGCAAAGCAAATGTCAAAGCTACATATGAAAAATATATGTATAAAAAAAGAAACACAGTTATTATTTGTGTGAAATAAAATTTCCCTTGCTAATAAGGAACGAAATCCACATCTAAAAACCATTAATTTATTCAGTGCAAAATTACTTTAAATATTGGTGAGCGTGAAATAAGGAAAAAAGCAACATAAGCTTAACATTAACAAGTGATCAAACCAAGCATAAAGCTTTAAAATAAATCTTTGCTTCGTTAACAACCTACAGGTGTAAGGTTGGTTCAAACAGAGTTCATTTGGTTACATCAAACCACTCAACATCAAACCCCTACCAACATCAAACCCCACGCAACTTGAGATAAAAATAAACACAACAAGTGTGATCAAAGAGCTGTTAACTCTCAACTGAAAATTAAATGTAAACAATCGAAAAAAAAAGTTGTACATTTATGTATATCTTGGCATCCTTGAGTTTGATTTTGTATCTACAAGCCGTGATTTATTTTTGTTTTCATTTTAAATTACACCGTTTCCTATGAAAATTAAATAAATAAAACTTTATTTTGAAGATAAAGCTCAATGCAATAAATAAAAATTATTCGACAACTCAATATAAATTCTTGAGACATTCGAATTATTTTATGCCCCTATTGCGGTTCTCCACTCAACTCAGTTTGGTCGTGTGAGAGTCAACCCCACTTATGCACAACCAAACTCATTTTAGGTATTGTGATACCCAACTGTTTTTAGTTGAGTTTGCTATAAAGTTGCCAACTTAAAATATCGATTTGCCAACTTTAAATAAAACGTTTGACAAGTGAAAATTTTATAAAATTAAATAATTTTTTAAACTAAAAGTATTTTTAATTGTTGTGTTGAATAAAAAGTATTTATAATAAATATAAGTGTCGATTTATTTTATGATGATGAAAAGGAAAACTCTTGTATAGATGCGCTAAATACAAGAAGACAAATTCGTGATGATTCCAACCCTCTTGAACTTCCTAGTGCCAAGTAAGAACTTCTAATAAGTAACGAAATTTTCTTGTGCCTGATGAGTTCTTCTTCTTTTTGGGGTAGCTGTTGGCCCATCTGCTGGTTGGATTATTAGTTCAACTGACTCAGTAAAATTGTCACTTGATGGTGGAATATTTGCAATACCAAATACTTGGCCGGACTTGCAATACAAGAGCTGCGAAACAGTATCCGCAAGGCTATTTAATGGAACTTCTTGTGATAGCCCTCCCCCTGTCGCTTGAATGTTTCTTTTATTGTTGGCAAAATTTTTCTTTATACTTGTCTTGTAGTGTATCCAAACCTGTGCCACATATATTATAATTAGATTAATAAGTGTTTAAGAGGAGTTCTTGTCGTGGTCCCAAACTATTTAACTCCACTATAAACTCTTCTCATAACTCTTTACATGAATTTTTTATCATACCAAACTTTGGTGTTATCCGCGAGCAATTTCTAGGTTTCTCTAAATAAGCAGGACAAGGCGATCAAATTGAGCTTTTGTTTTTATTTTCAAACAAACTACTTTTTAGCAGTTGTGTGTATTTACCATTTTTGTCGACCAAACTTTTACAAAGTTGATAACGGCAATACCACGAAAAAAACATACACAACTGAATAGCCAACTGCCTATCGAGTTGAGAATGGCAATGCTCCAATTTAATTGTGTATTGATGATGTTAAACGGAACATTTTAATTCAATATTTGTTACCATCGATCATTAAATTTGCAATTTTACCGAATTTTGAGGGAAAAATTAATCGATTGGTAAGAGTGTTGCTATAAAGGGTCCTTAAAACTTTAAATTTTTTGTATGCAACTATATTTTAAAAATAATTCAGTGCAGTATGTCAAGACTTGACTCATTTATTCGCGCCTCAGATCGCGTAGTAGAATTTCAATCTTACTTTGAATCGCTCCCTTCTGGCTCTCACTCGGTACATACGTTGGAAATACATAAGGATGAAATTGTTCGCCTTTGCTCGGATTTTAGGTCATGTTATGATGACATTCTCAATAAATTTCATGAGTTAGAAAAGGACGTTGATCTGTAGACGTTAAAATCGCGTTTTTACTCAACTTTCGAAGCCCATGTAAAAGTATTATCGAAGTCAAATGAACTTTTAGATGCCCTTTGCCAAAAGGCTAGTCAAAATACTCCCTCAAACCCCAATTCTACCCCACAAATTAATTCTACTAATCATATTTCAGTACCACCATGTGACACTGAAATATTTTGTGGAGACTAGCAGTCATGGCCATGACATGTTCACGGCCTTATAACATGCGCCATCTTTAAAAAAAAACACAATGATGGGTTTGAAATGGCATGGAAAATCTTGTAAATCGATACGAAAACAAACGTATATTAATTAACGCACAACTGAAGATTCCTTTTTAACTTTCCCCAATTTCTAAAGAAACCGGTAGTAATATTAGGCGCGTCCAACGTACCATAAATGATTGTGTCACTAACCTCACACTTCTTCCAATTGATAAAGTAAATTGGGACACTATATTTGTTTATATTTGTTCTACGTGTCTACCCGAAATCACCCTTAGTCTGTGGGAGCAATCCCTGCAAAATACCACTGAGCTGCCAACGTGGAACCAAATGGACAGTTTTTTGACTTCGAGATGCCAAACCCTAGAGTCAGTGGCCGACATTCGTACTACTTTAGTCAATTCTAATTCCTCGTATAATAATAAAAAGCCTAATTTGTCAGACCCAAAGAAACGTAAAAGCTATCGTACCAGTACTAGCCATTCTAACGATCACCCCGGAAAATGTACTCTTTGTCCGAATACTCACCCCCTTAGATTATGCCCTTCATTCTTTGGTTTACCCGTAGCGGAACGGTTTTCAATCGTTAAAAAACAAAAACGTTGCACAAATTGCTTGGAAACCTCGCACGAATTCAAAAACTGTAAAAGTCAGTATGGTTGTCATATATGCAAACAAAAACACCACTCATTGCTTCATAAAACCGAGACTATTTCAAATATAGTTGAGTCACAACCAGTTCCTCGTCGTGCAGCCCCAGCTATGAATAGGAATGAGAATAATTCTCACAATATAAACCCACCTCAAACTTCCAGTTTGAACTTAAACCCCAGCACTTCTGCACAAGGGGCTATACAAATGCGGCAATCGTACTCTACTCAATTACAGTCCACTTCGAATTCTACAGTTTTACTCGGAACTGCCCTTGTCGATATTAATTCGAATGATTTGAAATATACTGTGCGGGCTCTAATCGATTCTGCATCGGAGGCAACTTTTATATCTAAAAGGCAAACTTTCATTAAAACCCCGATCTTCACAGACCCAAATTCATGGCTTAAATGATGCTCTGACGGCTATATCAACTCAAAGGTGCTATATTCGAATCGGTTCTCCTATCAACAGCTCTTTTGAAACACATGCAGATGCGTTTGTTGTGAAAAAACTAACCGGGCACCTTCCATATTATCCTTTATCGGCATTTAAGATTGGCGAGCTTGCAGATTTTCAAATGGCAGACACACATCTTCACAAATTTTCCGAAATTGATATACTACTCGGTGGTGATTTATACCCAAAAATCATTAGAAATGGTATGCGTTGGAACCATAGCCAAGCCTTAGTAGCACAACAGATAGTCTTCGGATGGATTGTTACAGGTCGCATCAATGATCGAACCTGTGTAGAATCTGTCTCATCCTTTTATAATGAAATAGCCCTAAATCATCAATTACAAAAATTTTGGGAACTCGAAGAAGTGTCAAAAAAGCCTCGGTTATCGGAAGATAGTTATTGTGAAAAAATTTATAAGTCCACAACACATCGTTTAGAGAATGGACGTTTTGTAGTCTCTTTGCCATTTCGTCGGGAATATCCAGAGCACGTTAATATCGGTTTTCCCGTCATATGGCCTTAGCGCAGTTTCTTAGAAACGAATCAAAATTAATTAAAAATCCCCCATTAAAATCTGAATATGATCATGTGATTTCTGAATACTCGGTTTTAAAACAAATGACACCTGTCATCCCATCTAATACCAACAACAAGTATTACTTACGCCATCATGCGGTTTTAAAACTAGACAGTACTACTACGAAACTGCGTGTAGTTTTAAATGTGTCTAGCCCCTCCTCAAATGGAAATAGTCTCAACGATCTGCTTTACCCCGGTCCAATTTTACAATCGGACTAAACTATACTTATTTTACGTTGGAGACTTTTCAGATACGTTTTCAATGCAGACATTGAAAAGAGGTATCGTCAGATAATCGTTAATCCAAATCATACCCCATTTCAAAGAATAAATTTTCGAGATTCGCCTCAAAATAACCCCAAAGACTTTGAATTTAACACAGTCACCTCTGGTGTTAACTGTGCCCCCTACCTGGCGATCAGAACGTTTCTCGAATTAGCTCAAATCTCTGAGAAAACTAATCCTATTGCCTCTGAAATTTTACGTAACAATATGTATGTAGATGATGTTTAAGCCGGCGCTCATACAATTTCTTCCGCTGTAAGCGCTAGAGATGAACTTAGTAAAGTTCTTCATTCGGCTGTATTCTTTCTGCGTAAGTAAACGGCTAACAACGAACATCTGCTAAAAGGTATTTCCCCCGATCATCTATTAGATGCCGAATTTTTAAAACTGTCAGACTCTTGTACCACTAAAACCTTAGGTTTACGCTGGAATGCTGCAAGTGACTATTTTTACTTTCGTTTAAAGGATTACCCCGATCGAAATGCAATTACAAAAAAATCTGTTTTATCTCAAATAGCAAAACTTTTTGACCCAGCCGGCTGGCTTTCCCCCAAAATTATCGTTGCCAAAATCATAATGCAACAAATCTGGAAAGATGAAACAAGTTGGGATGAAGATCTGTAGCCATCAACCCTTCTTCAATGGCGGGCGTTTTTAGATGACCATGCAAACATAGAAACCATAAAAATTCCTCGATTTGTTGTCTTTGACCCATCGTACTCAATCCAGTTACACGGTTTCTGTGACGCATCCAAGAAAGCTTACGCCGCCACATTATATATACGTACAGAGTTTCAAAATTGCATATCATCTCATCTGCTAGTGGCGAAGACTAAAGTAGCCCCAGTAAATTTGTGTCACAGCCTAGAAAAGAACTCTGCGGAGCGGAGCTTATGGCTACAATGATCGATCTTATTCAGTGTCAACTCAATTTTCGAAGCTAAAAGCTATTTTATGGACTGATTCAACCATAGTCTTAGCATGGCTGCAAAAACCCCGAACAGGTGCAAACCTTTGTCGAACACAGAGTCTCTTCAATAATCGATAAAGTTGGAAGTCAATCATGGTCTCATGTTGACTCTAAAAATAATCCCGCTGATCTAGCATCCCGTGGACTCACAATAACCCAACTTGCAATAAATGATTTGTGGTGGCATGGACCTCAATGGCTCCGATTGCCTCAGAATGAATGGTCTAAAAATTCATTAAATTTTTCTACCGAAGAAGAAGGAAAGCCTGTTTGCACCCACGTTATTCACTTTGAAAACTCTGATATATTGAAGGACTTCTCAGATTTCCCCAGAGCCATGCGAATCGTTTGTCGAGTTTTTCGTTTTTATTACCGGTGCCACAGAACTTTGCGTAATAAGCTGGTAACTACCCCGGATTTAGCTAAAACTGAGTTGGATCACGCTAAATCGCGTTTAGTAATTTCCTATCAAAAATTATATTTTCAATCTGAGTATGAGTTATTGTCCAAAGGCTTAGAAATTAGCCGAAAAAGTCATTTATTGACTTTCAACCCATTCTTGGACTCCACTGGCACTATGAGGATTAACGGCTGACTCTCTAATTCGCCAATGTTAAGCTATAACGAAAGATTTGCGATTTTATTGCCTTATCATGGGTGCTATACCAGACTGTTTCTAGGCTACCTACACAGATTTTCACTTCACGGTCAGAATGCTCTGCTTTACAGATTAATGCGTCTTTATTATTACGTTCCCAAGCTTAAAGTATCGGACTTGCGTAATACAAAAGCGTAAGGAAAGTGAGCAAATGATGGCCCCATTGCTTCCAGAAAGGACTGCGCTTTCACGTCCGTTTACCAACACTGCTAAGTACTCCGATAATGGCACAGCATTTGTGGGCGCTGCCCGTTTATTGGAAGTTGATAAATCAAAATTTTTTTTCCGACAAACAAGGAAATTGCTCAATCAACACAGTTTTACGCTTCAGGGATGACATTTTATCCCACCTGGCGCACCACACATGGGAGGTCTCTGAGAAGCTGGCGTGGAAAGCTTCAAGACCCACCTTAAAGGAATTTCTCATTGTCAGAGCTTCACATATGAAGAATTTTCCACTATGCTAGCTCGAGTCGAGGCATGTTTAAATTCCAGGCCTTTAAGCCCAATGAGCGAAAATCCATCAGACCTTTGTGCACTCACCCCAGGACATTTCTTGATTGGAAGTCCACTATTATCACCCCCAGAGCCTGATCTTACAAGCCATTCGTTGAGTTATGTAAATCGTTGGCAAAAATTAAAGGTATTACATCACCATTTTGCTTAAAGGTGGAAAGAGGAATAGCTCCACAAACGCATTAAATGGAAATACCTCCAGCGTGATTACGCTATAGGTGACTTAGTCAAAATTCGACAAGAAAATCTACCCCCAAACCAATGGCGGCTTAGCCGTATTGAAAAAGTTATTCATGGTAACGATAACAGAGTAAGAGTCGCTGAAATACGAACCGCCAATGGCATCGTTAATAGGCCTATAGTTAAACTCGTACTTCTTCCCAACCCTGAACAACAATAACAATTCTCTTTTCTATCTATTTACAGTAACACAATGCCACGGCTTAATCGAAGATGTCTTTCACCGCTAGAGGAAGAAACTCACAGCCGTCGTCGGCATTATCCTTACCATCATACCAGTTCTGCAGATTGCCGTTTATGCCGAAAAGATCATGCATTAAGAAAATGCCTTCAATTCAAAAGGATGAATGTCTCAGAATAGCTCAAGGTTGTCCGACGCTATCGGTATTGCGAAAATTGCCTGGCACATTCTCATGTTGTAAATCGCTGCCGAAATACCGATCGATGCCGACAATGTGGAGGCAGGCATCACACCCAAAACCTCCGTCCGAGTCAGTCAAACTCAATCTTACGGACTGTTATACTGTTGCCCACAGTTATTGTAAAAATGGAGTTAGGGGACGAATGGGGCAATGTCAGAGGCATACTGAACGCTTGTACTAAACAAAGCTCCATTGCAAAATTTTTGGTAGAACGATACAGGTTGACGGTGGAAACGTTGACGAAGCAAATACGTTCACCTTCTCCCATGATATCCCAGGCTTAGTGAAACAATTTGGAATGGGTTATATCGACTGGCGTTTATTCATCGATGGTTCAGTTTCAAGTTTGAAGGCTGTGCTATTGCACAAAACGAACAAAAACCCGTCCATTCCATTGGGATTCAGCACAACTATGAAAGAAACGTATGAAACATTGGGCGAAATTTTGGAGAAAATCAACTACAATGTACACAAATGGAAGATTTTTTCAATCTAAAGGTTGTCAGCATAATACAATGCATTGTATTAAAGGGCGGTTTTCCAAAATACTTCTGCTTCCTTTGTAATTGGGATTCACGATACACAGGAAATCAATATGAATGTAAATATTGGAAAGCAAGAACTCCCGAGCTCGAGAAACAATTAAAATTACGGAATAAACCTTTGATAAAGGATCTAGATGGTATTTTGTTGCCATCGCTCCACATGATATTAGGAATAGCTGGGAATTCATCGAACTGGTAGTCAAAGATTTTGATGACGCCTATGACTGTTTGAAATGTATCTTTCCAAAACTCAGTGAAGCTAAAATTAGAAAAATTGCATATTTTCTCTTAAAGAATAGCTGTAATATTTCATGCAGAATTAAGAATCAATAAAAAAGTCACCAATGTTTTTTCCAAAGAATTTTGTGGATATCTCTAGCAAATTTTTGAAATTCAATCTTTTAATTAATTGTGAATAAAAGCGAAACGCGTTAATCGATTTTCATGATTTATGTGTCATTTTGTTCATAGGTTATGCGACTTTACGTGAAAGTAATAGGACTTGACACTTTTTTTTACCGTTTTGGATTTTTTATGAATTAAAAATAAAAAGTTTAAATTTTTTGGGCAAAAAATATTTTTTTTCTTCATACATTTATTTATAACTGCGAAACTGTTGCTTATGTAGCGAAACGTTGTATGAACAGATTAAAGGAATTGTAATTCTTAATTTTTTAGCTTATTCGGACTAGTGGTTCTCGAGTTATGACACACAAAAGAGCCTAAAACGTGACAAATTCCCCTATACGATACTTACTAACTTCAAATTAATTTTTAAATTATTTATTGAGGTACCATGACCAAACTAATGATGCAGAAGTTCTACTTTTTGGGTCTTCATTCATAAGCAATTATCAGAATTGAGTGTTGTACTGTGATATTCCCCATACTTTTTGCTATAGCTCCAATATTAACTAAAAGGTTGGCTTAAGCAAAAAGTATGGAAAATATTGCAGAAATACGACTATTGCAAAAAGGATCAATAAATTGAAATTTGATTCATTAAACACACAAAATGGTAAATTTATTCACTACTTACAACCGCTGCTCCTCTTAAAGTCAGGCCTTTAAAATTATTTCTGTAATTAATGCCTTGAGCTTTGCATATTGGGTTGAATATGGTGAACGAAACATTACTTGAATTATTTATCGCGAATGCCTTAGCTATAGTTACTTTTTCAAGTGGTGCTCCTAAGTGTCGCCCTTTGGAGTGGATATCTGAGAAATCATATTCCCTGTCAGCCTGCTTAACTTGAATTATCTGGGCATTAGGTCCAAGATATTGAAGATCCAGTTCTTTAAGATTACGCTCACAAGTACCGTCATTATCAAGTAATATCCAACTATATGTTTTATTGTAAAATCGACCTTCGGATGCACTCAAAAGAAGTTTCTGTGTCTCACATTCACAATCCAAAATTATTGAAGTTTTAGCATGTGCTTTATATGTCAAAACGGAATGAATATTAAACGAATAGTTTAAGTTTATTATTTCCACAAACTTATTTCGTGCAATGAGCTCACCAGTAATAGTTTTTAAATCTAAAAGTATATTTGATAAAGAAAACACAAGTAAGTTGAAGTTAGACATTATGTTAAATTACAGTACAGTCAAGGTTGGACAAAAAATTAATGTATTTTAAACGCTCATTTATGATACTCTCGTTGTAAGAAATGCCACCCTACTGTTGAATCACCTCAAAGAATTATTTGTGACACAATGTTTACATTGCAAATTGTTACATTGCAAAGTAATGAGGTAAGAAGCTAATACAACTAGTCTTTACTACTTATACAAAGGCATTTTAACACATTATTTTGACACGGTGATGTCATTGGAGGCAAGTACACGCTACTCTCGTTGCGTTGACGAATAGGGAGTTAAATGAGTCATTACCACATTCGCTTGAAAAAGGAATTTAAATAAGTCAAATAGGGAGTTAATAAGTAATTACCAGGGGGACCAAAAATATGCATTTGCATGTTTTTCCTTGTGCGACCAATGAATGCAGAAACAATTTATTTATTTATTTTAGAGCTTTTTATGAATTTTGGCATCGATTTGTTAGTGCATATTTTTGCATATTTCACCATTTGCAACATGTTTTTGCATAATTCACTTTAAATAGCCTTTTTGGAGAATTTTTTAAGTTTATATCGCATATTTTGCCTTTTTAAAGCATTTTTTGATACATGTTAAATTTTGTAGATGCCTACAAGAGCTTCCGCAACATACTTATACATAATAAACTTTTTTTTTAAAATATTTTGACTTTTTATGTATTTATAAGAAAAAGTTAAGAAAACAGCAATTATGTACGTTTTTAGCGATGTAAGTAATACATAGAAATCAGGACCAATATCTTAGTATATCGACTCAGAATCACTCTTTGTATCCGTAAACCAGCTAATTACGTTGGTGTTTAAATTAAATTCGCGACAAAAACATTTTACTGCAAATTAATTATTTTCGAATCGGTTCACATTTGGCCAAAGCTGTCTTAAAGGGATTTTAGGGACGGTCGCTGAATTTTTATTAATATTATTCTTTAAAAGGAAGTTAAAGCTATTTAGGGATGGTCAAATGTCAACCGATTTAAAAATACTTATACATATTTTTTTTCAACAAAATTACTACAATACTAATTACACACTGCTACAAAAAAAACACTTTTTGTCAGAACTTGAAAACCGACCTAGTGGGGATGTAGGCCTAGGTGAGGACATACAAAAACCGTTTTTAAAAATTTTGAAACACCCTCAAAATTTTGAGTTATTTTCAAAAAACTGTTTTTGGGTAGGTCGTAGCACTTTAGTACCTCTAACTCACACATTTATTGATCGATTTCAAAGAATTAATCTTTTATGAAATGTATTCATAAAAAATATATTCCAAGAAATTAGGTGGGTGTTTATCAAAAGTTTCTAATTTTTTTTTTATTTTTTTTCCTAATTTTTCAAATTCAACAAGAGTTATTTTAATTTTTTTCTATGAAAACCTTTCTTTGTTTGCACTGTATTTTAAAGATCATTTTATGTAGAAAAAAACGAGATATCATTTGTTAAAATCGGCTTATATTTGCAAAAGTTTTTGGTAAATATTCCATATCACATTCCTCGTTTTCAGATTCATCATCACTTTGTTTATGTAAAGTTTCCTTACATTTAATTGCACTTAATACTGGCTTAAGGCTAGTTTACAATGAGAAAAATCTTTCTATGTAAAAGCAAAATGTGTGATATGAGCTTTTTGTGTAATTCGTTACTATTTAAAGTTTTGTCAAATTCATTTATCAAGCTGTATTTTAACATTTCGTAATCTCCTACATTAACTGTTTCTAAGAATAATTTAGCTGTACCGATCATTTTATTTCGCGCTTGCACATATTTTTGTTGTACACTCAAACTATAAGCTGATGCATTTAATTCGAAATTAATAAACCACTGCTATACCGGAATGTTCTCTCCATCAAAGTCAGCCAAAATCTTTGAAAAATTGTCCACTGTGATATTCGCTTTAATGTTACTTTCTTCTTCTCTCCTCATTTTTTCCGTCAACAATTTGACTAGATCATTTAAACTTTGATTTGGATCCGTTGCCATTTTTATTTTTTTACAATTTGTATTGAGCACTTGCACACTTTTAATTAGGTGTTTACTATTATAGCCAGATGTATATTCAATTTTGTCTCTTTCACTGTTTCCAATTTCAACGTTTTCACTTTTGTCCTCAACTTGTATATTTTTGTTATTTACTTCTTCACTTATGTTTGGACTGCCAATATTATCAACTTTTGTTTCTTGGTCTTTTTTGGTTTCTTGTGTTAAATTTTTAATTTCTTTATTTGCTGCTTGTGCCCTTGTATTGTATGTATTTAATGTTGATTTAACCGAACCGTTAGTTTTTTCCATTTGCTTTTGTTCTCTTAAAACTTATGTTCTTTTATGCACTTTGATTTTTTTAATTTTTTTTTACATTATAGGTACTTGCATACGACAGACAATACATAAAACCATTTATGAACATTTATTTTATTACTTCAATATGTGTTTAGGCACCGGTTGAGCCCCCAAATGTAAAGGTATTATTGGTTTATTTAAATTAATTGGTAAAATTAGGTGTTATTTAAATTATTGAAAATATTACAGTTTATTTAAATGTGAAAATATTACAGTTTATATAAATGTGAAATGTAAAAGAAATTAAAATAAACGACTGCTTTAAACTTTCAAACGACCGCACTCAACGACTTCACTTTATCAACTGCCTCTCTAACTTCTTGTTTATTTCACCACGGGTTGAGATAAATGACAGAGCTAACTCTTTACATGTATTGAGTAAGAGAGAATACGAACACAAAATCTGACAAGCGGTCGGTAAATGATTTTTTTCTAAACCATTTTAGAAACTTATGTATTTTCATCATTTTCATTTATACAATTACAAAAACAACTAAATTCAACTCAGGAAATTTTCATGTTGTTTTTGTAAAAATTGTAAAACTGTAACCATCTGAGTTTTTGTTATTATTTTTGATTTTACTTGTACCATCCGTGTAAACATGAAAAATACATACAACAGATTTTTATTTTTTTCTTTTAAACACGGAGAGAATTTCATAATATTTTGATTCTACAAAGTCGTAATACATTGTATTACCGTGTAAACTGGCCTTTAGTAACAGTTAACACATTAGCATAGTTAATGCTATCAAGATTTTTATATTGATAACCAGTGATGTTTGTTTGGCAAAAATAACAGTCTTGTGGTTTATGGAATATTTGATGATGCCAAATCATAGGGAAAGATAATGGTAATTGCTGGCTTATAAACTTTTCGGCCTCAGTTTTCTTAAGCATACTGGAACAGCTTGTACAAATACTTTCGGGTTCATAACATTTGCTAGAACTGTATGAACAGTTAAAAACTGTATTGAAGGCATTTACCAAGGCTTTATTTTTCTTCAGATCAAAGCGATGTTTTTTGTCAGCGAATAAACCGCAAAGATAACAAAAATATATAAAAAACATTCTAAACTTGTTTAATGATTCAAAAAAATAGGGCATAATAAACCCTTTTCAACTGTATTATCTTAAAGTTCTTTTTTTTTTAAATAAAGACAGATTAACAAATACCAAAAACGTAACTGTAAAATTACAACAAACAAAACACTTTGCATTATTAAGTTGACAAATTTGCTTGTTTTTTTATTCATATGTTTTGCGCGGGGGAGAAAATACTAAAAACAGGTGTTAATGAAAAGTTGAATAACTTATACAATTTTTATCCGATTTGAAAAATTAAAACCATGTTTTGTTAAGAACTAAATTTTCTTCATATGTAATATAAATTTTTATAAGCTTTCATATTAAAATAAGCAATAAAAAACTACTTAAATCAAAAAAGTTTATAATTTTCGTTTTTTTTGTAGATATTCTTAGCAAAAACAATTGTTATATTTTACAAATGTATAAAAAAAATACACGCAATTTTAAAGAGTAATCAGTTATCTTTCTAAATCCGTTAAAAAAATTAAAATCGGTCAAGAACTGACTGAGTTACAGGTCGATAAGCTGACGAACATCACTGAAAACGGTTTTTTAAAATAACTTCTGAATTTTAGGGTGTTTCTGAAAGTTTTTGACACAATTTTTTGTGGACTCAACAAGCCCAATAACCCACGCTAGGTTTTTTTACACTGTAGCACCGTGTTATTGTTAACGCTAAGGCACGAGCTCTTTGTTTACATTTATCCTTCAAGTTGTGCTGAAAAAGGTCAGCAAGAAAAAGAAAGACAAACATGAAAAAAACAAACAAATTTACTTAGGACTTCAATAAGAATTATTGACAAAAAATACGAAAAAACAGAGGTAAAGCAAATACATGTTATATCAATTAAAAAAAAAAGAAAATCATTAAAAAAAGCAAATTTCGATCTACCAAAAGGTTAAAATACAATTTGGTTTCAGGATTGATGTTTGACTATTGACGTCAGCAGTCGTCGATGGCTGCGAGTGTAAGACGGCAAATCCTTCTAAGGAGATCGAGTGGTAGCGATCGAAACATGTCAGGGTAACCAGCCGCCTGGGTTTGAATTATAGCCCTGCACGAGTGTATCAGTAAATATTGTTGAAACAGATGCACCAGATATTTATCTGTTACTACTGATATAAATGAGTGGAACTGATATTGTATTGTTTTGCTTTTGTCCACTCACCATATCTTAAAAACAAAAACCGTTGCTTATGGTTTTGCGTTGAGTATGACATAACATGTTTTTCTTGCTTACAAATATCTGTTGTCACCATAAGTATTTCTACAATATCTGTGGTTATCTATTGTATATTTAATTATTTTTGGCGAGGGGTGCCAGATGGTTTTGGTAAGAAATCCGCATATTTTGAAAACCAAATCGGAACTTAAATTAAAAAATATCGGCAAACTAAAATTACTGTTTTGAACACAATAAAACATTTTTTTAATGACAAAAATAACAAAGCAAAACAATTAACCATTACCCAATGCTTTAAAAAAAGAGTATGTCATCCAGATGTCTTCTGTCGAGTTGAACACACTGTTCAAAACGGAGCCTTGTTTTTCGAGAATTTAACAAAAAATTATCCAGTTATGTCATGCGTGGATAAGGCAAACCCACCAAACAGATCCTGGGGCATTGTAATTGTTTTTTATGCTTCAATCGAGGGTTGCGGGTTCTTGGAGAACAGTAACGGCAGTTTTGCTTGTTGACGTGACCGTTTAAGTGAAAATTAACTTTGAACAAAATTGTCGACGATCAATTACTTAAGAATCATTACTCTTAAAAAATGTATCCACAGCGAACGCGCGATGCCCACTGGACCTCAGCGACATCGTGATTGACACATCCGCACAATCGATAATTCCAACGGCGCCACCCTCCCCCGCACCTTTTATTACTTTTTCGTATTTCAAATATATAAATTTGCCACCAGTTCTCTCTTTAAGAATGGTGACCTAGAAAAACGATCTCAACACCACAGTTATAAATCATTTTTCACCGAAAAAATAAAAGTTAGGTTGAACTCTTAAAAAGAAAGTTTTATTTCGCAGTCATAAAATATACGCATAAAATAAAACTCACTTCGCCGTCAACAAATAAAACTCTTTTAAGATTTTTATTTTTGCTTCTAAAATAACAATCATTTTGTTTTTCTTCCTTTTAGATAACACTGCTTTACAAATTTTTGTTAAATGACCAGCGGCAAGCTTTGGGTGTCAATTAGTTTTATTTTTTGACGGCTGAATAAAATTCCGTTTTTAAGAGTTTTATTTATGCACTCTCTTTTTAAGAGTTACATTTGACGTTTTATTTTTGCGTTGAAAAATAACTGTTTTATATAGACTTTTTTGTTTTTAATTCAAAAAAATAATTACTATAATTATATATTTTTTTTGATACAAATATCGTTTTTAAACAAACAATTTAATTTATTGGTTACAAATATCCAATTTAAACAAATAAGAAAGTATAGTCCGTCAATCCAGGCCCTATTATACTCCACACGACAATATTTAGACAACTTTTTAAGAGTTACTTTATTTGGGACCCATGGGCAATCATGGACCCAGGAAAACAAAATCTATTATAAAGTTAAGATTCAGATCAATGTTCTCACCATTTGCTAAAGGCTTGATTCTAAGGACAATTAGAGCCTACTTATGTACCGAATTTCAGCAATTTATCTTCAAAATTGGACTTAAACTTTGCGTACAAGGTTTACATAGACAGCCAGCCGGACGGGTGGATTTCTTTAGATCGATTCCCCTTGTGCTTTAAGCCACTCATATGTAGTTGTATATTTTTCAAAATGTGTTTGTTGAGTTAAACATACATTACAAATACTGCATATATGGAATATATAATATATCCATTTTTTCCTTAAGTAAAGCACTGAATTAATAACAGTTGTCTCTTTTCAATGTAACAAGTTACCCAAAATTAATAATTTATATAAAACAAACCAAAACTGACCGTGTTGTAAATGTTTCTCAAAAAATAGGAACTTTGATAATTAAGAGGAAAAAATCGTCAAACTGCCGATAAATCGTTTAGTATGGTAGGCCTGATCACAACGCTTCTCTTTAGTGTTGTTGTTGCTCGGCAATGTGTTCATGCCGCAGCATGAACAGTCTGTGTGTGTGTGACATGTTTTGTTGTTTTTTTTATACCCTACGCCACAACTAGCTGGTTATACTTATGCTAGGAACACAACTGGGACGAACGACGAATTTTTGGCAGCGAATATTCGTCGCCAAAAATAAAAAATATTTGTGTATATGAAAATGCACACAATCAGGGCGCCGACGAAAATTCGCCGGACGTTGCAAACTTAAAATAGATTTAATTCTAACGCCGGCGAACGACGAACAAATCAGTACCGGGTAGCCATATTTGAAAATGGTTAGTGTTTTAGTAAATAAAGTTACTTTTTACTTTAGAAATTGTAAAATTTTAACTGAATATCATTTAAAATACAAATTTAAAAAAAAATTGACAATAAAAAAGTATTTTAGTTAGTTTTGTTTGTGAAGTATTTTTTGTTCATATGGTACCACTATTTCTTGTTTATACAACATACCCTACAACCCTACAAGACCCTAACGGTAACAAAGTACTCATGGAAGTCAATTTTTTACACTGTTGGGGTGAATAAAATAAATAAATATAAATTTTGCCATTAGCGTAGAAATTTTTGACAATTTTAATTCACCATAGAACTTTGCTACCGTTTCACACACACCCTTACAGCCGTATTCATAAAAATTTATTAATGGTTAATTAACCAAATATACCTAAGGGAAAATTGCTAAAAAAAAAAGTCTATTAAACCTTTAATAAACCATTCATAATGTTCGATTTACCCTTCTTTAAACCAAAAATAAAATGACATTTTGATAAGTGTCTGCATTTTATGATATTTTTTTTGTGAAATATGTTCAAAAATAATGAAATAAATGTTGTATTTATTAATATGGACATGTTAAATACATTTAACTAAATTTTTTTTTTATTTTAGACAACCAATTTAAAGTTATATGGTTAATTATTTAAAACATTTTTATATGATTTAAAAGAATATGTTCAGGGGCGGATGCAGATATTATTATTATTAAATTACTGAAACTAGTTTTTTTTTGTTTAAACTAACGAATTATTGTTCAAAAATATTAAAAAATATAGAATAAACAAATCATAATAATAGTGATGTTAATAAAAAGTAAACAAACTTTTTATTCGAATACTTTCTTATCGTATACTAGCTGACCCGGTCCACGTTGTTGGCCCTAAGCAAACATTAGTGTTGTATTACCACACGATTTAAATTGAGCATTTAACGAAATTTACGGCCTTTAAAATAAAAATCCATGGATTACCTATCATAAAGTTTTTTTTTTACAAAATAACTTACATATGGTGTAGATATGGGCTCAATCAAAAAAGAATGAGTTGGACCATGGCGATCATTTTAAAGAAAAAATCGGGCAAGCCGTTCTCAAATTATGCGCTTAATAGAAAAAGTGGGCGTAAAAGCAGGCGTGGTAAGTTTTTCTTTCGATGAATTGAAATTAAAATGGATTATTCGGTTAAGCCGTTCTCAAGTTATGGATTTTGCCACGCCCCTCCGCCCCCAGACCGAAAATCAAAAATCAGACTTCACAGTGTCACCCGCCTGAATATTCTGAAGATTCTCTGAAAATTTCATCAAAATCGGCCCAGCCGTTTTGGAGTCCATACGTTACACACATACATAATTCCTATTTTATATATCGCACCCGTTCAACAATACTGTATTAACTAAAAATTTAAAAATTTTCAGTAGAAGCAAAACAATTTTCAATTTAACATTACAGGCATATGAAAAAGAATTTTTAAAGCAGCCGTTTCATTACAAAAAAGTGGACAAAATTGCACAATATTTTTACAGTGGGTAGATATGAATATTACGTATCCATTTTTTCCAAAAAGTGAAAAAATAAAAATTTTGAGTTAATACAGTATTGTTGAACGAGTGCGATATGTATGTAGATAGATTTAAAAAAGGTTCAAACAAAAGTGTTTATTTAAGATTTTGTTCAGAAACTAAAATAAAATGTAGTTCTATTTGATAAGAATAATTTTTAAGTTCTACAATTAAAAAAAACTATAAAAAAACTATTTAATGTAGAATATCATGTGAACCGAATAGAAGTTTCATGCATCACTAGCGATAAAAAGGAAGCAAAATATAAAGAAAGTTGCCATACTTAAACAAAAAATCGCCACAAACTGTTAATAGTAATAAAACTCTTAATGTACGTTTATGAATACAAATTTTTATAGGAGGTTTATTAGACAAAAAGCGTTTGATAGTTATTAAATGCTATAAGCTTAAAATAAGAACTTTTTATGAATATGGCTGTTAGTCTAGATTGTAAAATCAAAATAAGTTAAAATAATATTTTTTTGAAGATTTATAAATTAAAGGCAATATTTGAACATATTTGTATCTTTAAACCCCGTTTTGGTAAAAATATTATTAATGTTAGTACGATTTCGACTTGTTCTAGTTTGCCTAACAAATTATTTAAAAAACAGGCACTATTTGGCGTGTAGAAAGCTTGGCACTAGATAAGGACCAATATAGATTTAAGTTCTCATTTTAGCAAAATGCAAATATTAAATACGAACATAGAACAACTAATTTCAAAATCTGTTAAAATTAAATAAAAAATCCTCATAAAACGAGACCTGAGTGTATACCCTCATCACAACTAGTT
Source organism: Pollenia labialis (assembly GCA_949318255.1). Taxonomy (NCBI): domain Eukaryota; kingdom Metazoa; phylum Arthropoda; class Insecta; order Diptera; family Polleniidae; genus Pollenia; species Pollenia labialis. The sequence continues at coordinate 63,304,765 of OX439141.1, forward strand.
GTGGAAGTGGTTGTCACAACAATAGAGTTCCTTATTTTTCACACACTTTCGCCGGTTCGATTTGCGACAGAATTGAAGCAAACGAGGCATTAGGAAAACTAAATTTCTTTAACGTGCAGTTTTTCGTTGGGGGAAAAGTAATCGTCTAATAAGAATACGGCCATTAAGGGGTTATTTTCGATGCCAGCAGGATTATAGAAATCAATATACGCACCTACTTTTGGAGAAAACGGCGAATGCTGTAGGGAATCTGAATGCGTAATATAGCTGGTCCGCTTTGACTGCGGTAGCCAACTTCAGTTTCCAATGACCGTCCATGCGTGATCCAGTATAACGTTCTGCATGGGGTGCCTCTGCCATAAGCTGAACATGACGGATGTACCTGGGATGAATGGGACTGCGTGAGTGTGTGGACACCGGACACTCTCAATGTCTCGGTTGTAAGTTGTGCCCACATATGGCATGGGGCTCTGCCATATGGTGTACTAACAATTGCTCCATTCTAAACGAAAGCAATGGATACGAATTTAGAAAGAAATGAAAATAAACTTGTCACTATGGACGCATCTGAATCCGTGTTAGGGTCTTTGGATCATTACGCTCGCGCTGCGGAGAAATCCGTTTGCGAACCCCTGGATGATATCTCAGTGCAGAGGGATGCAGGTCCCAACGCCACAGAGATACCTATCCCAACGGATGAAGAGGGTGCGCTCCAGGCATCTAAGGCTCTACCTTAAAAAGAGTGTGTGAGCCTGAAAAAGCCACGCGGCATTCCTAAGACCAATGAGGAAAGTCCGCAATGAGTTGTGCAACCTAAAAATTCCCAGGAACAAACTAAAACCTCCCATGCGGGCTACAGGCAGCATGGCAACTGGTATGTCCATCGCCAATAGAGCCAGTGAGAATGCCTCAGGGACGGTAGTACAAAATGTCCAGCACACATACAGTAATATGGTCGATGTGATTAAGTTGGGAGTAATCCCTCCAGACTTTCCGCCAAATGTATGGTCAGAGGATAAGCTGAAACTTATCCAAACTGCAGTCCTGGAAAAAATTGTGGAGCTAAAGAAGGGTAGCGTAAAACCACAGTTTTCTGGCTGCAGTTTTAAACCGGTTGGCTCACCTTTAATTGCAGTGGTGTAAATTCAGCGGAATGGGTAAAGGAACATGTTGCCTTAATAACACCCTGGAAAGATTCCGTTTTTAAGGTTTATCTAATGAAGAGGTACCAAGGGCCTCTTTTTTTCCCTGAAAAGCCCGATACATTGACCAACAGGTTTCTGTCTCTTGTTGAAGGTCAGTCGAGTTATGGAGAGTGCTAAATCGGGTGGGTCAGCAAAGGTAGCATTGCTGAGATATCCTTTGTAATTGACCCAAACTCGGCTGCCATAATTAGACAGCGAAATCATCCTATTGGCTATGGGTACGGAATAATCCAAATAAGGCCCACCAATCGGCAACACGGAGCATTCAATTACGTACCTAGTAGTGGAATTCACTAACTTTTAACACTTTAAAAAGTGTTAACTTTAACCACACATTTTGATGTTTGCAATAACCACTATGTGATTCACTAACTTATTTACTAGTCAAATTGATATGTCCTGGCAACTCTGCCAAGAGAAACATCAAAAAAAGGATAAAATAACAAAGAAGAATAAAAAAACAAAACAAAAACCTTTTGATTTAGAGATTTTAAATGATATTGTGCAAAGTTCGTAAATAATTACTAATTTTTATTATTATATTGATTATTTTAATTTAATTAAATTAATTTTTTAATTTTATTTGATAAGAATATTATAAATAAATAGGATAAATAAATAAGAAGCTCCACGGAAAATTGGTGTGTGATAACAAGTGGATAAATTGTAGGCTAAATACCTTAAAGCCATATCATTTATCGACTATACAGTTACAAAGAAAAATAAACTCTTTTCTAAGCGGATTTAACCACAGTAAACACAATTAACACAGTTGGTGTTAATAAACCACAATTTGACTGAAACAGCTGGCTTTTAACACCAGCAGATGTCATTAAAAGTGTTAGTGAATAACAAAATGGTTGATTTTGTGGTTAACATTTTTAAACGAAACAATTGTGGTTTAAAAAGCATAGTGAATCGCACTACAGGACTGAGCCACGCTACAGAGCTGACTTGGCTAAGATCGCCATGGTTAAAGCCGGCAGCTCAGGGGAGAGTTCGGACAAACCGTACACCTCTGCCTCGGTTACAAAACCTGTTAGAAGGGGTTAGTCGGGCCCAACGGCACACAGTCGCCAATAACACATACAAGGGTACCAGGCATCTGAAGTGCCTTCAGGTGAACCTAGACCACGCCAAAGCAGCGTCGTATTTGCTATGTCGTAGGTTCAGCATCAACCTTCTGGATATTTGTTTCTCCTACTCCTGAGGTCACTGAGTTGGTATCGTATTGCCAAAAGCGTGGCCTAGGGTGGATTATTGGCTGTGATGCAAACGCCCACCATACTATCTGGGGTAGCACGTATATTAACAAACGGGGTGAGTGTTTATTTAAATATATTTGTGTAAATGGCCCATATTTAGGAACGCTATTAGACAGGAGGTCTCGGATCTCACACTTAGTAGCAATCTTTCATACGCCATTAAAAACTGGCACGTTTCGAGTGACATTACGTTGTTGGATCAGCAGTTTCTGCTTTTCGATATCGAATGCTCCTCGATGTTTATTCAAACATATCGCAATCCTAGGAACACGAACTAGGACATTTTTCGCTATCTGGCTCTTACTGAGAACTCTTCCGGGCGCACGATTACAAGCTCTAGGGACATTGACTTTGATTCCAATACAATTTGTACGAATATCCGTGAGGCCTTTGAAACGAGCTTTCGACTCCGGATCCGCAGGCCTAAAAGATGGTACGTTCACTGAGTCGCCAAAGGAGACCTGTGAGCTCCTACTTGCGATCCAGTTTCCAGATTCTCTGCCCTTTTTGTCACCAAGACTGTGTACTGAAAGATGTTTTGTTTTAATTGGAAGGCTTATGGGTTGCTTATTATTAAGGCGAGCACGCCACTTGGGTATGGCTAATAAGCCGCAGTTTTGTATAGAATAAAATAAAGAATAATTTTACAGCTAACAAGCCGTTTTGATTATCCAATTTATTCTGATTTCTTTCATTCATCTTACAGCTATTTATATGAATTCTTAAATCTAAAATCTTTATGACCTAATTATAAATTCTATTTGTTTACATTTACATTCAGCGTAGAGTGTGGTAGGTTATTCTTACTTCAGCATTTTACTAATTCGTACTTATTGCATTTTGATAATTTGTGCAATTTGATTCCTCGCGCAGTTACAATTTGTAGGTCATGAATACTTATTGTTTATATTATTTTGAAGTGTAACAAATGCATTTTTGAGCAATGCAAATGTGACCAACACACTACAATGAACAAATGTGACCAACACACTACACCTCCGCTCTTAAGAAAAATCCATACAATTCAACTGGATGATTTTTCCTTTCTTTTTTTTATACTTTTATAATTTTAAGGTTAGTATATATTGTTAAATTTATTTCTAATGCCCAATTTTCAGGATTGATATTAAAACACATTTATGTTTAAAATCGTTTTAAATACAAAATTCTCTTTTTCACTGAATACTTAAATGAAACTTAATTCACCGATGTGGTACACTTAATTTCAACTTAAGTTTCCATTGTAATATTTTAGCAAGGTGGCTGCAATATCACAAAAATACAACAACAACAGGCAAAGCAATAACATTCAGCTGTTTTTTGCGACCACCTTGCAAATAAATAAACTTTTTTATGATATTTTTTTGTATTTAGTAGTGCTACCATACTTTTGTCTTAATTAAATAATACTTTTCAAATAAAACTCAAAAAATCAATCTATATTTAAATACGATTTAAGTTTATATGAAAATTAACTTAATAAAGATTTAAATACTATCCTGAAAATTGGGCATAAGTGTTCTAAAAATTATTTTATACTTTATATTTTTTTAGTCTGTTTTTATGAATTGATTTTATGTTTATTTTTATTTTAATTAATACATTCAAATCATCTATATCTATTACTTCATATGGTCCGTCATACGGTGGTTCATGTTTTCTTCTATTTTCAGCTTTGACCAAAACTAAGTCGCCTATTTTTAGTTCTATGTTATTTGTGTTATTTAATGACTCTATACTTCTTTTGTTTTTTGCAGTCTCTATCAAGTTTCTGGCATTTTCTAAAGCATGTTTTAGCCTAGTCTTGAGTTCATTAGCATAATTTTCAAAATTATAAACCTTAGGATGATTCATTACCTCATCTCCAGGTAAACTTGGCAATTTTCCAAAAATGAGTTCAAAAGGTGAATATTCAGTATCTACATGAGGAGTTATATTGTACACAAAAGTATAATAAGGTATCCATTTATCCCAATTGTCATTTCGTACAAATGATAAAAAGTATTCATTTAGAACCCTATGATTTCTCTCTACCGTACCCAACGTCTCATGATGATATGGTGTAGAAAAAATCTGCTCAATTTTCAATAGCTCGCATTCCTCTTTCAATAACTCATTTTTAAATTCTGTACCGTTATCTGATTTAAGTGTGCGAAATAAACCATATTTAATTCTCCTCTAGTGCTTTGGCTATTGTTTTTGCCTCTTTCGTCTTCATAGGACATGCAATTACGTATTTTGTTAACTCGCACTGCATAGTCAAAATATATCTAAAATTGTTTACTGGATGTAAAGAACTTCAGTGTCAATTACTATAGTTTTACAACTATCTATTGGAGTATCTGTAACCTTTAATTGTTCCTTCGTATGTCTAGTCTGTTTATTACGTTGGCATAAGTCACATCTAGACACATATTCTTTTACATTTTTGTTCATATTCTTCCAAATGTACTTCTGTTTTAATTTAAGTAAAGTTTTCTTCACTCCGAAATGTCCTCCTTGAGGTGTGTCATGGTATAATTTTATCAATTCTTGTCTTCTATCTTCATTTGTTATAATCTGAGGTTTTCTATATAGTAATATAACTATGTCATCTTTATTACTTTTGTTTGCTTCGTTATATCTGGCCTTAAATTCATCCGCGGGTATTATATCAAATATTGCATCATTTCTCTCGATTGCAAATTTCTTGTTTCCTGTATTTTTCAAATATGATGATAGTTTCTCCAAAAGAGTACCTAAATACTTTGGATTATCGCTACATCTAACACGTGTTTCATTATTCACTTTATAATATTCAACTATATATTTATATAATTCTTTTACATCATTCTCTGGCCGTTTCTCTAATACAAATTTTAACCTCGTCGCGCGCTTTATATCACTTATTGACGTGCAATCTCACATATGGAGTTGATCAGTCTCCTTATGAGATCCACTCATCACATTCTTATCCTCAATAATATTCTTTTCTGATGACTTTTTACTCATACCTCTTGTAATTACTAGTGTTTTCTTTACTTTTTCGTCATTTTCCATTGGTATCATACTCTTTAGTGTAGTAGAATCAATATCTATCCTTGATAATGCATCGGCATTAGTGTCAATTGTTCCTTCTTTATATACTATGTCAAAGTCTCATTTTTGTATTGATGGTTAGTGTGAATGTTTCATAGTCTATGTTACAATTGTACTTTAATAAAAAATCTCGTCCAAGTATACCATCTGTGTGGATAGGAATATTTTCATGTACTAATTGTATTTTATGTTCAAGTAATGTACCGTCTATCTGTATAATTACGTTAGTGGAACCTAAGGATTTTATTTTTTCCTTCGTAATCCCTGTTAAGCAGCAATAGTCGTCTGGATCTTCATCATATTTATGTAATAAGTCTTCTTTGCATAGTGAGATGTCAGCACCTGTGTCTATTAGAAATGATAATGCACGGTGTTTATCTTTTATGTTTTATATTTAATCTCACATAATTTTTTAGATCGAAATGCTAAATACCGCTCTTGAAGTTACTGGTTTTGTTCCAGAGGACCTTGGTATTCTATGGTCTCCGGACCGTGGGAGTTTCCCTGGTCTTGCTCCATAAGGTTTATGTTCTGGTTTCTGTTACTATTGTAGTAATTATTATTACTGTTCCTATGACGATTATTAGCATTACGATTACCATTATTAGTATTCCCGTTTCGGTAACCATTACCATTATTGTAGGAATTACCACGATAATTATTATTATTATTATAATTGTTACCTCTGTTGTTATTATGACTGTTATTGCTGTAGTTGTTATTATTATTATAAATGTTTGCCCTATTATTATTTCCTCCATTGTCATGATTACTTCTGTTATTATTCCTTCGATAATTACACTGCGCATGAAATTGACACTTTTTTTTCGTGACAAGCCGGGCACATGGCGTTTTAACATAATTCGGGGACGCTGAATCCAGTGGTGGAAGCTGTTTTTTAAGATTGGCTCTGGTTTTCGAGATATACCGTTATTTCGAAAATGGAGGAGGTTGTACAACATATATTCGCGTAACTCAAAAACAGTTTAGTTTATTGAAATTTCGAGATATACCGTTATTTCGAAAATGGAGGAGGTTGTACAACATATATTCGCGTAACTCAAAAACGGTTTAGTTTATTGAAATTACTAAAAAAAACCAAAATTCCGCAATAAAATTTCATTTCAGAAAAGTAAAACTCTTTTTCTAATATGAGTAGTCGTTATTAAAACATAATTTTTTTATAAAAATTTCGAAATTTATGTTTTTTAAAAATTCATACAAAATTAAAAAATGCAGCGACTTTTGTGAATAAAATCAAAAGTTGCTAACAGATTTTAATCATTTATGGCTTGTTTTGTTTGTTGCTCGTTTGTTGTTCGTTTTTTATAAGTCTGCAAAAAATTAGAAGCCTAGCTTTTTAATTTTGTATGAATTTTTAAAAAACAAAAATTTCGAAATTTTGATAAAAAAATTAATTTTTTTTCAAAAAAAAAATTATGTTCCAATAACGACTACTCATATTAGAAAAAGAGTTTTACTTTTTTGAAATGAAATTTTATTGCGGAATTTTTTGTAATTTCAATAAACTAAACCGTTTTTGAGTTACGCGAATATATGTTGTACAACCTCCTCCATTTTCGAAATAACGGTATATCTCGAAAACCAGAGCCATTCTGAAAAAACCGCGGCCACCACTGTATTCAGCGTCCCCGAATTATGTTTAAACGCCATGTGCCCCGCTTGCCTGTTTTTTCAACTAGCATAGTGTTATTATTGTTGTTATTATTGTTGTACCTATTAGTAGAATAGTTGTTACCCGTGTAGTTTCTGTAATTGTTTCTGTTTGATGTTGTTTGGAACATTATTTGATTTTGTCTCTTGTCTGTTGATGATTCCATGGCTATGTCCATGGCTTCGTTGAGAGTCTTTACTCTACTATTTATTGTCCTTACAATATCTTGGTCTTTTAGTCCGTTCTTGAAAGAATTAAATGCAATTACGGCATTAGTTTTACTGATCGCTTCTCTATTGGCTTCTCCAAGAGAACTTATCTGGATTTCATTCAATTCGTAGTTAATGTTTCTATTTTATCAGCAAATTTTCTGATAGTGTCTAACTGAGTAATATTTGTTAGTTCGTTTAAAATAACATTTGGTGACTTTTTTGTTTTGTAAGTCTCTTTCAAAGTTGAAATTAAGGAGTTTATGTTGGTAGGAACTAATACTTGTCTTAACTTGGTTTGCGCTTTATTTGAAATTTTAGTTTTATATACAAAATTGAAAAATGAAGCATGTTTTGGTGGAGCTAATGTGTCTTTAAGTATTTCGATGTTTGCTACAAATGAATTTAATTCATCCCTTGAACCATTGAAAACTGTTAACAATTTTGAAATAGATGCCAATTCCGTCGTATTCAAATTTTCTTCAGTCATTGTGGAAATTTCCAATTGTTTTTCTAATGACTGAATTTTATGTTTATCTTCGTGGCTCTGTAATATTTCTAACGCTCTTTCTTTTTTGCCTTTAAACTTCAGGATATGTAACTGTCTTTGTTGTTCTCTTACTACTTTGTCTTCTAATAATTCTATTACTCTCTTTTCTAATTCTTCTATTTCTTATCTTTTACTTTGAATGGTATCCTCTGTATACCCTCTTGCTAGTGACTTCTTTTTAGATTCTTTTTCTTCTTTTATTTTTTTTATTGCATTTCTTATATTATTTTAAACATCAATTAAAAAAAAATTTCTTAGACTCTATTGTTAGTAGTTAGCAAAAGTCTTTCCTTCAACCCATTATTCAAATTTTTTTATACATTTTGTGAATTTTAGCTAATACTAGAAATAATTGCAAGATTAATATTATATATATAACTGTTGTTTGACTGACGTTTATCTTGTTGGTGCTGTCGTTATTATTAGAGATTATTATCTCCTCATTTTTCGAATCCTGATTCCCCATTAATATCTTTTTGGTGTTTTTGTCTTTTGTTCTGCCTTTATCCCTACTAAAATAGATTTCAAACTTTTCCTTAAAGTGTTGTCGGTGGTTATCGCCAATATCCTATGTACTTCTGCAGCCTTCTGTCTTAGTTTTACCTTCTTTCCGCCTCTTGGTTTGTGTTGTTTTTTCGGTGACGCAACTGTCTATATTCTGCTATAGTTATAGGTCTCGGGCCTGCTGTCTTTGGCGTAGGTGTGTACTCTAGATAGTCCTCTATCGTTTGTGCCTCCGGAATATATTCATCTACTACTAAATTTTCATATTTTTTTAAAAATGTCATCCATTATTTCCTTCGAGACAACGTCTTCAGTATTTTCCCACTGTAAAAAAAGAATGGGTATAATTTCCGGAAAACAACTCTCAACAACTAGGATCGAGAGGGCAGGATCGCCATGTACTGAAGGATGTTTTGTTTTAATTGGAAGGATTATGGTTTGCTTATTATTAAGGCGAGTACGCCACTTGGGTATGGCTAATAAGCCGCAGTTTTGTGGAGAATAAAATAAAGAATTATTTTACAGCTAACAAGCCGTTTTGATTATCCAATTTATTCTGATTTCTTTCATTTATCTTACAGCTATTTATATGAATTCTTAAATCTAAAATCTTTATGACCTAATTATAAATTCTATTTGTTTACATTTACATTCAGCGTAGAGTGTGGTAGGTTATTCTTACTTCAGCATTTTACTAATTCGTACTTATTGCATTTTGATAATTTGTGCAATTTGATTCCTCGCGCCGTTACAATTTGTAGGCCATGAATACTTATTGTTTATATTATTTTGAAGTGTAACAAATGCATTTTTGAGCAATGCAAATGTGGTATCCTTCCATGCTACCTTCAGGAAGGGTAGAGAGCTATCAATTCTCAAATGACTAGGATCTTTAGATCCAGTTTACTACGTGCCAGAGCCATGGAGGGAGCTTAAGGTGGTCTTTATACCCAAGGTAGGAGGCAAGTCCGAACAAAAAGTCCTACAGACCAATAAGCCTCAGCTCGTTTTTCCTGAAGACAATGGAAAAACTCATAGATAGATTCATAAGGGATGAATATTTATCGGAAACCCCGATACATCGCTTTCAGTTTGCCTATCAATCGGGCAGGTTTACGGTGACCGCCATTCATCACGTTGAAGGTACGATTGAGAAGGCAAGGCAAGTAGCTCTATGTGCTTTCGTCGACATTCAGGAAGCCTTTGACAAACTTTGCACTTACAAAGAAGGGTATTCCAGTTCTCATAAGAAACTGGATAAGGGAGCTGCTAGCATCCAGGGGGATCTGGTTGGTTCGTCGAGGACCAATGAAGCAACCAAAGGTTGCCCACAGGGTGGCGTTCTATCGCCTGAATTGTCGACGAGCTATTGGAAACCCTCAATAACTTGGGCTTCCGAACTTAAGGCTATGCTGATGATCTGGTTATTTTTGTGACCGTATTTGATGACGCGACGATTGCGGAAGCAATGCAGCGGGCCCTAGCCTTAACACTTGACTGGTGCAGGGAGACGGAACTTAATATTAATCCAGCAAAAACTACTCTGGTACCATTCACCAGACGTAGAGTTCTGAGACTTAAGGAACCGACCCTTAACGGTGTGGTTATCGGATTCTCTAATGTGGTGAAATACCTTAGAATAATGCTGGATAGATCCCTCAACTGGAACGCTCAGTTGGCCCATGTCACCACAAGGACATCAAGTGCCTGCTGAAGACTCTTCGGGAAGACATGGGGGTTAAAACCTAGGATGATCCACTGGTCTTTTGTTACGATTATTATACCAATATTGTCCTACGTCGCCCTGGAGTGTTGGCCTAAAGCTAAGATCCCACTATCGGCGCGATGTACCAATTTTTGTCGTATTTCATGTGCCGATAGTGTGAACGGTCAAACATTTTTAATATGCGACAATCTGTGCCGAAATTGTGCTGACAGTGCACAATCAAAATTAACCTTGATGCGCCGATAATGTGAACACTCTTTTGCACAATGTGGAACAATGAAATTGTTTAATATGTACCGATTTTAATCGGCCACTTGTGCGCCGATCACAGTCGCCAATCAGCGCCGATACAAGGGATGGCAAAACGAAATTTTTAAATTGCACCGCTGGATACTAAAATTTTACTTTTTTGAGCTTTATTGTACCAAAATTACATTTGTTTTATCTATTATTTATGTTTTAAAACGGTAAATAGTACATTTGTACTGTTAAATGAAAGAAAACAATTCGCTTTAACCAAAACATTGCAGTTGTATCGATGTTGCCATCCCTGGCTTGTAAACAAACATCTATTTACAAAACAACAATTACAAAAAAAAAAGAACAAGTGCAGTTAGTTTGAATAAATTTTTTATTATAGATTAATGTATTATTTAAAATTGTTAGAAAACATAATTGAATATTAAGACGGAGAATTTTGCAAATTTCTAAATTAAAATTATGTCTGCCAACAAGCAAACATATGATTTCATTTGCCCAAATAGCACGATAGTGTGACCGCATTGTACCGATTATTGTCGCAATTGGTTTCTGGCCGATATGAATCGAAAAAAATTGTCAGAATGTGCGACGATAATGGGACTGCTTAAGAATAAATTGTGCAATGTTTTTAAATGTGCGCCGATATAGCACGATAAAAATCGTCACAGATTGTGCTATTTGAGCCGATAATGGGATCTTAGCTTAAGACCGAACAGGTTAAAGCCAGAGTGATACTCGATAAGGTCTACCGCTTTATCAGCCACGGGAGTAACGTATGTATATACTTCCACAATCACCCCTCGTAGACATTAGCTCACTCATAGCTAAATACAATAAACAAAATACGAACTAAGTCAATGACCATTTAAGAGTGTCTTCGGCACAAATAAAAATAAAATGTTTATTTTTTAAAATTAATTTTTTGAAATTTGATTCTCTTCCGTTCCAAATTCATTCAATACATTTTTACGATTTAAGAAAGGGCAACGACAATTGAAATACAAAAGTGATGAATCAATAAACAAAAACCAATTTGTATTTACAATTCTCGTTGAACAGAAAAAAAATAAATGACCAAACAAAATTGACATAAAGAAATTTTACGATCAATTTTGTTTGATCAACATTTTTTTCCATAAAAATAAGTTTTTAGATTTTAGGAAAAATTTTACTAAAAACTAAGATGGAATTAATAAAGAATTCAGTTGAATATCAGAACTCCTAAAACAAAGATTTATATTCTTTAATACGTAATTGGCGCAGTCGGAGGTAAAATTCTTAAGACATTTTTACCAAGGAAGAACCTCTAATTAAAACTAAAGTTTTAGTTAAGTGAACTATTTTAAATTAAACTAAAGTTTAAATTTTGCAAAAGAAACCGTAATTAAAACTAAAGTTTTAAAGGAAAACAAAGTGAACTAATTTTAATTAAACTAAAGTTTAAAATTTACAAAAGAAACCGTATTTAAAACTGAAGCTTTAATAAATAAATATCAAGTCAAACTAAAATTAGAAAAAAACACACATTTATTCTAAAAAATAAAACGTTCAAATTTACCAGAAGTTAACTAATAAAAACAAAAACCTACAAAAATGAGCAGATTTGACGCAAACAGAGATTTGGCACATCCAGCCAACGAAACACAAATGGCACCAGTAATCGGGGCCCAGGAGGAGATAATAAACCAGTTGAGGGCACAACTGGGAATACTACAACGGCAGGAAGTTCATGAATACCTGTTAACTCCTAAAGGCTAGTTTACACGGTAATACATTGTATTACGACATTACGTAGAATGAGAAAAATCATACCATGTAAAAGCAAAATGTATAGAGTAAACGAGAATACGAACACAAAATCTGACAAGCGGTCGGTAAATGATTTTTTTCTAAACCATTTTAGAAACTTATGTATTTTCATCACACCAGAGTTGTATTTTAACAGAGTATATTGAAGGTGGTAGCATTTTTATACAATTGCAAAAACAACTAAAACCAACTCAGGAAATTTTCATGTTGTTTTTGTAAAAATTGTAAAACTGCAACCATCTGATTTTTTGTTATTATTTTTGATTTTACTTGTACCATCCGTGTAAACATGAAAAATACATACAACAGATTTTTATTTTTTTCTTTTAAACACGGAGAGAATTTCATAATATTTTGATTCTACAAAGTCGTAATACATTGTATTACCGTGTAAACTGGCCTTAAAGAAATCATAACACAGTTCAGGCAACTGAAAGTTCTGGACAACAACCATGACGTCAATGCCTTTATAAGATCAGTGAAAGCAGTGGGCCTGTTCGGAAATGCATCTCTGCGCTGCATCAGTGATTGCAATTCCTTAAATATATATTAGTGAACTAGATGTCAACCAAAAAATTGTCAAATAATCCACAAGAACAATAGTCACACAATAAAAAAAAAATTAAAATTATTTTTTATCGGCATTAAAAAAAGTTTGCTTTTCTGATGCAGCGCAGTGATGCATTTCCGAACAGTTGGAGTATTCGCTTTATGCCCAGAAAATAATCTTCAGCTACGGAATTTAACAATGGCGAAAATGTAGAAAAAATAGATATCCCAATGAGAGTACATTTCGACCTTAACGCTACTCTAAATAACATTGTGATGAGATATTCACAAATTAAAGCACTAGATGACCCAAGGGCTATTCACATAAACCATAGGAAAACTCCAAATACTAATAGAAACCACCAAAATTAGACAACAACAAGTACTAATAGATACAATCAAAATAACACATTTCCAAACAAAAACGAATACACTCAAAATTATACAGCAAGAAATACTAATAGATTCAATCAAACAGAAATGAATACAACCAAAATACTAATAGATACAATAACAGGCAAAACAGACAAAATTTCCGTGAAGATAACGACACAAAGCAAACAAGGACAAGGCATTTGGTCAACGAAACCCGTTTTCCCACTCAGGAACCTACGGAAATAGGAACAATTAATAAGACTCAAACTCATGAAGAAAGGGAAATACATTTTTTTAAAGTATGTTTGTTATTTTTTTGGCCAAGTTGTTTAGATATTATGTATAAGTTTTTGTTAAGCTAATTGGGCCTAATGTATTAATGTAAATTAAAACCTTTTTTACATGTTTCTCCCAACGTTTCGTCAATTATTTGTTGACATCTTCAGGGGTTGTCTATTTATTATTTTTTTAAAAATTTTTTATGTAATAAAAAACAATATATTATTATAAAATTAGAAAACAACAAAATAAATGAATAAACTTACAATTACTAAGGAGTTTATAACATTAAATTATACATTACATAAAAAATTTAACATATAATTAAATTAAACACACAACTTAAATTAATATCACAGCTTATCTTTTCTATTTTATTGCAACTCTGTAGCTAAAACTTATATTATTTGTGTCTTCCTTTAAATTCATTGTTTTGTCAATATGTTGTTGTATACGTAAGCTTTCTATTGTGAAAGGTTTTTTCTGTTTAGCTTCTACGTCTAATATTCTTATTCTGTCAAAGTCAGGTTTATGCCTTTCGCAAATCATATGTTTTGACAAAGCTGTTGATTCCTTATGTTTTTCTATGTCCTTTTTGTGTTCACACATTCTTGTTTGTAAATTTCTCTTTGTTGTGCCAATAAAAATTAAATCACATTTTTGTTCGTCATTTCCCTTACATGCTATTTCGTACACAACGTTGTTTTGTTGTTGTTTTTCTACAGGCATTTTAATTTTGGAAAAAATAGAGTTGAGTGTAGTATGTGGTTTGTAGGCGTAACATATGTTTTGTGTGTCTATCGTTGTTTTAATATTTCTGTTTTCCGTTAAACCAGGAATAAACTTTACACTGTAAAAAACTTTGTCATCATTTTCAGTGCTGTTTGAAGTTGTGTTGTTTTTTAATTTTCTTTGTGTTTCTTCAATTAGTTGGTGTATAAGTTTAATTGGAAAGCTATTATTTATTAATATTGCTGTAATTTTCTTTATGTTTTTAACATGGAATTCTTCATCGCTAATATATAGTACCCTAAAAATGAAATTTTTTGCCGTATTTATTATTTGGTATTTTGGTTGAGTTGCATTAAAATTCATCAGTCTACCAGATGATGTTTCTTTTGAATACCAGTCAAATTAAATAAAACTATTATGTCGATATATGTATGTATCCAAATATGCAATATTAAAATTCTTTTCAATTTCCGTAGTAAACTGGATTTTTGGATGGTATGCGTTGAAAGCATTCAGGATCTCTTCTTTGTCGTCCCGTTTTACTATAGCTAATATGTCATCTACATATTTCACTATGTATTTTAAATTTATATTTTTCTTTTTTAATTCGGCTATTGCCTCAAAATTCGCCTTACCAATAGTAACGATTTCCATTGGAAATCATTCAATCAGATCTTATAGACACAGGTTCCACCACTAGTATTCTTTTAGAAGGAATACTAACGGAACAATATATAAAGGTTAAACCTGAGAAACCCTTATATTTCAAGACACTGAACGGCTCGAATGAAATTAAATACATATGTAGTAACTACACCATTCCCAAAAGAATTTCGTTGCCATGGTACACTCCAATGGATAATTATTAATTTTTCAAATGAAAATTTCTCAGGTATAATAGGACAGAATTTTTTACAGGCTCTTAAAGCAATAATTAACACTGACCAAAAATACATGCAAATATTAGATAAGAAGTTATATTTCGAAGATTACAATTACCCTAATTATTTTCAAAACGTCTGCAGTCTACAACACATAGAAAATATTGATATTAAAGATAGTTTTGATTTTTCCTATATGAACGAAGAAGAACGTCAGGCAACCTTAAGGATGCTTACTGAATTCGGAGATTTGTTTTTTAGAGAGGGAGATATTCTGTCATGTACAAATATGGTTAATCACGAAATAATAACCACAACGGATAGACCATTATATTCTAAAATATATAGATACCCTCAGGTGCATGAGGAGGAAATTAAAACACAGATTGAGGATATGATTAGACAAAATATAATACGCGAAAGCAAAACTCACCATACAATAGCCCATTGTGGATCGTCGATAAAAAACTCGATAATTCAGGGATAAAGAAGTACAGAATTGTTATCGACTATAGGAAATTAAACGAATGTACAGTAGATGATAAATATCCCATTCCAAACCTGAACTCACTACTTGATAAAATAGGCGGGGCTCAGTACTTCACAACCTTAGATCTAGCTAAGGGCTTCCACCAAATTATTGTTAGAGAAGGAGATAGAAAGAAAACCGAGTTTTCTACACCTTTCGGGCATTATGAATTTATCCGTATGCCTTTTGGTATGAAGAATGCCCCATCAACATTCCAAAGGCTGATGAACAAGGTTCTCCACGAATACATTAATAAAATATGTGTCGTCTACATGGACGACATATTAGTATTTGGTGCCTCTCTAAAGGAACACATTATCAATTTAAAGTTGGTATTTAAAGCATTTAAAAAATGCAAAATTAAAAATACAAATTAAAAAATGCGACTTTCTTACGAAAGAAACGCAGTTTCTAGGGCACATCCTCTCAGCAGACGGAATAAAGCCAAATCCTGCTAAAGTCGAAATTATTAGAAACTTAAAAATAACCAATAATGCAAAGAAAATCAAATCATTCTTAAGCTTCGTACAGACGATGGTCAGATCTGACAATCTTGTAAGCAGGCGTTGCCAACAGCAATATTTTTCTGACAATGGTGCAATTGTCAGATGCATTAATTTTGCACTTCTGCAAATACAAATGAGTTTACAATGTTCACACAGCTGTAAGATATTTTAGCCAATTTTAATGCAGTTTAAGCAACGCTGCTTACCAATATTGTAAGATCTGACCATTGTCTGTACGAAGCTTCAGGAATGACGGGATTTCACAGAAAATTTGTTAAAGATTATGAAAAAATTGCATATCCAATGACCCGATACCTAAAAAAGAATCAAAAAGTTAATGAAAACGATCCCGCTTTTATAACTTCATTTGGAAAATTAAAAGATGTTGTCACTAAGTCTGAATTTACACGTTTCATCTTTTGATGCTCAACTTCTTTTCAATTCCCTTTTAAAGATGCCAATATATTCACACGTAGCAATCGGTTTCAACTTTTTTCGGTTCAAAACAACAACAATTTTATTAATAGCGAATCAAAGAGAAAAAGAAAAGAAAACAATTACATGCAGTCATCGTTGTGCATATACCAACGAATAAAAACACAAAGCGTACTGACCGAGTACAGGCATCTCCGTACTAACCCCCTTTCTTCTTTCTTCTCTCACCTAAAAACATAAGAGTTGAGCATCAAAAGATGAAACGTGTAAAAGCAGACTAATTCTCCCATATTAAGGTATCCCAATTTTACAAAAAAATTCCAAATTACTACTGATGCTAGTAATTTTGTAATTGGAGCCGTTCTGTCCCAGGATGGACATCCGGTTGCATACGCCTCTAGAACACTAAATAAACACGAAACTAATTACGCGACAATTGAAAAAGAATTAAAATACTTTCGACCATACATTTTTGAAAGGCAATTCGACTTAGAAAGTGATCACTAGCCACTGAAATGGCTGATGACAAAATATTCAGGTAAAGACATAACTCCAAGACTTCAAAGATGGCTTATTGGCTTGAGGGAATATGATTTCTTAATTGAATATATAAAAGGAAAAACCAACAATGTCGCTCACTTCTTGAGCAGAATAAGTAACGACGAAATTAATGCTCAAGCAGAAATTCGGTTTGTGCTTTGTTGTGATACAGACGTGTATTTTTAACCCCGCATACGATTGGAACTATTAATTAATCACATTTGATTTTGTAATATAAACAGCGAATGGACGCTTAATACAAAATATATATTTTGTTATTTAAATTATTAAACATAATAGTGAAAATTAAAACGAAAAAATTAAATTAAAAAAAATAGTAAAAATATATGAGCATTTCCAGCGAAAAGTCAACTTTTTGTAACGTAACGCCAGGAGTATTTTAAATTGTTTCTCAAAAAATTTTATATGTATAGTTAACTTTTTTATATTTTGGTGTAAAGCACAACTAGCTCTACATTTAGTAACAAAAGGGATAACGATTGAACAACACGGTCCGAAAATACAACCTTTTTTGCAATCTGGCGTTACATTAAAGAAGTAGACTTTTAGCTGAAAATGCCCATATTTACCTTAAAACGAGCAAAGATTTATACATTTTATAGCTTGAAAAATAAATCTGTATTAGTCCAAAGTTTACTAAAAAAAGTTTTATACAAAACATCTTGCTCAATTCGCAGTCTTATTCAGTTTTGGAATGCAAGTCAAAACCCACTTCCGTTTTTTTAACGTCACGCCAGCGCAGATTTTTGCTTATATCTGCAAATCCTTTGCGTCGATTACTGTAATTTTTTTTCTGAATACAGTGCTACTTCATTACTTTGTATATATAGAAACCATTTTGACAATTTTGACTTCTTCATTTGATTTTTTTACCTTTTGTGGTACAAATATCACGACACGTCAAAATGGAAATGCCCATATGTATGTGTAAAATATACAGAGGTATTTACCCACGCTTTTCGTTATTGTGTATACACATATTTATAACACAAATAATAAGAACAGCTATGGTTGTGCGCTGCAAAAAGTATGGTTATTACTTATACTTATGCACGGCAATATCTTAACGCAACCACATTCAGTAGACAACAAGTAAGCGTGCTATATTCGGCCATGTCAAATCTTAATTACCCTTCACCATGGTGAGATAAGAACAAGAAGTTTTTAAAAAGAATATGACAAAATCAAAAAATGTATGTATATATCCAAGTCCGTTTCCTTTTTTGCCAAAGTTGATGTTTGAAATTCGTTATATAAATTTTTATTTAACCTTAAAATCGTGTATAAAAAAATTTAATAATAATAAAAAATAAATTTATTTTTGAGACTTGAACTCGCAATCTTACGAGCCTTAAGCGAGAACTTAGACAACTCAGCTACGAACGGTGTTATTGAAGAAGCGTTAAATTAAAATATATTGACAGAATTTTATGAACAAACATACATGTGTATGTGTAAGAAACACATTAAAATCCACCACTTGTGGTGAAGATTATAAAAAAAAACAACAAAAAAACCGCAACCAAGAGAAATGCAAGAAGAGATCAACGTAGCAACAGCTTATAAGACGAAACACAATAACAACAATTACTACAGCAATGCCTAAAGGCATTGCAATAAGAGATAAAAATAAAATGCAACAACAACAATTACGAAAGCAATGCCTTTATACATAAATAACTTTTGCTCATTCATACATACTCATGCGCATACATATGTATGGCTTTGCAATAGCTAGGTTAACCTACTAGTTAGTATGGATTTATTTAAATTACATACAACTTTTTATGTACATTTGTAGGTACGTATGTATATGCTTGCCGAAATAAAATAACACACTGTGTCATTGCCAATAAAATGAAAATATCGAAAAGCTTTATAGGTAATTTTAAAATCGTTTTTAGGACATAAACAAATTAAATAAAAAATAAAAAACAAATAGGTATAGAATATGATTTTTGTTTTACATGTAAGTTAAGCGAACGATTAATATTTACATTGTCAAAAAAATAAAAAATTGCTGAATTATTTTAAAATCGTTTATAGAATATAAAAAAAGTTAAAAAAAATTTTTTTTGAAAAGGTGGATGCCGAGATTTGAACCCCGGCAACTACTAACAACGCTGCGTTGACCAACCGCCCAGACAACTCAGCCATTAACGCTTATGAAAATAAAGAATTAAAGTAGAATATATTCCGTCACTTTGTTTGTTTAATATGTACGTACGTATTTTTCAATTTAAGCGACCAATCATGTACAAACATGTATGTGAGGGGAGATAGGGGGCAATTAATGTCTCTCCAAAACTATGCAATTGAACAGTTTAACCGCCACGTAATACATTTAGCGCTTGCTTAGACGCCTTTCTGTAACGATCTAAAATTCAAACATTTCTCTTTAATAAGTTGTAAAGGAAAATACCCTCGAGCTTCCCTCGTGGTTCTATTTTGAAAAAAATATATATACATAGCTTGTCTGTTCATATTAATATTGATTTATCTACATATGTTTTAAATTTCATAAAGATCTGTTAGTAATTTTCGGTGAAGCAGAAATTGCCGCCAACTGCCCGTCGTTGACCTAATAAAATAACCTTGCCGCCTTAGTCAAATCTTAAAAAGCTTTAAAATTATCATGATATTTTTCTGAATAACAACACAAAAAAATTTAGCATAGTTCCAAAATTATTAAAATTGCATTTGCCATCTCTGCTCTCTCTCACTCTGTATATTTACGTTGTACTTACGGTAATAAGTACACATACTTATATGGGTATTGCAGATAGCTAACAGAAATTTTATTTATATCTGCATGTACATTTAAAAAGAAGAATGAATATAATATATGAATAATTATGTACACATTGGCAGCGTATATTTATACATATTTATGTTCAACTTGTTATGGGTAATGGTATGTATGTGTATGGTTTTGATCCAATTTTAGCAATCTTTATGTTATAGTTGCTAGCTAAAATGCTTTTTTATTCACTATAGTTGTTGTATTACATTTATTCATAAAAAAGCGTTACTTATTAGATATTAAACACAAAATATGTACAACCTGGGTTAAACTCCTATTAAAAATGCGATGCGTTTTAAAAATAAGGGCTTCTTTTTATTAAATGAAATCAATTCAGTTTTAAGTAATTAAAATTAATTCAAAAAATATTACGGCCTTATTTACAAATACTAAAACAGGTTTATAAAAGGTAAATGACATTTATTTTTTTTTTGAAAATTTGCTTAATAAACCTTTTAAAACCTGTTTTATTTTTATAAATAAGAGGCGTTAAACTTAACATACAAATAAGGTATAGGTAGCGCATATACTTGTTAAAAGTGGAGGCAAATTAAATATTATCTGTTACTCTTTCTATTTCATCATATACAATTGTTTTTTTCATGTTGGAATGCAGAAACATTATTTTATTTACTGTAACTGAATTAGTTCCAATGGAAGATCTTTTTTCTGCAATGAGATTTCTAGCCATTGAAAAAGTTCGTTCCGATGAAGCACTACTTGCCGGAGTGGCTAGTAGCTTACAACTCAATTTAAACAAAAAAGGAAACTCTGCCTTGTGATAATGCCAACACTTCAAAACATCGAAATCGTCATGGAATGTCACATCCTTATTTTCATAGAGGCGAAGTTCTTGTTCTATTTTATCATCTGGATTTAATGCTGATGTTTCTTGTAAAAAATCTGTAAGAAGTTCCGAGTTGAATGATGAAATTTGAGATGTGCATGGTATATCATTATTTATATTTTCCACATAGCTTCTTAGTAACTTTTTGCATTCAATTTTTATATCATTTTTATCACCTTCTGTAAATTGCTTGAGTTTATTTGTAGGCGGAAATAGAAACAGTGCGATTTTATGAATTATGTTGAGGTTTTTTACTACCACTTCGTTTAAAAACTTATTTAATTTCTGCTTGAAAGCCTTAATGATATCGATGTCATCTTGGTTGATAATACAAACTTTCTTCAGCCGATGGATATATATGTGTACCCAAGGCAGCGTTGGATAATTTTCGGCTTCCAACTTTTTAGATGTTTCTTCAAAAGGACTCAAAACTTTTAAAACTGCGGTAATAGAACTTAAAATAATATTATTAATTCTACCCATCTCATTTTTCTCTTGAAGAATGGAACAAATATCAACCCAGTTTGTTTCCACTGATCGCAGCAAATAGAAAAAAGTATTCCAGCGTGTAGGTGAACAACTTTTCAAGGTAGTCTGTAACTTTGAATTAATACCGGATTTTTTTAAATATTTTACAAGCTTTATGCATTTGTTGCAAAGCTCTGCGAGATCTTCAGTTTCTTTAATAGATTTTTCCACTGTATTATTCAGCAAATGATTTATACAAAATATGTGGTTACATGAACGGAATGCTGCAATCATGTTTGAGCCTCTGTCGGTTACGATTATCACTTTATTGCTTAATTCACAACAAAAATTTTCCAAAGTATTTATAACTTTCAATTTTATGTTTTCACCTACAAATATTACATACTTTTAATAACGTGCCTAATTGGTTAAACTTTAAAAGTAATTTACGATATTATATAATATCATCAACTATGACATGAACATACATTTAGTATGTACATAGTAACACAATTTTTTGTAGAAAATGGTTTTATGTAAATATGTTGTTATGTACATACTATTATTAATACTTTCAAACATGGTTTATTATTTTAGATCTATGTATATCCCTTAGCATATCTAAAACGAAAGATCCAGGACATCAAGATATTATATATTTCAGTTATAGTATTTTAGTAATAATAGTATGTGCCTAATCATGCATATACTACCAAATCATAATTAATGTTAGTTGATTTCCTTACCGGTTGATTTTTCTCCTTCCATAGATCTCATGGCAAGCAATCTATTTTTTAGCTCTCGTTCCTTTACATAATGGATAGTTACAGCCAAATATGACATTTTCAAGTAATTATCAGTCCACATGTCAGTCGTCACCCCGTATCCGTTAAGTTTGATGTCATTTAGTTCCAGCTTTATTTCATTAAAATACTTTTCGTATAATACACCAACATTTCTGGATATTGTTGTTGGATGTGGTAATAAAGATTCTAATTTGACATTTTCACCATATTAGACACCAACAGAAACCAAAAAGGAGGCAAATTTTTTTAAACCTGAGTCCTCGATCATTTTAAATGACCGACAATTTTCGACTGCCCATTCTGACAGGACACACACGCTTTTCTTTTTTGTTTTTTCATCTACTTCTAATGGTGCAGACTAAGTTTTTTTCGAAGCAAAAAGGACATAGCACTTGTGTTTCAGTAAATTTGTTGTGCTTTTTTTATTAAGTTTAAAGATATTTTTGCATTTTTTACAGGTCACTAAAGTTTCCACTTCTACTCCGTTTTCATTCAAAATTCCTGCGAATACCTCCCACACTTTACTTTTTCCGGTCTTATTAAAAGTTGTATATTCACCGTTCAAATTTTTGCCTTCACATCCACCGTAGCTACTAAGCTAGTATTTGATGTCTTAAAAAAAGTAAGCTTAATTAGTGCCCGAAAAGAATTATTAGGTTGTCAACACAATAATGCTTTTTTCTATAATTTGAATTAGAATTTTTTAATACATGTCCATAAATATCTACATACAAATGTACATTTAATTGATTTTTCCCATGATTATTATTTTCAAATAAAGTTTATTATTGCAAATAAATTTCATTTTAAATATTTATAAATAAATAAAAATTCAAATGATCTAAATAAATAAAGTTATAAACATACCTCATTTATTTCCATTTTTTTTTATTAAACTTAACTCTTAAAAAAGATTAAATGCATGGAACAATAGGTATTATTTGTTTTTAATATTTGCAAAACTTCACGTGGTACTGATAGTACTTAAGGTGCTATCAGACGGTATGTATTTTACATTTGTACTGTCAAATTTTCCATCTGTAAAAGTCGTACTCATCGTGTGATACATATGAAACTTTGCATGTGTAGAATACATGTGGAAATACATATGTAATTTTTTCGATTAGAACACGCTCTATTTTCCTGTGACAAACATAAACAAAACAACTGGTTTTTGTTTCTTTTTTTATTTTTTATTTTAGATATAACTGCAATAATGCTGGACGCTACAATTATTTTATTAGCAGTTATTACATCCATTTTACTTTTAAAAACTTTATAATTTTAGCAGCTTTATAATTAAAACAGTTTATACACTTTAAAAAGTCAGCTATTGTTTACATTTATAGGTTATGCCATACGGAAAAACATAAGCAGGTGTGATAGCAGAAATTATGAATCGTATGTAAAATGGAACTTTTGACATACATACGGAATTACATATGGGTAAGAAAAGTGACAGTACATATGTAAAATACATACCGTCTGATAGCACCTTTAGTGAAGTTTGGCTGTCGCATGATACTCGACCGTTCGTTTTATGAATGGTCAAATGAGAGAGAAAAACGAACATGTGGTTAGCAAGCAAAAACAAAGTCGAGTAACAACCAATAGTTACTCGCTAATTTTGTTGTTCTCAAAAACATGTACCTTTTTTTTAATTATAGTTCGAGTAAGTGTTCATTCTTTGCTAGATCATATGTACTTTTTAAGTACAAATCCAATTGTGCAGGGGTCTAGTATGTATGTATTCATATTCTAAGCGAAACCATTTAACCCTTATCCTGTGTAAAAAAAAAATTACGTATAAGGTGTAAGTGGGTCAAATTTGCCCAATAGTATTTCATTATTAAAAACATTAAATTATGTATCAATTTTACAGTTTTCACATGAAAATATTCCATTTGAATGGCTTTTACAAATAAAATTATTGCAGTTAGTACATTTGTTTGAATATTTTCTACTGGATGAACGTTGGGGGCATATATAGCATCGGCCCCTCTTTAGAGCGCTCTTCTCAACCACTTTATCTATCTTTCTTCTGCAATCTTCGTACAGTTGACTTGGCAAAACTGCTTCTCGGCATTATGGAACGACGTGATATTTCGTCATCGACAAGGGCATTACCTAATTCTTCTAAAAAACGACGACGTCGAAAGTGTTTTTGCTTGTTCCATTCAGCGTCAATGGCAGTATAGATAACAAAAGCGTTATATGCGCAAATGTCCAACATGTTGTAAAATAAGGATTGTGGCCACCTATTTGATCGACGCTTGCAAGTATAGTTTCGGACTAATTGATTAAGTGTATCTACGCCGGACTTCGTTATGTTGTAAAAATGGATTATTTCGGGTTTTTTGGTATCAGAAACAATTTCAGCGCTATGATGTAATATACTTCATTAAATGACAGAACGGTTCTTTTTTGGCACATATGACACTATTGTAGTTTTGTTGGTTACATCAAAAAGGAATTGCGAGTAATGTTGTGGTTTTCCTTTTAGGTCGGTGAACTTAGGTGGAAGGAAGGTTTTATTTTTTCGAACGGTACCAACGACTGTTAGTTTTTTATGTAAAAGTTCAATTCCAAATTCATGGGAAGTAAAAAAATTGTCACAGGTGACGTTCCTGCCTTTCAAATCCTTTACCAAATCCAAAACTACGCGACGTCCTTGATTTTTTTCTGACTGGCAATTTATGTCTTTACCTGTATACACCTGCATTGACCATGCATAATTTGTGTTCGAATCGCAAAGAGCCCAAATTTTTAACCCGTATTTGCCGGGTTTTGACGGTATAAATTGTTTGATGGGACATCTTCCTTGAAATGTAACTAATTGCTCATCAATTGTTACGCATGGACCAGGATTATACAGTTTCCGTAAATTATATTCCCAACGGTCCCAAAGGTTTCTTATTGCAGCAAGTTTATCACGAGCACGTCTTTCAATTCTGTCGGTTTTTTTTTATCAAAACGGATTACTCTTGTTACGTTTTGAATATAGGTCTTCCGTTTCTATCATTCCATAAATTTTCCAAAGCTTCACCATGCGAACGAAAAACACCAGCCAACAAAAGAATAAAAAAATACGCCTTCATTGATATCTCGTCAACTGGCTTCCAGTTTTCGCCATATGCAGAAACTCCTAAATTTCAAAAATAAATATGAAGCGCCTAAATTCTAAAAAACATATTACAATGTAAGTTTATAATTTACCTTCTAAATTGGTCATATCTATGATAATTTTAACAAATCGAAAGATGATTCTATAGAAGTCATTCTCGTATTTGCGTAAAGAGTGGGTCCAGGCTTAGTATCCATAATGTTTTCAGCTGAACATCTTTCAGCATTATCTAAATTTGGAATCGGGGCTGTCCAAACTAATTTTTTGATTTCATTCACTTTGGTTATATACGGAATCAATATCTGTTATCACACTATCATCTTCATCTGATGACAGATCGTTAGCTATTTCATCATCTTCTGATTCACATAACAAATCATGAATTTCATTTTCGTTCAATCGCGACAGTTTTTTAATTTTTTTTACAACAACCCCACGCTTTGAAATTGTATTCAGACTTAAAAATATTCATAGTAAAGTGAAATTCTTATTTCTAAAATAACGGTAGTTTTTATGTACAAGTAGATACACACATAAATGTAAAAACTATCATGCAATTTGTATTGGGCAATTTTGACCCACTTACACCTTATACGCAACTTTTTTTATGGGGACCCTCTGTTAGGAGATAGGATTATTTTTGTTTTTGCATTCTATACATTTTCTCGAATGATTAAAAGTCACGAAGTTTCAGAACAATACATTAATAACTTTTCAAAATAAAGCAAAATAAAAGTAGTTTTTTTGGTTTTGACCCACTTACATAGGATAAGGGTTAAGTTTAAATTTCTTATTATTTGTGTTGTTGTAAAATTCAATTTAATATATTAAAAGCACTGCAAAACGGTGAAAAACAAAAACAACTCTTTGCATGAGTAAAAACAGTGAAACAACAATAAAATTAAATGAAAGAAATGTTTATGTGACAGTGCATGCAAACGAAGGCAATGCTGTAATAAATAAAATATAAGAAAACAATAGTAACTACCTAACGGCTAAACCAATTGTTCGTACACGTTCCCTTTAGCCCTCGGTTTTTACAAAAACGGATGTTGGTAATACGTTAAAAAATATTAATCTCTCACTTGCTAGTGTTGGCACAGCGGCAAAAACAATTCTAGTAACAAATGGTACCATGAACTCAAATGCAGATGCAATGGAAACATCTCAAGTAAAAAGTTGTCAAAAGCCTCAAGTACAAGTTGGTATGGACAGGTACATAACAGTGCTTAAACGGGTTCGCAGCCCTACCTCTGCAGCAGTTGCTTCGGCCTCAAAAGTACCATCTTTTGATAAAATAAACTCTCAAAATCGTTTTGCAATTCTGGAGGATGAATCCTCTGAAGCACCAAACGTCATAAAATCGTCCAAGCCTCCCCCGATATATCTTAGGGAGCAAAACTCAAATAAGCTTATAAAGACTTTTATTTCGTTAATTGGTGAAAATTCGTTTTACGTAGCGGCAATCAAACGTGGTAGTATAAACGAGACAAAAATTCAAGTAAATCATGAAAACGATTTTCGCAAAATCACTAACCAATTTGAAGCCCTTAAAAAAAGCTTTTACACATACCAACTGAAAAGCAGCAAAGGTCTTCAGGTAGTGATCAAGGGAATAGACTCTTGTGTGGACCCAGAGGAAATTAAAACCTTTTTGGAAGAAAAGGGCTTTAAGATAAAAAACGTTACGAATATTAAAAATAGGGGAAAAAATCCCCAACCATTATTTCGAGTGAAGCTAGAACCTGGTGACGTTAAGCTTAAAAAAAATGAAACGCATCCTATTTATGATTTAAAATATATTCTATACAGAAAAATAGCTATAGAGGAGCCGCACAAAAGGAATGGTCCCGTTCAATGCCTTAACTTCCAAGAATTTGGCCATACTAAGGCATACTGCTATTTACCGCCTGTTTGCGTAGTTTGTGGTGAATTACATGGCACAGTTCTTTGCGATAAGTCTAAAGCTGGGATCACACGATTGCCGCAATGCACCAATTTTCACACTTTTTAATACCCCAATCGTGTGACCGCACAACCAAATGGCTCATGTACCAATCGAGGACAATATTGTGCTTACTTTTACCAATCAAATGCAACCCTGGTGCGGCAATCGTGTGACTGTTTGCTATGCAACCGCGCGTCAATAAAAATGACAAAAATGCACCAATATCTATTGTGTTCTTGTGCGGCAATCAAACAACACAATACACGCCACTATTTGCCTTTTTTATTAGATTTACTTTTATGTGTTTCTTTTAGTAGGTAATGAAAATTAATATGTATGTATGTATTTATTTATTTTGCAATTAAATTTTTTTAATTAATTATTTTAAGTATGTATGTTCACAAGCATATTTAGCTGTTCTGTGCGAATATTTTTATTAAAGATATTTCTATTCGAACCTAAACATACAAAATTGTTGAACAGACTGTTAATTTTTGGAATATCTTAAAAAATTAAATAAAACTATTCAACAATAATTTGTTTAAGTATGTATATGATTTGTATCATTTATCATTTAATTTTTTTCAATGAACAATCCAACAAGAACTTTCAAACAAATAAAAAAGCTACCACAACAGCTGTTTTCGCAGTTAATATACATAAGTAAGAACAATCGTGTGACTGTTCTGCGGCAATTGTTGTAACCATTTCGCCATTTCGCATGTACCAACTAGCGGCAATTAAATTTGTATAAAACAGGGCAATCGTGTGATTTCAGAAAATTTGGTTGGGGCAATTTCATTATTGTGCGTCAATAAAGCACAATAATAATTGTGTCATATTGGTGCATTTGCGGCAATCGTGTGATCTCAGCTTAAAACTGACCCCAACGTAAAAAAATGTAGCAACTGTGGCGGTAATCACACTGCCAATTATAGAGGATGCCCTGTATATACTATCGTCAAGCAGTCGGTTGGACCGAAAACTAATCCCACTCAAATGCAGGTAACAAATCAAGTAACTACTTATGACGCTCAGGCTCCGCAGCCTAGTAATAACAGAACCTCTTACGCTAACGTCCTTAAATCAAACCATGTGCCAATGCAAGGTGCTGATGAAACTTCTAATTTAAGTCGTATAGAAAAAACTATGGAAACATTAGTGCAAACAGTAAATAATTTTACTAACACAATGGGTAATATGATGCAGGAGATTCTTAGAATGCAATCGATGTTATTGCAAGCTGTACTAAACAAGCCATGAACTGTTTAAAAATTTGTTTTTGGAACGCAAACGGCATCCGCCAACATAAAAACGAATTAGAATCCTTTCTTAAAAATAAACAAATTGATGTTATGATGGTTTCTGAAACTCATTTGACCTCACGAAACACGTTTAAAATCAATGGTTATACACTATATGATACCAAGGACCCTAGAGATAGAGCTTGCGGAGGTTCTGCTATTTTGATAAAAACCCGAGTCAAACACTTCCTAATGTGTGATCATCGTGAGGATTATCTCCAAGCAACAAACATTTGCGTTGAGGAATTAAATAGAAACCTAGTAATTTCATCGTTATACTCCCCGCCTAGATTTTTAATATCAGAAAGCCAATATTATAAATATTTTAAATCATTAGGACCGTGTTTCCTAGCCGCTGGCGATTATAACGCTAAACATTCCTTCTGGGGATCACGACTTATAACACCAAAAGGTCGTGTTTTATTTAACACAATTTCTAAAATGGATTTAAATGTGGTAGCGAGCGGACAACCAACTTATTGGCCTACTGATCATCAAAAAATTCCAGATGTCATCGATTTCGGCGTGGTTAAAAACATCCCATAGAAACGATTCATGTTGAAGCTTCCTTAGAATTATCTTCCGACCACACACCTACAATTGTAACTATAATGAACCCCAATAGAATTGTATCTCCGACTGGTAACTTAGCGATGACAGCTACGCAAATTAATTGGTTAAAATATAAAAAATATCTCAGTACCCATTGTACAGAAAATATTCCGCTCAGTACACCGGAGAATGTAGATCGATCTATACTTGTAGTTAATTTAGACAATTTTCTGAAACTAGCTGTTCAACATTCCAGTTCTGCCCCCAAAAAAACAAAAAATATTAAAATTTATTCCACAGATGTCGAGCGTCTCCTGTCTGAAAAAAGAAGAGTTCGAAGAGAGTGGCAATTGCACAGATCCCCGCAATTAAGAATTTATTAAAAGAGTGCACAAAAAGGCTTAGAAAGTTACTACAGACTCAGAAAACGGCTTCTCTAGAAAAATATCTTAAGGAACTTGATGCAACTCCACAATCTGACTACTCATTATAGCGTGCAGCTAGAAATCTAAAAAGGCCAGTTATATCAAAGCCACCATTAAGAAACTTGAATGGTAGTTGGGCAAGAAACGATATTGAAAAAGGAAATCTGTTTGTGAGTCACTTGAAAAACGTATTTACATCAAAAATATCTAATAATATTGCAGTCGAGTAACCACCTGTTGCTGCTAGAGCAGCTATTCCCTTGAGATTTGAAATAAGAGATATCGAAAAGGCTATTTGTGACTTAAACACTAAGAAGGCACCTGGTATTGCTACCTCGCATAGCAAAGAAAATTATTCTTTTTATTTTTAATGCTATTTTACGGCTTGAGTACTACCCTCAAGATTGGGAGGTTTCCTTAGTTACCATGATACCAAAGCCAGGTTAAGATCATACAAAAGTTGAGTCATATAGGCCTATTAGCTTATTATCAAATATGTCAAAGCTGTTTGAGAAATTATTAGTTTCAAAATTAACACCAATTTTAAATGACAATAGATGTATTCCAAAGAAGAAAACACAGCACAATTGAACAGACTCATCGAATAGTTAACGCCATAAGAAAAGCCTTTGAAGAAAGAAAATATTGTTCCGCTCTCTTCATCGAGGTTTCTCAAGCTTTTGATAAAGTCTGGCATGAAGGCTTTTTACATAAATTGAAGCAAAATTTTCCAGCAAACACACACAAGCTGCTAGAAAGCTACTTAGTCGGTCGTCAATTTATTATAAAAGAAGGAAAGTTCTTAAGCTCACCTCAGCCAATTGCCGCTGGAGTCCCACAAGGCAGCTTCCTGGGGCCTCTATTATATTTAATTTATACTTCGGACATGCCAACGAGCAACTACACTCAAACTTCAACATTTGCAGACGATACAGCTTTTCTAAGCGTCCACGAATACAGTTATGAATCATCTCGTTATTAACAGGATCATATTACTCAACTAGAAATATGGCCAAGACAATGGACGATAATGGTAAATGAGCAAAAATGCGTACATATAACATTCACCTTGCGCCGGGAATCTTGCCCCCCTATTACAATCAATAATCAAATAATTCCTCAACATTCGCATGTAAAATATATCGGTAAACATCTGGATCGGCGATTAACAAAACCAAAAGAACACAATGCATTTCAGAGAAGGACTCCACAAATCAGTAAGGGACATACTCAAAAGGACCATTTATCTTGAAAGCTTACTTATCTTAACAACAATAAGAAATCATATAGAACACATACAAAACTACATAACAACAGCACAAAATCGTATAAGTGACGCTAGTACTTTGACAAAACATGAAATCGAAGATTACGAACTTAATATAAGTAAAATTAAATATTTAAGAACAACTATTCTCAAAAAACCCAATGAATTAATTTTTGTAATTAAAGTACCCAAAACATTTCAATATGTACAATATGTACACTATTTATTTACTCCTTTTGCTGAACCCAAATATGCAAATATTTTCCTTTTTTTTATTTATCGTTTTTTATATAATTGAATTCGCCCGTGAATAGCGGCTTTTGTTTTTTCTACTTAATATTTATATATGTATATATTGTTCATTTTTCGCTACATTAATTTTTTTTTGTTAGACAGTAAGTTAGTTGGAATTGTACACCCAATAAAGCAAGAAGCTTTTAATTAAAGAAAATTCGTGCTCTTAGTTTTTTTTCTAAAAGTTGTGGGAAAAGGAGTTACCTAAGCCCCACATAATTGGTCCTTCGAAAAAGTTCTAGAATAGGCTAGAACAGGAAAAAATTAGCGACTTGGAGTCCACTAATAGCATTGGCAGTTGTCCCTCCCGACGGCAACTTAAAATTTCAACCATAAAGGACAATAGGGTTTGTCCAACAACAAAAGGCAAAAGTGTTGTCTGACACCAAATAAATTTAAATTTCATCGTGCTTACAGCAGAGTAATAAAGGTACTACATTGTGCATCCCGTGCCAGTGAAAAAGTCAACAACTAAAAAGTCTTAAATGTAAATTCAATTTGGGATACAACATACATACATACAAAGCAAAAGGGTCCACAAGACAGAATAAAGTTTAGTTAGAATAAACGCAGGAGAAAATGAAGGTATGTACTGTGTTTATTAGTTATTTTGTGCGACAACTATTTTTCTCTATCAAAAATTAATTAAAAAATCAACTTGGCAAAAGAAGATAATAAAAAGACGGCCATTATCATAACACACTCCATGTAAAATATAACCCTAAAAGATTTGGTTAAAATACATGAGAAAGTTTGCCCAAAATCAAATTCAAAAACCACAAATCGTTAAATCTCAAAATACCACTAACAATACCACCAATAATACCACTAAAAAGTACCATTACTAATATAGAAAGAGATAACTACAATCTCAACAACTCACAAATTATCTTGTTGTCAAATTCACTCTACAAATGTTCCATTTCAACTTGTTCCTATTACTGCAATAACTTCACATAAGAAGTAAGAAAAAAAAGAAAAACATAAATGGTGACTTTAAACAAGTGCGGCAGTGCGAAAAAGTTTAAATATATTTAAAAAGTTTATAAAACTAAAAGAAAAATTAATAATCAATAATAATCAAACAATAAAAAAAAAGTGAAGTGCCGGTAAAAAATATAATACCAAAAAACATTGTGCTTAACAAAAAATAAATAAATAAGTATTTTGCTAAATACCTATTAAGAGAAAATATGTACATACATTGGTATTTACACCAAATAAAAAATCAAAAAAAAATCTTGAAAAATAGCAAAATATAAAAGTTAGTTTACTAAATAAAAAAAACAGATCAAAAATATTCGTTTAAAAGTGCAACAAAATACATATGTATGTATGTAAGTACCTACAAGGGAATAAAAATTTAAGCACAAATTATTTACAACAACAACAACAACGTCAATAGCAAGGCATTTTGAACAACAAAATAAAACCGTAACAACACAAGTTGCGGTGACGTCACAACATTTGTTAATTTATTGTGTGTCAGAGGTTCCCTAATAGTAAATTATAAGAACACATATTATTCAAGGTGAGTGTTATGAGATATAACTTTTACTTGAAAATATAACATCAGGTGGATAGGAAAACTAATAAAATGTAAATACCTATATTTACAAAATAAAATTATTGTGAGGAAAATATTTTTACGGAACAATCAACTTAAGTGGTTTAGTGGTACATCAAAAACTTTTAATTTTGAAAACATTAAAAAAAAAAACATGTGGTAAATTAATTGTAAAAAGCGAAAAAAAAAAAAATTTTTCGTTAAAAATTTATGAAACCCGATAAATTAAATATTCATTTTAAATTGAAATATACACAATTTTGAAACATCATAAAAATATATTATAATAAATAACCGTTTTGGGAGAAAAATAAAAATAATTTACGACTTTGGTTCACCCTATATACATAGATAATATATAAAGAAAAGATTTTCCGATTCTACAAGAAGACTGTAGTTGCAGAGCGTGGGTTATTTTTTAAGGAATTTTTAAATTCTAATAGAAATTTTATTCAACAAAATAAAAATATTTTCAAAGTTGATCTGTGTCATTAGATTTGTGTTTTCGGTCGGGGTTAAACAAAATGTCGGCACGAATTTTGAGAGAACTTGTCCTGAAGATTGTTCTTTTGCGTTTCTTGAGGTAAAAAAGCAAGAATTAGAAAGAAGATATGTCAAGTTAGTTGAATCGTATGAAGAATACATGTTAGGGGATGCTGAATCTGAGGGCAGTGAGCAGAAAGACGACCTTTCTTTAAGATACGAAGAATCTAGCGATTTATATCAGGCCCTAAAAACTAAAATGTTGGAAAAATCAAAAGAAATGAAAATAGAAGAGAAAAGACCTACTAGTACTAGATCCACATTAAAGTTGCCGGCATGCGAAATACAAAATTTTGAAGGCGGATACTCCAAGTGGCCGGCGTTTCGAGATATGTTCCAGGCAGTTATCGGGAAAGATTCATCAGTGGCTCCAGCCCAAAAATTATATTATTTGCGAAGCAAAGTGAGGGGGGAGGCCTACCAAGTCATAAAAGATTTCGACTTGGTAGATGATAATTTTCAACTGGCCTGGGAGAAATTAAAAACCAGATTCGAGAATAGAAGGCTCTTGGTACAGGATCAAATTAAAAAGATTCATGCGGTCGCTCCAGCGCAAAATGAAAACATCAAATCTCTCAGGCAAATTCAGAACACAGTTAATGACTGTTTGGCAATTTTAAAGAATTATGCAATTGAGTTGCCCGACTACGATCCATTTTTGATTCACATAGTTGTGTCAAAACTTTCTGATGAAACAATGAAAGAGTGGGAGGTTTCTCTAAAAAACCATCGCGAATTGCCCACATGGCCACAACTTAATGGATTTCTTACTGAGCGAATAGAAATTTTAGAAAATATGACCGATAGGAAAAAACCCATGCCTAAAGAGAGCCAGTCTTCAAGAACTCATACATTTTACTCTCAGACTGAAAAAAATTATAGTTGCAAGAAATGCAAGCAAAATCACCCTCTTAGGGTTTGTAAATCATTTAAGTCCATGACACCGCGCGAGCGCTTAAAATTTGTTTTTGCGAATAAATATTGTGTCAATTGTCTCTCAACCACTCATTTCAAATCCAAATGTTTGAGCACAGGCTCTTGCAATATATGCAACAAAAAACACCACACCATGCTTCATCTCGAAAAAGAAGAGAATCCAAAGGGTCACTCACAGGGGATAACCCATGATAACGAAAAGCCTTCGACGTCAGGTACTCTAGGCGGAACACATACTTTTTACACCCAAGTTGAAAAACTAGCTTATGAAAATCATACCCAGGAAAATGTTCAGGCATACTTAGCTCGTCGCGAAGGAATTACAGTGTTGCCTACCGCACTTATTCATATTGAAAGCGCGGGAGAGTTGTTTACTATTCGAGCACTATTAGACTCAGGGGCAGAACGAAGCTTTATTACCACACGTATTCAACAAAAATTGGCAATACCAATCGAAACACATCCTCGTCAAATATCAGGTTTCGGGGGAACAATCGTTGGGAGTTCTAAAGGAAGTTATTACGTTACTGTGAGGTCAAGAGTTTCTGACTTTAAAATAAAAATATTAGCTATTGTAGCTTCTAAGATTGCAAACCTTATTCCCTCACGTCCGGTTGAGCTGCAAAATTATTCAGCCATTAAAAACTTACCTTTGGCACATCCTCACTTTTATCGACCCGCTGCTATTGACATGATAATAGGAAGCGATTTCCTACCCTTTATAAACCTTGAGGGTGTCCATAAACATATATCATGAAATCTGGAAGCCCGGGAATCACATTTTGGGTGGTACTTGTCCGGTCCAGATAACATGAGTAACGTTAAAGTTTTTTCTACCACCGTTTCCACGTCTGACGAATTGCTTCTTCATGAACAAATTAAAAAGTTTTGGGAACTTGAGGAAGTTGAACGAGAATTTGCAATAACCGAGGCTGATAGACTTTGTGAAAATTTTTACCAAACTACCACTACTAGGCAGTCAGATGGTCGTTACGTGGTAAGGTTGCCCTTTAAAGAAGAGTATCCAACTAATATATTTTTGGGTCCCTCACGGAACAGCGCTCTGGGACAATATTATAGAATGGAAAAAACTCTCGACAAAACTCCAGATTTAAAAGTAGCATACATAAAAGTTCTACAAGAATATATTGAGCTGGACCATATGGAACTAGTAACTCATCACGAAACTATTGGCGAAAAACCAGCTTCTTTTTTTCTACCACATCACGCGGTCATACGGCCTGAGAGTAAATCGACAAAAGTAAGGGTGGTCTTTAATGCCTCCAAGAAGACTAGTAGTGGATTTGCCTTGAACGACGTCCTGCATCCAGGCCCCACGCTTCAGACGGATTTAATGCAAATAGTGCTTAGTTGGCGCTTTTATAAGTTCGTTTTCACGGGCGACATTGAGAAAATGTTCCGCCAAATCATAGTGCATAAAGATGACCGGCCGTATCAGCAAATATTATTTCGTGAACATTCAGGTGGCATGGTTAAAGCATTTCAAATGAAAACCGTCACCTTTGGGGTGAATTGTGCGCCATTCCTGGCTATCCAAACGCTTCTGCAGTTAAGTGAGGACTGCAAATTTCTATATCCGATGGCATCTGCGATTTTGAAGAGCGAGATTTACGTAGATGATATTTTGTCTGGGGGTCATAGTATTGAAGAAGCCAAATTAAAGCAAAGTCAACTCACTCAGGCTTTAAATTCTGCCTGCTTCCCCCTGAAGAAAATAACAGCCAATAACGGTGTTTTACTCGAACATTTGGCCCGGGAGGATCTTCTAGACGAAGATTTCTTAAAATTTGATGATTCCAGCACCATCAAAACCTTGGGGATTCGCTGGAATGCGAAGTCAGACTTTTTTTATTATGTGGTAGAGCCGATTCAGATATCTGACAGCAGCACAAAAAGGCAGATATTATCGGTCATTGCAAAGCTGTTCGACCCTTTAGGCTGGTTAGGACCAGTCGTAGTAGTAGCAAAACTCTTCATGCAGGAACTATGGGAGTTAAAAGCAGAATGGGATGAGGGTATCCCACCGCATTTGTTAGTAAAATGGAACACTTTTGTTCGAAATCTACCACAAATTTCTCTTCTCAAGATTCCAAGATGGGTGCATTTTACGCCGACTCATCAAGTACAGATACACGGGTTCTGCGATTCTTCCGAAAAGGCTTATTGCGGCGCAGTATACCTACGAACCTCTTTATCAACTGAGACTAATTGTAATTTGTTGGTTGCAAAAACTAGGGTTGCACCAATGAAAAAGATCACAATACCAAAACTTGAATTGTGCGGGGCGGTCCTGCTAGCTAAATTAGTAGAGGGCATTATTAAAAATGTAAAGTTCAACTACGAACTATATTTGTGGACGGACTCCTCTATAGTCCTCGGATGGCTACAAAAACCACCACAAACTTTGAAAACTTTTGTGGCAAATAGCATAACAACAATCAACCGTATTGCCAGCAGCAGTTACTGGAAACATGTTAAAACAGAGGACAACCCTGCGGATCTTGGTACCCGGGGTTGTACCCCGCAAGAACTCATTGAAAGCACATTATGGTGGCATGGGCCTACCTGGCTCAGCCAGCCTCCCGATAGGTGGCCTAAGCCACGCGAACTTGATCCCACCGACCTAGAAACTAAAAAGGTATTTACACTTCATGCAGTTGTAAGCGGTGAAAAATCTCTAATTCATCCAAGTACCAACACAGAAGATATATTGGAAAATTTCTCCACATTTGCACGAGCACTTAGAGTAATCTGTTATTGCCTTCGTTTCTGCAACCGAGCTCGTAAGCGCGACGTCGATTCTGACGCGTTTATAACGACGAAAGAACTGAGTTTTATCAAAAATCGTTTAATTATTATCGCCCAGCTTAAATATTTTCCCCAAGAATATAAATGTCTACAGAGTAAACAGCCTATTAACAAGAAAAGTAGACTCTCAACTTTATGTCCATATCTTGATAAAAATGGTCTTTTACGTGTTGGGGGAAGACTTGAACACTCAGGTCTATCTTTTGATGAGCGACACCCGATTATAATTCCCGAAAAATCTCGCTATGCTACGCTGCTTGTGGAACACACACATAAAATTTTGCTTCATGCTGAACACCATATTATGCTACGAGCCATAAGACAGGGATTCTATATACTCCGTCTTAAAAATCTGGTAAGAAAATGTATTCGAAACTGCAGAACGTGTACTATTTATAAACATAAG
This sequence comes from Pollenia labialis, assembly GCA_949318255.1. NCBI lineage: Eukaryota > Metazoa > Arthropoda > Insecta > Diptera > Polleniidae > Pollenia > Pollenia labialis. The sequence goes on from OX439141.1 coordinate 63,342,013, forward strand.
ATGCAACAACAACTAATGTCAGCGCTCCCACCCGAAAGAGTTAACTTCTCGCTGCCCTTCACCTACTCTGGTGTTGATTTCGCTGGCCCTTTCCATATTAAATCTTCTAATTTACGAAACGCTAAGCTCATAAAAGGTTATGCAGCTATATTTGTATGCTTCTCCACGAGAGCAGTGCACTTGGAGGCATGTTCAGATCTTTCGACCGACGCATTCTTAGCTTGTTTCGACAGATTCGTCGGACGACGAGGCTTCCCAAAAACCATGTTCTCGGATAATGGCAGAAATTTCCTTGGAGCCAGTTCTTCACTACTGAAAACTAACAATGATTTTCTCAAGACCACTGAGAAAGCACTCGTAGAAAAATATAGTGCTCATGATTTCTCCTGGTCATTTATCCCACCTTATGCACCACACATGGGCGGCCTCTGGGAGGCTGCCGTAAAAAGCATGAAATCACACCTAAAAAAGATCGCTGGAAACCTCAACTTTTCCTTTGAAGAATTTAGCACTATTTTAATTCGTATTGAGGCAGTATTAAATTCGCGTCCCATGTCCCCTTTGACCGAAAATCCATCGGAGCTACTGCCATTGACCCCCGGCCATTTTTTAAGGGGTGCGCCGCTAGTAGCTCCGCCCGAAGCTCCCGAAGAACTCCCACTAGAGAAACTTAGCTTCATTAAGCGGTGGAATCGATTGAAAACCATTTTGCGCGTCGATGGAAAATCGAATACATCACCGAACTTCAGCGGCGAGCTAAGTGGAAAACCGAACAGCACAATCTCAAGCCTAACGACTTTGTTATTGTTAAGGATGACTTGTTACCACCAACCGAGTGGCGACTTGGCCGCATTGTAAATGTCATCTATGGAAGAGATAGTAAAGTACGAGTAGCCGAAATCAAAACGCAAAACGGAAATATAATACGCCCAATCGCAAAATTGTGTATTTTACCATCTTATGATACAAATACAAATAAACCACAAAGCTGTTCAGACTAATCTAAAAGACATACAACACAAATCACCAAAAATTGTATACCTAATCCACCTGATTAAAAAAAAGGGCTTTTATTATAAAGAGAAAAGGTCGCAAAACAAAATTTCTAATAACCCAGTATATTCTTATATTTTTTCTTTTATCCTCTCTAGCTACAGTCATGCCGCGATGCAATCTATGTTTGAAAAATCATGCTGTACGTCATTGCCAAATATTTGTTGCCATGGACATTGAGAAACGCCGAAACTATCTGTTACGATGGAACTATTGTCTAAATTGTATGGCACACACTCATCAAAGATCGGAATGCTTCTCCGAAAATCGGTGCGCACTCTGCAAGGCAAAGCACCACTCGATGATACACCAACAGCATCCCCATGATGTCTCAAGTTCAAGCTTTGAGGACGAAAACGCAGATAGTTTGACGTCCGAGCAATCCCAAAACAACCCCGAAGAAGAAGAAGTTGACCACGCCAGCAAAAATACCTACTCCTCACGAGTTGCTGCGCATGGAGTTCCCAACCCACGCACCATACTGGGAAACCACCATACCGCCACTAGTTCAGGTCACCCTAATCAACAAAGGAAATCCTATGTGGGTTACTTTTCTGTTGGACCACACGTCTACTACCTCATTTCTGCTGCGAAGCGTCGCTGACATTTTCCCCAAATTTACGTCTGACTACCAACGTGGAAATACGCATTATGCCAGATTTGAGGTTGCTCCCACGTTTTATAGGCCAATAGCCCGTTGGTGCCTGCCATTAAAAGATGACGCCATCAATGTCTATCCACCTGTAAACGAGCCTCAGTTAATCGAACATTTTAGATGTCTCAGGCCCAAAGCACACCAAAACTTTGCCACTTGTCGCACAATTGATGGGGTTATTGGTAGCCGGACATTAGCCACAATAATGAGGGACACAGTGATCCAGCAAGAAGAAATCCTCCAACGAGCCCAACGATCCATATGTTCATGCCACACGCATTCTCGCCCGGGAGTATGTTGAACCGTGTTCAACCAGGTTTTTACACTATTTATTTACTCCTTTTGCTGAACCCAAATATGCAAATATTTTCCTTTTTTTTATTTATCGTTTTTTATATAATTGAATTCGCCCGTGAATAGCGGCTTTTGTTTTTTCTACATAATATTTAAATATGTATATATTGTTCATTTTTCGCTACATTAATTTTTTTTTTGTTAGACAGTAAGTTAGTTGGAATTGTACACCCAATAAAGCAAGAAGCTTTTAATTAAAGAAAATTCGTGCTCTTAGTTTTTTTTCTAAAAGTTGTGGGAAAAGGAGTTACCTAAGCCCCACACAAATAATAACTATAATACCCATACCCTATTTAAATAAATAAATAGAAGCAGGAATTGAAAACACATTCAAATACAATAATGAACCTTTTCATATAAGGCAAACAATTATATAAACGAATGTAGGATATGAACAATTGCACAATAACAAAAACATGTAAACTTGTAAAGAACGAAGGTACAGAAATCATAAATATCAATGACCAAACGATAATAGTCAAAAATGCAAAAAACAACACAATTACGAATAATTACAACAACACAAAAAATTTATTAAATGGAAATTTTGTAATACAATACAAAAATTGCACATTAATGACAGCAAACAAAAAATTTTCAAATCAAAATAAAATATATTTAGATTAAATAATCCTTCCAAAATTCAGGAATATAACATTTAACAGTACACTTACAATGGAAGAAGTAAAACTAAAAACTATTCAGAATTGAAAAGAAATAGAAGAAATTAAATAAAATTATATCCTACATTATACCACCAATTGTGGTTGTACGACTAATAATATATTAATATTTTTATTATATGATAAATGCAAAACACAAAATAAAAGAATTCAGGAGAATCCTTTATCTAGAGGGGCAGGAGCTACGTACATATATACATCCACAATCACCCCTCGTAGACATTAACTCAATCATAGCTAAATACAATAAACAAAATACGAACTAAGTCAATGACTCTTTCAGAGTGTCTTTGGCACAAGTTAAAATAAAATGTTTATTTTTTAAAATTGATTTTTTGAAATTTGATTCTCTTCCGTTCCAAATTCATTCAATACATTTTTACGATTTAAGAACGGGCAACGAAAATTGAAATACAAAAGTGATGAATCAGTAAACAAATACCAATTTGTATTTACAATTCTCGTTGAACAGAAAAAAAATAAACGACCAAACAAAATTGACATAAAGAAATTTTACGATCAATTTTGTTTGATCAACATTTTTTTCCTTTGAAAAAAGTTTTTAGATTTTAAGAAAAATTGTACTAAAAACCAAGATGGAATTAATAAAGAATTCAGTTGAATATCAGAACTCCTAAAACAAAGATTTATTTTCTTTAATACGTAATTCGGGTGCCATGGGGACCTGTCCCACTCTGACTTAAGGAGCTGTACAGGATAGCCTCCATTGCACATTTCTATAAGGTAGGAAGCCTGCAGGGCTGCTAGCAGGATGATGCGCATTGCCGTATATAAGGCAAGTGACTTGGTGGGTCACATGCGGATCCTGGATAACATTAAGAATGATTCATTCATTTCGGTGGATGCCTAGTCTGGCATTGAATTTAAACTTTAATGTCCTTATACCTGACAGGGACAAAAGGGCGGACCAATCCTGTTGGCGCGCAGGTGTCTGGTACTTTTTTGAAATTCAGCCCTATTGGGGAGTTAACGGGTGAAACCTGAATTTTGGTACTTTTTTGACATCCCATCTATCTTTTGAACCAATAAACATAGAAACAAATTTTGTACCACATCCGAAACTTATCAGAATACGAATTTGGTACTTTTTCAAAATCTTAACTATTTTTGGTACTTTTTTTACAAAACATTTGTCTCCATTAATTGATATATTTGTGCTAAATAATGGGCTCCCACTACAATACCGAAATTTGTATAACGTTAATGGGGTGGAAAATAGTACCAAAAAGGGAAAATTTAGTATTTTACTTTAGCTTTTTGGTTCCTTAACCTTACCTGAGTGGATAAGAATCTATGACGGAACTTTTTGGTACTTTTTTGTTCTTTAACTGGTACTTTTTGAATTTCCGTTAGTATTGGACCCAGAAACATAAAATTCAAGGAGCTATGTTCTGGGTGGATGAGAGTCTATAAGAGGGAACTTTTTGATAATTTTTATTCCTTGACTGGTACTTTTTGAATTTCCGTTGGCGTTGGACCTAGAAAGATAATATTAAACATGCAAGGTCTTGATTGAATGATAATCTGTAAGAGGGCTTTTTGGCACTTATTTGTTCATTAACTGGAACTTTTTGAATTACCGTTATTATTGGACCAAGAAATATAAAATTCCTTAGTTGATAAAAATCTATGAGGGAACTTTTTGTACTTTTTTTGTTCTAGAAACTTAAAATTCAAGAAACAATTACTACACACCTTTTCACTTATTTTTTTTAATTAGCAATGAATCCCTAGATATTAGAATTTCCGAAAGTTTTAACTTCCGGCGTTTGGGCTGTGCAGTGTTGAATCCGTAAGTCTGTAACGTTTCAAAAGTATAGTATATTAAAAAGATAAATACTCTCAAAAACAATCTACGCTACATTTTACCAAAGAAGTACGTGGTACAACAGACCAAACGTCGAGGTGAAGTTAAAAATATAAGAGTGAATTTGTCTTCGTTGATCACCCAAATGGAAAAAAGAGTATGCAAAGAAAAAGTTATTTTTCCAATTCTAACAAAAAATTTGTATAATCAAAACATTTTTTGTCTGAAATCGGTTCTATAAACAAATTTGCATATTCAAACAATTTATTTGCATTTCGTTTATTAATATGTGATGTGTGCTGAATATTATCTAGATACACCAAAAAAATGAAATATTTTGTCTTAAAATCGTTGAAAAAATAGCTTAAATATTTTAGGGATTGATATCTGAACCGATTCAACCATATTTAATTTGCAGTAAGATATTTTGGGCCAACTTTATGTGCTGTTCCCAGGTGACAAACAATTGATGGTGTAGAAAAATTTATATGAAACGCACTCAAAAAACTGCACAATTGTAAGGCCCGATTGTAATATCATAGTATTATATTTTCCAATCAATTCAGATCCTGAAGATGAACAGAAGATGTTCGAAATATATTGGTCCAATTTATAAAAAAATACAATAAAGTTTTTTATTTCATTGGATTTAAAGAGGCAATACAACATAAAAGCTCAATTAATATAATTTGATCCAGCAATACAAAATATTAATCCATAATCATAGTTTCAGTTTTTGGTTGCAATTTTATCAAAAATTCAGGTTTTAATTGGAACTCAATTAATTTACTTAAGGAGTTACTGAAAAGGGAAACAAATACATAGTATGTATTAAAGACCTGCACGAGTGTATCAGTAAGTATTGTTGAAACAGATACACCAGATATTTATATGTTACTACTGATATAAATGAGAGAATGAGTGTAACTGATATTGTATGGTTTTGCTTTTGTCCACTCACCATATGTTAAAAACAAAAACAGTTGCTAATGGTGTTGGATTGAGTGTGACATAACATTTTTTTCTTGCTTACAAATATCTGTTGTCACCATAAGTATTTCTACAATATCTGTGGTGTTATGTTGTATTTTAAAATATTGTTGGCGAGTTGATGAAAATAAGAAAGTTTATAAAAACTTGTATACGATCCCAACCAGGGGTGCCAGATGGTTTTGGTAAGAAATCGGCATTTTTTCAAAAACAAATCAGAAATAAAATTTAAAAAAATCGGCAAATTAAAATTACCATTTTAAACACAATAAAACATTGACAAAAATAAAAAAAAGCAAAGCAATTAAACATTACCTAATGCTTTAAAAAAAGAGTATGCCATCCAGATGTCTTCGGTCGAGTTGAACCCACTGTTCAAAACGGAGCCTTGTTTTTCGAGAATTTAAAAAAAAAATTATCTAGTTATGTCATGCGTGGATAAGGCACACCCACCAAATCCTTATTTCTTATGCTTCAATCGAGGGCTGCGGGTTCTTGGAGAACAGTAACGGCAGTTTTGATTGTTGACGTGACCGTTTAAGTGAAAATTAACTTTGAACAAAATTCTCGACGAGCAATTGCTTAAGAATCATTACTCTTAAAAAATGTATCCACAGCGAACGCGCGATGCCCACTCGACCTCAGCGACATCGTGATTGACAAATCCGCGCAATTGATCATTCCAACGGCGCCACCCTCCCCCGCACCGTTTATTACTTTTTGAAATAATCGTATGTATTTAAAAATATAAATTTGTCACCAGACACTTAAGGGTAAATTGCACGGACCTCTAGTAAGAGTTATCCATAAAATTTTAGCTTAAAAACTCAAAATATTAGAGTCAACGGAGACTCGTTAATACCTTCGATTGCTGTCAGGAAGTTTTATCTATTCGTAGCAGAAACTTGCTGATTTACGGCATTGAATGAAATTGTTCATTACACAATCAATTGCTTGTTACCTGGAAACAACACACTTATCTTAATACGAACATGACAAAATTATTTATGGGCATAAAGAAAGAAGTTAACATGCTTACTATGTGATATTATAGACCGATTCTTACAATTTACATAGGTTTCGTTCTTATGACAATTAAAACGTATTTATCAAATTTTATCAAATTATCTAAACTAAAAACAGCTACTTTTACTTTCCGCACAAGGTTTGCATGGACAGACAACCAGCCAGATGGACGGATGGACACGAAAACATCACTTTAAAAATTGTTTCTGATTCGATCCGTTTACTAAACGATGCGTCTATACTTCTATGTATCAGAACAAATTTATATAATTGCTTTTTTCTTAATTTTTGCATATAAATACATATATAAAACTTTACAGTTTGGAATAGCAATTATCTTCAAAGAAAAATTGCTTTGGCTAAAGCTACGGTTACACTTGTTAAACATTTGACCAAATAAGCATAACCACTACTCTTGTTAATTAGTAAGTCAGATTTAACAAAGCCTTAATAACACCGAATAAAACTAATTATGCTGCCAGACATAGCAAAAACCTTTTTTTGCATGATGTGGTATTATAATCAAAAATAATATTGGAATTAAGGGAAATTATATTTAAGTTTGCGTGTTGTTCCCGTTTTTTTGTCAAATATTTGGCAAGTGCGACCGTAGCTTAACAATTGTAGAGTGAAAATTAAATGTAGATGGCGAAATTAAAGGAACAGAAAGTTCATCTGTTAACCAGAATTTATTTGCTGAACATGTATTAAAATATGCTTAAAAAACGTGAAATATGTGTGCAATAAAAAAGCAGCAATTATGCATATCATTTACAAACAAAACGATACCAAAATTCATAAAAAGCTCTAAAACGGATAAATATATTATTCTTTCCGCCTTTATTGGTCACACAAGAAAACCATGCAATTGCATATTTACGGTGTCCATGATCATAAGTTTGTACATATGAATGTATGCTTACGCTTTTGTTAGTAGGATATCACAGGACATATCAAAAAGCACTACAGATAAAATTTAGGACATCAAAAAAGATAAATCTTCGGTATGACAACTCTGCCTAAACTTAAAGAAAACAAACAAACACACATACATGGTACAAACTATTTTGGTAAATATTGGCTCCTATTACGATTCACAACTCAAATAAGTTGATTTGTAATTTTTGTATTATCGTATACAACTTTGCTTTATTGTGGTGAACAAAAACATCAAAAATAATTGCAACTCAAATTAGTTGAGTTGTGAACAATAAAACGGGCCATATTTCATTTTAATGATATTCAAACAACGTTCCTTCATGGTTCAGTTTACTAGGGGGTTTGTTAAGGTTAGAAACTGTGATTGCGCTGGTTCGAATCTTGGGTTTTCAAAAACAAAAATCTTTTTAATTTTTTGTTTAAAAACGATTTTAAAAAATATTTACCAGTTTTCGCTTTTTAAATTTAATTTTTAATGAAGTTTTTAGCATTGTAAATATGTATGTATATGTAAAAATTATTTCGTTTCTGTATAGTTCTGCTCGCAAAATGGTGAAGGGTATATAAAATTCGGCACAGCCGAATATAGCACTCTTACTTGTTTTTTCTTGTTATGTGAAGCTCTTTATTTTGAATTTAAGGGGTTTGTATTTCTTAAGAGTTGTAATAAAGTGGGGAACAGAATAGTGCATATACTACAACTTTACGAGTAGCGCTGCAAGCTACCGAAAGTTAAAACGGCTGTTACAAAGTATACAGAATTCGTAGTTGTAGTAGTCGTTGCAGTTGAAGCTAAAGCGCTAAATATGAAATTTGGAACTTTGTTGCGCTGCAGAGCATTTGTCAGCTTCAGCTACTACCATTGTTGCAGAAGTAGGTGAAAATTCCTACATGTAGGTATTTTTGATACTTAAATAGAAGCGTAGGGAAAATCGGACAGATTTTTCATAATCTCCAAAATGTAGGTATTTTGGTCATATCGCATTATTCATAAAATAAATGCAGAAAACCGTGTTTTTAATGATATTTTATTGCCCAAAGCGGTTAAAAAAATTGTTTCCCCTAAAATAGCTTCAAAATATATTTCCATGTTTGTTTAAAAAGTTGGCTACCATGTTCACACTTGGGTTCCTTAACGCGTTTAAGCAACTCGAACGTGATAAAGCTATAAACACATCAAAATCGAGATGATTTACCATACATTGAAGCAAGGCCTTACCAATAGGTCTGCTTACTTCTACAACAATACAACAACACAAAAAACAACAGGCATTTTGCTTGTGTAAAATTCCCCGCCGTTGTCAAAATCTTATTACTACATAGGCGAAACAAAAGGAAAAATGTGTTTTGTGTGCATGTATGTGTTGCAAAAAACAAAAAACGTAAACAAAAATATACATGTATAAGGAAAATGTAAACAACTTTTGACATCGTTGAGGAATAAACCAAATAAACATCTGGCTTCTTGCGCAGACCTATTGGAAAGACCTTGCATTGAAGTGATTTGTTAAACACATCAAAGTGACATGATTACAACTAAATCACTTCATTAATCACATATGGGGTATTCACAAGATGTGCTATCATGTTGTATTGTCATAATGTTCTAACATTTTACAATGGTTTAAAAATATTTTTGTTGCTTTGTAAACAAAAAGTGTCTTAAATTAATAAAACTTTGCTTGCTATGTTTATTGTGCTGTCGTAATTAATCAGAGGAGACCTTCGCTGAGCGGCTGAGCCAAACGGCTATGCTTTTGTAGCCGTCGCCGTTGATGGTATAATTTTATCCGGCTACCATCCGAATTTAACTTGCGGCTAACAATTTTTGCAACAAAACACTTGCGGCGTCAAATTAGATCGGCTTAGGACGCTGATGTTTGGAAAACGAACAAAATAAAATTTATTTGTGGTTTGCGTCTGAAAAATAGTCAGGAAAAATCTAATTTAATTTATTAATTCATTGATTAGAATTAAAAAATATTTTGATTTTAGGAAAATATTTTTTATTTTTTATATTTGTTTTAAATCAGCTGATTTAAATTCAAAATACAGTACAATACGCATATAAAAAACTCGCTTATTAGAAAAAATCGGTTATAAGAAAGACATCTTCAGACACCATGCACATTTGTATATATCTGCGTGTTAAATAATCCTCATACTCGCTTATAAGAAAAACTCTTCTATAAGAAACAAATTCTGAAGAAAAATTGTGCTCATTCCATAGAAAATATTACGTGTATAAGAAAGAAGTATATATTCTCACAATTGAATTTTTTTACTTCGGTTTTTTGTGTATAATTTACAATATAAGTACATACATCTCTTCAGTGTTACTTCATATTTAGTATTTTTTAAGTAAACACATGTTTTTAAACTATGTATTCATTCTTCTTACTGATTTTTTTTATCAAATCTAATTTTAAAACTAGGAATTAATATTTTTTTTACCAAATTACTTTTTTTTATCACATGTGATTTTAAGTGAAGTGCAATCACCTGTTTTAATTTTGTTATGTTTCTATATTTAGGCCCAGGCCCACGATGTCGACAAGAACATTTCTTTCGTATATTTTATTGAAAGCAAAAGCAAATTTTAGTTTTTTACTATTGTTTTCAATATAAATATGCGAAAAAAAAATTTTCTTCTGTACTTATATATTTATATTTGTACGGCAAATAAACGAAATTTAGTACAAAATGATGTGTAGTATGTATAAGTATTAAACAGTTTTATTTCAATTACTATATATTTCTATAGGACATTTTTTAAATTCTGTTACTGATGTATATAAGAAAATATCTTTCTTATATGGGTGTTACAGATATAAGAAAATATCTTTCCTATTTGCGAGTTACAGATATAAGAAAGTATCTTTCTTATATGCATGTTTTCTTTATAAGAAAGCTCGCATATAAGAAAGAAAATCGGTGCATTTTTAGGCTTTCTTATATGCGTATTGTACTGTAGCACACTAATTTATGAGGGGTTGTTCACAACGGTCTTATTATTTCATGTTATTATTTTAAGACGCATGACTTTATGACATCTTGTGAATCCACTGAACATACCTTAAACTGAGTATAATGTAGAATCGGCAACATGAACGTGTACAACCGGCCACGATTTCTGCTTAATCTTTTTATTTTTTTCCTTAAATAATTCATAAATTATCACAATTTGATCACTAAAATGATTAAAATAATCTTCTGATAACTTTATAAAAGTATTTTTATCCATTTTTAATACTTTAAATAAATATAAATTTGTTTGTTGTGTTTTTTTCTTAATCATCTGTCATCTTAATCATCTCAAATGTAATGTGAACGGCTTTGATTAACTTAATCAACATTTAGCTTAAATGCGTTTAAAAACTCAAGTATTGTTACAAATATAACTGTTTCTGTAATTCTCATACCCTTACGGCCATTTTCACCAAGTTCGGTTAAAACTAACTTTCAATTAAAGTTCCGGTTACCAATATGTTTTGACAGCTTTAGCCGATAGTTAATTATAACCGAACTTGGTGAAAATGGCCGTTAACAGTTTTATTTGGTTTTATATCTTTAGTATTTCTAAAATCTTTATGGATGAAGTTTCTTATGATGATCTGGCCTAAGCAACCAGTGAAATGCGCATAGGAATGGCTTATCCCATCATCAATAAATTTCAAAATAAAAATTGGGAAATTAAGCACGCATAACAAAATCATTTAAAATTAAATTTCGTGTTCCCACGAAGAGTATGCCATTTATTTTCCCCTCTCTTCTACAAACTCAAGACTTGACGAGTCAAACTTGGCGTGTGGGATAAATTTTGCATATTTTTTACCACAAATCAAAAAACATTTTTTTTCATATGTACATTCATATATCCTATATGTAGTTAATAATTGTTTTTTTTTATTAAATAATAGGTTTGTATTTTTCTATTAAGGTATATTTTTGCTTAAATCTAATGTAGGATACAATAAATACCTTTAAGTTTGCATGTCAGTATAACTGAATGAGACGACTTCACAAAATGGGATGTAAAATAAGCTAAAACATAACTTGTCAATCCGTTCAACGAGGCAAAAGGTATCAATGATGCAAGTATCACAATAAAAATTAACTTCATACTTTATCAACATTCAAACAGTTTCTGATTAAGAGTAAAGCAAAACTGGCGCGCCAAATATTTGGATTTTCATTTATATTTTATAGGTAACAATCAGGGCAAGTTTTTATTGCTTTTTTTGCATGAAAAATATGCATTTTCATGGCAGCCGTCTTAGACAAAAAATTGCTTTTGAGTCAAACTGTTGCAATTTTAAAATAAGTAAGAAAGTATAGTCGATCAAGCCCTACCATATGATACCCTACACCACAGTATATAAAAAAAATGCTTACTAGTGTACGCTATTTGGGACTTATGGACAATCATATACCCGCCTAAAAAAAAGTTATGTTAAGGCTAAGATTCATGTAAAAGTTCCTTGTGCCGAATATTATTTGGATATCTTCATCTATATAAGATTTTTGGATAAGCGTTTATCGTATAAGTTAATATCGCCATTTTTTGTGTTAATACCAACATTAATAAGAAAATTATGGGAGCTATGGACACTATGGACCGAATCCAATAAAATTTGGTCAGACAAAATTTAATCTAAATACCAACATATAAATACCCTTTTCCGGAAAGAAGCTTGTATGGAGGCTGTGTGAAATTATGGACCAATTCACCCCATTTCCCATTTCTGAGTCGATCAGTATACTTAAAGGATCCCTATAAAAAAATGGAGCTTCCAACTAAGCAGGTTTGTAAGGGAGAAACATAAACGTTTCGCTTACCATTGCGCTGACGGAAGACATGAATTTTATATGGCGAGTTCCCACTTTGAAGCAATACATTTTTGACCTATAAAGCGCATTATTCAGCGCATATAAACATTGTTGTATGCAACGATCGGCCTTACAAACTGAATGTTTTGATACAGGTTTTTTTAGTATTCTCCCTTACAAACCTGCTTCGCAGTAAGGGAACGCCGTAGCACTTAAAATATTGTCTTTTTTTTATAAAAGTTTTTGAGAGTTCTTTCACTTACTTTACTGCATTTCTGTATGTCTTATTGCTTAACGCATAATTGTGCGCTTATTTTTTTAAATGTACCATTAGTGCTTCGCAAAATGATAAAATTTTTTTATTGGGATGATCTAGGACCAATATTTTAAGGTGTTATGAACATCACCACAAATGCATAATACCCTCTCCACTATTGTGGTGTGGGTATAAATCAGAGGACGGCAAAACACCGCACATGTGCGAATGCTCTCACACAAATAAAGATAGCATGAGCAAATAATTTGTATTTTTACTACATAACACTGAACAAACAAAAACAATTACGCTCTAAAATAGACAACCAAGATAAACAAGAAATGTGAATGTATGTATTTGGCGGACTCTGGTATAAATATATCTCAAAACTGGTTCTTTCACAAAAAAGTAAACGAACGGAAAAATTTCAAAAACTGGCGGGGCGCACCCTGATCCTTCCGAAATATAAGTCCTTTGTAGGCCTATTCGCTTCTATACTGTTAGGATCCTCTTTCTCTGAGCTCTGTTGGGCTGATTCTTCAGCCACCTCATTGCCGTTTATGCCACAGTGTCTCGGCACCCAGCACAGCCTTAACACATACTCTGAAAAACTCCTAGATACTTAGCACTATCAGATAGTCTGAGCTATACTCCTCCTAGTACCGGCAGCCTAATATTCTCCACCCTGTACCTCCTATTAAAAAGAACCAACTGCGTCTTCTCCGGATTTACTCCCAGTCCCAGGCCACGTTTTTCTGACCCAGTCTGCCATAAAGTCCCAGCTGCTAAGCATCAGAGTTATCCATTCAACCAAGAACAACGGAACTAAATAGTTCCTGCCTAATGGTCTCCACCCTCAAATTGTAAACGGCGCCCTCTATATCCAGGAATGCTGCCAAGGTGTATTCCAACCACATCATGTAGCGCACTCTCAGCAAATCTACCCTTTAGAAAGGAGTGTTGAGCGCCGCTGATGCTGCCGGCATCAAGCATCGTCCTAAGATCAGTCTTTCCATCGTCTTAAAAATAAATGACGATAAACTGATTGGTCTGAAATCTTTGGGTTTAAAGAGACCGGTTTTACCCGCATTGGGTATAAAAACCACTCTAACCTCCCTCCACCCTCTAGAAATGTACCCGTTCAACCAGAAGGCCCTAAACAGTTCAACCAACAACAGGAGTGATGGTGTCCCAATATTCTGTATCATCGCCGAAAAGATACCATCTGGCCCTGCCGATTTGTAAGATCCAAAGGTAATAACAGCCCTACATGGGCACCTTATCCAAGGTGATCATATCCCCCACCGTCTCCATTTGCTCACCTCCAGAGCCCGTCCCAGAGAAGGGGACACCACATTCATCCTATTCCCCCATCCTATTCCACACACCCTGGAAAGTGAGGCTCCATAAGCTGACATAGAGATTCAGAGCTAGATTCGGATCATAAGTTGTCTGGTGTCTGAATAAACCCCGGAACTGCCGGGTCCTTGGAAGAAATTCTCCTGAACTTCTACATCTTACTTATAGATTCAACTGACAGCGAGTCCCTTTTCGCTCTTCTAATATCTCCCTTATACCTATTTTAACTCAATTAAAAGTACTTCAATCTCCTTCCCTACGCGTATACTTCGCTCTATTGAACAACCTTCTGACAGTGGATCTTTTAGTCCTCAACTCGTGTGTCCACCATCTTGGTTGACAGGATCGCTCATGCCTACTGGGCAATACCTCCGTGAAGTTGCTCACCAGTTGCTCCACACTGGTCCAAGTCGATCTCCAGTCATATGTAACTTTAAGGTTAGTTTGCAGCAATCACGAAAAATAATTCCAAACCTTCCTTCTCGTATTCCTATACGGACACCTCTCTCAAACATAAGCTTAAAGAACAGGCGCTTATGGACAGAGAAGCAAAAACCCAAAGCCACCCTCGTATTCTCCACTATCACTGCCTCTCTTTCCCTTGCAGGGTTGTCAAATTTTTTTGAGCTTCATCGCAAAACCGGATGTCAGAAAACGACAAAAATCGCCAAACGTCAATTTTGTTTAGTTTCTGTAACATGTTTTTCAAATCAATTTTTTTTTATTATTAAAATTTGCATACAAAATAGCTAGAATAATATATCTGTAAAAAATCGCCAAAAACTGAGAAAAATACAAAAAAGTCGCCGAAAGTAAATTTTGTTGAGTTTATGGTTTTTTTTAAATAACATAAAATGGAGATCATATATGGGCATTTCCAGCGAAAAGTCTACTTTTTGTCACGTAACGCCAGAAATATTTTAAATTGTTTCTCAAAAAATTTTTTATGTATCGTTTACCTTTTTATATTTTGGTGTCTACATTTTGGCTCTACATTAAGTAACAAAAGGGATGACGATTGAGCAACATGGCCCGAAAATACAACCTTATTTGCAATCTGGCGTTACATTAAAAAAAGTTGACTTTTAGCTGAAAATTCCCATATTAACCTTAAAACGAGCAAAGATTTTTGAATTTGATAGCTTGAAAAATAAATCTATATAAGTTCTAAGTTTACTAAAAAAGGTTGCAATCAAACCCCACTTCCGTTTTTTTAACGTCACGCCAGGGCAGATTTTTGCTTATATCTGCAAATCCTTAGCGTCGATTACTGTAATTTTTTTTCTGAATATAGAGCTACTTCATTACTTTGTATATATAAAAACCCTTTTTACAAATTTGACTTCGTCATTTAATTTTTTTACATTTTGTGCTACAAATATCACGACACGTCAAAATGGAAATGCCCATATTCAGTTAAAAAAAAGAAAATAAGGTACACAAGTCCATAAAATCGTACCATCAGCCCCGTCGATTTTATTACTAGTATTTTGACCTGCATACATACTATTGGAAAAATTAATAGTGACTCAATATAAAATTCACCTAAAATTATAACAAAACAAAATTCATGTGAAAAAAAGTTCCTAGATTAGTAATGATAACGAAAAAATGACAAACTGTTAAAAAAAATCACTGAAATAATATATATAAATGGTAAAAATAGCCAAGTAAATCGCCAGCTACACCAAAAATCGCCAGTCGCCAAATGGAAAATTCCACCGCCAAACACGTTTCAAAATCGCCACGATTGGCGAGAAATCGCAGACAAGCCATAGGGCTGCAGACAAGCCATAGGGCTTAGCGGGATGTAGCATTATGAATAAAGTGTACTTTATTAAATTCAATTAAATTAAATAAAAAAAAAAAAAAGTTTGGCGAGCCCTGATCCCTTGTTCTGAACGTTGGCTTATTCCCACTGTTACAGGTAAAAAGATTGCTGGCAATAATAAAATCAAACATAGACTGACCTATTTTGTTAATGTCGGCACTTCCCCATTGGGTATTGTGTGCATTGGTGTCGCAATCTAGTACCAGCCTGGAGCAGATTTTGTCTGTTTTACTCCCTTGCAGTTTTTCACCAGGTGGATCGGTAGCCTCGTATGGTAAGTATACCGATGCTGGTGCCAGGACCGTTTTGTCCTTGGCTTCTTCCGTCACAACCGTGAGGTCTGCATTTCTGTAAGAATGAGAAATCATAAATTTATGCTCAATTCTCGCCAATATACAAGTTCGTACCTTCTCATCTGTGGGGGTAAGAATAATGTATACCCCGTGTCTACCTGGTTTTTGTTAATCCAGGGCTCTTGGATTAAGGCCACGTCCACGTTGTTATCGATAAGGAAGGTTGCTAATTCAGTTGGTTCTCCATTGTTCTGGTCGGCCAGTAGCCCCAGTATGACCTTCATCGGTTTTATAGTTGGAGGTATACATACCGTGACTACCGGCCTTAGTGGCAACTCAGACTCGACTATATCGCCCAATCTAGCTTCAGAACAAGCGCACCTACCAATTGCGGCCTTTAAAAACTCAAAGGTTTTGTAATTGTCGCAACTCACAGTTTTGACACCTCTTGCCCAGTCAGCCCCTTTGAACGATACTTCGTCCGGCCTTCCTCTCACGCTATAGATTTTGGTGAGTAGTCGCCACAGGTGGTCAAAAGAGTATATGGTTAGCTAAAACGCAAAAAGGCGTAAGTAAAAAAAATTTCAAAATCAAGTTTTTGATTGATTATTATGAATATCATTAACCCATATCGTCCCAATGTTAGAATTTTTGAAATTTTACGCGTTTTTGTAATTTTGTTACTCTTTTAAGGTAAGGCAAATAGCTAATTTCTTTTAAACAATTATATATTGTAAGTGGTTAGCTACAAATATCAAAATAAAAATTCTTACCCTTTTCACTCATCCCTTGTATAACAAGGTGTGAGAATAAACATTAATTTAAGTATAATTTTAAAAACTAAAAACTTTGTATAAAATATCAAAGAAATGGAAAAAGCGAAAATGTGGTTCCATTGAAAAACGATTAAACTTTTAACAACAAACATTTCCGTGTTTTTTTTAATTGTGTTTTTGATATTTGACTATAAAATTTGATGATTAAAATGCAGTGTTCGATTTTTCGAACATAATAAAAATTTTCACACATTTTAATAAATGGAAATAAATTTATTCTCTTTTTCTAATCAATAAAAAATTTATGCACAATTAGCGTTCCGTGAGAAATGTTTTTCATGCGGTTCGCGAAACTTACGGTGCGGTAAGGCCTACTGCAACCACCATTGCCAACATCATTCCCAATATTGAGTTCCAGTTTACATTGGCTGATGTAACTCGACCGGTTAGACCACATCCAGCACGTAGTGAAGTGAATATAGCAGCTAAAGCTGAGAGTGTAATCATTGGTCCACATTTTTTCAAAATTGAGGAAAATCAGAATATTACCGTCAATGGTAACCTCGCACCATATATTTTTTGCTAGGATCAGCACTCAGAGGAATACCCCTACTAATGCATAGCATAAGGTTATGGGAAGCAGAGAAGAGGTAGTAGTGCCTGTGAACATTCAACTTGCATTTATTCATGTTGACAGCGAGAGAGAAGACTTCAGCAGGAATGTTAGTCCACATACGAACAGTCCGGCCAAAAAACGAATTTTTCCAGTAATGCATTGTACGATTTTCAAGCTAATCGACCACAAAAGTATGGGCTCTTGAGGAAAAACGTGCATTACAAACAAACGTACGGGTTTCGGTCTCGGCCATACGCATCATTCAGGTCCTGACTCATAGCACCAACATCGGATACGCTTAGTCTATAATCAAATAATTTGGAGATTCAAATGGTTTCATAAAGTCATATGTCATAAAATAATAACATGAAAAAGGCGACTGTTGTAAACAACCCCTCATAAGGAACCCCAAAGGAATGACGGCACATGGACTAAGTCTAGCTCTGAGACCCTAGATTGGACGCGGGCAACCAGGGTTTTACTGGGATTTGACAGGGGTGGTCTTAGAACACTTAGAGGGTTCTTGATGGGTCATTGTCCTGTTAGGGATTTTGTGGGCAAATGATGGTATTGTCCCATTTGCCCACAACCGGACTTCTGCAGATTATGCGATGATTCTGAAGAGCTGGAGACAATCGAGCATGCATTGTGCCACTGTCTCAGGATGCAGGCTCTCAGACAGAAGTGGCTAGGAGATAGATTTCACGACGAACTGGGGTGCATCGCTGGATGTAATCCGGCTGATCTACTGGGGTTTGTCAGGGAAATAGTGCGGTTGTTTCTGTTGAGGGGACTGTAGAGAGGGTAGTGGCTTTACGTTGTACCTACTAAGTTTCTTAATTTTATCCACCTCATACTTCTTTTCTTTACTTATCTATTTCTATTTTAATTGAAGGGATTCACAATGGACCGCATTGGTCTCCGAGTGGAAGTGTGCCATTGGTCACATAACCCTTCTTTGCCTAACCTAACCTAACCCCTCATAATTTAGTGTGCTATTTTGAAGCTGATTTAAAACAAATAAATAAATATTTACCTAAAATAAAAATATTTTTTAATTCTAATCCATGAATTAAAAAATTAAACTACCAGCCCAATTACGAAGAAAAATTCTCCGGGAGTTTTCTCCCGATTTTTCTTCTCCCATTTTTCCTATGTAAATTGTAAAAATGGGGAAAGAGAAAAACTCACTCGGAATTTGTATTCATAATTGGGCTGTAGATCTAACCTGAATATTTTCCATTTTTCAGACACAAATCACAAAAAAATTTTATTTTGCTTGTTTACCAAAACAGCAGAGCCCTAAGTCGATTCAGTTTGACGCCGCAAGTGAATTCGAATCTTAACCGGCTAAAATTATACCAATAACGGTATAATTTAATTTAAGATACTTTTTTTGTTTTTAAACTATTGTAAAATGTTAGAACATTATGAAAATATATAACATGATAGCACACCTTGTGATTACCACATATATATTGTAAAATATTGGGATAGCATACCGTTAAATATTCCTAAATGTGTATGACTTTAACAGGGGTTTTCTGAATATCTTT
The DNA here is from genome assembly GCA_949318255.1 of Pollenia labialis. Classification (NCBI taxonomy): domain Eukaryota; kingdom Metazoa; phylum Arthropoda; class Insecta; order Diptera; family Polleniidae; genus Pollenia; species Pollenia labialis. The sequence continues at coordinate 63,361,058 of OX439141.1, forward strand.
GCTTTTTGGAGACTAAACCAAAAAAAACAGTATTAAAATCAGTACAAAGTGTAAAAAACAGTACATAAGCGTACTGTTTTGGGTGTTGTGCATAAAACAGTACATGTACTGCTAAAAACAGTACGTCTGGCAGCCCTAACTTGAAAGCACACATAAAACTAGTTATAAATTATTAGCTTGCATATTTTTAAGTTATTTTTCAGTATATTTGCATGCATATTTTAAACAATTTTGTGCATATTAAAATTTGCCCTGGTAATAAATATACGTTTCTATGTATGTAAGTATAATTGTTTAATAGTGCCAATTATCAATAAATTATATTTGCACAAATAATTTAATGCGACACTTATGAAGTTACTCACATACATACATACTTTTATACAAGCGATGATACACAGGAGTGGTGAAGCGGTGAATATCCATAATAACAATAAGCATTTATACTTACACATATTTTATTTATTGAATGCTTATTTTCAATATTAACTTACTCTAACTAATAAATTCTTAATCTAACTCTTTAGTTTTCGTCCTGCCAGCATAAGCGAGCTAGACTGATATTCAGGGGTGGGCAAGTGTATACCCCCTTCTCAAAAATAAAATTAAATACTTTTTTTATTAAAACAAAATAATGTTGTTGTTTCTTGTTTGGCTTAAGGTCATATATTAAAATTATAAATAAAAAATCCACAAATTTTTGTATTTTTAATTTTGTTTTTTATTTTTAATCCGATATTTCGACCATACATCGATGGTCATCTTCAGGGGATTTAAAACACTGTCAAATTTAAACTACAAAAAAAATTGATACGTCCTCACTGTTTGTCAAATTTTCATGACACAGGCCAACAATAAATATTGAAAAAAAAAACAAAATAATTTTTTATTGAAACAAAATAATGTTTTTTTTAAACAAAACCCAAAAATGTATGACCAACCTCCATTAGTTTTTTGTTCTTAACATTTTCTTAAAACATACTTGCCATATATCACCACCCCTTAGGGGGGCTCCCATACAAATATGGCCGTTAATTAAATTAGAAGCCTAGCTACGTTTTCCAATTTTTTATTAATTTTTAAAAAACAAAAATTTTAAAATGTGGCTAAAAACCTATTTTTTTTTGCCAAAAAAAAAAATTTGTTTCTAAAACGACGCGTATCTTAGAAAAAAGTTTTACTTTTCTAAAGGAATTTCGTTTTTTTAGTAATTTCAATAAAACAAACCGTTTTTGAGTTACGCGAACATATGTTGTTTATGACGTAGAAAATAAAAAATTACTTTGATTATTTTCATTTATATGACAATTTGGGGATATTGCTTAACTATTGCCTTAGGGGATATCTTCCATTTGTTTGCAGGGTTATAACTCTGAACATATTGAACAGATTTTAATAAAATATATATTGTGCACTTCTGCCAGCAAATACCTTTCAAATGGTGTATTTTTTATTCTAGTCGCTGGGTAAACAGGGGAGAAAAGTGTTCTTCACTGTTTTGCCTTAGCCGATTTATATATAGAGACATACAAAGTAGATACCTATAAGAAAAGTTTTTAATTGGGTTTTTGTTAACGTTTGTGTTTTTTAAGTAAATTTTTTTATATGGTCACACTAGTTCTCTCTCTTTGCACAAATAGCAAACAACTTTCTCAATTAGTAAAGGTCCCTACCAGGGCTGCCTTTTTTGGTTATTTCTAACCAAAATTGGTTATTTGTTTGATTCTTTTTTTGTGCAAGAAATATATATTTTTTTTCAATGTGGAGATGTGAATATTTTTTTCCTTTTGGTTACTTTTTTCTAAAATAATAATGCGTACGAATATGTTTTTCTTGATACAATTATTTACGAGCTCGAAGAGTTTGTACTGTGTACTACGATTTTTTCATTATTGGTAACCAAGGAACGGAAATAAGTCTGGGATCACACTATGAAAGTTTTCTTTCAGAATGTCTGAGTTTTTGGTGAGAGGGGAAGAGAACATGCGTTTCTTTTCTCCTCTCTCACCCATAAACTCAGACTTTCTGAAAGAAAACTTTCATAGTGTGAACCCAGACTAACCAAATAATTTTTTAAGATTTTTGCTAAGAAAATATTGCCATTTGTGATTTTTATATCAAAAACGCAATGTTCTGAAATCGAAAATAAATGAAGTTTTAATTTATTTATTTATTTATCATATTGTTATCCTGTACAACAAGACATTAAGTCTTATAATTACAGTACAGGATTAGAAAAGGTTAGTGGAAATTTGCAAAACTATATTTAACAAAATTTCAAATTACATACATATTTGATAATTACATAATAAAGAATATATAAACAGTAGAAATAGTAAAATAAAAAAAATAAAACAACGGTATTTATTTGTATATATATATATCTGTTAATGAAACAAGTTATATATAGCCCTTTTAAAATGCATTGGATTACTAGTAAATTGAATACTTGGGGGTAATAAGTTCCAAAGACGAATTGAGTGGGTATAAAATTGCCACAATGACTGTAATGTTCGGTATCTGACATGCATCAAATCATTGGATCTTTGTGACCGCGTAAACGAGAGTCTCCTATAGAGATACATAGGCATACGTGTATTGATAATTTTGTGCAACAAAGTCAATGTTCTTATTTTCAATAAGTTGATAAAAGTTACTTCATATAAGTCACTTGCATATGGTGTGATATGATCAAATCTCCTTAAACCATATAGTACATACATATATTATCACTGCATTATAACTAAGCTCCAATTTCCTCAAGCTGCTTGAATTACTACTTCCAAAAATTTCACATCCGTATAACAAGGTAGGAATTAAATATGTTTTTGCAAGAATTAAACGAATTCTTATGGGAATAAATGTTTGTGTTCTCCATAGCGTTCGCAAAAGAGCATATGTTCTTCCAGAAGCTAGATTAATTTGGTCATTCCATGTAAGAGTACTGTTAAATAATATGCCAAGATTTTTTGCTGTCCTAACAAAATCAATTCTTAGACCGTTTAACGTAACTTCTGGTACAAAATTAGTTCTTGACGATTTACTTTTTGTAACTAAGCACTTTGACTTGCACGGGTTAATGCAGAGACCATTTGCAGTTGCCCATGAGTGTACACGTGTGAAATCAAAATTTAACTTACTTACACATTCATCAATATATTTCTCAGGTGAGCTTATGTGTATTTGTACATCGTCCGCATAGATATGAATGTTGCAATATAATAATTGGTTTGTTAAGTCGTTTATATACATAGTGAAAAGTAATGGTCCAAGTATGGAACCTTGTGGAACACCTTTTGTTACATTTAGTGAATGAGATCTTATATTATTGGCAAATACTGACTGTCTTCTATCTGTGAGGTATGAGGTTATTAGACGTACAGAAGCAGTAGAGAAATTGAACATTTTATTAAGTTTTTTGCATAGTATACCATGATCGACCATATCGAAGGCTTTTGAATGATCCAATAGGACAAGCAGCGAAACATGAGCACTATCAATACTTTTACGTATTTCCTCAGAAACATCAATAAGTGCACTAACACAACTATGTCCAGGTCGAAAACCAGATTGCCTTTCCGTTATTAAGTTATTATTATTAATATGTTTGTAAATCTGCTTATATACCAGTTTTTCAAAAGCTAGATAGGTACACTGATCATCACTGTTATGACAAGTGTCATCGATTTTGACCCCATGGCACTTTACATCAGTGTGATGTCAGCCTTAACACCACTTTACCAAATTGTCATCAGGTATAAAAACTTAAATTATGTCGTCAATGGGATGACACATCTACATCACAGTAATGACGAATTGTAGTCAGTTTCATAAAAAAATTGACATCAGTGCGATGACTAAGTAACATCGGAGAAATGACTTATTGCATTGACTTTAAAGCATCAATTTTATCAGAAAAAGTCAACATTCAATGTCGCACTAACATCAGGGGAATGATTAATTGACATCTGTTTATTGACAACCTATCATCAATACAATGACAAAATAACATATGTTTAATTTCAAAATGTCATCAATGCAATAACAATATTGATACCTAATGACATGTTGTCATCAATACGATCAAATTTTTTTATCAATTTGATGACAAAATGTCATTAAATAAATTATATATGTGTATACAAATGTCTTTTTTTATAAAAAAGTTTTTTATTTACAAAAGAAATGTATAGAAAATATTATTAAAGAAACATAGATGATTTTGTACGGCTTTTAAAAGCTTAAAAACTATTGATGATTGTTACAAACTAGTCTATGGTAAAATATACTGCACTTTAATATTTTTATTTTCGAGCAAAAATAAATTTTTTGGATTTTTATGTTTTTGTGCAAATTCAAGTCAAATTTTTAATTTTCCAATGTCGATTTTTATTGAACAAGTTCTTAAGGTTCTTTTTGTTTTGTTTTACTTAATATTTTTCTAACTCATTAAAAAGCAGACAAACTTTCGAAATTTTCTCCGTTGATTTATTTAATTTATAAAGAAACTGTTCAATAAAAATCCACATTGGTCTGCATGCAAGTGGATACTCAAGGTTAAATAACTGTATTGCTTTAAAACAAAAGTCTACAGCTCTAACAAATGAAGTAAATGGCAAATATTGGCCATCTAAATATAAACAATATTTTGACACCGTAAGACTATTTATGTCACCCAGACCTAAAATAAATGGCAGTTTTTATACCCTTCACCTCAGGTGGAAAAGGGTATATAAAGGGTGGTTAAATTGTAAGGGCCGATGTTGAATGTGAACCACACCTAAACGACAAGTTTTTTTTCGAATTTTATTTGACATTTCTCTATTTCAGTCTTACTCAATTTGAACCATGGAGAGATACACAATCCAACAACGTGTTAAAGTTATTCAGGCTTATTGTGAAAATGGGCGTTCAAAACAAAATGCATATCGTGCACTTCGTGATTCAGTGATGAGGCACAGAATCACCACAGTGGATTCGTCAATAAGCATCATTGCCGCATTTGGGCCTTTGATCATCCAAGAGTGATTGTCGAAAAACCAATGCACCCACAAAGAGTGACTGTTTGGTGCGGTTTATGGCCTGACGGCATCATCGGGCCGTATTTTTTCCAAAATGAGGCCGGTCAGGCAGTTACTGTGAATGGTGTTCGCTATCGTGAGATGATAACGAACTTTTTATGGCCCGAATTGGAAGATATGGATGTGGATGATATGTGGTTTCAGCAGGACGGTGCCACTTGCCACACAGCTAACGAAACAATGGCTCTTTTGCGCAACAAATTCAATGGCCATGTTATCTCACGTAATGGCGATGTCAATTGGCCGCCAAGATCATGTGATTTGACACCGTTGGACTTTTTTCTTTGGGGTTATTTGAAAGAAAAGGTGTACGTCGATAAGCCAGCATAATTCGGCACATTAACGGCATAGAACCTCCATTATGCCTCAGGGTCATCGAAAATTTGGACCATCGGATGGAGGTGTGCCGCCGTGGTCGCGGCGCCCATTTGGCCGATATTTTGTTCCATACATAATTTTGTAATACCAATACTATATCGTAATAAAATAAAATTACAATAAGGGTCCTCATGATGTCGCTTAAAATTGCCATTTGTGCAAATGCGCAAACTTACGAGTCTTGTTTCATGAAGCCCCTTTTTTTACTTTTGTGTAATTTTAAACAATTAATGTCAGTTTGTAAGAAACGTCAATACAAAAATAAATTAAAAATTAAAATTCAAAAATATAAAAATTTGTGTTTAAATTTGTGATTAATATGTATGAGAAATTTGCTTTTAAAAATGCTCAAAGAAAGCCAAAAGACCAATTTACTGAAATTATTGCTAGAATTTATTGTTTGTGATTTATAGACACTTGGATTTTTCATTGAAAACGACGTTAAAATCATTAAAAGATCTGTGTGTATAAATGCACAATTGAACAGCGCAAGTTTACGAGACAAAATTGTTGGGCAAATTTACCAAGTTTGTGTAAATGAATTCTCATACAATTTTTGACAGTTCATTTACGAGGGCGTAAAAATGCACAGTTTGCACAGATTACGAGACTTATAAACGATATCATGAGGACCCTTAATAATTTCCTAAATAGTTTGTGTTTTATTCAAAATCAACATCGGCCCTTGAAATTTAACCACCCTTTATAAGTTTGTCATTCCGTTTGTAATTTCTACAATATTGATCTTAGACCCAATAAAGTATATATATTCTGGGTTCTTATGGGGAGAGAAGTTGATTTAACGATATCCGTCCGTCTGTCCGTCTTACGTTTGATATGGGTTTTCCGGAGACTCCAGACATGATAGCGGCTAGGTTGTTTTACATTTATGTCACATATAGTCTACCATCGGTTGCTATTGAAATTCAGCTAGATCGATCCACAAATGGCTGAGATATGAGCAAAATACCACGACTACCTCTAATATTTTCAAAAATCCCTTGTGGTTGTTGTAATTTTATTACTTTTTGCTGTATATCTGGATAACGGCCAAAGCCAAAGTTTCCAAATTATGTACACACATTTAGGTAGCCAATACACACCATCCTACAAAATGTGGGCGGGATTGGAGAAGTGGGCGTGGTACCTCCCATAGATCTCCCCGAGTCCAAGCTTTATAACTCAGCTAAATGGTAAATTTCTTTTTTAACACGTCGGTATATAATTCTGTCAAATCGGTTAAAAAATGGCTGAGTTATAACCAAAATACTGAATTCCCAAAAATTACTCATTTTTATTTTTTTATAATTAAGTTTGTTAAAATATATACAAGTGTATATAAATGTATACAAATTATTCCTTAACACGCCGGTATATAAAACAATCAAATCGGTTAGATAATGGGCAATTTATTAGCAAAATACTCCAAAAATGGGCTAAAAAACATCAAAATTTTTATACAATCCTACATTTTAGGGCTGCCATGTGACCTATGGAAACGACTTATGTATCAAAACATCGGCAATTTTTAGTAGAACATATTTCCCAAAAAATTGGTTGTTAAAACACAACATCCGACATATTGTGGACGGTTTGGATAAGTGGGCGTGGCACAAAATATAATTATTTATATCTTAAGAATGGTGTTCACATAATTTTTTGTTCTTAGTGCACCATGGTGAAGGGTATATAAGATTCGGCACAGCCGAATATAGCACTCTTACTTGTTAAAATTTAAAATGTTCCGCTGATTTAGCATTTCGTTTAGAAAAATATGTATGCAAATTAAAATGAACTCATTAATTGTGGAACCTAATATGTATTGTAAATAGTGATAGAGTTTTAAATGTGACTTTCACCAGCTGTCGCTGCTATTTTTGTGATTTTATCATCTTTAACATGTGCATTATTAATTGTTTATGAAATTCGCTGCCTATTTTTGCCTAAACACTTTCTATCGTATCTTTAGGTTGCAATGTCTATCACTAAAACGGATTTGTTCAATGTTTGGTACTTTGAAAAAGACCAGAAGAAAAAAATATAACGCGGTCAAAGATTACAATTTCATGAAAATTGGAATAGATAATGATGAAGATGATGACCATAAGCATGAAGTAAAGCCATCAGCTCAAAATTGCCTTAACAAACTATTGAAGATGTGGATGCATACAAGTTAACACAGCTTACGATTCAGCAAGTTCCCATGAGAACACTTCCTAAGATGATCATAATTTCTCAAGAATTTATCTCAGATATTTACCACGGTGGCATGTCATAACGTCCAGTGGCATAGTGTCCATGGACTCTATGACACTCCAAAAAGTGTCATAAAGTCCATGGACACTATGACACTGGACGTTATGACATGACACCTTTACCTCAGCCAACAATTTTTGCTCCCACGAAAACACCTGTTGCATTTGAATTGAAGTAGAAACAGCATTCTCAGAATTTACATTTTTGCTTCCCATGGCAATGTAACAAATGCTAAAATTTTAATAAGAATAAAGAATAAGGTAGTCATAAAAAACCGAAAAATATTAGACTTAAGAGAATTGTAAAAATATTTAAATTAAGCAAGGTAGCAAGTAAACAAAAGAAAATAAATAAAATCAGTTCGGTCGCAGACTCGACACAAAAACATATTGTTTTTATTCTGTGCGGATTCATTATTTACACACAGAACAAAGAATGTTTTCGAGTCAATCTTTAATTATTGGTTGGATGAATCTTTTATCTTTCCCTGTAAAGCCTCGTCAAGTTTTTTGAAAGAAGACTCAAAGCACAGAATACTAACAGAACTGTCACGAAACGGAAGATTTTGCATATTTTTTCTCTTTCTAATAAAGCAGCCCTTTTGCATTTCTCTTTGCATCATCTTTTATGCCGCAATACAATGAACAAAAATTTGTTAAGTTGGTATTTATTTGCAAAACTGTTGTAAAAAATTACTTTTACGTTTACCACAACACGAGTAAATAATATTTAAGTAAGTAAATAACATTATAACACAAAACAATATTACTAAATAAATTTGTTCTGCACAAAACAAACGTTTGTTGAACTAATGCATTTATTTAACGTGGTTTATGTTTTGTTATTTTTGTTTTGATCACGCCATTTGTGTGTATTGTTGCGGCCTGTTTTTACACATTGCCACTTCACCACCAAAAAAGCTTTCTGTCTATTTCTTGGAAAGCTGCCTTCGCAACTGATTTGGGCCCTTTTCACAAGTCACTTTTCACAGTTCTCTTAGTATTCTGTGAATCAAAAGAAGGGCCATCAAGACCCGGACGACCTTCCAAATAGTTTTTAGAATATTTAAAACGTTTTAAACATTAAAACATACAAAAAACACAAATCAACATAAAGTATTATCAGTAGGGATGCCAATCGGGACTGGTTTTCGCAAATCCCGGGATTCGGGATTACAAAAAATCAAATCTCGGGATTCCGGAATTTTCCGGGATTTTACAGGATATCGGGATTTTTCAAGATTCGGAATTTTTGAAAATTAAGAGATAAATCCTTTTTATAGATGTTTATTTAAAAAAAACGTCTTTAAATTAATTTTATAATTAATTTATTATTTTAAAGTTAAATATTACTTAAATTTGTAAAAACTTTAAATTGTGACTTCTTATGTAATGACTAATTTACTAAAAATAAAAAATAATTACCATAAAAGCTATATTTCATTCAATTACCTCAGTTCATTCAACCTAAATAAAAAAATTATTAATATTCTAATTGAACAACGCAACATAGAAGTTGATTTATTTGTAAGATTCTATTAAAATTTTATTAAAGGAATTAAAAAAAATAATTGAAATTTTAATTCGAAATTAACTAAAAGAATCAATTTATTTAGTTAACCATTTAAATCTTATTTTAACATAAACCACCACTACTTGCGGTAGGAATTATGTAGTGTATAAAATGCATTACTTAATATTGTGAAATCGCTCCATTAATTACCGTAGGTTCGATGTCAACTCTCGGAAAACACTTTAATTATCTTAACCCTGTTAAGAATAAAGTTTAAATTTTGTATTTGGTGCAACAGTCTTGTGCATTTCAAAAACATTTTTTTCTTTAATAAATTTTCTTGTTTAATTATTGGACACGCTTGAAAAAAATAACAAAGAAAGAACAGAATTAATCAAATAAATATTAAAGATCAATATTGTGTTCCTTATCCTCTCAGGGGAAATGTCATAATGAATTTCTTTTTACAAAAAAAGGTTAAACAAAAAAATTAAGTTAACAATTTCGGGATTGACAAAATCCCGGGATTAAAAAAATTTAAATCCCGGGATTCGGGATTCGCTTTTCGGGATTGGCATCCCTAATTATCAGTGATTACACAGCGAAAAAAAATTTAACTTTTTTTTGTGTAGATTAAGAATTGAAGGTTGTTTTTAAGGTTATTTGGTACCCTGAATTTTTAAAAAACAAATATTTTTTTAATTGTTTTTTTTTTTAACTTCAACAATATCTCTGAAACTACTAGTGAAATTCAAAGCTAATGTAAGCACGGCCTTAAGATAATATTGCTGACGAATTTTAATTTTTTTTTTGAACTGAATATGGTGACCCATTTTCAAGTTATTCCAATATATGTAGCGGAAGTCGAGCTGATAGAAGAACTAAGTACAGATTTGCATTTACCGTCCCAAATGACCTTAAAAACAACATTCAGTTCTTAATCAACAAAAACCTTGTTTCCTTGTACTATGAAATAATTTTGTAGGTTTTATGTCAGTTAATTTTATATGGAAACCGCCACACCAACGCAATCGAATCCATCAATTTTTGGCGTAAGGTATGGCACCCAAGTCATTTGCTCGTACAAATTTTGATTTTTATATGTACTTATAAAAAAGAGTTATGAGTTTTTTCGCTCTAAATTTGTCATTGGGACCACTGTGCACAGGTGGAAAAGGGTGTATATAAGTTTGTCATTCCGTTTGTAATTTCTACAATATTGATATCTTAGACCATATAAAGTATATATATTCTGGGTCCTAATGAGGAGAGAAGAGGATTTAACGATGTAATGTCCCTTCCCCCTCCTCTTTTCAATTGTTTACATATACAAGCATAATGCCCAATATGATTTTCGTTATCACTCTTCTTTGTTATTTAATCTATTTATCGAAATAATTTTAACAAATAGAAACTGGGAATTTTTGTTTCTATTTGCTACTTAAAAGCTCGCCAAAAAGGATAAATCTACGGTATGACAACACTGCCTGTACTTAAAGAAAACAAACAAACACACAACAATTTTGGTGAAAATAGGCCCCTATTACGGTTCACAACTCAAATAAGTTGATTTGTAATTTTTGTATTATGGTTTAAAACTTTGCTTTGATGCGGTGAACAAAAACATCAAAAATAATTACAAATCAACTGAGTTGTGAACCGTACAATGGGCCATATTTAATTTTGATGATATTCAAATAACGTTCCTTCATGGTTCAGTTGTCTATTGGGTTTGTTGAGGTTAGAAACTGTGAAGGTAGAAGTTCATAACACGCGTTAGTGCGCGACTTATGTTATTTATTTAGAGGAGATTGAAAAACAAAAAACAACTTTTCACTTTTATGGTTTTAATACAATTGATTATTTATTTGTTTTATTATAAAATGAAACTTATTAACTAAATATAAAAGTGTTTATTATGAAGTTTTACAAAAAATGCTTATTCATTAAGTACAAAAATTCTTAGTAACTAAATACAGAAGTGTGTTAAAACTGATTATTAAACTAAATACAGAAGTGTGTTAAAATTGATTATTATTTATTTAAATTTCCTAATAATTTTGTCTGTACAGGAAGTGAGAAAATGTGTGTATTTTGTCTTGGTGGTTTTGTTGGTGGATGTGTTAATGTGGGTGATTCCATAACTCCTCCCCCCTTAGAGTAAAGTGAGGGCCACAAGGAACTTGGGTTGGCCTGAGCGATGACTGGCGGTGCTTGAGGTTTGAATGTGCCAATAAATCTGAACAATATTCACATTGTAAGGCATTAGATTTGTTGTTATGATAAATATTCATATGTTGATTTAAACTAAATTTAGTAGTATACTTTTTTGGACAATGTGCACATTCATGAAGGTATTTAGAATCATCATGCAATTCCATATGACTATTAAAAACTTGTATATCCTTAAAAAAGCGGTCACATCTTACACACGCCAAAGCAGTTTCAGGATTATGTTGATATTGAGTATGTTCAAAAAAATCATTAGGATTATTGAATAACTCACCACATAATAAGCAAATTTTTGGCCTGTGGTTTATTAAATGGAACTGCATATGAAACACATATCTTTTAAAAGATTGAAAATTCAAATCGCAATATCTACAATATTTTGGTGTACCAATTATTCGTTTTATATTTCGGCAGCAAGAATGCTTATTGAATTTTAAAACATTTGAAAATGTCTTTCGGCAATCTGTGCATTTACCATAAATGGCGGTACTTTCTAGGTTATCATAATGTGTTAGTACTAAATGTCTTGCTAAAGTTGCTAAATCTTTTGCATGTTCTTCGCAATCTTTAATAATACAAGAAAATTGTTGCTCTGTCATACACTCATGATTTAATAATTCTCCAAGGGAGCAATATTTTTTAAGGCAGAATTTACATTCCATTTCCCAATTTAATATTAAGTCTTCAAATTTTGTTCCTAGTACCTTATCCAAATATTCATTCAAATCAACATAATCGTATTCCTCATACAAAATAGTTTCCATCACTAAATACTCATTTTCCAATGAACATGTTTCATTAGAAATTCCTTCATTTAAAAATGAAGGTTCATTTTCTTCGGTTATTTTAAGTTCTTCTAGTAATGAGTTTGAATCACCAATGTTTTTAACTTGATTTGACCAATCATCGACTACTTTAACATGTAAATCTGTCTGACCTTCATTTTTGTTATGAATTTTGTTTGGTATGTGATTTTCTACAGCCTCATCTACCTCTTCGCATAGATCAACTACTATGTTTGTTTTAGACTGATTGTTTATTTCCACATTTTGGTTTTCATCATCGCTGATAAATATAACATCTCTATTGGACTCTAGTTCATCTGATTTTTCACTAGACGACAGCGAAATTATGGAATCTTGTGAAACTTTCCTTTCTTTTACTTCTAATTTTTTAGAACCAACAATGATGTTTGCATTAGACTGTTCGTTTATTCCCACATTGTTTATAAATTCATGCAAAAGGCGTTGATCTCCATCGAATCGTGGGAGATCCTTAATCGCATCAGGGATACGCAATGAGTTAAATATTGTGTTTGCAGTACTGTTCGAGTCGTTATTCGTCATTGTTAGTGGTGAGTTTTCTGGTATTGTTACTAATTGTGGTGGATTCGGGTAAGGATGGAATTTAGCTCCTGATCTAGTTTTCTTAATCATTAAAATTTTGCTAAAAAAAAATTTTTTTGTCAAAATTTTGTTTTCTTTTTTTTTTTCAAAAAAAAATTTCGGACAGACGCGGACTAAATAACGTTATTTCGGCACTGCTTGCTTGCAGATTAAGATTTCCGTCAAACGCTATCTATTGTTTTATTATTTTTATAATGATGCTAATTATAAAAAGGTTAGTAAATTATGGTTTCTATTATTTACTCTTCTAATCTGGAGGGTCTGGCTTTTTGGGCTACAGAATCGCAAATTTGAGTTTCTTGTTATAACTGGAGGGTCCTTTGGCGGAATCGCAGTTTTTATTTAACTTTGTTAAGGCTGTACGAGCCTATTAATTATTATTTCTTTTATATAACTTATTCTAGGTGTAAAAATTTCCCCTTTTTTTTTATAATAATAAAAATTTTTTTTTTTTTATCAATAGTAATAAAATATAAATAGTTCACTTTGACTTACAGGCACCCAAGAATGATGTGCTTCATGATGTGTCCTTAATCCTCTTGTAGTTGCTCTTTTTTCCTCCTCAGGTTCTCACGGTCCTTAAGTGTCAAAACACACCAATTAAAAGGTTGTGAACGTCCACGATATTGTTGTAAAATGTCAATTGTTATTATTATTATTTTATAATAGTTTTTTATTGATCACTATCCCTGATATTCCTTCAAGGATTTTCTGTGAGCTTTAGATTATTGTATTGTTTATTATGGATCACTATCCTTGATATTCCTTCAAGGATTTTTTGTGAGTTTAAAATTATTATTTTATTTATTATTGATCACTATCCCTGATATTCCTTCAAGGATTTTCTGTGAGTTTTAAATTATTGTATTGTTTATTATGAATCACTATCCCTGATATTCCTTCAAGGATTTTCTGTGAGTTTAAAATTATTATTTTATTTATTATTGATCACTATCCCTGATATTCCTTCAAGGATTTCTCTTTTAATTGGGGACCGCGATACCGACTGCGCCACTTATGTTATTTATTTAGAGGAGATTGAAAAAAAACAACTTTTCACTTTTATGGTTTTAATACAATTGATTATTTATTTGTTTTATTATAAAATGAAACTTATTAACTAAATATAAAAGTGTTTATTATGAAGTTTTACAAAAAATGCTTATTCATTAAGTACAAAAATTCTTAGTAACTAAATACAGAAGTGTGTTAAAATTGATTATTATTTATTTAAATTTCCTAATAATTTTGTCTGTACAGGAAGTGAGAAAATGTGTGTATTTTGTCTTGGTGGTTTTGTTGGTGGATGTGTTAATGTGGGTGATTCCATAACTCGCGCGCGCTCTGTAGACTTTTGTCAAAAAAAGTTAAGCTAGTGTATTTTAATTAGAGTTTTTTTTTCCCGGAGTTTTTCGATTCCCGGGAAAACGGGAAAAATTTTTAAATTTCCCGGGATCCCGGGATCCCGCTCCATATAAATAATACAAAGTAAATTTGTTTTAAATTAATGAAAAAAACTTTTTTTTAAAAAGTAAGTGTCAGGATAATCGACTAGGATGAAAAACACGACCGATTGCTTTTATGTATTTATTAAGAATGATCCAAGTACAATTACAAATGTTAAATGTTAATGATAAAAGAGTTGCCATCCTACTTGCTGACAACCGTATATAAAAAGAAGGGAACTAAAAGAGTAAATTCAAAATAAAATAATCTCATGACAACTCGGCCAATCCTGCATAGAACTCGTCCTCGAGTTAGTCTTCATTTGATGTTGATTCATCATCATACGCCTCATCAATGTCTGGGTATAAGGCACACCAGGGTTTCATCTTGTCGCTACTAGCAATTGTTGAATATTTACGTTGACTACGTTGAGCGTCATCAATATCTTCGACAACATACCGATCATATCTAAGCACCTTTTTAACAACATACGGTCCCTTATATTTCACTTCAAGTTTCCTTGATTCACCAGTACTTGGAATGACACTTTCAATTAATATCAAATCATCTTCATGATATTTGTTTGGAGCCTTATGCTTAGCATCGAACCTTGCCTTCCACAATTTTCTTGCGTCCTCGATATTACGTATAGCATCTTCACGTTTCTTGTTCATTACTGACGATTCAATTTCAAAGGTGACGTCCTGGGCTGCTGCCAGGATTTTATTACTAGAAATATCTCTAACCGGAAAATCAAAAACCAATTCAATGGGAGAGTGTTTCGTAGTACCATTTACATTCATATTCAGAGTCCACTGTAAAGCTCTTATTGTGGTGTCCCAGTCTTTGGCATCATTAACTGTAGACTTCAAGTACGACAACACTGATTTGTTGACTCTTCGGCCAATCCATTGGATCATGGAGTTCGGACTGCTACCTTTATATGCTGAACATTATTACTTGAACAATAATTTTCAAAATGAGATGATGTGAATGCTGTGCCTCGATCAGTGACCAACACTCTTGGCATTCCGAAAATCACCGTTAGCTGATCTAAAGCATCCAGCACAGGTTTCGTCTTCGTTGACCTTACAGGGCATAACACAACATATCTTGTTAAGGCATCCACGGTGACTAATAGAAGTTCATAACCACGACGACTTTTGACGAATGGACCTAGATGATCCATATGCATGACTTCAAACGGTATTTTGGGTATATCCATACCATATAGCTCACATTCCTTACGGACTGACTCCTTACAATAACAACATTCGACACATGCTCTAAGGTAACCTTTCACAAAATTCCGTGCTCGCGGGAACCAGAAATCTCCTGACAAACTCTTCAGAGTATTCTCAAGCGCCGGGTGGCCTACGTCATCGTGGCATAACTTCACAATGCGCCATCTAAGACCCTTCGGCACCACCAACAATAATTTGTTTTCCTTCTCCTTTCTAAATAAACGATTTTTCCTCATAACGAATTCATTAGTGAACTGTCCCTGCTGCTTCGACTGCTTACGACCAGTCAGAACATCGATGATTTGTTTCAAAGTTTCATCTTCTCGTTGCATCATGTACACCCAGTCATTAGTAGATGGCTTAATCATCATAATTCTTTCACCTACATCCTGAACGACTACCTGTTGATTGACTGGTTCCACTGGGGCCCGACTCAAGGCATCGACATGACACATTTTATTACCTTCACGATGTATTATCTGACAATCATACTCCAACAACTTCAAAAACCATCTCGACACTCTTGGGATCATCGGTTTAGACACCCTTAGGTTCGAAATTGCAGAGCAATCAGTGACGATCACAAATGGTTTCCCAAGTAAGTACATGCGGAAACGTTGGCAAGCCTCTACAACAGCCAAAACTTCTAATTCATATGAATGGTATTTTTGTTCGGCACTATTACACAATCGACTAAAATAAGCTATAGGCCTTAGACAATTCTCTTCGCCCTGCTGCAGCAAAATACCAGCTAGTCCAACAGCACAGGCATCTGTGTGCAATTCATGCCCCTTTGTGACGTCATAAATACCCAACACTGGTTCACTTGATAGCAGCTGAATTAATTTCCCGTGTGATTCATTGCATTCTCTAGACCATTCGAACTCAACATTCTTTCGAGTCAACCGATTTAGCGGGGCTGCTATTTGGGCATAATTTTCAATAAATCGACGGAAATAACCTGTTAAACCAATAAAACGTCTCACCTCTGACGCACTTTTCGGAATAGGAAAATTTCTTACTGCTAAGGTTTTAATTTTACCAGGTTTTAAACCATTTCCGTTTAGTTCATGCCCCAAAAAGGTCACATTATTCTGTAAGAATGAACATTTCGACAACCGTAAGGTCAACCCATGACCCTTAACCACCTTTAAAAACATCTCCAATTTTGATAGACCTTCAGAGAATGATACGGATGCTATAATAACCTCATCCACGTAACTTACAACATGTTCTTTAATGGGTTCCATAACAATTGACATCATCTGCTGAAAAGTACCAAATGGCATTCGATTGTACTCGAAATGACCATTGTGAGTTACAAAAGCTGTGTATGGCTTCGATTCTTCCCGGATGGGAATTTGATAATACCCAGACATCATATCTAAAATGGTAAAATACTTCTTACCCGCTAATGTCTGCAGCACACCTTCCACTGTCGGCACCGGCCAGGGCTGTTTCTCCGTGATAGAGTTTAATTCCCGATAATCAACACATAATCTCTCCTCACCATTTTGTTTTGGTACGAGCACAATTGGTGAAGAGTACAGCGACTAAGATGGGCGAATTATCTCCGTTTCTAACAGCTGAGCAATTATTTTTTCGACAGATTTCTGTTTTGGTATTGGGATATTATATGGATTTCTTGACACCGGTTTACCTGACTTAACCTTGATTTCCATTTCAACCACAGTACATTTACCTCTTTTCCAGCTTCTCAGCAAAACACATCGAATAATTGTTGACTAGTGTTTGTAATTGGCACCTTTCTATATCATTCAGTGATTCGTTGACATTTAATTGTTCACCTTTTAACGCAACTACACGACATTGTCCATTTTCAATTATTGCGCGGCTTTTCGATAAAATATCTCTTCCGATTATAATATCACACGGCATTATGTCATCATCGACTACTAAAAGCTCTGACTCAACATTAACATCATCAATTTTTATGTTCACAACGATTTTTTCCCGACATTCGTATTGTCCTCCCGCGAAACCGTACAGTTTTTCTTCACAATTCGCCGTCGGAATATTTATTCCCAACGCTACACGTTTAGCCATTAATGATCTACCACTACCCGAATCTATTAATGCACCATATTTCAAATTGTCTATTTCAATGTCTTTAAAAACCTCTTTATCATATACGGGTTGGTTATTTTTTCCATCTATTAAGTTTATCGATCGCGACGGGCACTTATCTGTCTCGTGTTCTTTTGCTCCACACTTCCCACACTTTGTCTTTTTAGATTTGACACAATATCGGGCAATATGACCGCGTTCCCGACAATTAAAGCATATTGTACCCGTTTTCACTGTATCAGTATTCACATCACCAACTGTTTTGTTTACATTCAGTTTATCATTGTTCACATTACGATTATACGTTTTACGCGATTGTTCATTCGGTAAGTTTCCCGGTTTAATTTTATTTTCTTCGTATATTCTATTTAATGTTTTAAATAAATCCGTACACGACACGAAATTCATAGCGATCAATGTTTTTCTTAAATTCTTATCACTGAGTCCATTAACGATATATTTAACTATGCTATTGTCGTCCATATTACCACGGCGACCCACAGATAACATACGATAATAATATTCAATGAGCGACTCACTTTTATTCATACGCGAATTCATCATTTCTATGTGAATGTCAGCAGAATTTGTAATCGACGGAAAATCATACAAAAATGCAGAAACAAATTCTGTCCAGCACCGAAATACTTGCTGGCTGTCTACCCACATTTTAGCAACACCTTTTAAATTACTTTGAACCGCAAACAAAATAGCAGAATCATTCCATCCATAAGCATTTTTCAATTGTTCAACACGTTCCACAAAATTTACAGAGTTTATCATACCGTTGCAAACGTCAAATTCTGGCAACATTTTAATAATATCGTTAATACTATGATTTGCCACCACTTGCTCTCTTAAGCTGGGATCACACGATTGCCGCAATGCACCAATTTTCACACTTTTTAATACCCCAATCGTGTGACTGCACAACCATATGGCTCTTGTACCAATCGAGGACAATATTGTGCTTACTTTTACCAATCAAATACAACCCTGGTGCGGCGATCGTGTGACTGTTTGCTATGCAACCGCGCGTCAATAAAAATGACAAAAATGCACAAATATTTATTGTGTTCTTGTGCGGCAATCACACAACACAATACGCGCCAATATTTGCCTTTTTTATTAGATTTACTTTTTTGTGTTTCTTTTAGTAGGTAATGAAAATAAATATGTATGTACATATGTATTTATTTATTTTGCATTTAAATTTTTTTAATTAATTATTTTAAGTATCTATTGAGCTGTGCTGTGCGAATATTTTTATTAAAGATATTTCTATTCGAACCTATACATACGAAATTGTTAAACAGACTGTTAATTTTTGGAATATCTTAAAAAATTAAATAAAACTATTCAACAATAATTTGATTAAGTATATGATTTGTATCATTAATCATTTAATTTTTTTCAATGAACAATCCAACAAGAACTTTTAAACAAATAAAAAAGCTACCACAACAGCTGTTTTCGCAGTTAATATACATAAGTAAGAACAATCGTGTGACTGTTCTGCGGCAATTGTTGTAACTATTTCGCTTTGTACCAACTAGCGGCAATTAAATTTGTATAAAACAGGGCAATCGTGTGATTTCAGAAAATTTGGTTGGGGCAATTTCATTATTGTGCGTCAATAAAGCACAATAATAATTGTGTCATATTGGTGCATTTGCGGCAATCGTGTGATCCCAGCTTTACACTTGCAACGTCAACTGCACTAGCGTTCATATAGGGGTTGTTCTCATTACGGTACGGCATATATACGTTTCTTGCCATTCTGTCCTCTGCCGCCGCTGTATACATCGGCGTAGCATTTGAATTAAACGGATATTGTTGAGCATGCTCGTGCAGAGTTGTTGCCGGTAGATTATTTTGCGACGTCACAACTACATTCACAGGCGAATGATAATCACTTGACATCGTTGTCAACGGCTGTCTAGATGTTGTTGTTGTTACACTTGTTGTCGTTATACTTGTATGTGTTCGTCCATACACACCAGACGTTGGCGCAGCATAAAGTAACGTATTTTGCATGCATGCGTTTTCCTGCATGTTATTTTCACAATTTTTGTTTTGCTCCATTCCATCAATCTTCTTGGTCAGAGCAGCTACAGCCTCCATTAAAGAACACATGTCCCTTTGCATCTCATGATACCTATCACTTTCCCTGGTACACTCCTCAAAACCAATTAGCGTCTCTTCTGAATTTGCAGCCACATCCTCAAATTCTGGATTTTCCTCATCGAACGCTTGTAATCTGGCCACTAACTCTGCCTTCTTACCCGATGTTATTAACCCCCGACTTTGCAATTTCTGCTTCAGCTCCACCATTGTATAATCGGAGTATTCCATTCTACGACACTTGCGACACACGCTTTTGCAAAAACTCCTTGCGACACACGCTCGGTTAAATCAGCCGTCTGATTTATTTACGCACAATTTAATAAGAACTGCGACACACGCCTTATTAATTTTTTCCAGCGATCCACTTATAAACCTTTTAGTATATCCCACTTCTGATTATTTGTCAGGATAATCGACTAGGATGAAAAACACGACCGATCGCTTTTATGTATTTATTAAGAATGATCCAAGTACAATTACAAATGTTAAATGTTAATGATAAAAGAGTTGCCATCCTACTTGCTGACAACCGTATATAAAAAGAAGGGAACTAAAAGAGTAAATTCAAAATAAAATAATCTCATGACATAAGTAAAAGAAATGCCTTAATACTCCAAAAAATTAATTAAAGGTTGAAAGGGGAACTTGAATTATTATTCCCTTACGCTTTTATATGTACATTTTTCGTATCATTATGATCTAGATACAAGATAAAAAGATAACATAAACATAACAATTTAATTCAAAAATCAATAATAAAAACAAACAAAAATTATGGTACTCAAGTTTTGATAGATAAAATATTTTAAATAAATATGTTTTATAAATATATTAACATTTTTTAACAGCTTAGGAAATAACATTAAGACACATTAAATGCGTTTAGAAAGTCGGCAAACAGTATATTTCTTATTTTATTTACTTATTACCATGTTTCCGAAACATTTCGTTCACTTTTTTACCGAGATTGGACAAATGTTTAAAGTGTAAATGTTTAAAGTTGTTGCATATTTCTAATTCGCAATCCGAAGTAATTTTTCTTTTTTATAAACAACGTCTATGTCAGCCAAATGTATGACAAGGTTGATGCAAAAAATAGCATCAAACGGACTTCTTCTTACAAGATCCACCTGTAATATTTAGGAAATTTGTGTTTTTAAAATTGTATGTTGTAGAATCTTACACGCGTTTCGATAGTTTTTTTTTTTATTTCTGTTTCCCAGCACTTCCCGGTTTTATAAGCCGTCACAAAATGAAACAAATTTATGCTTATCACCTTATAAACATATCGTCATACCTCAAGTTTTTTTTTTAATTTTAAGTTAATTAAGCAAAGTGTTCCTTCTACTTTCTCGTAACAAAACATCGGTTTTTATCTCAAACTGCACCGAAGTTATAGCAAAATATATGTATCCTTAAATCGGTACATTTTAACTTTAATCGCATTTTGCCATTTTGTAGATATGACTTTGCTGCAATAAAGGACCGATATTTTTGGATATCTCCTATTTGTAAGACTTGTCCATGGACAATTAAAATTTACTGCCTGCATCAGATTTTGAATTTATGTTCTTTATAAACTCTTCACTTCACTTAATTTATTAATTATCAACTATTGCACGGCACATTCTGCTTTTGGTAGATTTATTGCGTCAGAAGACATTGATTTGCGAACGTAAATACTCACTTCTTGTTATTGATCTAATCGAAAACCCATCAACAGATGCTAATTTTTAGAGAATATAAAACTAAATTTCAAAGTATAAATAGCTTTCTTCTGAAACTATGAGGAACTTTTATTTCCCGGGATCCCGCAACAAAAATCCCGGGAAAACGGGAAAGAAAATAATTGAAATTCCCGGGACGGGAAATCTCGGGAAAAAACCCTAATTTTAATAGAACAAGCTACATGCTAAATATTTTGATGCGTTAGCGCCAGAAAGTTTGTTAACTTTGAACTTTTTAACGCGTTGTGTATTTTTGACAAGTAATCAGCCGACAATAAAAAAAAGTTTAACAAATTTGCGAATCGTGAAAGAAAAATTTATTGAAGAGCTTCAAAAACATACAATTTTTATATAAAAATAATAAATTCAATGAAATAAATAAATCTTGGTATACTTTCGAACCCGTTTTCAATGCACAAATAAGTAAACAAATAAAAAACAGCTGACAGGAACGGCTTTTGTAACGCGTGTTGTGTAACTTGCAATTTTTCAAGCGCTAAAGTTTTTAAACGCACGACAAACATCGACGAATGAACGCGTGTTATGTACTTCTACCTTGAGTCCCTGGTTCGAACCTTGGTTTTTCAAAAGAAAATTTTTGTTTTTAATTTGTATGTACTAAAAACGATTTTAAAAAGTATTTACCAGTTTAAGCTTTTTAAATTTAATTTATAATGAAGTTTTAAGTATTGTTAATACATGTACATATCAGAGAACTGCAACGAATACTAAAATTTGGAGTATATTCAATCATTTACTTTGACTTGTTATAATTCAAACCGTTTTTGTTCAACAACAATAATGATTTTGGAGTAACGAGCTCATTTCAAACAATCAGTTTGAATTCTTGTACTCGCATCGAACATGAACGTTTGTAATTTTTTTATTTTGGTATGACTGCAGATGCTTGCATCATTCTTGCAATATTCGTTTGTAAATGCGATATTATGTTCATTTAGCTGCAACATGTATGATGGAGTCGTTTCAATCATTAACGCGAAAATTTAAGTACAAACCATTCCTGTATTCTACAGTTTCGTTCTCGTTTGAGCATTATAAATATGTATGTATCAGTCGCAACATTATTGGTTCAAAAAATATAAATGTTTGAATGAATGCATGTAAGCCCATATTGTTTTTTCATATTGTGTGCATACATTTTTAGGAAATATGAATATCTATAGTGAAAAAAATGTTAAAAAATCGTAACCCAAGCTAAATTTATTTGAAAATTAAATTTGCGAAAAAGTTGTCTGTATGTATTTACATACATGTATTATTATTTTTTAGGCATATAATCAAATTTAAAGAAATTTTTGGAGATATTAAAAAAAGTTAATAATAAAAAAACATTTTTTTAAACATATTTTTATATCAAAATGTAAAAAGGAACATGGGTTTTCAATACAAGTAGTATTATATAAAAAAATATAATTTATCAGGCATGTTCTGAAAATCACAAAATTTCAAATCACTTGTGATTTTAAAATCACAATTATTATTTAAAGGTGAATTGAAAACCACAAAAATTTTAACTTGGTTTAAAATGATGGACAAAAATAAGCATTAAATTTTAAATCGGCGGCCACTTAGCTGAACGGTTTAAAATCACAATTATGGAAAAAGTTTTTTGTTCAGAACACCTTTCTTGTGATTTCAAACCACTTTCACAAAAATTATTTTCAGAACATGCCTGTATAACTATAAAAGGAACAGTACTACTAAGAACAACACGCAACGCCCACAATAACATGAGCTTTATATTGCTAATATAAATAAATCACAATGTGTATTTAAACAAGTGGCTCGAGCTTATAACATGAATTTTACTTCTATCATACCAAAGAAATATATACATTCATGTTCGTTGCGAGTACACGAATTCAAACTGATTGTTTGAAACGAGCTTTTTGCATTTAATTAATTTTTTGTTGTTGACACTGTTGCCAATTTGACGGGTTTACCGCGATTCTAGCGGTTTTTACGTGTCCATCGGGGTAAAATTTCCGTTTTGGCGGTTAGCGGGAAATCTAGCGGTTTTTTAATTATCATTAGAAAATACAATTTTTGTTCTAGGCATTTGAAAATTACAGTTTTTATATCAAAATAAAAGATTTAAAATATTTGTTTTTAATTAAATTAATTAGGTAAGAAGAAAAAATTGTTTTTTGTGGAAATTAAATTTGTTTCCGCAATAAAAAATTGTACAACGTTTTAAGCAGATTTTATAAATTTTCTTATTAAGAAGTTAAATTCAAAAAGATTAATAAATAACCGTCTCATTTCCAGCGAAATATTTGTCAAGCCCAAAAAAAAAACTAGACGTGATAGAAAAACAAAACTGAGAACGGACTTGAATTTATTTATAACACTATTTTCGGCGGGCCAGTGCTATCAACTTTTAACGATCAAAATATAATCTATAGTTACAGCAAAAGTTAAAAGGGTGTTGTCTACAGCAAATCAATGTTTATATTAAAGCTCTTAAGCAACCAAAAATTAAAAGTATTATTTAATTTCCCTCGGATAAAACTTCCACACGGTTGTCAAACCTTATGCCAAACAACGTACTGTAATTCGAGAATTTAAGAAATACTGTTTGTAATGCTTTAAAAAACAACAAAAAAGCGCATTTTACGCTTTTACATGGGCTTATATAAGTTTGTTGTTTAGTATAAGCCAGCTTGTAACAAGATGTGCCAAAATTCTTCTATATTTTTATTTTAGTTAACGGATACAAACCTTATTTCTAGTTTTCCTAAAAAAGTGAAAAATAATTTGTATAAATCTAAGCGAAGTCTTCGGAGCGAATCAAAAATTATCTATTCATTTGTTAGGATTGTAAACAGTTTTCAAGCATGAATGTTTGAAATAATGGCCAGCAAAAACTTTAAAAAATTATAAACATTATAAAGCAGTAGTGGCCATGTTATCCATATTTACATATGTATGTTTATCCAACCTTTTTAAATTAATGTACCTCAGAATGTAAATGTAGAAATACATATATCAAATATATATTGTGTAAAATTTCAAATCGATTGTCTTGCATTTACTTCATTCTGTCCTTTTACGATTTTTTAAGTCTTGGTCTACGGTCTTAAATTTTTAGCATCTTTACCAAATCTATCTGCCTGTTTAAAGATTTCGAACGTAGACGTTCGCATAGAATTTTATATGGAAAATATTTTTCAAACTGAGTGTTTTTATATACATTTTCTATGCGAACGATAACGTTCGAAATCGTTGAACTGACAGTATATTAAGTGCACTTAACTTTAATGTCTGCATAGATTTCAAGCAATACAAATTCCTGAATTTTATATGAATATCAACATGTTGTACGTTCGCGGGACTAAAAGAGTCAGTGAAATTAAAAACCTTACAATATAATTTTAGTTGAAAGACTACACCTTTAAAAAAGCACTCTATATCTAGATTTGTACAAACATTTCACATATTATTTAGATTTTAGCGATATTTTTAAAACATTTTCAGCTAAATAAAAAATTTAGCGGTTTCTAGCGGTTTTTGAAGTGCGATTTGACGGGAAGTCATCAAAAAAAGTTGGCAACAATGGTTGTTGAACAAAAACGATTGAATCATAAAGTTCGAGTGGTGGTTGCAACTGATTACAATTAAATCATGTTCGAATCACCGAACCGAAACCCGAGTACAAGTAAGCTGTTGTTCATTAACAGATGCATCGCTTTTAAATAAACAAATACAAGCATAATTTTGCTATCGATTCATACATCTTACTGAATTTTTTGGTTCGTGTTGACGTTTGAACAAGAACAAAACTGTAGAATACTTTTTTGATTTATACTGAATTTTTAGCTGAAGTGATTGAGTCGGCTCGATCATACTCCTTGCAGCTCTCTGAGTACATATGTAAAGGGTCCGCCAAATAACTAAAAAAACTACTGAATATTTTCTCAAATTTCTTTTTTTATTTGAAAGTACAATCCTTCCGGTTAATAAGGGAAAATAATTTCATTCAAATGGCTGCCTCGGCTGGCCATGCAGTAGCCTACACGATCGTTCCAATTTTTAAGCACATTATCGATTGTGTGCAGCTGTATTTCACCAATGGCTTCACGAAAATTGTCCTTTAAAGCGTCAATTGTCTCTGGATTGTCGGCGTAACACTTATCTTTGACGGCAACCCACAAATAATAGTCCAACGGTGTCAAATCGTAGCTCCGAGGGGGCCAAACGACATCAGCTTTGCGGCTGATAGTGCGATCTGTAAAAACAGGTCGCAAAAATTCGAGTGTAGCTTCGGCTGTGTGGCACGTAGCGCCGTCCTGTTGAAACCAAATGTTTCCAATATCCTCCTCTTCAATTTTTGTGAACAAAAATTCGTTCAACATGGCCCGATAACGATTGCCATTAACTGTAACGGCCACTCCTTGCTTATTTTCGAAGAAAAATGGCCCAATTATGCCTCTGGACCAAAGTCCGCACCAAACAGTGACTCGTTTTGGGTGCAACGGCTTTTCAATAATGCGTGCGGGTTTTCTGAGCCCCAAATGCGCCAATTTTGCTTATTGACATACCCGCCAAGATAAAAATGAGCTTCATCTGAAAAGATGATTTTTTTTTTGGCAAAATCGGCATCTGCTGCAAGTCGATCGCAGGCCCACTTCGCGAAGCGAAAACGCATTGGATGGCCAGTTGGCTTCAACTCCTGAACCAATTGGACTTTGTATGGTGTCATATCAAGGTCTTTATGCAAAATTCGTCTCAATGATGTCTCCGAAATGTTCAATTGTTTAGAACAACGGTGAATTGATGTTGATGGCGCTTCACGCACACTTTCTGCCACAGCAGCAGTATTCTCCGGTGTACGCACTGTTTTTGGCTTTTCACGCTTTGGTTTATCGATGAGGATGCCAGTTTCTTTCACCTTTTTCACAAGATAACGAACATACGGAGCTGACGGTGCTTCTCTTCTTCCAAAATCCGTACGCAATTTTCGCACACATTCTGCAACATTACCATGACTTTCAAAGTAATGTCGCAATATTTCCCTGCGTTGTTCAAGCGTAAACACAACCATATTCGTTCAGAGGAAGGATAAAACTAATTATCTGTCAAATCACGAAATAAGCACTAGTTGAAAAAAAGTTTGATGGCGGACCCGTTATATGTAAAATTATTTAGTTTTTATCTATTTGCTCTGTGTTCTGCTATCACAATGGTGAAGGGTATATAAGATTCGGCACAGCCGAATATAGCACTCTAACTTGTTTTTACAAAATGAGTTTAATACAATTTATAAAGCAATGTTTTATTTGACTATTTCATTTTCAATACATAAAAGTGGTAAATTTGAAATCGTTCCTGAAACATTGCACTGCGTAATCATGCTTTTATTCCACGCATAGCTGAGCAAGTTCTTTCGTAACTAAAAGAACTAATAGAAAGGCTAATTTCCACTTGCAATAGTTTGTAAATATTTGGATAGTTATTCTTTTCAATTCTGTTTATAACACAATCGATTTGCAAAACGTTTAAGTAATTAATAATGACTTTATGGGCGCATTCCAAATCGAATTTAAAGAAATTGTTAGCAGCTTTATCTAATGGAAGGTTTTCGAATCGGGTTTCAAACGCTTTAAATTTCATCAAACTTTATTTCGATTCTCTTTAAACATTTCAAAGGTAGCAGTAATTGTATCATGAGCTTGTACAAGTGACGATTTTTTCGTTTGAAAATATTTGTTCAACAGGTTTATCGTTTGAAGAGCAAAATTAAAGATAAACAAATTTACAATGAAATCGGGTTTCTCGATTAATGTCAATATTCCTCTACTGAATTGCCTCTACTGAATTGTAGTCTCTGGCTTGGTTTATTTTTCTTCAAGAACATTTTTAATTATAGACTTGCAATTCTCATATATACAACTCCATCTAATTGTGCTCAATGGACCACTTTTTTTATAATGTTTAATTAGATTAACTTAAAGTAAAGTTTATTAGGGAAAACACCAATCCGTACGTAGTCATTCCCTTTTGTAAATTCGACGAAAGGTGCGCGTTGTTAGGCTGAGCTCAACCTAGGTATCGTTATCGTTCAGGGAGGTTTGCCCGAGGATACAGTGTTTGCCTTAAAGGAATTTTAGCGACTTTAAGGAGAAAT
Organism: Pollenia labialis; assembly: GCA_949318255.1. Classification (NCBI taxonomy): domain Eukaryota; kingdom Metazoa; phylum Arthropoda; class Insecta; order Diptera; family Polleniidae; genus Pollenia; species Pollenia labialis. The sequence continues at coordinate 63,388,703 of OX439141.1, forward strand.
ATATATATTTGTTATTTTTATTTATTTTCTACACGAACTTCGGACATTCTGACGGACGACAAATACCTATAGCACCAGGGGCATAGTTAGAGGAGCGAGAATAGAGAGGCCGCAGTGATTTAAAATACCTGGGGAAGAAGAGAAAAAGTGGATTAAGAGAAGACCATTAAATTTATAGTTGTTATTTTAATTGCAATTTTATTTGAATTTTCTTTTTGAATTACATATATTGTAAAATACATGGTTAAAGCTTAAAATAATTCCAATTTACAAATTTATTCTGCTCAATTAAAAATGTTTTTATTTCAACAGTGATTTATAACAATTTTTCTATATATATAGGTATACAAAGTTTCAAATATTTTTTTTTTAACTAATAAAATTTGTTAAATCTGAATTATGAATTGAAAAATTAAATCTTTTTATTTAAAAAATATGAGTGGCTAAGTGGGTTTAAGATAATACAATGGGAGGTGGTTAAAGATTAAAAGTAGATATTATTAGGGAAAACTCTGTGATATTGGCGTCGAGTTTTCATGGTGGAATCGAAAGGGATTCCAATAGGGAGGGCAGCCATGGTTGGTAAACCATCCAACAACCAACACATCTGTAAAAAGAAGGAAAAAGGGAAACAGTAAGTATCTGAGTTTTGTTTCTTTACTCACCGGTTCACTTCGGGTCCCTTTATTTTTTTTATTTTAATTTTTTCATTCCGAAATAGGCTGGCATGTTTTTTTTTGTTTGTTGTTAGTGGTACCAAGGCTGATTGGTTGGCAAGAACTCCATCCCAAGACGGCGAGCCCTAAGCCGGGTTAAACGCCAGCATGCCAGCGCCGCCAACGATCTGGCCACCCAAAATAAACGCATCACAAAATTATTTTTAGGGTGATCACAACGACCACAACTTGGCTTATTCTGTTTAAATCATTATGATTTCCTAGTTTCGAAAAGTGTATGTATAAGGCCTTGAAGAATTTAAATTTATTGGTTTTTTGTTAACTTTGTGTTAATCTACTTTTCGGTATAAATGGTAATCACATAGTAGGATGACTTATTGTGTTGTATACACTTCGTAAAATGCAAAGTAAACTCTTATGTAAAAGAAATTTTTAATCTGCCATTTAAAATATCAATATACTTAAAAAAAATATCAAACGAAAACAGTAATTAAAAGAAAAAAGGGAAAAAGTCTAGGTGAGCAGAATTTGGTCTGTGGTGGTTTTGACCACCACAGCCAGCCCAGCTACGCCAATGCCGGCCAGTACGGTTTCTGATCAATTATGTGGATGTTTAACGCTTTTCTACACGAATTTATTCTGTGGCAGTGGTGCCCATCTTGAAACACTAAATGAAGGGAATTTAAAAAAATTTCGTTAAACAGCGCTAAAAAGATGCAGTCCACTGAAGTTGATGAATATTGCAATTAATATGTTGTTTATATTTTGTTCTACGAAATTTTTTATATGGAACTTTTTCCAACTTTTTCAATGCAAATCTCATCTATGACAATTGTCATTTACGAAAATATACAACAAAGTCAAATGATAACTTTACTGTGATTGTACCAAAAGATTGACAGTCTAATTTATAAACGCACAATTGTAGCTTTATAAGTCATTAATAAGCAAAAGTCGTAAAAAGAGTATTTATAAATGTTTAATAGCCTATTAAACGTTTAATAAACATTTCATGAATTTGAAATATTTATTGTAGCCTTTACCCTACTTTAAGCGTGACATTTCAATGTTTGTTAAAATAAAATTTTAATAATTGCACGAAACATTAAACATTTTTGTCTTCTTATTTATTTTAATAAAAAAGTTTAATATGTACACATGAAAATTTTTTTCTAGAAAAACGATAACTAATGTTTAAATTAATTTTAATTATAAACTGCTCGATAGATTTTTTTGTTAAAAATAATGTGGGTTGCGAGATATGTTTTCTGTTGAAACTTAAAGTCGTTATAACTTTTTGCATAAAGTATAAAAAGCTATTAAGATTTATTTGAAATAATGAAAACCATTTTTTACCATTCATTACCCTTATATTTTAAAATGTCTTTCAAATAGGTTAAGTATTTGTTAAAGCAAACACAAAGTAGAAACCACATAGTGTATCGTGTGTTGGTTATTGGTTTGTCTCACGGAACAAAAATGTTTCGTTCTACATGCTTTGAATGGAACATGCAGCACAGCAATTAATGATGAAACAGAACTGGGGCTAAACGATGTTTTTCATACAGTTTGACATAAAATTATGCCAGAGAATGCGGTCGAGAAATAAAATCAATTTTATTTTGAGGACGTTTTTTTAATGCTCTCACATATAGACACTTATTCTCTTAACAATGCTACCATACTTTCATTCAATTTCATACATTTTATAAACAAAGAAAAATAAGAACAAAAGAAATAAGAGAGCATTTGAAGTTACTGCCGACGTTTAAATTATGTTTGCCTGAAGTTGAAGATTCAATTCTTTCATTTACAAACAATAATATTTTAAATTTTCCATCGAAAATTTGCTTTTTAGCACAAAAAGTGACAAAGTAAGCAAAACAATTTTAAGAGAACTGTAAAATTAAGGATATCTGGCAATGCTATAACTCGATATCTCTTAATATATTCGAGATATCAAAAAAGGGATTACATATTAAAAAAGAAGGTGTCATTATTATTATATAGAATTGATTAAAATATTGATAAAATTTTGAAAAAATTGATTGAAGTTAAAAAAAAAATAATTCGTAGATAAAAATAAAAATAAATTTGTGGAGAAAAAAAAATATTTTTTTGCCTAAAATTTAAATTTTTTTCCATAGTGTACTTTTAGGCAAACAAATATTTTTTTTTTCTCCACAAATTTATTTTTACCGGCAAAACTGTTGATTAAAGAAATTGAAATTCTTAATTTTTTTCAGTTTGTTTTAGCAAAATCGGACAAGTGGTTCTCGAGTTATGTTAAACAAAAAAAACATCAAGATAAGGAAAAAATTTAAATTGTCATAAAAAAAACTGACACATACGAACGCCAAACCGCCAAACCCTTTGAGGGTTTTACTATACTGACCTAGTACCATCACCCTGACTTGGAATTTCTCACCCCCCAGATTGGCTGTTGTACTGTGTTATTAAACCACTACTATTAAGCGTTTATAATTCAGATATTTTATTAATGGTTTATAAAACAAGAAATTTTTATGAATTGTACCGTGAATATACAGTAAATTTGCATGCCATTTTAAACAAGCGAACATATATGAACTTTGAGCGTGTCTGTCAAAACAAATAATAAACATATCAGCCTGATAATACGGAATCATAATATTCAGATATCTGACAACAAAATACCAAAAGAATTATCCAAATCGGCGAACATGAAAAAAATGAATTTCGGGCACTCTTTAACCAATGTGCGCCGTCTCTTTTTCTTTCGAACGCTATCAATATGTCATATAATGTAAAAAATTGATTTAGACGGTTTACGCTCTAAGCCGACGATATACTGTTTTTAGTGTTCAGTAAAAATATGGAAAACACACACAGTGGCAGTGTTTGAATCAGGGCTGTCTATCCCTCAAGAAATAGTTCTAACTCCGACCCCATCCGCCAAAAATTTTTTAAGTACGACTCTGACTCCAACTGCAACTTCAACTCCGACTCCAACCTTGATGCTAAATGTATATGAGACTGTTCGTTATATGACTTAAAACTCTTTTTTTTAATGCAGTACCTTTTAAATGGTTTAGTATATCAAGAAAATGATTCTGTAAAAATTTCAAATCGATATTTAAGATTAAACACAGGCCGCATTGAGGTTAAATATACATACATAGTTATTTACATATGATTAGGTGAAATGTAAAACTCGTTCGTTACGCTTTATGGTACAAACACAACTGGGACAAACGACGCAAAGCAAGACGAACACGTCCTCAAGTATTCGTTTCAAACATTCCACAAATGAGACACAATAAATGCGAAAAGAACCTAGTCCCTGGACGCCAGATTATATGAGCATTTTTCTTCTATAATTGCTACTCACATTCTTCTTTTTCAATAGCACAAGTTCTTATTAAAATTTCTTTGTAAATTAATTTTTATTATTTGTTTGTTTACATTTACCAAATTATATTGTGACCAGTTTTCTCAACAACAAAAAACTACTAAAAAAAAAATAAATACAAAAAAACTTAAAACAATATTATATAATGGAGTTATTTTTTCTAAACAAAAAGTGTTGCATAAGTGTTACATTTGACTTGGCAAAATTTTTAAATGCTCCCCTTAATTTCAAGAAGTATTGCATATTTTACGTTTACAAAAGAACACAATTTTCGGCATAAAACAATTCGCATTGATCTAGTGCTGCTCTAATGCCTTTTTAATTAAAATGAGTGTTGAACATGTAGCATTTTTTTTTTTAATTTTAAAGGTTACATTAACAGAAAAGAACGCTTGACACTTTTAAAATAACACATGTTTTTCAGAAAAGAACATTAAAAAATGTAAAAGGCAGAATAAATGCCGAATTTTACTCAGAAAAGAAAACGCCATAAGTATATAATAAAAAAGTGGAAATTAAATCAGTGCACTCGCGATAATATGAACTAATTAAAACAAATCCAGTTCACTTTTGCAAGATTGTTCATATTTGCGAATGACATCTAATTTCCCTTCAAAAACGTTTTTCCCATTAAAATAAAAGTTTTAATGTTAAAGTTTTTTTCAGCGTTTAAAAAGCTGCAGCCAAAGTAGAAAAACTGCAATTTTTTCAGTTGTAATTGGCAAAAAAAACTGTTGCTTTTACTTCTAATTCATTAAATGTAAACAGTCGATGTCAAACCAACTACAAAAACGAAATGTTTTACACAAAGTTTCGTTTTTTGTTCGAAAGTTTTTGGTTTTTTAAACCCTGGGGCCTAATTTTGGCAGTCGTGATCGAGGACTTTCTCGATTCGAAAGCAATTATATTTCAGTTGATACTGAACGAATCGAAATTATTTTTCAGTATTGTGAAACTTAAATTAATGCTTTACAACACCGAAAAAATAATTCCGATCCGTTCAGTATTGACTGAAATAATTAGATATTAAATTGCTTTCGAATCGAGAAGTTACTCGATCACGACTGCCAGAATTAGGCCCCTGGTTTTTTATTTATTGCTATTTTTATAAACGATTGATTTTTAAAAAAGAAAAACAAACTTAAAGTTATTATGCGAAAAAGACAGTGATTTTCTTCTATTCAATCACCTTAAAAACGACCCTTTCTCCGAACATTTTTCAGATATTTTCTCTAGATATGTCCTCTAACCAGTGATGCCAGAAGTGCAGATTTACATGCTTTTTGCAGATTTTAAACCCGAAAATTGCCAAATGCAGATTTGAAGATTTTTGGTTTAAAATTGCAGATTTTTTTTAGCTCCGTGAAAACTTCTTTACATTGCCACTTATGTTTGTACTATTTCCACTTCTTGCATTGATAAACGAAATATATCAATCATTCAAGGAAGAACGTTGTGAAAATACATCGATTCATTAGTAGGAATTTTATTCACAATAGGTTACTTATAAAATAAAAAATTCGCATTGTCTTGACACATGAATATCGCCGTACTTATGTTATCTGATTTTACACGAACAAATATGCATTTGTACGTATATATTCATATCTACTTATGTATAAATATCTTGAGCTTTAATAACATGGCAAGCAATTAATTTTTAATTTGTTGTTTAAAATAGCAAAGATATGATTAATCCTTCCCCAGTCTGAGTAATTTTTTATTTTTTAATTCCCTAAGCTAATCCCGCGAAGCTCTACGAGTAAAAATATCCAACACTTTAAACTTTTCTGTGTTGAAAGTTCAAAAAATATTTCCTTTTTTATACCTCGTACTTCGAGGACCACTAATGGATATTTGCCAGAAATACATTTAAAACTATCAACGATTTTAAATTCCAGAACATGGCCGTATATTTGAAATAAATTGTTAAACATAAAGGGTGGTTAAATTTCCGGGCCGATGATGATTTTGAATAAAACACAAATTATTGTCATTTCTTTTTATTATGATAATATTGGCCTCGGCGGCACACCTCCATCCGATAGTCCAAATTTTCGATGACAAATTATGTCAACCTTCAGCTCTTGAATTGTTGCTGGCTTATCTACGTACACCTTTTCTTTCAAATAACCCCAAAGAAAGTCCAACGGTGTCAAATCACATAATCTTGGCGGACAATTGACATCGTTACCACGTGAGATAACACGGCCATTGAATTTGTCGCGAAAAAAAGAGCCATTGTTTCGTTGGCTGTGTGGCAAGTCGTACCAGACTGTTGGAACCACCTATCGTCCACATCCATATCTTCCAAGTCGGGCCATAAAAATTTCGTGATCATCTCACGATAGCGAACACCATTCACAGTAACTGCCTGACCGGCCTCATTTTGGAAAAAATACGGCCCGATGATGCCGTCAGCCCATAAACCCCACCAAACAGCAACTGAGTAGTGTTTTGTCTTTTGTCGCGTACACACGTCTATACGTTTTGTCCGATTGTCCTAATTGTATAAATATAATTTAAAATTAGTGCCCGTGCAGTTAAAAAAAAAGAAAAAAAAAAAATAAACATAACAAATAAAAACAATCAAAATCTCTGTAATAAACTAAAACAAAACTCAAATAGAACAAATTGAACAGCAAACAAACAAAAATAAAATTACAACTGACTAATTTACAAAATTAACAACAAAACTGGAACAAATAATAAACAAACAACCGTTAAAAAAAAAAATACAACAATAACAACATAAAAAAAAATAAAAAAAGCAAGCAATACAATAAACAACAACAACAATAAAAAAAAATAATAATTCGTCAGTGATGGCCTTTTTTCAACGATGACCAGATCAGGGCTTTTATGGCCCTTTTTATGGCATCGTCTCTTGTGTTCCCTTTTTAACCGTCCCTTTTATTTTTGTTAGTACAAATGTTCTTGTGTTAATCGTTGTTGAACTGTTTTGGTGATGAAGGTATAACACTGATCACCAAACAGTTTTTTAACGACTTTTAACATAGCGAATATTGGTACTTTGCGTTTGATTTTAATTTTTTTATGTTGTGATGAGAGGTCGGTTTAGAATCGACTTTTGCAATATACGTGGGCTGAGGACGAATTTTTTCTCTGTGTATGCTCACGTTTGTCTCCACCGGCCGGATGTTTTCGCCTTATGTGAAACTCAGGTATCTGAAAATTCCGATCCACTTGATTTTCAGATTCCTGGGTATCACCTTCTATCCCTCTTTAATCTTCATCGGGGTCTTGCTATATACAAGTTAACACCCTGTACACTGAAAATGCTAATCCAACAGTTGACACTTTTGTGTTGCCAAATTGTGGGAACTTCCGCTCCAAATAAAATAATTACATTAAAATCTGCTGACGGCATGTCTGCTAAAGTAAAATAATTTCCCAATAAGTGTATCGAGCAGTTTGTTTGCAGCGCACGTGTAACGGTGGCAGAGGGAAACAAAACCACAAATAATAATATAAAATTAAGTATAGAATTTGTTAAGTTTAGTTTTTAGTTTCTTTTCTCAGATAAAACATGTATAAAGTTTAATAAAGAAAATTTTAAATAAAAAATTATATTTTTTTTAATTTTTTTAACTTAATAAAAATTAATTGGCGCCCAACGTGGTTGTAGTGATATAAAGTGAACGTGTGAAAATAACAAAAATAAACTGTAAGACGTCCTCAATAGCACGCCAGTAAAGTTATTTCAGTGTTTAAAATAAAAACTAGTAGTGAATGTGAGAAAATAACAAAAATAAACTGTAAGACGTCCTCAATAGCACGCCAGTAAAGTTATTTAAAAGCTATTAGTGAACAAGTGTAAATCGTCCTTAAAAAGCACGTCGCTTAGATAAGCACCACACCGACTTAATATCATCTATAAACCCATTCAGCATCCTGTAGTGTCCGTCCGCAGGAAACCACGCCAGAGAACCGTTGCAGACCCGTAGTAGTTTATCAACAAAAAGGACCATCTCACCGGCTTCGTGTGGATATATATGTAAGCATAGTGTTTAAGTTAAATTAAGTTATAAAAGATAATTAAAATTGAAATCAAAAAAAAATCTACAAACAAATTATCTAAAATTTAAAGTGAAAAGAAAAGTGTAACAGTTTAAAAAAAAAAAAAAAAAAAAAAGAAAAAAAAAATGTCTAACCCTGATAATTTAGTACGACCACCCGTTCTGATTAATACTGGAACCATACCAAGACAAAGCACAGACAGACAGGCAAATAGGGACCTGGACGACCATATTAAGCAATTAGTTGACAGATTAGTGCAATAGAAATTGACCAACCAGTTACTAGCGGAAATATTAGTAAAGTAGAAAAAATCCCAGACATTGTAAGGAGTCTTCGCGAATTCTCGGGAGAACCTGGAGAATTCGGGTCATGGAAAAAAAGTGTAGATAGGATAATAGAAATTTACTCAAATGTACAAGGAACAGCAAGATATTATGGTATTCTTACCGTCATAAGAAACAAAATTGTAGGGAATGCAGACGTAGTATTAGAATCTTATAACACGCCATTAAATTGGACAGCTATCTCTCGCTGTTTGACAAACCACTATGGTGATAAGCGCGATCTTAGCACCTTAGAATATCAGATGACTGCGCTAACACAAGGGACACTAACCATCCAAGAATTCTATCAGAAAGTATATTCACATTTTTCTTTAATATTAAATAAGTTATCCTGCTTAGACGCTGGACCAGAATCCCTAAATCTTCTCATACAAACTTACCGCAATAAAGCCCTTGACACTTTTGTACGGGGTCTTAATGGTGATCTTCCGAGATTACTCGGAATGAGAGAACCGACAGATCTACCACAAGCCCTCCAACTTTGCCTCAAACTCGAAAATCAGGCTTTCAGAAACAACTTGACTATAAACAACTTTAATAGAAAAAATTCGGTACAACCGAACATACAACATCCCATACGTAAAAACAAATATCATCCACAACCATTTTATCCCAACTAAGTTAATTGGGGACAACAGCCACAAAGACATTCTTATCAACAACAACCCTTTTACCCTCCTCTACCACCAAGACAATTCCTAAACGAACCAATAGTTCATACTCAGCAACGTTACCAACCAAATGTTAATACGCAACAACATTATTTCGCACCACCTAGACCAATAGCTCCTAAACCGCAACCAAAACCCGAAATGATGGATATAGACCAAAGCATGCAAACCAGGAAGATAAACTATATGAACCGACCTGCACAAAATGACGCATTTCATGGTAAAAGGCCAGCACAATTTATGCAACTTAATAATGATAAGCGACAAAGAAACTTTAATATAGAATTACAACAATATCAAGACTCACAAAGTAATTTCGATCAAGAATATGATCAATCTTTTGCCGAATACACCAATTCTACCCAAAACTACGAAATAGAGGAACAAAACCTTTGTTCCGACTTTAATGAAAAACTAGATCTCACAGATATTCATTTTTTAGAATGAATAACTCTTCATTGCCTTACATTGAATGTAAACTCGGTAATGGAGAAATCATTAAAATCCTAATAGACACCGGCTCAAACAAAAATTATGTGCAACCCTTCCTAGTAAAAAAGCTATTAGAAACGAAACTCCCTTTTATGCAAGTTCCATTGGAGGACATATCCAAATTACTCACCATACCTTTGCAAATCTTTTCGGATTAAAAGATACTAATATAAAATTTTTCTTACTCCCGACTCTTAAATCATTTCATGCCATAATTGGAAATGATTCACTTAAAGAATTAAACGCCGTGATTTACACAAAAGATAGCTACATGTCAATAAAAAATAAATTAAAAATAGAATTAAAACAACAAATTTCTCAGAATGTCAATCATATTAATATTCGATCAGAACATTTAAACCAAATCCAAAAAGAAAATCTCAAAAAACTAACGCTTGATCATAAAGCACTTTTTTGTGATCCAGATGAAAAATTAACTTTTACTACTACAGTAAAAGGCCAAATACGAACAACTTCAGACAATCCGGTTTATACAAAATGTTACCCTTACCCTATGTGTCTCAAAGGTCACGTAGAAAAACAAATAAACGAATACTTACGCGACGGTATCATACGACCATCTAGATCACCATACAATTCGCCCGTGTGGATCGTCCCAAAGAAATCAGATGCATCAGGAGAAAAAAAATATCGTATAGTCATCGACTATAGGAAATTAAATGCAATTACAATACCAGACAGATATCCGATTCCGGAAATTGGCGAAGTTTTATCCCAACTAGGCAAAAATAAATTCTTTTCGGTACTCGACCTGAAGAGTGGCTTCCATCAGATTCTATTAAAAGAATCAGATGCAGAAAAGACAGCTTTCTCGGTTAATAACGGGAAGTATGAATTTACCCGTCTACCCTTTGGTCTCAAGAATGCTCCTTCCATTTTTCAAAGAGCTCTTGATGACATTTTAAGGGATCATATAGGGAAAAGATGCTTTGTCTATATAGACGACATCATAATATTTAGTAAAACTCAACAAGACCATTTCAATGAACTCAAAATAATATTTCAAGTTTTAGAAGAAGCAAACCTTAAAGTTCAACTCGACAAGTGCGAGTTCATGAAATCTGAAGTCGAATTTTTAGGATTCATAGTATCTGAAAATGGTCTCAAAACAAATCCAAAAAAAATTGAGTCAATAGTTAACTTCCCAGTACCTAAAACTCTTAAGGATCTTCGTTCGTTTTTAGGACTCTCAGGCTATTATCGTCGGTTTATAGGGGATTATGCGAAATTGGCAAAACCCCTTACACTCCTTTTAAGAGGGGAAGATGGACGCGTGTCCAAAAATCATTCAAAAAAATTGCAAATATCTCTAAATGAAGAAGCACTTAATGCATTTCAAAAACTTAAAGATACACTTACTACCGAAGAAGTTATGCTCTCATATCCCGACTATTCCAAAAAATTTCAATTAACTACAGACGCCTCCAATTACGCAATCGGAGCAGTCCTTTCTCAAGAAGACAGACCTATAATGTTTATATCCCGCACACTTACTAAAACAGAAGAGAGCTACGCTACCAACGAAAAAGAGATGCTAGCGATCATCTGGTCATTAAATAACTTAAGAAACTACCTCTATGGATCCGCTAAAGTGGATATTTATACAGACCACCAACCTCTTACCTACGCACTTAGCAACAAAAATAACAATAATAAAATGAAGAGATGGAAAGCCATCTTAGAGGAACACAATTACGAATTATTTTACAAACCAGGAAAATCAAATGTCGTCGCAGACGCACTTTCGAGGCCCCCTCAAATAAACTTACTACCAACTTCAAGTGAACACGAGACTGGCTCCCTAGAAGATACTGTTCATAGTGACGACAGCTCTCCACATAATCTAATACCTTTTGCAAATGAACCAATAAATGTATTTAAAAATCAACTATTTTTCAAAATTGACGAGTTTCCTTCACATCACTTCCAAATTACGTTTCCCACATACCATAGACATATCATTACGGAACAAGTATTTAATAATGAGAATGTAACCAATTATCTCAAGCAATATCTTAATCCATCTGTGACAAACGGTATCTATTCTGATGAACGTACACTAGGTAAATTACAAGAAATTTTTCCCGAACACTTTAGCAACTACAGAGTAAGGTTTACACGAAACATAGTGACTGACTTAACTGACGAAACACAACAGGAAAACGAAATATTAAAGGAACACAAACGCGCTCATCGAAATGGACGCGAGAATAAAGCACAAATCTTAAAAAAATTTTATTTTCTAAATATGCAAGCAAAAATTGACAGAATCATTAAGCAGTGTAAAATTTGTAAAGAGCAAAAATACGAGCGTCACCCTCCAAAACCCATATTACAAGCTACCCCTATACCTCAATATACAGGACAAATTGTTCACTTAGATATCTACCACACACATAAACATAAAATCTTAACAGCTATAGACAAGTTCTCAAAATATGCACAGATAAGAGTCATAAAATCCAGAGCAACGCAAGACATAATACAGCCATTACGAGAGATCCTTATGTGCTATGGCATCCCTGAAAAAATTGTAATAGATAACGAAAAAGCATTAAGTTCAGCCCCTGTAATACATCTGTTAGAAGATCAATTTAATATAGAAATTTTTAAAGCCCCACCATATACAAGCACAGTAAATGGTCAAATCGAAAGATTTCACTCCACCCTTAGCGAAATAATTAGATGTACAAAAGCAGAAAAAATTCACACATCATTTCAAGACCTATTAGACAAATCAATATATAAATATAATTATTCAATCCACTCCACCACCAAACAAAAACCAATAGAAGTATTCTTCGGAAGAAGAGTCACAACCGACCCACGACAAATCCAACAAAACAGAAATGAAAACATTCAAAGACTTATTGAAAAACAAGAAAAGGACCTAAGCTTTCATAACAAGAATAGGCACGATTTTAAAAGTTATAATCCAGGCGACGTCATATTCATCAAAGCAAATAAAAGAGTAGGAGATAAACTTTCAAATAGATACAAAGAAGAAATAGTCGCAGAAAATAGAAATAGCACTGTTGTTACAACCAAAGGTAGAATTGTTCATAAGGGATTAATCAGGAAATAATTTTTTTTCTCCCACAGGACAACATGACGAATTCCAAGGACTACGGACGACTTCTGAATTTTATATCAATAATTGCAGCAACTCTCGCTGAGACTCAAGTCCTAGACTACACTAACTCGCAAATCATAACTATAGAAACGGGGACAGCTAAACTTCAAACTGGTACATTTAAAATTGTTCACATAATTGAGTTAGATGAATACCAAAAAGCTATAACAGATATTGAAAAAACATTAGATGAACATATTTCTTCTAAAGACAGTAGCTACGTATATCCAAAGCACGACATAATACAAGTCAGAAATATACTCAGCGCACTTCAACCAAGACTACAAAAAAGATCCCTAGACATTTTAGGAACCGCTTGGAAGTGGCTTGCGGGCACTCCTGACCACGACGACTTTCAATTAATAAATGATAAGACAAATAACTTAATAAGAAATAACGATAGACAAGTAACAATAAATAAACTAACAATGAATAGATTAGACGAGGTAACGAAAATAACTAACAAATTACTTAATACTATACAGTCAACAGACATATATGAAAAACAAATTATAATTGGATTAGAAAGAAAATTAAAAATAATTAAAGAAGAATTAATCCAAATAGATTATTCTATACAATGGACAAAAGCAAACATTGTCAATTCTTTTATATTATCAAATTTAGAAATGAATCTAACTAAACAATTTTTTGAAAAAGAAGAAATTCCTTTTACTAATTTAATTGAAGCACTTGACTTTAGCGAAGTAAAAATTGCTTCTAATCGTTCTACTCTAATATATGTAATATCATTACCTAATACAAACAAAATAGATTGTAAGAGATACCTTGTAAAATCAGTAAAGAAAGGAAATATTAGTATAAAATTACCATTTAAGGATATAATAACATGTAATCAACAGGTATTAGGAATTAAGAATGAATGTAAAACACTGAACAATTTATCAATATGTAAAACTGCAGATATTGTTAATATAACTAATTCAAACTGTCTACCTAAACTAATTAAGAGCTTACCATCTAAGTGCACAACAATCAACAACCAACACCTACCATTAGTAGAAGAAATATCATCAAACATTCTGCTGCTCAACAACCACAACGGAGAAATTCAAATAGATAACAAAACCATATCATTGAGAGGAACCTTCCTAATACACCACAAGAATTCAACAATAATCATCCAAAATCAAACCTACTGGACTAAAGAGATATCTTCAGCTAAGCCATTACCAGCTATAGCTCAGTCTACAAACTCGACCAATACATTCCAAGAAGTCTTATCATTAGAAATGCTGAAAGATTTACACATGACAAACACAGAAGAAATCTCATCAATCAAATACAAATATGGTACGAGCCTGATCACTAACCTCATAATTTTCATCATAGCCATTGGCCTAATCTGTTACAAGACATATACAACGAGGAACAAGAAACTCAAGGTTACAGTCGTGGACAACAAAGATCAACTTAAAAGCTCTTATACCATAAACAGCGAGGACGCAGTTGAGTTTAAGGGGGGAAGAGTTAACACCCTGTACACTGAAAATGCTAATCCAACAGTTGACACTTTTGTGTTGCCAAATTGTGGGAACTTCCGCTCCAAATAAAATAATTACATTAAAATCTGCTGACGGCATGTCTGCTAAAGTAAAATAATTTCCCAATAAGTGTATCGAGCAGTTTGTTTGCAGCGCACGTGTAACGGTGGCAGAGGGAAACAAAACCACAAATAATAATATAAAATTAAGTATAGAATTTGTTAAGTTTAGTTTTTAGTTTCTTTTCTCAGATAAAACATGTATAAAGTTTAATAAAGAAAATTTTAAATAAAAAATTATATTTTTTTTAATTTTTTTAACTTAATAAAAATTAATTTACATACGCAATGAAGTTGTGTATCAATGCCAGCAATCAATGGGCATGCTTGATGCGGAATTTAACTGTCTTTGGGTTAAATTCAAAATCGATGCGCACTATTTGCATTTCGGATTTCTTTATAGAAGTCCAAATGCGGGAAGGGATATTACCTTATCGGGCTTCGACTCCCTTTCCGACTCAATAGCTAAGATCCTTGAGAATTGTCCCGACAGTGAAATCGTTGTTGCTGGTGATTTTAATGTCCTCAATTCTTCTTGGCTTCACCACTCGGGCCGTACAACTTATGAAGGCCAATATGTTGAGCTTTTTGCTGCGCACAATCACCTCGTGCAACTGGTGAATGAACCAACACATATTCCGTGTGTTGATGGGCACCAACACAATACCCTTGACCTGTTCCTCTCTTCGCACCCCCAAAAGTACGAAGTTGAGGTTCTAGCACCTCTCGGCAACTCGGATCATTGCACCATTTCCGCCTCTTTTCCGTTCTCCGAACTTCGGAACGTTTCACGACGGGCTACGAAACGATCAATATTTGTTTACGGAAAAGCACATTGGGCTGAGCTCAATGACTTTTTTCGGCATTTTAATTGGAAACTCTGTTTCCTAGACAATGACGTCAATGCCATGGCGAAAATGGTTGAAAACGTAATAATGCTGGGAATGAAAATCTTCATCCCAGTTAAAAAAGCTTCGAATAAACCTCGATCCAAATCTTGGTTTAATCAGTCGTGCAAATCAGCAGTCAGATCCAGAGAGGAAGCATTCAGAAATTGGCGTAAAAATAAAAACGCTAATACTGAATTGCTACGCAAAATGGCAAGGTCTTCGTGTGCCAAAGTACTTAGACGGGAAAAAGCTCTTCACGAGCAACGTCTTCGTGCTGAGGTTCTTGCTGCTCCCCGGGGTAGTAAAAGCTTCTGGTCATTCGTTAAAAGAGTAAGGGTTAATGCTAGTTCTTCAATACCAACTCTTTTAAAGGATGGCCGATCATTCACGGACCCGGTTGACAAGGCTAATTGTTTTGCCGAATTATTTGCTAATAATTCTTACCTACCAGCTAGCAGTCAACCACTACCCGAACTCGAAAAAGTATCCGTAACTATGCCTAGAATATTTTTTCGGGGTCGAGTTGTTAAAAGGGTTCTTGCGGATCTCGACATAAACAAGTCTCCTGGGCCGGATGGTATACCTGCACTGGTCTTGAAGCAGTGCTCTTCGACGCTAGCTCGTCCCTTAGCAAATCTTTTCAGCACTTTATACCGTGCCGCGGAATTTCCAATCTGCTGGAAAGTTGCTTACGTAACGCCAATTCCTAAAAAGGGAACCGCTAATAACCCCGAAAATTACCGCCCAATTGCAATTTGTTCGGCACTTTCCAAAGTTATGGAGAGTATGGTAAATTACCATCTTGTCAAATATTTAGAGTCAAACTACCTACTAAGCGACCGCCAGTATGGCTTTCGTAGAGGTCGCTCTACTGGAGACTTACTAGCTCTGTTATCGGAAAAATGGTGCCGTTCCATTCACCATTTTGGCGAAAGTAAGGTAATTGCTCTAGATATTTCCAAGGCGTTTGACAGAGTCTGGCATGGTGCACTCTTGTCAAAACTTGCTGCATTTGGTGTCGGTGATAATTTCTCTCGATTTATATCGAGTTTTCTCAGAGATCGCACTATACGAGTTGTTATAGATGGGGTTTCGTCAAACGAGTTCAAGATTCATTCAGGGGTGCCGCAAGGCTCCGTTCTTTCTCCTACTCTATTTCTTATCTTCCTAAACGACCTCCTTGGTCAAACTTCCAACCCTATCTACTCTTTTGCAGATGACAGCAACCTTTGCCACTCGTTCTCATTCGAATGCAGACCAAGCGTATCCGATGTCGCTGCTATGCGGCAGAATATGAATGATACGCTTGGCCGAGATCTTGACACGATCTCGGAATGGGGTCGAGCGAATAGGGTCGATTTTAATGCCCGAAAAACACAATGTTGCGTGCTGACGCATAAACGCGCGACAAATCAGGGTGCCTCATCTGTATATATGGGTGGTATAATTATTGAGGAATCAGAATCTCTTGATGTTCTGGGCATGAGGATACAATGTGATGTCCGATGGACTGAACATATATTCAAGGTGTCGAAAGAAGCATTCAAGTGCCTCGGTTTTCTAAGACGGTGTAGGATATACTTCACTCCATCTGATCTCCTTACTATTTATACCACCTATATCCGACCGCGTATGGAATACAACTCTCATGTGTGGGCCGGTGCTTCAAAGTCTATTTTGGAGCTTCTCGACCGCGTGCAGGAGAGGGCGAAGGTTCTCATTGGTGACAGTAGGGTATCCAATTCTATTGACTCCCTTGAGCACCGTCGCAATGTGGGTTGTATTTGTCTGTTTTATCGTTACTACAATGGGATGTGTTCTGACGAAATAAGGGATCTGGTTCCCGAAACCCGTACGTTTGTTCGTAATACACGTTTTTCCTCAAGAGCCCATCCTTATGTGGTCGATTGGCAGGTGAATCGTACAACGCATTACAGAGAGAATTCGTTTTTTTCCCGCACAGTTCGTATGTGGAATAACCTTCCTGCAGAAGTCTTCCCTCTCACTTACAACATGATCAAGTTCAAATCGAATGTTCACAAACACTACTCCCTCTATCCTCCTTCCCACAACCTATTTTCCTAGTTCCAACACAATGCAATGCATTAGTAGGGGTCATCCCCTGAGCGCTGGTCCTAACAGTAAAAAAAAAAAAAAAAAAAAAAAAAACTCTTTGTGGGTGCATTGGTTTTTCGACAACCAGTCTTGGATTATCATTCGCCCAAATGCGGCAATTCTGCTTATTGACGAATCTACGCAGGTTAAAATGAGCCTCATCACTGAAGATGATTTTCTTCGAAAATTTATCATCCACTGTTGCCATTTCTTGCCACCATTCTGACCATTGGCGACATTTGGAATGATCAAGAGGCTTTAGTTCTTGAGTCAATTACACCTTGTAAGCGTGTTAATGCAAGTCTTTATGCATAATGTTCACTAACGAAGAGCGAAGAGGTGCAATTGTTGGGCACGATGACGAATTGAAGTGGACGGCTCTTGAGCCACACTGTCGCGAACAGCAGCAATATTTTTTGCAGTACGAGCATGCACTGGTGTTTTCACATCTCCTACAGACCCGGTTTGCTCAAATTTTTGCACGCTTTTTTTCGAATTTCATTATATTTTTAAAGTTACATATATTAATTTATTAAAATTATGCAAACAGTGTAACAAGAGTACTGTATTGGAGAGATAAACTGCACCAACTCACATCTTTTTCAAAATACGGTTTATGTTATTTATTTAGTCAAATATTTCGACCAACTTTGTTAATCATTTTTAGGAAAATTCAATATACATAATTGTATTCAAACATGCAGATACGCCTTAATTTTTAACTTGTATAATTTGTATAACACATTTTGAAGAGAAAATTAAGATAAAAAAAAGTAGCTGTAAGCCTTGCATTACACTGTGCAACAAATTCAGGTTAGCAAAAGTTAGGTCGATTCTGAGAGTGAGGGGTGAAAATAGAGGCTAAATTAGAAGACCCGTATCGCGGCGTTTGTTTGTGTTAGTTCAGCATATTGTTAATATGGTTGTTTGCCTATAACTCGTCGACTTATTGATATTTTTTAAATCTGTAAAGGCCAAATTATTGCTAGACCTGTGCAATTTTGTAAAAAATTGATTTTGAATTTGATTTTTGTGGTGCTTATGTAGCAAAATGTTGGAAAAAATTATTGGTTTTTATGCTTTTTGAAAACAGTTTCCACAAAACTAAGACTTTTTTGCTTTCTGTTTAATATACATTCTCAGTTTCTTCAATAAATTTCATTTGAAAAGAAAACAATCGTAATACAAAACTTGTGTTTTCCAGCTTAATATTGGTTTTGAAGAAACATTGAAAAAGAAATTATAAAAATATAGAAAAAATATAATTTTGAAATTTTAGTTAGGAAAAGTTTTAAATAAAAAAAATTAATAATAATTTTTAATAATTAATAATTTTTTTTATTTTTCGAATTTATTCTATGAGCTAAATTTCAGAAAATGCATTACATTCTGCTGGTGTCTAATAATTGTAAATTTTTCTGTACATACAATATAGTTACCTCATTGTTTCCAACGGAAAGCTAAGGTAAAATGTAACAAGAAAATACAATATAATAGTCTGATAGTGTATAAAGTCATTTCTGAAAAATTTAAGGAATATGACTATTACAAAACAGCTTTATAAAATACGTAACTGAAATTTAGCTCATAGAATTAATTCGAAAAAAAAAAAAAATGATGAATATAACATAAAGTAACCTTCGGAAGGAAATAATTCCCAGATTCTATTTGAAAAAAAATGAAATAAATTAAATTAATTATTTGGCCAGATGCCGTTTAGCAGGCAGCTGTGGATCAACATAACCACTCTCTCTAATATCTTGGTCATCGCCATTATCATCAGAAAGGTCGACAATTTCGTCCAACAGATATTCTGGAATTTCATCTTTGTCTTCCCCTTCTTCCTCTTCTTCAAAGGTGTTGTTTTACCACCAACAAATTTCAGCGAGATTTCTTTCCTCTCGTTAACATGTTTAAATATGCAAAATATGCACACTCTATAGTTAACTTATTTCAAATGAAAGCGCAGTTTAGTGATAACGTTTGCCTTGCTCACCAGATTCATTTGGCAACTGTTGAGCGAGTTGATCAAGATGCTGATGCAAGAGATCAATTTTGTACGACATATTCACCCCAATTTCATTTAAAGCTGTCAACATCTTTACAACCAGTGTTACCGTCGGATATTTTCAATAAGTACCAAAAAAAGGGGATATCTAAAAAAACAGTGGCACCGAAAAGGGGATTTTTATAAAAAAAGTGGCACAACTTTTCAAATTAAAATAAGTACACCACATTATGTATTTTTTACGTTTTTTTTCTATTTATTATAATTTTAAATAACATTTTATAAATGGTATAAAAACATAACAAAAAAAAACATATATGTAGTAATTACATGCACTAAAAAACAATTGATCGTATTACAATAGACATACATCTTATGGCTCATTTGTTGCAAAAATTAAATTAAATATTTCTCTCGAGAAGTTATTTTTATAAAATATTTTCTTTAATAAATAGAAACTGGGAATTATTTCCTTCCGAAGGTTACTTTATATTATATTCAATATTTTTTATTTTTCGAATTATTAGACACCAGCAGAATGTAATGCATTTTCTGGCCCGCTACGGCCTTCGTCAGCATTCTTTGTGAATATAATATAAAGTAACCTTCGGAAGGAAATAATTCCCAGTTTCTATTTGTTAAAATTATTGAGTTAAATACATTCAATTTATAAAGTATCACTATCCAGTGTGACACAAAGAATGCTGACGAAGGCCGTAGCGGGCCAAAAAATGCATTACATTCTGCTGGTGTCTAATAATTGTAAATTTTTCTTTACATACAATATACCTCATTGCTTTCCAAAGGAAAGCTAAGGTAAAATGTAACAAGAAAATACAATATAATAGTCTGGTAGTGTATAAAGTCATTTCTGAAAAATTGAAGGAATATGACTATTACAAAAAAGCTTTATAAAAATACATAACTGAAATTTAACTCATAGAATAAATTCGAAAAATAAAAAATATTGAATATTTTCTTTAATGTTTTGGTAATTCAAAAACGTTAAACTCGTTTTCTGCCAAACATGTTTTTTGAATTCTGACATTGTTGCAGCAATTAGAAGATATTTATGTAATTTGTTTTATATATACATTAAGTAATATATTTCTTGTACTTTTCTTTTTGAATAAATTTTCTTTGATTTATTTATGACATTGTATTGCACAGGTTTTAAAATTTTTTTTAGAAGTTTATTTGCCTATTCCACCAGATTCTTATGTTTTTTAGAATGCTATGGCCAAATATCAGAAATCCTAAACAAAAAAACGAAAATATCACTTTTTAAAATTCGTTATATTTAATCAGTTTCGCACTTCAATACAAATAAATACACGGCATTCATACATGCTACTAAATTTAAGTGCAAGTGTTTAAATTTCTTTAGTATAGGATATTTAGTTTTTATCCAAATTCGTCTATTATTGCTTCAAATTATTGTAATCAGCTTTACAAATAGAACAAAACTATACCACTCGATTTTGTTATTAATTGTGGTACAAAACATCTTCCGAAATTACAATAATTGGTGTATCTGATAAATGTGACGTAATGGGAGAAAACTGTGCTCATTTTGTCTTAAGCATTCCAAAAAATATAAGAATCAGTTAGAATGGTTAAACAAACTTTTTCAATTGGTCAGTTACATACATATTTTTTTACAATTAGTTGTTCTTAAAACGACTTCTATACTTTCGTAGAATGTCTTCACTTGGAACCCAATTTTCAAGGCTAGTATGGGAGTTATAACAAAACAGAATGAAAAAAAGTATATTTTCCTAACGTAAAAAGTATCAAAAAAGTGGCAAGAATTACAAAAAGTATCACATTTGGGTGCATTTTGTAAAAGTGGCCAAATAGTATCCAAGCAGCCGAAAAAGTGGCAAATTGCTACTTTAGTGGCACCAACGGTAACGCTGTTTACAACATATTGCCTGTAGTTGTCTTTGCGTTCTAAAAAATGTTTGTTGAAAAAATAACGGAGGTAAGTTTTCACCTTATCGATTTAAAAACGAAGAGTTATAATTACAGGGGAAAAAACTTTTGCTCTCTTTTTTTCAAAGATAAAGATGAATTATAAATTTTGTAGGCATAATAAAAGTTATATGGGTCACTAAAAAGACTTACAGCCGTATTCATAATGAAAATTTGGCATGAATTAGCACAAAGTTTATTCATAACACACTACCAAACTCTGGCTAACGATTTTATTTTATTTTATTTAAGAGTTCATTTTGTAATAAGAAGCCCAAAGGCCAAAAATATATTACATAGCAATAATGTCTGAGTAGTATCAAAAATATATACATAATATTCAAAACTTATCAACTAAATACCCTAGCATTTTATTCCCAACCATAGAAAAGAGTAGGTAAAAAACAGTACAAAATAGTAGTCTTAGCCAGTAAAAAAGGCAGCAACCGTAACACAATACAGCACAGAGTCCAATTAGATATACATGCATACATACATATTTACATACCCATGTTTTATATGTAAATAATTATCAAACAAGTAAATTACTCGTTACATACATAACTTGCAAAAGGGAACTCCAGTCTACGAAAAATAATTCATCAATTTCAACCGAAAAGCATTATTAGAGTGAGAAAATAATTTCAGTTCATACGGCAAACAGTTCCACCAACGAGCAATTCTTACAACAAACGATCTTTCAAAGACTGAACATGCAATCCTCGGTATAACTATGTGTTTTCTCCTTATTGAATGAGAAAAAACAAATTCATTAATTAAAGGGGCAACTACACCTGACTTAATGAGCTTATAGAAAAACAAAAGATTGCGAATCTTCACAAAGCTACTAAAATAACAACCCAAAAACCTTTTCACATATCCAGACATATGTTCATATCTACGAGCATTATAAATATATCTAGCAATAGAGTTAACAACACGTTCTATCCTCCTGAGGTTCATACCAATAGTACCCGATACTACTTCCAATCCATAAAGCACCTGAGGCATCAACAGCGCATATGCAACTCTACATTTTATCCTGAATGGTAAATAAATATTAGTCGAGTATATCCTACGTAATATATACGAAACCATACGATGAACATGGTCAATATGTCCCTCAAAACTAAGTCAATCATCCACAATTACACCCAAGCACCTATGCTGATTGACATACTCAATTCTGTAACCACCAATGTGTATATCCAAATCAGAAAACGAACGTACAGTGGATCCAAACCTAATAGCTTTAGTTTTTGAAGTATTAATTGTCAAAGAATTATCAGACAACCAGCACAAAATACGGTCCAGATAATAGTTTATATTGACTTCTAAGACATCAGCCAGCTCACGAGAATTACTAAACAATAAAAAAATATAATCAGCAAATAAAAAAGGTGTACACATACTGGTATCCAGAACTTCAGGTAGATCATTAACATAAAGATTAAAAAGTAAAGGTCCTGACCGAGCCCTGAGGAACACCAGATAAAATAGGTAAACTACCAGAACAAACCCCATGTACATCAACAAATTGAGTTCTGCCAGTTAGATATGACAATATAAGCTTACATGCAGACTTAGAAAAATTATATCTTTGATAAAGCTTAGTTATCATCGTCGAGTAACACACCGAATTAAAAGCTTTCGCCAGATCAAGGGAAATAAGAATCGCCAATTCTTTTCTATTTTCGCAAGATCTAATAGAATCAGTTAAATTAAGCAGCAGTGAAGTAGTATTAAACCCTTTACGAAACGCATACTGAGATTGAGATAAACGCACACCAACACTAGAAATCATCTGATCCTTAAGAAGAGTCCCCACAACTTTAGACAAGCACGGAAGAATAGAAATGGGTCTTAGATCATCAACATTTGAAACAACTGTAGATTTAGGAATTGGAACCACTCGAGCTACCTTCCACAAAACAGGAAATTCAGACAATGTTAAAATGGAATTCACCAAATTCAAAACAATATCAGAGATATATGGAAATACAATTTTTAAAAACTGAATAGTCATCCCACCCGTACCAACAGATTTCGACTTCACTTTATTCAAAGCAGCTAAAATATCTTGATAGTCAACACAGTGAAAAGAAAAAGAGCCATTTAATTCAGGAATACTATCAACATCAATCTGTTCAGTACGACTTGGACCAAAACCACTCACAAAATACTCATTTAACTCATCAACATTCCCATCAAAGCAAACATCATTATCACGAACACAACCAGCGCCTCTAAGGGTACGCCACATCCCTGAAGTATCCAAATCCCCAAACAATCTTGCATAATACTTTCTCTTCTCCCTACGAATAGTAGATTTCGCCCGATTCCTATACCTACAATAAATCTTCCATTTATAAGGTGTGGGATCCAACCGATATGATGAAAATGCCAAGTCCCTCAAAGACCTTGCTAACTCAATCTCCCTAAATCTCATCCAGCTATTATCCACCACCCTCTTTATAATACCGTACCGGTCAAACGAATAAAGACCATCCATTAGGGAACAGAAAATAGAGCACTTTGAATTGACATCTGTAGAATAAAAAATTTGTGAACCATCAAAATCATACAGAAAATCAAAAAAGCCATCCCAATTTATACCTGCCAAATTGCGATAAACAATATCAGCTTCCACAGATTCAACATTCAACATAAAAGACGCAAATATTAGGGTATGATGTGATATAGAAGGACACTGAATCTGTCCGGAACAACTAACTGCAGAGCTATCACTCACCAGAAAGAAATCAATCAGCGATGTAGAAAAAACACGCATATCATAATGAGTCGGTTTAGAATTATGACGTATAGACAGATTAGTCCTAACACAAAAGGAACGAAGCTGATGGGATTTAAGAGGATCAAATTGATCAAGATTAAAGTCGCCAACAATAATAATTTGTAAATAATTAAGAAATAATTCATAGTGAAGCTCCTCAAATAAAATAAAATCAACAGGAGGGGGCAAATAAACTACACCAAATAGAACTCTCACAGTGCCAAATAACAATTCCAGAAAAAGAGATTCACACTTATGAAGAATCGATTGCTTGAAAACAACTTTAAACTTAATAACATCAGAAATATAAATGCCAACACCTCCCCCTCTACCACCAACCCAATCATTACGACAGAACTTATAACCAGGAATACTAATTGCCCTAGTGGAGACAGTATCCTTCAGCCACGTTTCTGAAATTCCAATTGCATTAAACCCTGACCCCTCTTAAATTGATCTAATCTCATTAAACTTTGAAGTATTAGCAGCTGGCCTAATACTACACACATTAAGGTGAGCAACATTAACTTGGTTCTTGAAAGGCCGTAAAATATTTCTAGTATACGAGCTGCCACCAACCACTAGACCAAGATTAATATTAAGTGACATCAAAACAAAAATGGTAAGACATAGAAGGGAATAAAATGCTAAGACAACACCGAGTTGACAAAATTATAAAAAAATTAAATTCCAATTTCATATAATATTTCACATTAATTAAATATAACAGCTGATCAAGCAGCAAAAGAGATCAAAAAATTCATTACTTAAGAATAATTAATAAGGTAAAAATAAGATAGCAATAAAAATTAATATACATATGTACATATATACATACATATAAGCATACCCAGCTAGCATTTTTTAAAATTTTTAATCATAATCGAGTCTTTTTTGACTCTTCAACTAGATTAAAAAATCAGAATATGCGCTCATTTTCTGATCATAAATGATACTTTGGTCGGGAGAAAATGGTACCCTACCCTTCTTCTTGATGAGTCATTTGTGATTCGTTTTTTTTTTATTAGTTTAGAGTCATTTAAGGCTCTTTTCTAATGGTATTTATGATTATTTCCGAATAATTTTCTAGTCATTTATCAGTCTTTTTTTAACTTGTATGCTGCGTTTTTTTCGAGTCATATATAAGACATATTTGTAATCGCCTATGAGTCATTTATCAATAGTTTTTTTGTTATTTGGGAGCCAATTATTAGTCTATTTCTATTCATTTAAGAGTCATTTCTACATAGATTGTGGTCGTTTTTCGCGTCATTTATCAGTGGTACTGCTAATCGTATTTGACTTCTTTCAGTTCTTTTTACTTAATAAAAATAAAGCATTAAATAAATTTTTGTTTGTACATTTAAGTTTATTTAAACAAAAAAAAATTAAAAAGAAGCACAACAAGTTAAATAAATTAATAATTAACACAGCAAGAAAAAAAATATTTGTCTTTATTTTCATTTATCATTTTATTATCTTTAAACATTGTCCTTTCTTCTAATTCCTTAAGTTTGCGCTCAAAATATTCAACACTGCCTCCTTTCCAGACGCTCTTCTTAACTTGTGGTTTGGGTACATAATTCATCAAAATAGGCAAAAAACGCTGTTTACTAGTCAGTTGTTTAATGGTCGCAAGCTAATAATGAATTAAAAAGTTTTTTTAATTATCTAAAAATCTAGTCGTTTTTTTAAAACATACCTCCATTGCTACAGCATGCCTGTACATATTTCACGCATTGATATTTTGAGGCCAGATACCTTCGTTGTGGTCGCTTGAGCTTGATGTATGCGTGCCATATGGGTTGCGGATTTTTGTTCCAACTCTTTGGCGGCATTCAAATATTTACCCAATTGAAATTGTGTTTGTATAAATAAAGTCTTCGGTCTCACGTTTAGATTTTTTCGCCAACAGATTATGTGAATCCTCACCAAATTCATCATCAGAATCTCTATCCTCGTTTCTGTAATATTGTGTAGATCTTTTGATACCAGCTCGGCCACCTGCAGAAATATATATGTACATATTATGATAATAATGAAGAAAAATTTAATTTTTAGACATTTACTTACAAAAAACAAAAAAAATTCCTGATAAAATTTAGCAAGTACTTTTTTTAATTTCCAAGCAGTTTTCAATCTTCTAGCTGCGTAAAATTTAATTATAAATTACGGTTGAAATACTCACATTTTAAGCACCTGGACGATTCGTTGGAGATTGCTATACAAAAAAATAACAAACCCTTTTTAATTATCTATCTGCGCAAAATATGATCATAAATAACAAAAAAGTAATCACTTTTCGAACGCATGCATAATCAGTTTGTGATCAAACAGTTTATAACCTTCTAGCTGCGCGAAATTTGATTATGAATAACGAATGAAATACTCCCATTTTAACCGCCAATATGATCCATTTGCGGTTTCAATACGATTTGTTATTGCATTTGAAATCAAACAGTTTACAATCATAAGCGTGGGTCATTTTCGAGTCTATTTTTAAGCGTGTAGCTGATTAATCAGTTTTTGATCACCAAAAGTACTCGAAAAAGACTCATACTCTGATTTTTTTAAAAACAATCTTCCAAATGCTAGCAGGGTACATACATACCTACACATATGCACATGTAAAACACACACACATATGTATAAATGCATATATATGGATACATATATATCTATATACTCATATATACATAGAAATATACACATACATAGCATACATCAAATCAAGAAATATTATTCTTACGAAGCAAATCGCACCCAGCAGCATCATAGACTTCAGTTTCCTTACCATCAGGCAATGTAAGCTTAGCCACAAGTTTATCCGCATTAAATAGCTTATATTTAAGAATAATCTTATCCATGAGAAGTTTCCGACAAGCAAAATTAAGCTTACTGGCAGCAGGAGAATAATGGTCATTTAGAAAGACTCTGTCAGTTATCTTGTCTCCGGAATCACCAACCGCACTACTTGATAAACCATCATCAATTATGTTCCCTCTACGCAGGGTACGGGTTTTAAAATATTCCCCCATAATTTGATCACGAACATGAGTTCTGTTGAATTTTATCAAAATATCCCTTTTACCATTGATATAACATACGTGATTAACATCATGTCCGGAAACAGGGATGTTGTAAAAAGCACCCAACGCAACCACAATCGCCACCTAATCACCAAGTCCAACAGGTAAACCACGAACCACAATATCATTTCGATTAAGTCTCCTGTATAAAATATGATTCTCCCGTTCAATAGAACACATTCTGGCTGAAGATGTAGTTTCAAGACTATGAATGCGCTCACTACATTTAGTAACATCAGTTCTCATTTCATTTAAACACGCACCCATATCAGCCTTAATCTCCAAAACTGCAGCCGTAAAGGCATCCTTTATGGAACCAATATCATCCTGGGTCTTCGACATATAACTGTCAATTTTTTTATTCAAACTACGAATGTCATCATTAATATAAACAGGGTTCTCTGTGCAGTTTACACAAGAGTAAGAAAATGCTTTGTTATTCTTTAAAAACGTAAGTTCCTGAGCAGTTAAACCAATTGTTCGTAACGTTCCCTTTCGCCCTCGGTTTTTACAAAGACGGTTGTTGGTGATACGTTAAAAAATATTAATCTCTCACTTGCTAGTGTTGGCACAGCGGCAAAAACAATTCTAGTAACAAATGGTACCATGAACTCAACTGCAGATGCAATGGAAACATCTCAAGTAAAAAGTTGTCAAAAGCCTCAAGTACAAGTTGGTATGGACAGGTACATAACAGTGTTTAAACGGGTTCGCAGCCCTACCTCTGCAGCAGTTACTTCGGCCTCAAAAGTACCATCTTTTGATAAAATAAACTCTCAAAATCGTTTCGCAATTCTGGTGGATGAATCCTCTGAAGCACCAAACGTAATAAAATCGTCTAAGCCAACCCCGATATATCTTAGGAAGCAAAACTCAAGTGAGTTAATAAAGAGCGTCATCTCGGTAACAGGTGAAAATTCGTTTTACGTAGCTGCAATCAAGCGTGGTAATATAAATGAGACAAAAATACAGGTTTATCATGAGAATAATTTTCGTTAAATAATTAGCAAATTCGAAGCCCTTCAAAAAAGTTTTTACACATACCAACTGAAGAGCAGCAAAGGTCTTCAGGTAGTGATCAAGGGCATAGACTCTTGTGTGGACCCAGAGGAAATTAAAACCTTTTTGGAAGAAAAGGGCTTTAAGATAAAAAACGTTACGAATATTAAAAATAGGGGGAAAAAATCCCCAACCATTATTTCGAGTGGAGCTAGAACCTGGCGACGTTAAGCTTAAAAAAAATTAAACGCATCCTATTTATAATTTAAAATATATTCTATACAGAAAAATAACTATAGAGGAGCCGCACAAAAGGAATGGCCTGTTTGCGTAGTTTGTGGTGAATTACATGGCACAGTTCTTTGCGATAAGTCTAAAACTGACCCCAACGTAAAAAAAATGTAGCAACTGTGGCGGTAATCACACTGCCAATTATAGAGGATGCCCTGTATATACTTTCGTCAAGCAGTCGGTTGGACCGAAAACTAATCCCACTCAAATGCAGGTAACAAATCAAGTAACTACTTATGACACTCAGGCTACGCAGCCTAGTAATAACAGAACCTCTTACGCTAACGTCCTAAAATCAAACCATGTGCCAATGCAAGGTGCTGATGAAACTTCTAATTTAAGTCGTCTAGATAAAACTATGAAAACATTAGTGCAAACAGTAAATAATTTTACTAACACAATGGGTAATATGATGCAAGAAATTCTTAGAATGCAATCGATGTTATTGCAAGCTGTACTAAACAAGCCATGAACTGTTTAAAAATTTGTTTTTGGAACGGAAACGGCATCCGCCAACATAAAAACGAATTAGAATCCTTTCTTAAAAATAAACAAATTGATGTCATGATGGTTTCTGAAACTCATTTGACCTCACGAAACACGTTTAAAATCAATGGTTATACACTATATGATACCAAGGACCCTAGAGATAGAGCTTGCGAAGGTTCTGCCATTTTGATAAAAACCCGAGTCAAACACTATCTAATGTGTGATCATCGTGAGGATTATCTCCAAGCAACAAACATTTGCGTTGAGGAATTAAATAGAAACCTAGTAATTTCATCGTTATACTCCCCGCCTTGATTTTCAATATCAGAAAGCCAATATTATAAATATTTTAAATCATTAGGACCGTATTTCTAAAATGGATTTAAATGTGGTAGAGAGCGGACAACCAACTTATTGGCCTACTGATCATCAAAAACTTCCAGATGTCATCGATTTCGGCGTGGTTAAAACCAACCCATAGAAACGATTCATGTTGAAGCTTCCTTAGAATTATCTTCCGACCACACACCTACAATTGTAACTATAATGAACCCCAATAGAATTGTATCTCCGACTGGTTACTTAGCGATGTCAGCTCCACAAATTTATTGGTTTAAATATAAAAAATATCTCAGTACCCATTGTACAGAAAATATTCCGCTCAGTACACCGGAAAATGTAGATCGATCTATAGTTAATTTAGACAATTTTCTGAAACTAGCTGTTCAACATTCCAGTTCTGCCCCCAAAAAAACAAAAAATATAAAAATTTATTCCACAGATGTCGAGCGTCTCCTGTCTGAAAAAAGAAGAGTTCGAAGAGAGTGGCAATTGCACAGATCCCCGCAACTTAAGAATTTATTAAAAGAGTGCACAAAAAGGCTTAGAAAGTAACTGAAGACTCAGAAAATGGCTTCTCTAAAAAAATATCTTAAGGAACTTGATGCAACTCCACAATCTGACTACTCATTATAGCGTGCAGCTAGAAATCTAAAAAGGCCAGTTATATCAAAGCCACCATTAAGAAACTTGAATGGTAGCTGGGCAAGAAACGATATTGAAAAAGGAAATCTGTTTGTGAGTCACTTGAAAAACGTTTATACCCCAAATATATCTCACGATATAGCAGAAGAGTTACCACCTGTTGCTGCTAGGGCAGCTGTTCCCCTAAGGTTTGAGTTAAGAGAGATCGAAAAGGTTATTGGTGATTTAAACCCCAATAAGGCTCCCAGTTTTGATAAGATCAGCAACAAAATGCTTTTGGAGTTACCCAGCACAGGAAAGGAAATTATTCTTTTAATTTTCAATGCTATCTTACGTCTTCAATACTATCCTCAAAAATGGAAGGTTTCCTTAGTCACCATGATACCTAAACCAGGAAAGGATCACACAAAAGTTGAGTCATATAGGCCTATAAGCTTACTTTCTAATGTATCAATGCTGTTTGAGAAGCTGTTAGCGTCAAAATTAACCCCAATTGTAAATGAAAATAGGTGTATTCCTAACCACAAATTCGGCTTTAGAAGAGAACACAGCACAATTGAACAAACTCATCGTATAGTAAACGCAATAAGAAAAACCTTTTAAGAAAGAAAATATTGTTCCACTCTCTTCATCGATGTTTCTCAAGCTTTTGATAAAGTCTGACATGAAGGCTTGTTACATAAATTGAAGCTAAACTTACCAGAAAACACACACAAGCTGTTAGAAAGCTACTTAGTAGGCCGAAAGTTTATTATTAAAAAAGGTGATTATTTAAGCTCTCCTCAGCTTATTGAAGCTGGAGTCCCCTGGGCTCACTTTTACTTAATATATACCTCGGATATGCCAACAAACAACTTCACCCAAACTTCAACATTTGCTGATGATACAGCTTTTCTAAGCGTGCACGAAAACAGATAAGAAGCATCTCGATATCTACAGGATCATATATTTCAACTCGAACTATGGTTAAAGCAATGGAGGATAAAGGTCAATGGGCAAAAATGCGTACATATAACATTCACCTTGCGTCGGGAATCATGCCCCCCTATCGCAATCAATTATCAAATAATTCCTCAACATTCGCATGTAAAATACCTCGGTATTCATCTAGACCGCCGTTTAACATGGAAAATCCATATAGAGGCAAAATTAACTCAAATGAAACTAAAAGCCATCCAGATTCATTGGCTTATTGGAAGAAACTCTGTCCTGTGTCTCGACTGCAAACTTCTTCTTTACAAGTTCATCTTAAAGCCAATGTAGTGCTATGGTATTCAGTTATGGGGCACAGCCTCGGCCTCTAATATCGAAAAAATTCAAAGTCGCCAAAATAAACTTCTTCGAATAATCACAGCTGCCCCTTGGTATGTTAAAAACTCAAATATTCACAAAGATCTCAATGTTCCATTAGTTTAAACTGTGATTACGAAATATGCAGCAAAATACTTAAAAAGGTTTGAATTGCATCCGAACCCACTAGCTCGAAATATTTTAAATGATAGCGGCCGCACTCGCTTAAGAAGAAGAGACACTGCAGCACTTATCCAATTAGATGAGCGATAAACACCTACATACATATATAAGTGAACAGAACCCGTGATGAAGAAAATTTGTGTCTGCCACTGGCAGGACATAAATAAAGTATTAGGTTAAGATTTGATTAATTATTGTTAGTTCATATTTAATATATATTTATGTTGCTAAACAAATAGTTATCAGCCATGTTTTGGATATCGAATTCGAGTGAAATCAAAATCGAACAAACTTTGAAAACGATCCAGTGTTTAAAGTTCATTAAATTAATTTGTTTTATATACTTTATACTATGAGTACAGCTTATCTTCATTGGAACTTCCCTTAAAATAAAAAAAACAGAGGTAAAGAATAAACATGTAAAACATGTTGGGACGGTCAAAGTCAGCAGGCTTTTCGCTGCCACTTGTAGTAAATTCGTCCTGATAATAATTTTGTAATATGATATAAGACTGAATTTAAAGTGTTCGTTTCTTTGATTTGTACTGCCTGTTCAACGATTTCTTATGTAAACGTTCGTATATAACTTTATATGGAGAATATTTCTAAAACTGAGTGTTTTCCATGTACATTTTCTATGCGAACGTTAACGTTCTAAACCAGGGTTCACCAACTGGGGGACCGTAGACCTATTTTATGCGGACCTTGTGTTAACAATACAAAATATTTTACATTATGTAACAACAAATTCATGAGAAATATTTTCGTCTCGACATCAGCCTTTGGTGATGATCCGTTAACTATGTAATAAGTAATAGCGAAACCTATGCAAAAAAAAGATAATTTGGGAGCGATAACACAATCAATTTCATTAGTAATATTTATGTCATCATAAGTGTGTCTATCTACATACATTTGTACATAAGTACTGAGTACAAATTAACCCAAATCTACCTTCTTATGCTGGGTACACACAATGAAACACATTAACGCAATCTAGTGAATTAAATTCATTTTCATTCATTCCAGATTGCATCAACATCAAAACGCTTTGATATTTTGAGGTTGCATTGAAACAGATTGCATGTAGGTTGCACTGTGTGTACCCAGCATTATTAAGTAATGAGTTTTTTACTTTCATATACAGTACTTTTCGCTTATAATCCATTCCGCTTAAAGGCCAAAAACGGATGTAAGCCAAAACTGTCATATTCACATGCAGAATTTTTCGAATCCATACAAATTATTTGTCCCATTTCGCTTGTAGTCCATTTTCGTTTAAAAGCCACATATAATTCTTTATGCAAAAATGTTCGCTTATAGTTTTTAAGTATCTTTTTAATCAACTGGTAACATGTTTTTATTTACATTTCTCCCAACTATTATAAATGCCAATTCCCGGCACTTATATTTCATAACATGGTGTCTTCATCTGACAATTTTTTGTCATAATAAACGTCAAACTTCATAAAAAAAAAAAAAAATGCTGAAAAAATATTGGAGTTTTTTTTTAAAGACGGTGAAGAACCCATGTAAAGAACCAATGAAATTGATATTTATTTTGTGTTTGATTTCGTCATCCAAAGAATTTAAATGAATCTTATACTTAAGGCTTATGATGCATTGAATTTATTTACATTTTTGATTTTATTGTAAGCTTTTAACTATTTATTTAAATTAAATCAATTGTTGGTTAGTTTTTAAACAACCTTTTGTTTTGTTTAAAAAAGAGTAGTTTTATTGAAGAAAATAATTTTTACAAAGTCCAAAATGTGGATTATCTAGGTTTCACTTACAATCCATAAAATGGCTTATAAAAAAAATCGGTTATAGTCCAAATTCGCTTATAGTCCACAAAAGTTGTGCAACTATAGTAGTGGACTATAAGCGAAAAGTACTGTACATACATATACATTCAAATGAATTTTTATGTACTTTATAAGTTGAGTTTTAATAAACAATATTGAAAAAAATAAAAAAGTACAATTGTCTGAAAAAGTACACTTTTATTTGAAAATTAATACAATTTGTTGAACATCACTTTGCATTCCTGGTCCAAAACTTTCAACACAGCCTGTTTGACGAGTGTATGAGTGGATTTTGTTGCACCTCACTGATGACATGAATATCACTAACGAAATTGTTTGTGTTATCTTTCTCAAATTACCTTTTTTTTGCATAGGTTTCCCTATAACTTGTTAGTTAACGGATCATCACCAAAGGTTGTTGGAAATTTTAAATGATTTGATGATTTAAGGCTTTCGGTCGCTTATTGGTTCAGTGCTTTGTTTCTAGTTGAGTGGCGGACGCCAACACGGAGTGCTCTAAATACGATTACCTAGCTACGCTAAGTGTACCTGATTAAATTTGCAAGTTATTTTTTTATAATGGAACCGAAAAAATGAAAGGTGGAAGTCGAAAATAGACAGTTTTTGCCAGAATGGACCGATTTGTATTGTTTCACGCTGCCAAATCGTGCTGGAGCTGTACCGATGTGCTTAATTTGTCAACAAACAGTTGCGTTAATTAAAAGCTCCAATATAAAAAGACATTATGATACAAAACACAAATCATTTGCAGACAATTTTCCACTTGGCAGTAATCTGCGTAAATCTAAAATAGCAAATTTATTGTCAAGCTACGCATCGACGACTCAAATCACGAGTCGTTCATTGACTGAGCAGCAGAAATGCCGTGAAGCTTCTTTACGTATTTCTTGGACTCTTGCTAAGCATATGAATCTATTCACTGATGCTGACATAGTTAAAGAATGTATGCAAGAGGCAGGCAATGTTTTGTTTGAGAACAGAAAATATGTTGTTGAAACTATTCGACGGATTCCGTTATCTGCGAGTACAAACACAAGAAACACACACGTTCTGGCAGATGAAAATCATTGTGATGTAAAACGGCAGTTAAATAATTCCGATTATTATGCTTTGGCTATGGATGAATCATGCGACATCACTGATAAAGCACAATTGGTTATTTTTGTACGTTTCTTGGACAAAATTAGGCAAACTTTTGTGGAGGAGCTTTTAACTATTTTGCCGTTAATAGGTTGAACCCGAGGAGAAGACATGATGGACGCGGTGATGGATTATTTCGTTAAAAATGAGTTAGACTTAAAACAGCTTTAATCAGTAACTACCGACGGTGCACCAGCGATGGTTGGGGCTAAAAAAGGACTAATTCACCTATTGAGAACCAGTGCAAAATATAATGAAAATTTGATTTCTTACCATTGTATGCAAGAGTGATGAAAATAATAAATTTTCTTTGGGCAAAATCAGCACTGAAACATCGTGAATTGAAAATATTTCTTGACGAAGTGGATGCTCAATATGACGATCTGTTAATGCATAATAATGTGAGATGGTTAAGCAAAGGCTGCGTTTTACAACGCTTCTTCACAATCTTAGAAGACTTGAAGACATTTCTTTTCAAAATTGATCAAACGTCAACAAAAGATTACTTTTGTTTTATTAGCGATAAAGAAAACGTAACTTCCATTGCTTTCTTATCAGATATTTTTAAACACATCAATGATCTAAACCTTAAACTTCAAGGCAAAGAAAAGCTTGTATGGCAGCTCCTGGAAGAGATCAAAAGCTTTTTGCGAAAACTCGATCTTTTAAACATTGATCTGGATAATGAACGCCTGCAATTCCCTAATTTAAAAAAAATCTGCAATGAAAGCGAGCTTGACGTCGGCCAATACAAGACGTTCATTGAGGATCTAAAATCGGAATTTGAAAACAGATTCGGAGATTTTAAGAAAATTGGAAATGTGGTCGATATCCTCAGTAACATTTACTCTCGGAATCCTGGGGATGAATGGTGTAATGAAGCTGCAAATATTTTCGGGAGTAATAAAGCTTCTCTCCAGATGGAAATGATCGATTTCCAAGAAAATACAGTCTTAAAACACCAAAAACAGGAAGTTTCTTGTCAAGAGCTTTGGATAAAATTTGTTTGTGCTAATAAATACCCAGAATTAAAAAAATTAGCCTTGAACCTTCTTTTCTAAGATAAACTTCATTAAAAATAAACTCCGGAACAGACTTGCCAATGAACATCTCCAAGATTTAATGACAATAGCCTGCATAAGCTTTACTTCAGATGGATAGTCCAAGACAAAAAATTTAATTTTTCTCATTAATATTGTAAAAATCCTTAGTTCTTACTTCTTTTTATTCAAAGCATAATTTATTATTTTAACAAAATAATGCACCGAAACCCATTCGTTTTATTTGTCCATTGATACAGTATATAAACATATTATTTTAAAAGTTCAGTTTATTACCTTCCGGATCGCGACGGTCGTGATTTTTTAAAAAACGACCGCTGTTCTAAACCGTTGAACAGGCAGTATGACAAAATGAAATCTGAAGTAAATATTTACTTTTTCTTATAGTTAAGTGCATTTTCAAATTGTCCAGTGATTTTTTTAAAATCCAGGTGAATTTTT
The DNA here is from genome assembly GCA_949318255.1 of Pollenia labialis. Lineage (NCBI taxonomy): Eukaryota > Metazoa > Arthropoda > Insecta > Diptera > Polleniidae > Pollenia > Pollenia labialis. Next base: position 63,424,614 of record OX439141.1, read on the forward strand.
GCTATTGTCCAGTTACTTGACTTTTGGTATCTGGCAACCCTATCTGCAGGCGATCTTGCGTGTTGAACGGTTAAGAGTATGGCACAATACAAGGATATAAACTTCATCTTCGGTAGTAAACGTTTCCAAAAACCAATATTCGTCAAATAAAATCTAATTGAGTACAATTTTGCATAACTGCTCTTGTAAAGAAAATATTTAAAAATTTAAGTTGTTTTTTTTCTTATGGTTTTCTAATGTTATTTTTAAATAAACCCAAACTTATATACCTGAAATAAAAATGTACAAATTGAAAATAAAATTTGGTTTTTTGAAAAATTTCAAAAAGTAGGGTATGTTACTATAATTGTTGAAGGCCTTTTAAAAATTCAAAAGTATTTTTGATTTTAATTAATAAAAAGCCTTTTAAAATAATGTCGAACCTTTATTGAAAGTATAAATGTGTAATATGCTGTCACGGCAGTTTATAATAATTTATAATAGAATTTACATTAATTCTGATAAATTAAAACGAAAAGTTATTTATAGAGTAATTTTTAACTTATTTTCTTAACAATTTAATTATTTATATTGACGTTTCCACCCAACTGGTTGTGTGCCAATAATAAAATATCTTTTTTTTCCTTTGGAAATCTTAATTCTCGTCCTGCTAGTCTGGCTGTATCCAATTCGCGTTCTGCTTGAGCTAATTCATGACCCAAAGCTCCAGGGTTTTCTTGTTCTCGAGCAATCCAATCTAAAGCCATTTGAGCACGCATATCATCGTCAAGACTTCTATTTGAATAGTGAGCTACTACTTCTTGGCGTGAACACTGTCGCTCACGCATTGCCTTTAGTGAGCCATTCCAGTGAAGAAGCTGAAAAACGGTCATTAATTCTTGGAACTCCAACATAGTACGCCCCTTATTAGACTCAAGCATAAATCTACAAACAAACAAAAAAAATGTATATGTATGTAAGTAAGTATTTATGTATGTATGCAAATGTATCCTACAGGAGCTGTCACCAGTAAACAGTTAACATAAAGAGGGAGTTCGATCGCGACTGTGATGAGTGACACACGCATTACGGAGATCAGGGGTCTAATCACCGCATTCGATACTATCGTATCGAATAAACTATCGAATGTTTTTGCATACGATAGACACTGACGTAGCGAATAAAAACTCGAGAAATGTAATGTCGAGATACTCGATATCGAATGCTATTATTTCAAATTCAATAAATTTTATTCTATATCGAGATTCATGATGCCAAAATAAATAATTTCGATCAATTTTGCTCGATATCGTATGCGGTGATTAGACCCCAGAATCGTTTACTGGTATTACACTAAAAACAATTACAACTTAGTTGTTTCTTTTCTTATTTCTTTACAAAAAAAAATTAAAAAAGACTCTTAAAAAAGTAAGCAAACATTAATATTATGAGCGAGCATAATGCTCCAAAAAATAATAATATCAATATCATAAAAAACTACAACAATAATAATATTAATATTGAAAATAAAAGAAAAAGAATAAGCAATGAAATGGATTCATCCACAGCAAAACATTACAAAAGCAATTATTATGCAGTTTTTGATACTGACAATGACAAGCAGTGTGATCAAAACCTATTAAAGAAATTTGAGAACCAAGTGAAAGAGAACAATGAAAAATACCAAAAATTTAATTCAGCTATTACAGCAATGAATCAAGCACAGAGTGCTAATAAGAATGTTCCTTCAACAAGCAAAAATAATGACACAGTGGTTAGTAGTAGTAAAAATGTTAACAAAAAAGCCCCACCAATAAAAATGTAAAAAATTTAGTTTTTGTCTTTTCTAAATAAGTTTTCACTTTTAGAAAATCATTAATATTGTTCATAAATAGTAATTTTTTTATTTCGGTATTCTTTAATTTTAAATTCATTGATTTTCAACGCATTTTTAATAAATTCAATTAAATGTTTTGTTTCAATATCAACAATGAATTTAAAATTAAAGAATACCGAAATAAAAAATTACTATTTATGAACAATATTAATGATTTTCTAAAAGTGAAAACTTATTAAGAAAAGACAAAAACTAAATTTTTTACATTTTCACCGAAAGGGTTAAAAACTAAATCGTATTTACTTAAAGGCCTTGAGGCCAACATACCTACGGATGAAATATTAAACGAACTATGTAAATTTCAAACTGATGAATTACAATTTAAAAAAGTTAGTCAATTCACTACTAAAAAATCTTCTGGAAAAGGTTACAATTTACCAATTTTTCTTGTGCAAATCTCTCCAGAAAGCAACATAAACAAATTAAAAAATATTAAGGATCTTTTACATCGTTGTGTGAAATGGGAGCAAATTAGACGTCCTGAAATACCTCAGTGTCGTAACTGCCAGGGGTTTTTCCATAGTGCAGCAAATTGCTTTCTTGATACAAAATGCGTCAAATGAAACTCAAGCCATGAGAAAGGAAAGTGCCCTATAAATGATGTGTCAGCGGATGAGAAAGACAAACTATATTGTGTCGTATGTAACAAATATGGTCATCCAGCTTCTTATAAAGGTTGTGAGGTTTATAAACAACTGCAACACAAATTTCGATTAAAGAAAAAATCCTTGTTGGAAAATAAAAATACGAGTGTTAACAATACATTTACTAATGCAGGCACAAGTTTTGCTAGCTATTGCTATAATCAAATAGCTAATTTACAAAAACAATTACATTTACAAACATCTCGTGTAGATACAATTTTTAATATGGTAGGTGTGTAAATATGGATAATAGTCAGAATACAATATCAAACAATTTAAAAATTATACACATAAATGTTAATTCTTTAATATCTATAAGTAGGAGATATAATCTACAACAATTTCTTAATATACACAATCCAGACATTGTTCTTTTGAACGAAACAAAATTAAATGCTAGACACAAGTTAGAGTTCTATAACTACGTCATAATTAGAAAAGATAGGGCAGGCGCAAAACAAAATAACATAAAATTTTACAAATATTCGAATAATATAACGGACTCATTTACTTTTCTTGAAACTTGCATAATTCGCATACCAATGATCGCTAATAAATCAATTTATATTATCTCAGCTTATTTTCCTTCGGGTAATAATGACTCAATTATAAAAACCGAGATTGATAAATTATTTAGTTCCTTAAAATTACAAAACACTAACAATTATTATATATTAGCAGGTGATCTAAACTGCAGACATACGGACTGGGGTAACCGAACAAACAATCAGAAAGGAAATAAGCTAAAAGAATGGTTAACAGATAATAAAATAAACTTCAGATGTAGGCTTTATGCGTCAAATTTTCCTTCTTTCCCTAGAACTGGATCGTATATAGACGTTTGTATTGCAGATTGTAGGCTTTACATTCATACGGAAAACAATACATTAAACAATCTTGAAACCTTAGATTTCGATTGTGATCCCAATGCTATTCAGATAGACAGCAAGAATTTGTATTAATTACAGAAGCCCAAATAACAAAATACAATTTTAAGAAAACCAATTGGAAAAAATTTCAGAATAAAATTACAAATAAATTACAAGGAGAAACAAGAATTCCAAATGATAGAAATTTATCAAATTCGGAAATTGATTCCCATGTGTCTAGACTAAATAATATAATTGTGGGTTCTATAGAAGAAGTTACGCCTAAATATAAAAAATTCGACTCATTGACAAAAAAACCCAACAAAATAATAGAAAAGCTTCATGCAGTATAAAGTAAAATTTTAAATTGCATTAAAAAACATAATAGATTAGAACATACTTTACCTGTTTCGTCGCTTAATCTATTAAAGACTAAATTAAAACTGATTAGAAAATTAATTCAAGAACATTTTCAAGTTTGTATTAACAAATATATCCAAGAGAAATTGACTAATATAGATCCAAGAGATTCAGTCCACATGTTCAAAGAAATTAAAAAGAATTTCAAGAAATTGAAACCTTTACATCTTCAGAATATAAAAATACCGGAAAGTTCAGAAAACAAATTAAATAGAGCGGGTATTTTACCAAACAATGTAGAAAAATACAACTTAAATAACTTTATAATACGTGATCCAGAAGAAATGTTAAATACTGTTGGATCATATTGAGAGTCCATTCATTCTTGCAAAACAATTGATTTCAATAACAGATTACAGACGCAAGTTAGTAATTATTTGCATCAGTTTTTACAAATGAAAAATAATTATGAAAATACTCAAACTTCTTTAATAAATTTTTCCTGCAAAAAAACATCTGATAACATGAATGATACTCCAGCTGCGAGTTATTTCATAACAAGGGACAAAATAATATACATTTTCAGAAATTTAAGAGGTAAATTATCTTCTGGCGTTGATAAAATACCAAATATTAAATTAAAAAATGTTCCCAATGAAATTATTTTCGAATACTGTAATTTATTTAATAATATGTTAAATAACTCTTACTTTCCCACTAAATGGAAAGAAACTAAAGTCGTAATATTACCTAAAAAGGATAAAGATTTAAGTAACCCAAAAAATCTTAATATATTAGTAAAATATTTGAAATATGTATTAATAACAATATTAATGCATTTTGTAAAGAAAAAAAATTAATAAGTGAGAAACAATTTGGTTTCAAATACAAACATTCCACAATAAATGCAATAAATTTGTTGACTTCAAATGTCAATTGGAATTGGAATAAGAAGCTCTGCACGGGAGCATGTCTAATAGACATGGAAAAAGCATTTGATAGCGTATGGATTCCAGGACTCATATTCAAATTAAATACAGTGCACTCTGGAAAACGTCAACTAATTAAAACCGCGGGTGTTGACGTTTAACAAATTGTTGACGTTTACAAATGTAAAATTTTTAAATAAAAAACATATCGATAATGTGCTTTTAAACGTTTTTATTAATTATAAACTAAATCCAAACATAAACTAATTCAAAAAGGAAATAAAAAAGGCATTCAACCTGACTAAAACCATAGAAGACAACTGGAACTAAAAGAATACATTTTAAATGAGATCATATTTTTAATTTTACATGCACACATATGAATTTAAAAAAAATCTGTTATTTTTTTCTGCTGTTTTTTTCTATCCAACACTTGGAAGAGAGCCTTCTCTCTTAAACGTCCTAATACATTTAAGTCATTTTGCTCAACATTCTCGCATTGAACCCAATCCAAAGCCCTGTTAAATATTTCGACGGCTTCGCTATGTTTTATTGTCTGCACATTTGTATCTAAATCGTTCTCCTCATCATCGATCACTTCCAACTCCTCAATTTTACACGAATTAGAAACATTATCCAGGCGGATCCCCAATTTCTGAATTGATTTCATAAAATAAATGTGTGTGTGTACAAATGTGTGTATTTTAACTGCTGCTAAATTCGAAATTTTATTTTATTCAGAGTTGACGTTTTAGAGCTTTATGGTTGGGTTGACGTTTTAGAGTAGGCAATGTAAAAAAAAAAGGGTTGACGTTTTGGGATGTTGACGTAAACGAGTGTTGACGTTTTCCCGAGTGCACTGTACTTATAAATTTCCATTTTGCCAAATTTTATTAATCTATAATATGATTATGTACCAATAAAACTTTTAAAGTATTTCATCAAAATTTTGAAAGTAAGAATACGTTTACAATTATTAACGGTTTACAACAAGGTACGGTGAACTCACCAATTCTTTTTAATTTATTTATACTAGATATCTCGAGTGAAATTGAAAATATTATATCCTTCGCAGATGATATTATAATATATCATGCTGATAGAACCATTGAAAAAATAAATCAAAATCTTCAAACTAGTTTTAATACGGTAGATAAATATACAATGGATTGGATTATGATTATTAACGCACAAAAATGTGAAACAATCCTATTTAGACCACCAGTTGATAAGTGTAATGCTAATATAGAGAAAAATTGGAAACAATTTGGAATAAAATCTAATTCAAATAATATTAATATCCCAAACAAGGATACAGTAAAATACTTAGGTATCTACCTAGATAAATTCTTATATTTTAATAATCATATAAACGAGATATTAAACAAAGCAAGAAAAGCTTTTTTCATATATAAATCTTTATTCTACTCAAAATATGTTAAACCAAGAGTCAAAATTATTATGTACCAAACATTAGTTCGACCTATAATTACGTATGGCTGCCCTATCTGGTTCAATATTTCACCATCTTATATGGAAAAATTAAGAATGTTTGAAAGAAAATGTCTTAGGGCTTGTGAATCTAAATTTAGATCTTCAGAAAGCAATTATGTAAAGTTTATTTCTAACAATACTTTGTACAACTTATCAAATATAATAAGAATAGATAATTTTATTATATATCTAATAAGAAACCACATTACAAGATGTATAACATGCTCAAGTCTTAATCTAATAATGGCTCCATATTATACCAATGAAGAGTATATTATTGATACATTGGAAAAGGGGTTTGTTTGTACCTCCAGAAGCCTTCTTATATTTAGATAAAATTAATATCATACAAAATGAAAACTTAGTCCCTATATTTTATCATAACTAACAATAGACGGGCTAACGTGAAACGTGTTTGTTGTAATTCAACGACAAACGATTTTAGATATAGTACAAGTATAGGTAATAACGTATCTCGTATTACTCTAAGACTAAAAATAGAAAATTTTGGTGGCTAAATCTATAATTGTTATACTATTTTCCTTTTATTCTTTTGACAAACGTAAATGAACTCAAAAAAAAATTGTAATGTTTTTTAAAATTTTTCATTGCAAATAAATAAAATAATATATTCTTCATTGAAGTACATCTATCTATCTATCTATATATATAAAAATGAAAAATGTTTGTATGTTTGTGTGTTTGTTTGTTTGTTTGTTGGCTTATAGACTCCGAAACTACTGAACCGATTTTCTTGAAATTTTTACAGTAACATCACGTGAGCCCTAAAAATAAAATAGGCTACTTATTTTTTCGATAGGGGCAGGGGAATTGGTACCCCCCATAGGATGCCAATATTTATTATCGCATATCTTAAGAGCCGCTGGACGCATTTTGCTAAACTTTATGTCGTAGGATCTTCTGAGCCCCGAAATTGAAATAAAATAGCAGCGGGGGAAGTGGTTTCCCCCATAGGACGCCAATACTTAATATCGCGTATCTTATGAACTGTTATAGTGAGAATGTTCAAACTTTGTGGAAGTCACTCTTATGGTATACTACGCTTTTGAAAGTAAAAATAAAGCGGGTAGGCGCAGGGGGGAAAAACCTCCCATAGGATGCATATATTAAATATCGCTTAACTAAAGAACTATTAAAGGGGGAGTTTTTATACGTGGTTAAAGCTACTACTATGGCAAACTAAAAATTTCAGTATAAAAATGGGCGGGGTAAACAGGGGAGGAGCAGTACCCCTCATAGATAGAAATATAAATAAGAGCCACTGCACGCATTTTGTTAAACTTTTGGTAGTAGGATCTTCTGAGCCCCAAAATTGAAATAAAATAGCAGCGGGGGAAGTGGTTCCCCCCATAGGACGCCAATGCGTAATATCGCATATCTTATGAACTGTTATAGTGAGAATGTTCAAACTTTGTGGAAGTCACTCTTATGGTATACTACACTTTTGAAAATAAAAATAAAGCGGATAGGCGCAGGGGGGAAAACCCTCCCATAGGATGCATATATGAAATATCGCTTTACTGAAGAACTATTAAAGGGGGAGTCATCAAATGTGGTTAAAGCTACTACTATGGCAAACTATAAATTTTAGTATAAAAATGGGCGGGGTAAACAGGGGAGGAGCAGTAACCCTCATAGATAGAAATATAAATAAGAGCCACTGCACGCATTTTGTTGAACTTTTGGTAGTAGGATCTTCTGAGACCCAAAATTGAAATAAAATAGCAGCGGGGAAAGTGTTACCCCCCGTAGGACGCTAATGTTTAATATCGGATATCTTAAAAACTGTTATAGTGAGAAAGTTCAAACTTTGTAGAAGTCACTCTTATGGTATACTTAACTTTGAAAATAAAAATAAAGCGGGTAGGCGCAGGGGGGAACTACCTTCCATAGGATGCATATATGAAATATCTCTCAACCGATAAAGTGGTTAAAGCAGTGTAGCGAAGCGCACGGGTTAAGCTAGTAAAATATAATATATACCCACAAAAGTAATTATTATTAATATTATTTATACTAGAGAGCTCTTGTATGGGACATTGTATAATTTGAATTTATATTGTTAACTATTGTTAATGTAGTTTTAATTTTTTATCAAAAATGTAAATAAATAAGCGCTGTAAAAAAAAAAAAGTAAACATAAAGAGAAAAGCTTGATTTTTGCGAAAAAAAAATCTAAAACATGCCAAACAAAATATGATATAAGAAACAAAGAAAAACGATTCATACCCCGAATCTGTTAGACAAGTATGTTGTCTTGTCTAAAAAGAAAAGTAGTCTAATTTACGATTCATCAAGACAACACATTTTTTTCGTCTATATTTTGTTGTTTGTGTCTATGATCTACGGTATTATCATGTTTTTATTGCCAAGATATTAATTTTGTTGAAATTTTAAAATAATTTTTCTTCTTTTTTTTTAATTTTTCAATTGAAATGGTTTGGCAATAATGTTGCAATGAAACTTGGCAAATAAATATATGTATGTATTTATGTATGTATGTATATAAAAATTATTAATAACAAAATTTTCAATTATTAAAAAAAAAAACCAAGGAAAACTTTTCATCCAAACTACGGCACAAGCTCGTCTGGTAACTACCCAGACAGAAATACGTATAACCTTGCTTTACCTACAGTCAGAAAGTAACAAAAAGTCTCTCAAATGTATTTAAAAAATCAAAATAAAAAAAAAACATTGGATTCCGTACGGAATGTGCCATTAGATTCGCACCTTGCTTAAGCAAATGACAGTTTCATTAAACTTAGCAAAAAGTTTCCTTAAGTTCAATATGGTTGCCTCATATAATCAACATCCCAACGCACACGGAGGTTTGATTTCAAATTGAAAATGATTTGAAGTCAAACGTTTTCTCAAACGACAAACGTTTGATAATGATTTGAAAATCATAGCGTTCTCAACAAAAAGGGGAAATTATTTTCAAATTGATAAATGCCTTTATTTTCAACTTGCTTTCAAACGTAATTCTCAAATGTGGATTATAATACAATGTGGAATATACATAAATAAAACTATCTCATTTTTTTAATTTAAATTTATTATTTATTTCAATAAACTTTAAGATAAGCATTCGGTACCATAGCTAAAAGATGAAATATTGTTCTTTCCGTCCTCTAATTCTTGGAAAGACAAAATACTTGGCTCCCTTTTATTTTGAGGATTGTAGCACCGCGATCGTTCAACAAACTTTCTTCACTTTCCCGTTTTATTATTTTTCTTTTTTTTCGTATTTTTAATCATTGTAATTTCTCACAAATAATTTTTATTTTTCACAAGAAATAAACTGTTCACTTTATATTAAAATTTATTTTTAATAGTAAAACACATGTAACCACAAAGTAAAAAAATGTAACTTTAATCGCCATTTTGAATGCTTACATTTTTTTTCGCTTTAGTATTGCCAAGTTTATTTTTGATTCGATTTTAACATTTAAAAAACATTTGATATCAAATGTTTATTTTCAAATCATTATCAATTTGAATTTAAATGTTAAATCAAACAATTGAAAAACGTATGAGAATTGTGTTTGATGTCAAATGATAAAATCATTTCATATCAAAGGTTTGACTTCGTGTTTGTTGGGATGTATTCGCACATTTGCTTAAGACAACTTAAGCACATTATGGTTAGCCCTTAACACTTAACAAAAATTATGTATTACAGTAGATGTTAACAGCATCTACTTCACTACTTTGGCAACAGATAATTCCAGATTTAAAAAAAAATAGACCATAACCACCAAACTCGTATGAACGCTGAAGGAAGATGCCGCATACAAAGACATACAAACTAAACCCCTGCACAGATATATCTGTTTGTACAAGTTTCTGTGTGTTTTCTTAAGTGGATGCGTATGGATGAGTGGTCTTGTGTTTCAGATATGAGTTGATCCCAACAAACACGAAGTCAAACCTTTGATATGAAATGACTTTATCATTTGACATCAAACGCAATTCTCAAACGTTTTTCAATTGTTTGATTTAACATTTAAATTCAAATTGATAATGATTTGAAAATAAACATTTGATATCAAATGTTTTATCAATTTGATGTCAAATGTTAAAATCAAAAATAAACTTGGCAATACTAAAGCGAAAAATAAATGTAAGCATTAAAAATGGCGATTAAAGTTAAATTTTTTTACTTTGCGGCATGTGTTTTACTATTAAAAATAAATTTTAATATAAAGTGAACAGTTTATTTCTTGTGAAAAATACAAATTATTTGTGAGAAACTACAATGATTAAAAATACGAAAAAAAAGAAAAATAATAAAACGGGAAAGTGAAAAAAGTTTGTTGAACGATCGCGGTGCTACAATCCTCAAAATAAAAGGAAGCCAAGTATTTTGTCTTTCCAAGAATTAGAGGACGGAAAGAACACTATTTCATATTTAGCTATGGTACCGAATGTTTATCCCAAATTTTATTTAAATAAATAATAAATTTAAATTAAAAAAATTAAATAGTTTTATTTATATTCCACATTGTATTATAATCCACATTTGAAAAACATTTGAGAATTACGTTTGAAAGCAAGTTGAAAATAAAGGCATTTTTCAATTTGAAAATAATTTCCCCTTTTTGTTGAGAACGCTATGATTTTCAAATCATTATCAAACGTTTGTCGTTTGAGAAAACGTTTGATTTCAAATCATTTTCAATTTGAAATCAAACCACCGTGTTTGTTGGGATATTGATATGAATTGTAAAAGAGTAGATGTAAGTTGATAAAAAAGCGAAAGAGAGTATCATATCTGGTAATATCTGTTTCGCAAAAGCAGATACTAGTGGATACTGATGGAATACAATAAGTTACTTATTGTACGATGCCGTTATTTTCAATTATTTTTCAACGAAAAAGAGCCAGATTGTATTTCGAGCGAAAAAAAGCCAAACAAAAAAATTTACAAAAACTAAACACACAGGCTGCTTTTTCTGTGGTCGTACAAATTGCCAAGCAACAACAACACTACTTTTTAATTATTAGGGTGAAAGCCCCTAAGTTCGGCATGTACGAATAATCGACATTTTTTAATTAAAACTTAAATAAATAAGAAATACGAAAATGTTATTAAAGGCCGTTTTACACTATCCCACAAAGTCTTTAGTAATTTACTAAAATGCAACCCTGTCATGATAAGTTGTTATTGTTTTTTGAAGATGTTCAAAGAATAATTAGATCAGGGAAGCATTTTTGAAAAATACGTAAAGCTACGGTCACACTTGTCAAATATTTGACGGAAAAAACGGAACCAACAAGCAAACTAAATAATTATTTCCTTTATTTCCAATATTTATTTTAATTATAATTCCACATCTTACAGAAAACAGTTTTTTGCTATGTCTAGCAGTATAATAAGCTTTATTTTATGATATTAAGAGTTTGTTAAATCTCACTAACTATTAACAAAAGTAGTGGTTACGCTTATTTGGTCAAATATTTAATTAGTGTGACCGTAGCTTAAGACTTTGTGGGATAGTGTGTAACGGCCTTAAGGTATATTTCGAATTCAGCTTTAATTCAAAATACACTCATTTCCCATTATCTAATATTTGCGTTTTGCTAGAATGAGAACTTAAATCTATATTGGTTCTTATTAAGTGCCAAGCTTTTTACACGCTCCATAGTGCCTGTTTTTTAAATAATTTGTTAAGACCCCTTTCAGACTCGGCAAGCTAGTTGCGCAACTAACTTGCCGAGTACAACAAAGTCTGTACTAAATATTGTGTTCCTTACCCCGACCTTACCGCTGACGTCTACAAACCAAGAGTAACTTGCCGAGTGTGAAAGGGGTCTAAGCAAACTAGAACAAGTGGAAATCGGACTAATATAATTAATATTTTTACTAAAACTGGTTTTAAAGATAAAAATATGTTCAAATATTGCCTTTAATTTATTAATCTTCAAAAAAAATATTATTTTAACATATTTTGTTGGCTGCCGGAATTTGGAACGATTTTTTTTTTGCGAATTTTATCTGCGACATCAATATGTCGACTACTGAAAAATCATTATTTTGTTATATTAAGCTCAAATATTCAAAAATGTTTCTTTACTGACCTCTCTTGAAAACAGTACGAAAATAAGTGAGTTTGAAATAGGTTTACCTTATGGTCAGCACAGTTTATATTGAGTGCCCAAATATATGCCGAACTTAGGATAGAAACGATCCTTTAGTCAGTAGCTGCTTTTATTATATAAAAAGCGTTTATAAATGGCTATGACATAAGCAAAATTTCAATACACATTTTATTTTTAAGACTTAACTATGTTTACCTATTGAAAAGTTTAATGTACAAACATTTTGTAAATATTAACCCTCCGATGAGTGAAAAGGTCCCTAGGGACATTTTTGCCTTTTCATACTGAAATTACTCCTACTTCGGCCACTTCCACTTCCGATCGATTTTATATTTGTGACAGGTCTGTATATAGCATTCCCATGTAAAAATCGATCAATATTTATACCGTGATATTTTTCATGTTAATGTTGAGGTATTTTTTGTTTAATGATTGAATCCTAACGCAAAACGATTTTGTATATATAAATATATATATTTCTTCATTGATGTTTATCTTCAATTATTTTAACAATAGCACCCTATTGGTAATTATCCCAACAATATTCAACAAACTACCCCTTGAAGTTCTAAATAATACAACAAATCATAGTAAGAGGAAAAACATATTAAAAAACTTTTTCATACATCAGCAATGAATGCTCGAAATAATCATACTTAAATTCAAAAATGTTAACTCTGTTACGGGCCGGTTGAACACGCGAGGTTTCCGACTAGCTTCCTCTTTTTATTTTTTTTTTATTTCACTATTGTGACTCTCAGGTGGTTCCAACCCTTCTCGCCTGACGCGTACCCGAACACGAAAAAAAATAAAAATAAACACATCAAAACTGAACCTACAACAACATATTTCCACAAACACAAGAATCATCACGATGAGACAGATGTTGGTCTCATTATTCGCCCTCCCAACCTAGCCGAAAAAATCGTCCAAAACATTTTTAATTTTCGACCCCAAAGACAATCAAAAATTAAATTTATGACTTTTGCCATTTTCATGAATTTTACCCGCAACAAAACTCCGGTGCTGCTGGTTGTTAGCCAGAAGGAACGGTGTGCGGTTAAATATTCGCACCACAGAAGCCCAACGTGGGGAACTCTCACGACCCTGACATTAAGAGTCTCATGCTCTACTCGAATTAGCCGGGCAATACACTCAAAATGTAAGTATAAAATATGTTTTATTTCATAGCCACAAAAAAAATGTAATAACTTTTCTCTTTCCTAGGAAACCTCGCAATTATCACCATCGATACTGATCGCAAATTGGTCAAATCCATCCCCGCTTTGATGATGACTAGACAATAGCTCTCTTCCTAAATTTTTACTGTGGTAAGAAAAAAATTAGTAGAGGCAACCCATTTTTAATAATTAAATTTCGTGTTACTGGTTTTTAGCCAGTATGGCACCATTATGTGCCTATATGTACATATGTATATATAAAATCGACCGCCCACAAAACCTTTGTTTTGAGGCAAAAAAAAACTTTTATTAAAATCTAAGTTTCTTCAAACCGCGTCCAAATTATAGGGTAACGCCTCTATTGATTATTTTTCTTATTAGAATCATTGTCTAGCTGTCATCACACATCTCTACAAATCTTTTTTGGCAAAGCTTTGAGAGATGTTTTAGGATGCATAACCAGCTCAGCCGTTGGTTACCTCACGGGAAGTATATTTTTGTGATTCATTCATTTTAAGAATATGTACTTTGTGATTTCTTTTTTTTCTTCTTTTTAGATTCGTCAAAATACAAGAGATCATATTGATTGCACAACATTGAAAATATTTCAAATATTGCACTTTCCCTAAAATCATCGTGTATAAAAACGAAAATAAAAATGTAAAAAAAAACTGGACATCACAACATACATTTCTTTGGTCAAGGAAAATTATAATTAAATTGGATCACAGATTTGTACACTTTTCATTGCGGCTACCTAAATTATATTGCACTGCTATGGTATGTAAGAAAAATGGATTTGCTAATTCTAAGTATAAATACCTACTATAGTGTTTCACAACTAGAGCCTATTCGTTAGTATTGCACATTATTATTTTTTTGGCCGATGCTATCAAACCTTAATATCTTTTACGTGGTACATTCCTACTGATTTGCCCTGTAATGTTTCCAGCTCATACATGTTGTTCCCTACAGGCCGAACCACCCTACACTTTAAAAATTTCCTGCAAAATTTTGCGTTTCGGTTTTTCGCAAAGTCACTTAACGTGTTATTTCGGCGATAAACTTCTTGGCCTGGAACAAATGTTATTTTACGAGCTCGACTATTGTACCTTTCAGCACTTTTCTCGTAGGCTTTTCGCATGTTATCTTTTATTTGTTGTCTAATTATCTCAAGTTTATCGTTTCGATCTAAATTTGTTATTTGATGATCGGTAAGTGACTGTAGCTTTCTGCTTAGTTTGTATTCACCTCCGCTTGAATACATATGGTATCCGAATAGGGCGAAAAACGGTGTAAAGCCTGTAGCTGAGTGAACTGCTGTTCGCAAGGCGCATTCTATTTCAGCTAGGTATAGGTCCCAATCTCGGTGATCTTCTTTTAAATAAGCTCTGATTGCTGACAAGACTGACTGGTTTACTCTTTCGCTTGCGTTACTTTGTGGGGAATATACTGCTGTTTTGATATGATTTATTTTATACGTTTTTATCAGGTTTTCAAAATTTTTGGATATGAATTGTGCTCCATTGTCGCTATGAATTATTTCTGGCACGCCAAACTTGTAGAAAATTTCTTGAACAAGAAAATCAATAACATTTTGTGTTGATGCCTCTCTCATTGCTTTTAGAAACGTGAATTTTGTAAAGTGGTCGACTACTACAAAAATATAACAATTTCCGCTTTTAGATCTGGGGTATTTACCCATAAAGTCTATGTAAAGCTTTTGAAAGGGCCTTTCTGTGACAACTTGATTACCTATTTCTGGTCTTAGGTTTTGATTGGTAGGTTTGGTTTCTTTACATATTTGACAATTTCTTATAAACGTTTTAACCTGAAACGCCATTTTGGGCCAGTAAAAGTACCTTTTCAATCTTTCGAGAGTTTTGGCTACTCCCCCATGTGCTGTTGTTAGGGTTGAGTGTGCTTTCTCTATAAGTGGTTGCGTTATATTTGGTGGTATCCACAGTTTCCATATACATTCTTCGTCATTTTCTTCGCGCTCAAACGATACTTTTTTGAAAACCATTCCGTTGTCCACTTTCAGGTCTGGTAGTTGTTGTTCATTACTTTGTATATCTTTTATTAGCTCCAAATATTCGTCACTTTGAAATTCGGTTGTTTCAAAATCACAAAGATCTTCTAGATTTATTTCTTCAACGCTTTCTTCTGGTAGCCGTGATAGCATATCAGCTACAGTATTTTCAGATCCTTTTCTATGCATGATTTCGAAATCAAAAGCCTGAAGTTGCAATGACCAACGAGCTAATCTACCTGTTAAGTCTTTTAAAGACATCAGCCATTTGAGGCTGGCGTGGTCTGTGACAATCGTGAACGGCATCATCTCTACATATGGGCGAAATTTCTTTACAGCCATTACTGCTGCTAGGCATTCTTTCTCCGTCACGCTGTAATTTCTTTGACAGGGATTTAACTTTTGAGAGTAAAACGCAATTGGATGCTCTTCATTATTGTTATTTAATTGGTACAAAACTGCACCTATGCCATAATCGCAAGCATCACACTGTATAAAAAATCTTTTTGAAAAATCAGCATGCCTCAAAACTGGAGCGGACGTTAAAGCTTTTTTTAGATTTTCAAAGGCAGATATAGACTCAGGTGTCATTACAAATTTGCTGGATTTCTTTAAGGTATCAGTTAAAGGCGCAGATATCGTAGAAAAATCTTTGATAAACCTACGATACCAGCCAGCTGTTCCTAAAAAACTTCGGACTTCTCTTGGGGTCTTTGGTATTCTAATTTCTTTTATTGCCTTAATTTTTTCAGGGTCAGTCTTTAACATTCCACCTCCAATTATAAATCCTAGATATTTAAGTTGCTTGAAACAAAATTGTGATTTTTTCAAACCAATTGTTAAATTTGCGTTTTTAAGACACTGAGCTACATCTTTCAATAAATCTAGGTGTTTTTCAAAACTATCCGAGATAACAAGCAGGTCGTCTAAGTATATGAAAACGTTTTCCTTTAGCCTTTGTGGAATAACTTTGTCCATCAGCCTACAAAGTCTTTGAGCCGCATTGCATAGGCCGAAGGGCATTACGCGAAATTGGTAGAGTGGACGGCCTGCTACAGTGAACGCGGTATAAGGTTTACTTTCTTCATCTAATTCTATCTGCCAAAACGCGAATTTTAAGTCTACACTGCTAATATAGTAGGTTTCGTCTATTCTACTTAATATCCCGTCGATATTCTGCAGTGGATAGGCATCCTTAATAGTAACTTTATTTAGCTTTCTGGCATCTAGGCAAAACCTATTTTTACCCGGTTTCCTAACGACCGTTGTCCTATTACTCCACGGACTTTCGCTTTCTTCTATCACGTTAAGTTCTAGCATGCTATCAATTTCTCTATAAACTATTTCCTGCACCGCTGGTGAAATTGGATAATATCTATCTTTTACCGGTTCTGCTCCTTCTACTAGTTTTATAGAGTGTTTTTCTATCGACGTGCATCCTAGACCATGTTCCTCAAAAGATGGAAACATTTTCACTACTTTTTCTAGTTCTACTTTTTGTGTCTC
Organism: Pollenia labialis; assembly: GCA_949318255.1. NCBI lineage: Eukaryota > Metazoa > Arthropoda > Insecta > Diptera > Polleniidae > Pollenia > Pollenia labialis. Next base: position 63,441,631 of record OX439141.1, read on the forward strand.
AGTTAAATCGTGGGGATCTGACTTATGATTTTCCGATTTATATTCCTCAGTAATTTTTTCTACATTCATTTCTGAAACCTTTATTATTTCTGGGGCAAGTTGAAAAATTCTCCAAAAATCTACGCCAAGATAGGCAGGCTGCTCTAGATCAGGACATAAGTAAAACGTCATCCTATTAGTTTTATTATCATATTTTACATCAGTTGTTATTTTACCTAACAGTCTTTGTTCCTGTCCACTAGCGGTAGTGATAATTGAAAAAATGGGTGATATAGCTAAATCTAGACTTTCTACTATTTCCCTGCATCCTTTTCCCAGAATACTCACAGAAGCACCAGTATCAAGTAGACCTGTTATTTTGACATTTCCCATAGCAAACTCAGCATATGGCCTAGGATCAGCTGATTTATTATCTGCAGTTTTTATTGCTTCAATCGCAAGTTTTCTGTTCCGCTTTTTCTCTGCAAATTTTTGTCTTAATTTTTTTATTCTTCTTGTTATTGCTGGCCTTCTTACATACATTTCTGAATTGAATATTCGGTTTTTTACTATTTCATAATTTTGTTGTTTTTCTTCCAGGGTATATAAATGCTTTTGTTGTGGTATAAATTTGTTAAAATGTTTGGTTTCTTTTGCTAAATTAATTATTTCTTTACTTTTTTCAGGTTCTATTGCGGGTTCTGTGTTGAACGATGGTTCCCCGCCTTCCCCTCGTTCCTGGCAAAATTTCTATCTCTACAGTTATTGCAGTTTGGGGCTATTGTGTCTGGCTTACCACACCTGTAGCAAAAAATTGTCCTCTGATCGGCTGGACAATCCATAAACATGTGCCCATTTTGTTGGCAGTTCCAGCAGATAAGGGGTGTCATCGGTGCCGAATTGCTTGAGCTCCCTAATTTTACTGCCGCTACCTCTTCACAGTCTATGTGCACAATGTTTGGGATATCTTGCGGTTGCTCATAAACTTCGTTTACGTGCCTCACATAACGATTACCTGCAGGTTGTGGTCTTACCTCTTTTCTCAGAAAAGTTTTTTCTGCATCCAAACAACTCATTCTTAGTTCCTCAACAGATGATACGGTCATTGGGTAAACTATTTTTCCTATCGCCTCTCTTATATTCTTTTTTAACATTTTTATCATTTCAGCTTCTGGCATTGAAATGGTTAGGCGAGATCTAAACTGTGTCATGGCAAAGAAAAAATCATCTATTGATTCACCTGGCAGCTGTTTTCTTTCGACCATGTCTCTCATCAACTCAAAACTGGATCGCGTAGCTTGGTATTGTTTCAGCAATGCAGACTTTAAAGTGGACCATTCAGACACATAGTTAGTCTGAATAAACAACCAATACCACTTCTCTGCAGCACCTTTCACTAAAAGATGGAAGTTATCGAGCACTTCTTTCCATGACACACCATATTGACTCTGGAGACGTTCAAGGCGAAAGACAAAATCTTCGACAGCCAGTTTATTACTGTCGCCATTAAATTCTAGTCCCCACTTATCAATACGCGGCCGGTTGTAGCTTCGGTGTTCATCACTACACACTGATGAAGCTCTCGAGGAGTGAGACGGTTGTTGTTGCATGCCAGAGATATCCATTGGTTGTTGTGCTTCGTTTGAACTTTTGGATGCATTTGGTAAGTTCGCCATCAATTTATAGTTTTCTTTTTGCGTTTGCTGCACCACAATGCTGAGCCTACTAATAGTCGATGTCAATTGAGCCATAGTGTTCTTGATATCGGCTATTTGTGAATTCATATTCTGCTCAACTAATTGTTTTACAGACTCTTCTATTCTTTCTACACTAATAGATTGATTAGGCTGTCTACTAGTACCCTGTGCTAATAAATCACTCAAAACGTTAACACCCTGTGGCATATTCGGAGTACTAGAAATAATAGTTTTCGACAAATCCCTAATTTGGTCGCTATTCTGATTCCCCTCGGCCATCTCTATATTGACTTTAGCCTTGGGAGTATTTGGTTTGCAAATTTTTTCTAACACGTGAGGTGACGATCTATTTAGGTCAAACTGCACTTGTCTAGTTCTTTTCCGCGATCTTGTATCAGTATTGTATTGTTCATAACCTCCTATACCGAAATAGCAAGTTACTCCAAAAAAATTACTGATCTTAGATCTTGTTTAAGACAATTTAGAAAAAATTCACGACTTTACTAATAGTAAAACGAGTTTAAAATAATGAAAAAAAAACTTAAAAAAAAATAATAAATATGGTAAAATTCTGTAGAAAAAAAATGTATGTATGTATGTGATAAAAAAAATTAAATAACTATAAAAAAAAAATTGGTAGAATTCAGAAAAAATAAATTCATGTACGTATGTAAAAAAAAATTGTTTAAGCTAAAAAAAATATATAAAAAAAAATATAATTCATGCGCGTATGTATGTAATGTAATAAAAAAAATTAAATAACTATAAAAAAAAAATTGGTAGAATTCAAAAAAAAATAAATTCATTCAAAAAAAATTCAAGCTAATAAAAATATAAAACTATAATTCATGCGTGTATGTAATAAACAAAAAAAATTTACCTAAGCTAATAAAAAAATGAAAAAGAAAATAAAATAAAAATCTAAAAAAATAATAAACTATAATAAAATAAATTGATAAAAAAAAATAATAAATAATCCAATATAAATAAATGAATAAATAAAGTAAAATAATAAAATTTAAAAAAAAATTAAATATATTTCAAATTTGTCTTGATTAATAAATTTGTTCTTTTTACAGGTTGGCAATGGTAGACGGATTCGTATGTCAAGGCGGTAAATAATTTTATCGACGGATTCTTGTATTTTGTGGAAAAACGTAAATTAAAAATGCAAATGAGATCATTTACAGTATGCTCAATCGTACTTTCCCCTGTACTGGTTACAAAGTGAGCTACGATTGACATCAAATAACATTCAATACAACTAACCTCGTCCTCTAACAGCACGAGAGGTTATTGAATGATACCCGCTGCTGTACCGTTATTGATCCCGCACTATGAATTATAAATTTTATACAAAAAAATGTGAAAGTACCTTCAAACTGAACACCCTACAATTAGGAATTCTAATGCTTCACTAAGCTAAGGCAGTTCAATCCCGTAAGTTAAATTTCTACCATCCAATTATCAATTTGTCGAATTTTAATTATATACAACACTCTAACTTTTTATTCCCTTAGGCGGCTATATGAATAAAATCGAAAATCTAAAACTGGAAGTTTGAAGTACTGAAGGTGTGTTATTTCCCTCTATATGTATCGCTGTTACTACATATTATATGTCACAATAGCTCAGGATACTTGATTGTTGCAAAAAGTATTCTGAGTTATTTTATTTGGATTGGGCGCCATTTCTGTTACGGGCCGGTTGAACACGCGAGGTTTCCGACTAGCTTCCTCTTTTTATTTTTTTTTTATTTCACTATTGTGACTCTCAGGTGGTTCCAACCCTTCTCGCCTGACGCGTACCCGAACACGAAAAAAAATAAAAATAAACACATCAAAACTGAACCTACAACAACATATTTCCACAAACACAAGAATCATCACGATGAGACAGATGTTGGTCTCATTATTCGCCCTCCCAACCTAGCCGAAAAAATCGTCCAAAACATTTTTAATTTTCGACCCCAAAGACAATCAAAAATTAAATTTATGACTTTTGCCATTTTCATGAATTTTACCCGCAACAACTCTTACCTGCTGACAAGCCACAATGGCAGAGCATGGTTATTAATATAAATGAATTGTAATTGAAAATTGTAATAATATGGTTTGTCTTTTGTTTAAATAAATAAATAATGAAAAAAAATTGAATTCGTTTCCAATTCAAATGAATCTGTAAGATAAATTGCAATTCGCTTTGACAAATGCAAATGAATTTGTAAAATAAATTGCAATTAGTTTCCAATTTACTTTAACAAATTCATTTGAATTAGAAAAAAGAAGTAGCAATTCATTTCCAACTCATTTGAATGGAATTGATTGAAATTTGAATTGAATTTGTATTGTGGAAAATTACTTTTTTTTTTAAATTTTTAATCGAATTTTAAAGATTTTAGCAACATAACAATTCAAGTCAAAGCAGTGTTCGTTTACTCGAAATTCTTACTACAATGGGAAAATTTGTTTACTTTTTGAATTGAAAACTTCTAACTGCAACAAAAATAGTAAATTTTAGTAATTCCCCCTAGATGTGCTCTTGAAGTTGATTGATTGCAACTCATTTTAGATTTCATTCGTTTGATAAAAGCGAAATAAATATCTAAGTTTATTAAAAACTAGCTACTTTTGTAAGGAAAAGGGAACTAGTTTGTCAAAAATACGGGTTTGGACTTAAGAGTGGATTCTGGTACCTAAAAGGTTATAATAAGATGAAATGCGTTTTTCTCAAAACTTAATTTCCACACACTAGGCCCCTTTTCTCCCTCGTGAATGGGACGTCATCTTGCCGCGATGCGAGGGCTTAAGTACAAGGACGTTTAGAGTCATGCTGGCGGTAGTGACGTCAGTCAAGACCGGTAGGGCCTCCCATGCCATAAGGGTCTAAACCGAGTACGATGGGACGTCATCTTGCCGCGATGCGAGGGCTTAAGTACAAGGACGTTTAGAGTCATGCTGGCGGTAGTGACGTCAGTCAAGACCGGTAGGGCCTCCCATGCCATAAGGGTCTAAACCGAGTACGAACCAAGAACTACCCCCCTGTCTATTAGCGTCTGTTTCTGCTAGTTGGAGCGGCTAGTGACTATGCGTACGTTGGCCTTTTATGGTCAACTGTTTGGCCTTCTGAAGGCTGCCGGTCCGCAATAAAATCCATCAGCGTCTGTTCTCATATTGAGCGGCTGATTGTCTGCGTCTGTCTCCAGAGGAGCGGCAAGTATTCTTTCGCCTGGCAGTTAGGCATAAAGTGCAACCCCAACTCACCCCCTCCCGAAATGTCCGCAAATGCACGCCCTACGTATCCGGCAAGGGCTTCATAATCCCCGGAGACCCTACTGCTACAACGTCGGTATCAGGCTGTAGTATGCTGAATGCTACGGAGACCTCGTCTAGCAAAGTGGTTGCGCCAGGCTCTGCTAGACGGTCAGCTACTAGTGCGAAAAAACTCGTCACGACTATACCTTCAGGCGGTCGAAAATTAAGCTTGGTACAGGGTTCTTCGAAAACAGGTACCTCTAAGGCTTCCCAGGTCCGGACAGGAGAAAAACCTGTCAAAACCCCTTCCTCGGGTACTGGCCTGACGGTACAGACTCAGTCTGCCGGAAATCCAGTTTCCTATGTGCCGAAACATGTGCAAAAAGAGCACACGAAGAAAGATTCGATACCCTCTGATGCACCTCCCTCAGCCTCAACGGCACCTATCAAAAACCCCCAAAGGCACATAAATGCATCCAAACGGGCCTTCGCAACCAGGCGCTCCGCATACAAAATCATTAGCCGACTTGTTGAAAAACCGGTTGGTGGGTTCACGGAGCAGGATAAAACCTCTCTCCAGTGGGCAAAAACCCATATTGAGGGTTTAAAACGTGCACCTCCCTCTGCAGAGGATGGCAATCCTGAACGGAAACCAACCGAAGCAGCTCCTAAACGGCAATGGTCAGGGGAGGACACCCTTCCTGGGACTAAACGGTCCAAATATATGCCTCAACGGTCGTTAAACAGGTCGTACAAAGATGTGGCTAAAGACCACCTCATTTGACCGCATCGCCAGTGACGGAACCATTTCCTCCAAGAACTGGAAGCTTGTTGTCGTCACATTAGTAGGGTGTTCCTGAATGCCTTAAGGGGTAATCCTGGACCACCACCACCACAATGTGAAGATGCCGGCTGGTATCAAGGTCACATTAAATTGATAGCATGTGCAGATGAGCGTTCAGCGCTGCTGTACAAGGATGCCGTGGAGTCCCTGGGGGAAGTTTGCCAGGGCGCCAAGATTGAGGCAAACTCCGACCCCAAGGAGATCCTGGTAATTATACAGATCAGTAACCCCCAGCTACCCACACAAGACTGGAAAGTAGTGAGGGTTTCTGAATCTGTTGAAGAGTCCAGGAAGGCCACTGTTTAAATAAACAGTGACTCTCTGCCGTCACTTCGTAAGACACAGGGAAAGATATTCTACGGATTTGGAACTATCTTCCTCCTAGTCTAAAAAAGTGATGACAACGGGAAGCCTCAAGCTCCGGTGACTACCACCACAACAACAGCATCAACGGAGCATATGGAAGACGATTCTGCTACGTCATCGGCCAATGAAGACACTCCACATCGGTCAGTGGACTTGTGAGTGACATCTTGGTAAGATGGCGGACGATGAGGACATCCTTCTGGAATCGGACGACGACCCAGAGGATGCCAACGTCACAGTCGTCCATGGCGATGAGCTATGATGTAGGTTACACAAATTAACCTTCATCACTCTAAAGCGGCGTCCGCTGCCCTTCTCCTCCGAACTTCAGGCACGGAGGAGCTTATATGCATCCGGACTCAGTTTAGACGGCTAAAGTACTCTGTACGCAGCCGATCAAGGTAAGACCCGTGCTTGTGTTATGGTCAAAAATATCCTTAAAGCTTTCATTCTTTCTGATTTTAGCGATAAGGACACCTGCACTGTCGCAGTAGAATGCAAAACCAGTACAGTTTGGTTTATGAGCTGCTACATGGCACACGACCAGCACCCTGGTCCTCCAAACTCCACAACCAGGAAGGCGATGTCGTATGCTAACATCCTCCTAATAATATGTGCTGATGCTAATGCGCATCATACCATCTGGGGAAGCTCGGGCGTCAATCCACGAGGTGAGTCGCTTTTGGACTTCATAGTAGAAAGTGAACTAACAGCAGTTATTAGGGGTAGTGAGCCCACCTTTATTGTGACTAACAGAAGAGAGGTTCCTGATATTACGCTTATTAGTGATAAGTTCGCGGATATGATTAGACATTGGAACGTTTCAAAGGACTGTTCCTTCTCTGACCACATGTTTATTGATTTTAATGTTTCCTTTAGAGTTGATTCAGTTAAACCCTTCACGAATAGAAGAAGGACCAATTAGTCTATCTACGCGAGTGTGATCGGGGACAAGCTGCCTATGTGCCCGGTTCTCATAGACAGTGTGTCCATGCTCGACTCCGCAGTGGAGTCATTGACTGGTGTCTTAATTGAGGCAACAAACGAATCCTGTAAGAGAATCGACAGGAAGGGCAAATTTAAGCCCATATGGTGGAATGCGGAAATTGCTGAAAAACGCAAAGGAAGCAGGAAACTCTTTAATGAGGCAAAACGTAATGGTGTTTGGAACAATTACAAGTCCTCAGTAAAGGGATTCAAAAATCTTATCAGGAAGGCCAAGAGACAGTCATGGAGAAAATTCTGCAGAGACGTGGAAAACTCCTCGGAGACAAATCGGCTACGTATGATTTTATCCTCTAAACCAGCTATTCCATCGTATATACGAAAGATGGATGGATCCTGGACCACAAACAGTCGGGACACCCTTGAGGTCCTGATGAATACACACTTCCCTGGTTGCACTTTACCAATTTAGACTTTAGACCAATTAGTCTATCCTCCTTTCTACTGAAAACACTGGAGAGGATTTTTGATATTCATATTAGATCATCGTTAGGACATAATTCCTTGCCACTGGCTCAGCATGCCTACACGAAGGGAAGGTCCACTGAAACTGCGATTCCCTCATTGGTGTTCCACATAGAAAGATCCCTGCACTACAAGGAATTTGCTTAAGTTGCATTCCTATATATTGAATCGGTTATTAATGCTAGAGACATTTGGAAATCGTCAGCAGTATCTTCCACTTCAGGCATATCGAACCCAACTTGGGCGCCTCAAACATTTCCAAGGTTGCGACTTAGGGCACCCCGCAAGGTGGTGTACTGTCACCTTTACTTTGAAATCTGAATATGAATACCCTACTCAGGGCCATGGAAAGGACGTGCTGCAGAACAGTTGCAAATGCAGATGACGTTGCAGTTGTGGCTATGGGTAAAGATCCCAGACTATTGTCTGAACTAATGGAGTCCGCATTGGACGTCCTAACAAAATGGTGCCAGCGTTGTGGACTGGATGTAAATCCTGCCAAAACAGAACTGGTACTTTTCACAAGGAGTTACAAAATTCCCAAATTTGATACCCCGAGGATAAAGGGGGTCTCACTGGAACTGTCTGATAGCGCCAAGTATCTTTGGCTTATATTGGACAGCAAACTGAACTGGGGGTAGAACATCATTTCCTGGACTAATAAGGCGGCAACTGCACTATACCGCTGCAAAAGGGCCATTGGCCTTAACTGGGGAATTCACCCGAGGAACGTATACTGGCTATACGAATGTGTCATTAAACTCATTCTATTCTACGGGCGGCTGTTTGGTGGCCGGCGCTCAGAGTGAAGAGTCATCAAACTAGGTTCGAACGTACAATGAGAATGGTGGCGATAGAGGTAACAGGTGCCATTAGAACAACCCCCTCTAAGGCACTGTTTACGATTTTAAACTGGTTACCACCAGACATTTTGGCGAAAAGGCTAGCTGCGAACACGGCGGTAAGACTAAGGGCCACCGGAGCAAGAAGAGATTACAATATCGGACATGTTAATATTCTGAACGAAATTAATTGGCACATGGATGTTGATTATGTCACACCCAAGCCAATCTTTGATCCTGGCTCCACGGTAAGCATTTTGGATAACGTGGTCCACTATGACGACCTACAAATTCCCGCAGATGCGATTCGAATATTCACGGACGGGTCTAAAACACTGTATGGTGTCGGTTCTGGCATATACTCCGAGCAGCTAAACTGGAGTTAAGGCCGAGATAATGGCAACTTAAAGCGCACAAGTTTCATCTTATTGCCAGTAAGAGGTGGCACGATGAAACTACCTGTGGGGAAGCCAGGAAAATCTGGCCCATCATAGATGAAAAAAGGACACGGCGGGCATTACAGCTGTCCAGACATCATCTAAGAAACCTAATTGCGGTTATAACTGGCCCATTGGGAGGCACGCCCAGAGGCTGGGGCTTCCTTATAATGACTTGTGTAGAAGTTGCGGCGACGAGGAGGAGGAAGAGTCAACGGAACATCTTCTCTGTAATTGCCCGGCATTCGGAGACTTGAGACTCGAAATGTTTGGTCGAAGAGCACTTGGGGACAAAACTTGTCTCTCTTATGTTGATGTAAACAGGATCCACTCCTTTATTGAATCGACCGGATGGCTGCATGGGAATACTAGCAGCCAGATAACATAGGACCCATGGGAGACGGTGTGACATGGTAACACAACGGAGACTAATTAATGGACCCACATGAGCTGTGCTTGATCACGGCTGCCAATGGAACCGAACCTAACCAAACCAGGCCCCTTTTCTCGGAGAAAGTCCTATATATGTATGTACCATAACCAAAAACTTGAAATTGTTGTTCATGTTTAAGTTATGAAACCAATTAGAATTCTTTTGAAAATAAACTTCTCTCCGTGAAAAAATGCAATTGCATTTTTACTGTTTCCCCGATCATAAGTTTGTATGTATGCGTGCGAATTTTTTGATAGGATATGACAAGACATCTCAAAAAGCATTGATATCTCCTTCAGATTGAGTTGATACATACATGTAAAAGTTCCTATGTTCCATATGATTTAACTTACTTTCATACATAAAATTTAAGGTATCTTGTAAATAAATCCGATTTATTACCTCACGTATTCGTTTACATGCTTCCTCCGCATAATTTCCCAAAAATATTGGCGAGGTAATTATCCGTAGAATACTTTTATGTTAAAAACAAGCTGGTATGTTTTAAATGCACTTTTATCATCTCGTTCAATGTATGTATGTATGTATGTAAAACGGGGGTTTGAAAAATTGAAAAATTTCAAGGCCTTGAATTTAGCAAATCCGTTTTTATACATTGCACGATTTTTTGGTCTTAGAAGACCCCTAGTGAAATTTGATGCAGAAAATATCCGCCATTACATTCTACTGAAGACATCTGAAATAGTAATTTAGCTCAGAAGCACATTTATGAGTGTTTTATAGAACACGAGCGCAAAACTCGTTCGTTCAACTTACATTTAAAACAAAACAAAATTCGAAATTTTGTTTATCTTTTTTTAAACGACACATTAGTTTTTTTTTCTTTTACTTATACCAGTGGTGGAAAATTGAAATATTTAATTACCAAGCAAAAGGATAATTTTTCCAACATTTTGGTACTTTCCGAGCTGTCTAAATTCAACAGTAAAATTCTGATGAGGACATCTAAAATTAAAATATCCCAACAAGCAGTGTTGCCATAACCTTTTGATAATAATACATTTTATGTAGGCAAAGTTGTATTTAAATCAATGGTGGGCGCTCCATAGCACAATTGTGCTGAGAGAGTTCACACGTATTCTTAGCCTCTTTAGTTTTGTTTTTAATGAGACACATTTTCTTATATTTTTTGTATTTTTTTTCAAGAGAATTTACCCAGCAAACACACGTGTTTTTTTTAAAACTAGTTCATTTTTAATGAGACAGCAACGAATGCACATGAAGCGGATGCTTACATATGACGGTCAAATGCTAGCAACCATTCTTTTATTTTTCCTAAATAAATGTATTTATATTTATTTAAAAGTTCTTCCCTTTCTTTGCTCCAGTATGCTCCATCAAGCATACATTCTTTTATTTTCATTTAGTAATTTTTTTTTAACTTATTAATTTTTAATTGAACCTTTGTTTTACATAAATGAATATGGTTTTTAATTTTTTGAACTATTAAAAAAATGTTTTATTTTACTTCAAATGCGTAAAATATTAAATAAAGAAATATAATGCACCATTATATTTCAAACGCTTGGCTTTGTGTTTGGTGGGTAATTCTGCCATCTCACCAATACTAATAAACATCAATACATGCACAGTTTTAATTGTGCCCACTTCTGATTTAAATATCAAAACATATTTAAATATAGATTTCCATGTAATTTTGTTTTTGTTCTGACAGGAAAAACAAAAATTGATATTTAAATACAATTGGTGAAATAGGCACTAACTCATCAATATTTAAATTAACGTCGATAAGCAAAAAAAAAAAACTACATTTAAACTGTCTTACATTGTCCGCAATGGTGTGAGGACGACTTTCTAAATTTCTTGTTTATCTATTAACAAATACAATTTTTTTTGTTTTGACTGTAATAGTTGCTCATTTTCAAAATTAAATTCAAATTCTACATTTTATATTTTTTTTAATTATAATAGGCATTGATTTCATTTGTCATATGAAATATGAAAATTTTTCCTCATTATAAAATACTATAATATACTATTTAGTGGATTTTGTTCCAGACTTTCTATAATTTTCATTATTTTGGTGAGTTATATTATTTATACCGTTTTTGTCTGACGTAGTGGTAAATTTGAATGTCAATTCATTTTTATAGAACATAGTGCTTCTTTGTCTGGGAGGACACTTTCGCTGGAAGATCAATTCCATTGGGCATTGCCATTAAGCTGGCATCATTATTAAGTAACCTCGTTAATATTCTCCTCCTGGGCAATCATCATTATAGTATTGGGTGCTAATTAATCGTTTTCCGAACACATCACCTAATTAATCGTTTACCGAACACATCACCTTATTAATCGTTTACCGAACACATCACCACCCTTTCTAAATAATTGTGTAATTCTATTTGTTTTTTAAAAGAAAACAACTAATGTCACTTAAATTCCTTTTGGGAGGACTAGACGGCCTAGTCAAATCTCCCAAAAGGTTAAGACCCAAATGTGGAAATAGGACATAAATACTAACTTACTTTTGATTTTATTAAAATATTTTTTTTGGCTTGTACATTTTCATAAATTTTAATTTTCTTTGATAACTTAAAGTTGTGAAATGGTCACCTTGTTAATTGTTTTTTTTTATCCCTCTAATATGAATTTACTCTTTTAAATATTTTTTTTTATTCATTCCATTACATACAAATTTACACCAAAAACACATTTTCTTTAATCTAATAAATACATACATAAACATTCATTTATTTCTACAAGAATGTGGAATGTATTATAAGCATAAGCAAACAATATTTTCTTGTTTTTTTATGCAATCCACATATTCACCAAAATACACATACACACTCTCTTTCTCTCGTAACGGTTATAATTGGCTAAGCGCAAGTCTTCCGGCGCCTGATGACAGCAATAAAAATTTAAGTGTTTATTTCTATGTTTATTATATTAGCCATGCTATAATCACACTCTCATACATTCCAATTTGCAATATAAATATTCATACATAATTACATTTAAATGTTGTTTTGTGTTTAAATACACCCAACTCGCATTGATTTTGATTTAAACGTTACCATACGTACATATGTATGTATGTAAATCTTTTTAAATTTTCATTGATAATACTACTCGTGTAAATAAAAATCAGTATTAAATTTACCATTTTTAATCCCAATTTTAAGAGTGACCATTCTCAAATTAATATCGAGTTTTACTTTATTATATTTTATTACTTCGTAAATTAAACTTAATCTATGAACTTAATTATTCAACTTAATCAATTAAAACTTAACTTAATAACTAACTAAGTAAAATAAAAATCCCATTTATAACGTTTTTATATTAAAAGAATGAATTAATTTTTGTTGTTCATTATTATGAAAGGTGAAGTAGGGTTTAAGGGGTAGGTAAAGTTTTGTTTTTTATTGGGCTGTCTACCAAATCCTAACGTTTGACAGCATGGAGGGAGGGTTTAGACCAGGTGCGGCAATTAACATCTTACGCTACACCCCATTCATCTTCAAGCGGCACTGCTTTCCTACTGCCCCGGTATAGTGTATCGCGTGTGTTTTTTTTTTGCTACCTAAAGTTAAGTTCTCCTGTAGCGGTTCAGATAATTAGCTAGATTATCTTTCATTGGGAACCAGAACACCCCCCATCCGACGAGCACGGCCGCATCTATTAGGTAGCCCTGTTCCCAAATAAATACACCTAATCGCAAAGAATCGTTACAATGGTTCGTAATTATGCACTTCGAAATTCTTGCGTACCATGTACGAAAGTACGAAATGCTTTAGTAAAATACAAAATAACTTTTAATAATTTACGTATAAAAATTTATATAGTTTACGAAATAATTTTGTATTTTGGTATTTCAAATCAGGTAGTTATTAAAAAAAATCATCTAATAATTCCCAACAAACACGAAGTCAAACCTTTGATATGAAATGACTTTATCATTTGACATCAAACGCAATTCTCAACGTTTTTCAATTGTTTGATTTAACATTTAAATGCAAATTGATAATGATTTGAAAATAAACATTTGATATCAATACTAAAGCGAAAAATAAATGTAAGCATTAAAAATGGCGATTAAAGTTACATTTTTTTACTTTGTGGTTACATGTGTTTTAGGTTAGGTTAGGTTCAGAAGGGTTATGTGCCCAAGGGCACACCTCCACTCGGAGACCAGAACGGTCCATTGTGAATCCCTTCAACATGAAGAAAAAATAGATTAAGAAGATAGAAAAAGAGAAATGTTGAGAAAAGAAGTATGAGGTGGATAGAGTACAGAAAATAAGAAAGTTAGTAGGTATAGTGAAGAAAAATTCCCTCTCTACTGTCCCCTCAACAGAAACAACCGCACTATTTCCCTGACAACCCCCAGTAGATCAGCCGGACTACATCCAGCGATGCACCCCAGTTCGTCGTGAAACCTATTTCCCAGCCACTTCTGTCTGAGACCCTGCCTCCTGGGACAATGGCATAGTACATGCTCGATCGTCTCCAGCTCCTCCGAATCCTCGCACAATCTGCAGAAGACCGTTATGGCGTTGTCCCAACTGCCCACAAAAGCCCTGACCGGACAATGACCATGCAGTGTCCAGGTACCCAACACAGCCTCACCGTATAATTCGTCAATGCCCTAAGCGCCGCCTGACTATCGACGTAAATTGTCACTACAGATCCACCCACGATGTGTTCCAGTATCACCTCCGTCGCCCTCCAGATCGCTAGGATCTCAGCCTGGAAGACACTGCACTCATCGGGGAGTCTGAATGACCTCTTCACCTCGGTGTCCGCGATATATACACCGGCACCAGTGCCGGTTTCCATCTTGGATCCATCCGTAAATACTGCCCACCCCTCAAACAGTCCATTGAATCCACTCCAAACTTCCCTATCCGGGAACTCCACTGCTGGTGTTGCGCCGAAGTCCAGGGTCATAGTCCTATGATCCGAAATTCTCCCGAGAATAATATCCTGATCAAGCAGACCCATCTCGTACAAGATTCTCGTGGGTTCATCCCGCCTAGGTCTAACTAAGGAAGACTCGTAAAGTCTAATTAAGTTCCTAGCGGCCCCACTCCTTACGTAATGCTCAATAGGGGACAGATATAGTCCATGTGTTTTACTATTAAAAATAAATTTTAATATAAAGTGAACAGTTTATTTCTTGTGAAAAATAAAAATTATTTGTGAGAAATTACAATGATTAAAAATACGAAAAAAAGAAAAATAATAAAACGGGAAAGTGAAGAAAGTTTGTTGAACGATCGCGGTGCTACAATCCTCAAAATAAAAGGGAGCCAAGTATTTTGTCTTTCCAAGAATTAGAGGACGGAAAGAACACTATTTCATATTTTAGCTATGGTACCGAATGTTTATCTCAAAGTTTATTATAATAAATAATAAATTTTAATTAAAAAAATTAAATAGTTTTATTTATATTCCACATTGTATTATAATCCACACATGAAAAACATTTGAGAATTACGTTTGAAAGCAAGTTGAAAATAAAGGCATTTTTCAATTTGAAAATAATTTCCCCTTTTTGTTGTGAACGCTATGATTTTCAAATCATTATCAAACGTTTGTCGTTTGTGAAAACGTTTGATTTCAAATCATTTTCAATTTGAAATCAAACCTCCGGGTTTGTTGGGTTACTGAAATTTAAGACTCATTTAATGGAAATATTTTTAATGAACTTTGGGAAAAAAATATCGCAAGTTTTAATAAAAGAGAAAAACTAAAGAATACGAATGTATTTAGACAGGAATGAATCCCCAGCGATTAATTAATTTTTACATAATTTTTTTGTTTCTATTATGAAAACTCTTCGCATTCTTCTTTTGTATAGCCTTACATAAAAAAAGCTCTTGTGCCTGTATTCATAAATATATTTGAATTTAATAAAGGTTTGCGAAATATGTAAATGTTCTATGAAAATTTCCCACTATATTGATTGCGTAGACCAGTTTGAAGTTATAAGAAGCTGAATGTCAATTAAATCAAATGCAGTTGGCGTGGACGAAATTCACCCAAGATTTTTTAAATCAATACTCCCAATAATATTGCCCTTTGTTACACATGTATTTAACACCATAATTACCACCAGTCATTTTCCCTCAAATTGGAAAAAATCTAAAATAATACCAATACCCAAAACTAAACCGGAATATAGGCCAATTGCCATTTTACCCTTTATGTCGAAAATATTTGAAAGGATAATTCAGAATCAGATATCGCTTTACGTTAGGGATCATAATCTGCTTAATGATAAACAATCAGTTGTATAACTGCACTTGTAGATGTTGCGGAAGATATAAGAATATATGAACGAAAAACAAATGTCTTAGTACTTTTGAATCATTCAAAAGCCTTCGATACAGTCGATCATAACGTCCTATGTTATAAACTACAACACATGTTTATGTTTTCTACAGCTGCTACAGGTCTCATATCAACATATCTTACCAACAGGCATCAGTATGTACAAAGTGGTAACAATAAATCAAAACTTATACCTGTGATGAGGGGTGGTCCGCAGGGGTCAATTATTGGGCCCCTACTATTTTCGCTTTATGCTGATGACCTTCCGAGTCAACTTACACACTGCAAAGTCAGAATGTATGCTGTCGATGTTCAGATTTACAACAGCTATGATTAGGGTTGCCATTTTTGAAATTGGAAAAATCAGTACATCGTAAGAAAAATACCAGTACATTCGAAAAAAACCAGTACACAAATTTTGACCCAAAATATTATAAAATTCATAAGTTTCAAAACGTTTCAATTCTAAATTCATACAAATTATTGTCAATATAATGAGCCATATTGTCATAGGCTATAAAATTAAAACCTCTTAAATTTTTTTTTTTTTGAATTACAAACGAAAAAATGCCTTAAAATAAAATAGTTAGGAGAAAAAAATTTATTATATTAAGAAATTTTTTTAACGTAAAGACTAATAGTTTGGAGCAATTTTTAAATTATGACTTATGAAAATGTGACTGGATAAGAGACCTTGTGAATGCCCTTAATACTTTACCAATATTTGTTCTTCCGCAACTAAAATTGGAAGCAACTTTGGAATCAGGGAAGATTTCTTTGAAAAGTTTGCTGCTACAATCAGCTGAAGCGTAGCTGTGGCCATGAATGAAATGAAGATACCGTTTTTTGGTGACTCTCTGATATATTTACACATGAAATTAATTTCTTGAAAGTTGAAATACACTTACACTTTTGCACTTACATTCACACAATTTTTGTACTTTCAGCCAATCGGCTGTTTTTACGATTTTTCGTTGCCCTGCAAATAATATTAGACCGCCTGATCCATTTTGATTTAATTGACTACTCCATGGACTGGTCCGATGTAATGCAAGCATGGACCAAGTCATTGTCAAAAATTGTTTGTAGTGAGACGATATGTCTCGTTTTTAACGACATGTTTTCGCTTCTAAGCGAAGTTAAAACTAATTCTCTTGTGTATACAATGAAGTAGTTTTAAGACTACTCCTTTGTAATCCAAAGCTGGATTATATGGCCCTGCCCTAGGACATCGTAATGTTAAATAGACCATGTTTTTCCATACGTTTTCCATACTTTTGGACTAGTCCTAGTCCCTTGTGGGCTACATTTTACACGCGTGTTTGGACTAGTACTAATATTTGCAGGGTGATAATACGTATACTCTACTTGCAAGAAAGTTCTTTCATGTGCAAACCCCGGGTTATGTCTACCTGTTTGCATGTGCCGTTTTATATCTGTTTTACACACAGGACGTTGGAAAACAAAACAAACATTTTACGTTCTTTTTCGTTTTATTTGAATCACATAATACAACCAAGAAGTGTTCAAGTTGGCAGTTGTTCAAAACGAAGACAGGGCAAGCAAACAATCCTGCGAGTGTTTTTATACTTTTCTCTTTTTCGCAAAAGCAGCATTTTCTTTTGAAAAGCACTAATGGCACTTCTATTTACATATTTAAATACAAAGCATATGGTAAGTTAAGAGTAAAGACTGAATTTTAACTGGGTGATTCATAACAAATCAAAAGTAATAAGGGAAGTAAACCAATTTTAAACAAGTTAAATTATTTGGAGGCAAAATCTAAAAAAACAGTACTTTTGCGTACTGATTTGGGTGTTATGCATAAACCAGTACATTGAATAAAAACCAGTACGTGTACTGGTAAAATCAGTACGAATGGCAACCCTAGCTGTGATCCATCTGAATTTGAACAATGTGTCTTAACTCTGAATACTGAGTTAAAACATATATATGAATGGGCTACTGCTAATGGTCTTAGTATCAACCCAAAAAAATCTAAATATCTTGTTATCCAAAAACGTACTACTATAACCGATCATATACCTGATATTTTTCTTGATAATGAACGTATTGAAAGGGTAAATACAGCGAAAAGTCTTGGTATTATTTTTAATAAGAACCTGACATGGTGAAACCATATTAATTATGCATGTGTTTGTACACCTATCAAAATAAGAATACTTCTTGCCAAAACCTATTTATTGCCAGTATATGTATATGATGCCGCAAGTGCAAGAAAATTAAACTCAGTTTTTAAAAGTATTGTACGATACGTGCATATATGGCGTGAAAAGGTTTAATTCTCTTTCATCTTATACTGTAAAATTATATGGTATTCAGTTTGATGACCTTCTTAAAACAAGAGTACTGATATTAATGCACAAAATAGTGTTTACTCAACAACCTCAACATATGTATAACAGCTTAACCATATCTAGCTCTAATAGAGGTAAAATAATTTAATTGTTTAGACACCAAAGTTTAACTTATAATTTGGAATCTACTCGCGGATAATATACAAATAATTAGTAACGCACTGAGCTTTAAAAAAAGCATTTTTAATTTTTTTGCATGTTAAATTTTTATGATTCTTGATTTTTAATGTTATCATTTTGTTAATTTTCAATTTAATTTATTATTTTAATTTTTTTTTTCTTTTGTTTTAAAATTTTATCATTTAAAATTATAGCTTTAAATGCTTCTGCTAAAACAATGTTCTATACTGCAATAAGAGGCTTTAAGTCTTGTGTATAGAATTGGAAATAAATAAATAAACGTTTGTTAAATTTATTAATCGTTCATGAATACGAGGCTTGTTGTTGACCAATATAATTATGTTTAACCAACAATTATTGCATTTGATGCTCTGAGTGGTTTATAACGTTAATAAAATCCAGTTTCCATTCCAAAACGGCATCATCGATATTATGCAGGCTTGCCAGAAGAATTCAAATTAAAAGTGCTTAATCGACAAAAACAAAGTGATAAATTGATATGCAGTGAAAAACAAAAGTGCTAGTTTTGTAACATTGATTTTTATGAATATAATGAAAAATTTACATATGAAATTTGTTTATATATACATTTTGTTTATATAAAAATACTTATTATAATGATGCATTATAAAATTTTTTATGATGATTTCTTTCCTGAGAAATATGTTGCATTAATGTAACATGTTCTATATTTCTTACTTTCTTCTAACTTATTTTGTGAATAAGTTGATGAAAAACATGTTGCATATGTTACCCTTACTTTTTTTAAGGTGTTCATACTGCCCTGTTATGCAACTATGGTACTTACTTCTTTGTTTGAAGAACCAATGTTTTATTTTCTTTGTTATAATTCATACAGCTCATAATTTTGTAAAAAGATTGTTTTAAAACAAAATATAAAAATATTTACATATTAAAATGAAAAAAGTCTATCTATGTAATATACATTATATTATAATCGCTTTAATTTTTCTTATCCATTAGTGATGTCAATATTTGTTGCCAAGCCGTCATGGAAGAAACCGCTTAAATAGCCTTTAAAATCGCTCATGAAGTACATACATTAATGATAAAAGTGTAATAGTTGTAAATAAAATTAGCTTATTTTGTTCTATTGAAGTTGCACAACATGTTACACCAGGGTTCAGAAAATACACACATCATACACACAATGTACTGTTCAAAAGCCACACGCACATAATTTTATTTACATAACAATTATGTGTGTTTCTAAATTTTCAACGCTGCCGAACACAACCACGAGTGTGTTTTGTTTTAATATTTGGTTGCGTACACGGCCATGTGTACTTCTCGAATTTTAAGATCGAAACACACTTTAACTCAGTGATGTTAACTTTTATTTTTTCGTTACCCTACGGTCCTCTAAAAATTACCGTTTTTGAAACAAAATTACCGTACGCAAACATTTTTAATTAAAACATAAATGTGCTGTTTCCAAACGAAAGGCGATTGATTTTTTCATTTGTTAACAGCACATAAGAGCATTATTTATAAACCATTAATTTAAATGTGTTTTAAGAAAAATCTAAATGTAAATTGTTGTCTTAAAATACATTTTTAACTAAAATTATTGTAGTTTTTATGAATAAAGTATTAAAATAATTTTTAATTCGATCCGTACTTAAAATAATCATATAAGCGGTTTCATATGTTTAAGAATTTTTGATTTTTAAACAACAAAAATTAAAATATGAAATTAATAATATACAAGAGTAATTTAATTTTTCTTATTATGCACTTATCGGTGTTACGAAAACATTTATAGAAACATAATGTTGTTAATTTTTTTGTTATAATATTTATCTATTTTTTTTTAAATTGAAAATCACTTCTCAAAAGTTAAAACTTTAAAACCTACATATGTATGTATGTATGCAAGTAGGTATATTTACACCAAAAGTCCAAATTTCTTTAAATTACCGTATTTTAAATAAAATTACCTTGCTACCTTTTGCGGCCCAAAATTACCCTAAAAAAGGGTAATTACCGTACGGTTAACATCACTGCTTTAACTACACATCAACGATTGGAGCTAAGGTCGTGTACGGTTATGACAAACAAAATTGCATGTACGATAGAGGGGTTCGATGCGTAAAGGTCGTGTATGTATAAAAAATAAGAACGTGTAGGTTCGAATGTAGCTATACTTTAAGTTCGGGTACGGAAAAAAGCACATGAATGACAGAGAGGTTCGATTAAAGCTATACTTTAACTTTATGTACGGCAAAAAAAAGTACATGTACAATAGACAGGGTGCAAAAGTACTGAAGTACTCCAATGACATTTTTAGTACAATTTAAAATGCTTCAAAATATAAACATTTTGGTCGAAGGTTGGATAATTGAAAAATTAAATTAATTGATTGGAATTGGAAAATAATTAACAGATTGGAATTGCTGTACCAAATTTTTCGGCGAATATGGAACAAATTTTTCAAGTCTAAAAAACAAGCTAAAAAATCTTCGTCTTAACTCCTTTTAACATATTTTTTTTTTGTTAATTGCCAAATATATATTTTAAGTAAGTATAAAAGTGAATTTTAATGCATTGGAGGTTTTTTTTAGCTGCACGAGAACTTAAAATGATAACACAAGACAAGCTATGGTTGGAATGATATTTTTTATTATAATCTGGTAGATAATTTAATGACATTTATTTTTAAAATATGATTTCAGGCATATGTCTACCGCGCTAAAAGTTACACGGTACATTCTGGTCAATTTTGGACCATTTTTACTAAAAAATCTGGCCGTGTGGCGTAAGTGTTGGCTTGAATATTGGCTTCCAATAAACAAATAACCTAACATAGCTCCATAAAAAGTTATCCAGATGCGTTAAATCTCACGACCAGTGGCAGAACAACTTCCTGAAATTGTTCTCGCTATTTTGCTTATTGACGTAGCCTTTTATTCACTTATCACTAAACACAATTCTTTGGTAAAAGTACCCGCGAACAGGTTTATCTTTTCAAAGTAAATTTCCACAATTTGGAAGCGTCGTTGTTGCATCAAACAATTCATAATGACTTGCCAAATCTTACTGAACAGAAATGTTTACACAGTTTGACATTCTCAGCTCTCAATGCATAGTTACGGATATCAATAGTAACAAATAATTTTGGGTTTAAGTACAATAAGGTTTGAAAAAGTATAATTTTTTACTGAAATAAGTACAATTTTGGGAATGTCATTTATCATCCCTGAGTTAGAGTGTGTTGAGATCTTAATTTAGAAACACACATAATTATGTAAATAAAACTATGATGTATTGCTTTAAACTGTGTTTGTTTACATTTATGTGCGAGATTTTTATACAGTGTGTATTTTTCTGAAGCCTGGTATATACTAACGGGTCCGCTATCTAACGTTTTTTTCAACTAGTGCTTATTTCGTGAATGGTAACACTTAGCTCATGTCTGATTTGACAGATAATTAGTTTTATCCTTCCGCTGAACAAATATGGTTGTGTATACGTTTGAACAACGCTGGGCAATATGGCAATAGATGAAGCTCATTTTGATCTTGGCGGATATGTAAACAAGCAAAATTGTCACATTTGGAGCACAGAAAACCCGCACGCATACATTGAAAAGCCGTTGCACCCAAAACGAGTCACTGTTTGGTGCGGATCTTGTTCCAGAGGCATAATTGGGCCATTTATCTTCGAAAATGGACAAGGAGTGGTCGTTACAGTTAATGGCGATCATTATTGGGCCATGTTGAACGAATTTGTGTTCACAAAATGGCAGAGGAGGATATTGGCAACATTTGGTTTCAACAGGACGGCACTACGTGCCACACAGCCGAAGATACACTCGATGTTTTACGCCCTGTTGTTGAAGATCGCATTATCAGCCGCAGAGCGGATGTCGTTTGGCCACCTCGGAGCTGCGATTTGACACCGCTGGGTGCCGTCAAAAATAAGTGTTACGCCGACAAGCCAGAGACAATTGACGCTTTAAATAACAATATTCGTGAAGCCATTGGTGAAATACGGCTGCACACAATCGATAATGTGCTTAAAAATTGGACCGAGCGTGTTGGCTACTGCATGGCCAGCCGAGGCAGACATTTGAATGAAATTATTTTTGATTATTAACCGGAAGGATTGTACTTTCAAATAAAAAAAGAAATTTGAGAAAATATTCAGTAGTTTTTTTTATAGCATTTTCAACAAAAAAAAAGTTATTTGGCGGACCCTGTAAAATATATAAATCGCCATTAAATAAAGTTGTTACAACTGTTTCAAATTTCAATTATGCCACTTTCATCTTCTTCATATACCAACCCATTATGAGTACTTTTCAGATGAACTGATTTTTTTACAATATCGTCCGATATGTTTTAAGTGTGGCAACAAACGTTGTCTAATTTTGCACCGTCTCTTATGCGTATAACTGAACATAATAGTTCTGTTTTCATTCTAGTTTTCAGCCAGGTCTATTCAATAGGTCTTTGATCCATTAGGAGATCTCAATTAAGCAGTACTCGATTAATTGAATCGCCGAAGCAATTAAAACGAAAATCGCTTAATTGAGCAAGATGTGCAATAAAGCGACACACCTATTAAAAAATGGTTTAGGTGTTTTAAAACAAAATGAAAATCAGGTACGTTCATCGTACAATCTTCTTGCGGCAAAATATTTTTTTTACGTTTATTTACCGAAATATTTGCTCTTGTTTTTTGCAATGACGAAATCAATTAACCTAATATGTATGGTTTTTTTCTTGATAGGTACATGTAAAGAATTGATACCTTACTTGAATTGATTGTGTGAGTTTTTAAGTAGTTTTGGGATCTAAAAAAAAGTGCTAAAAATGCTAAATAATTATAAAACTATGCTAAACTAGCACTTAGCACTTTTTTCTAAATTTATAGTGCTAATTCCGAAAAAAATGTGCTAAATCTAGCACTAAAAGTGCTAAGCTTGCAAGCCTGAGCAAGAGATTAAATTTGCTTTTTAGCCCTTCATGGTACACATGAGTCTGGCGAGACTTTTTTCAATGTGTATAGAAAATCAAACATGCGTAAGCTGGAAAGTTTAACGCAACGAAAAGTTTAATCTTTTTGTTACTTGATTTAAGAATTTTATTTTAAGAAATTCCGGGATTGATTTTCGAAAGTAATCCCATTTAGGATTGTTTTGAGTACATTTTAGTGTTATTCTTACTTGAATTTTTGAGTACGACTCGTACTTAAAATAACCTTAAAAAAACTTGATTGATCCCGATTGTTTTTCTTTCTGTGTATGTATATCTAGAGAACGGTAACAGTTAAAGTATCTAAATTTAGTACAAATTGCTTCGCTATCAATACACAAGATCTGATTAAAAAATGTTTACTAAGTTTATTTAAACAGGGTTAGCGAAGAGCTAGCTAAGCTAGTTTTTTATATATGTATGTCAATAAGATTATAATGCATTTCAGATACCATAGGAAATTTTAGTTTCTGGTATATCAAAAATTCGACACAGCCGAATATGTCATTCTGGATTATTGCAAAGGTTTTTTGATAAATTGTATTATGGATATTACCTAAAAGCTCCAATACCAGTGTCGGGTGACTCATTCTCCTTTAGATTTCCCTTAAATGAACTCCATGCATCCTGCACAGCTTTCTCAATAAATTCATCAGTTATACGGCGTGAAGGGTGCTCGTTAAATACAGAATTCATTAAAGCAATTTTAGCAGAACTTCTTCGGGCTTCTGCCTTTGTTGGACAATTCTAAAATATTTTATTACAAAAATATATTAGTGGTTTTCACCCTTTGTATTTAGTATACAACTTTGTTTTTTTTAATACGATTTTATACCACAAAGAGAGATTGAGTTTCTTCAAATGTTTTATTCTGGTCATTGAACCAAGTGCTTGCTTACTACAGCTTTTTGTGGGAATTTTTGCCTAGTTTTGTAAATTAGTACTTTAACTAAATTTATGAGATTAACAAGGTCTAGAAGGGACTTAACTATCAAGGGTGAAAACCGCTATTAAAAGGTTATACAATTTTTTTTTAACTATTTACCTGAAAACTTCCGAAGCAACTGCCACCCGGTAAAGTTACATAGCACACATATGGTTGACTATTCGAAGGAACAGATTCATATATAACAAGCGCTCCATTTTTCAAATCCGCTCCACGAGCAAGTTTTATTTGCCAAAATTCTTGTAAAGCTTCAACAACATTTACTAAAAATTAAAAAAAAAAAAAAATTATATGTATAAGTATATTAATCTTATGATGGTATTTTTACATGTCTCAGTGCAAAATCAATTAACGATATAATATATTTTTCTCTGTGTGCCGAAATGTTTTTGGCTACGCAATTATCATCTATGCCAGTGATGTTAACCGTACGGTGATGACTGTTCGGTACGGTTCGGCCCCAAAAAGTAGCAAATAAGGTAATATACGGTAATTAAAAACAAGTTAAATTTTTATATTTCCGAATCTTATATACCCTTCACTATGGTGTGTTGGAAACAGAAAGTTCTATAAATACCTTTGTTTTTGTATTAATAAATCTATTTTGTGCCACGCCCACTTCAGCAATCCCGCCATAATTTCTAAAGAGTTTGTGTATTGACAACCCAGCGATGTGTACCAAATTTGGAAAATATTCCTCTTACACGTGAAATGCTGTCAAAGCTAATATTAAAAGAACTTGTGCGGAATATGTTTGAAATTATGTTAACAGAGTTACTACTCTGTTTATTTTGTGAAAAAGTTACGAAATGTTTCTAGCAACTTCTTTTACAACTGCGAAATAATAAAAGCAGCAGTTATTTCGCGTGGAATTTTAAGCAAAAGAAAAACATATAAACTTAATATTAAATAAGAAATTAAAATAACACTACTGGTAAATTTGGCAAATATGCAATGGAAACAGCAAGATTGCATATAAAAAAATACAACTGGTATCATATGCCATCATCTGTCCACAAAATATTAATACATGGGGAGAGCATTATAAAACATTTTGCAGTGTTGCCTATTGGTCAGCTGTCCGAAGACGCACAAGATTCGCGCAATAAAGACTACAAAAAATTTCATTTACATCACTCTCGAAAATGTTCGGGATCAGCCACTAACGAAGATGTTTTCAACAGACTTCTTTACACCTCTGATCCATATGTAACAAGTATAAGAACCATCCGCCAAACTTGCAAAAGATTTGGATGAAGATACGCTGAAACTGATGAAGTAACCACAAAAATGTCACGGTTAAAGTATTACTTAAATATTTAAAGTTAGGTTAGGTTCCATGGGCAGCCATCAACAGACAGCTCACTTGGGTCCTTTATTGGTCCCTTTGTGCTACCCGCGATAATATTAAAAGTTACACTATACCTAACAAAATATGTAAATTTATTTTTATAAAATCAAAACCCAGTTATAAATTGGAAAAGTGCAAATCAATAAAATTATATTAAGTTAGGTGTGGGTTAAAGTTACATCACATAAATTAAAAACATTACAAATGTTAATATAATAAAAAAAATTATTTCAAGTTAAAGTTACTATTTTGTACCAAATACATATTCAAGTCATCTCTAATACAAAAAATAAAATTCTTAACTTTATTGTGTAATAAGTTCTGGTTTAATTTGGCTCATATTTTACAGAATAATAGCAAATACATTTAAGATTTTTCGTGCAAAACTTCAGAACTCTATCTCTAAGATAGACAAGCGGTGAGTACCGTAGGGAATCTGAATGCGTAATATAGCTGGTCAGTTTGTGACTGCGGTAGCCAACTTCAGGTTCCAATGATCGTCCATGCGTGATCAAATATCACATCCTGCCCGAGGTGTCTCTGCTTTAAGCTGAACATGGCGGATCTAGAGTGGACGCTCGATAAAAACCCGCAATCCCCGATGTTATCCGAACCGTGTCCCTGGGATGAATGGCACTGCGTGAGTGTGTCTTTTAACGGTGGCCTCCGGACACTGGTAATGTCTCGGTTGTAAGTTGTGCCCACCTATGGCATGGGGCTCTGTCATATTTATTTTTATTTATTTATTTATTTATTTAATGCGGATATCACATACAACAAGATATAAATCTTTTAAATTACAGTATGTGATCTTATAGCGATACAATCAATTCGTGATGGTTGTTACAATATTTTCAAAAAACAAATAATATACATAAAACATATGAAAGCAAAATAATAGTTTTAATTATTAGGCATAAGAATATAATTAAAAATTTATCCATAATACGAGTACCAAATGCATACATAAGATCAAAAAGAATCAATAATTAAAATTGTTGAAAATTCGAGACCAAATTATTTTTAAACAATTCGTTTTTAAATAGTAAAGCGTTGTCTGTTATTTGTAAGTGGTTGGGTAATGAGTTCCACAGACATATGGTATTAATAAAAAATTGCCAAGTAGAGATTAAGGTTCGATATCGGAATTGTATAAGATTATTTCCTCTGCTGGATCGTGCAAATTGAAGGCGTTTAAATAAGTAAGTTGGCTCTTTGGTGTAAATTACCTTGTGGAGTAAAATTAATGATCTTATCCTAAGTAGGTCCACGAGGTTAACTCCCTACAAAGACTTAGAGTACTCAGAAGTTCCATCATATCTCTTTAAACGGTATACATAACGAAGAATCGCATTATACGCTACTAATAATCTCCTCTTACTTTCAGAATCCCAATAAGCAAAAATTTCACAACCGTATAGTAACTGCGGCATTATAAAAGTTTTTGCGAGAAGCACACGAATGTTTAAAGGTGTAAGATGTTGTGTAGGATATAATGTTCTTAGCATAATAAATATTTTTCCAGATACAGAATTAATCTGATTGTTCCAAGTGAGCGATTTATTAAAAATAATTCCAAGATTCTTAGCTGATTCTACAAATGCAATATTTTGGCTACCTAATGTCACTGGAATATCTATAGGGATGGTTTGATTTCTTTGAGTTATAACTAAACATTTCGATTTTTTAGGATTTAAATAAAGTCCATTTGAAGATGCCCATAAAAATATTTTATTGAGATCCTCATTTAGCTTGTCAGTGCATTCACGAATTAATCCTTTCTCACAGCTTATGTAAATTTGGACATCATCTGCATATATATGTATATTGCTGTGTGAAAGTTGACTGGGTAAATCATTAATGTATAATGTGAACAACAATGGGCCAAGAAAAGAACCCTGCGGCACTCCTTTAGACACATGTAGGGCAGTGGAAATTGTATTACCCAAAGAAACAGATTGGAAACGATTAGTAAGATATGAGGTTAGTAACGAGACTGCAGTTGAAGTAAAGTAAAATTTGTTGTAGAGTTTATTGCAAAGAATTCCATGATTAACAGAATCGAATGCTTTAGAGTGATCCAAGAGCACCAAAAACGTAACAAAACCATTATCAAGATTGTGTCTGATATCCTCGGACACATTTACGAGCGCTGTGATACAGCTATGCTTAGGACGAAAGCCAGATTGATTTTTATCAATGAGATGATTATCAGTTAAGTAGTTATTCATTTGCCTATATACCAGACGTTCAAATGCTTTAGATAAGTATGGCAGTATTGAGATAGGGCGAAATTCAGTACCAGTTTTCTGAACAGGAATGATCTTAGCATATTTCCAACACATTGGAAATTGACTTGTGGTACAAATGGTGTTAAAAATGTGGGTGATGTAAGCTAATAACCGAGGTAACAGTTTTAGAAATTTTGGGTGAATCTGGTCAAACCCGACTGCATTGGACTTCACGGATAAGCAACTTGATAATACATCAATAGGAAGGACAGATGAAAATTCAAATTGATGCAAAGGTGGATGTTGGCGGGACTCATTTGTTTGACTAGTAGTTGGATTTTGATTCACTAATACAGTTGAGGGAATATTGATAAATGATGCGTTTAATTCGTTGACATCAACATTGCAAACAGTAGGTTTTTTATTTCCGATTCCAATTTCCTTAATCGTTTGCCATTTCTTTTTCGAGTCAGTAGCCGCTCTAAATCGGGTAGCGTAATAGTTTGATTTTGCATCTCTTATGCTTTTATTGACATTTCGACGAGCTATACGGTATTCTTCATGTAGTTCAGGTGTTCTAAATCTTTTCCAACGTGAATATAGCACATCCCGATCATTAATTTGCCTTTTGATGGAAGAATTAAGCCAACACTGTTTAGTTTTATCACCGCGGTAAATTCGCAAGGGAACACTAATATCGAAGAGGCGGAGTATATGACTATTAAAAAATTGTAGCTGTTCTTCAGCCGATACCATATTGTATATTAAATTCCAGTTAGTGGTGTTAAATTGTTCCTCCAATAAATTAAAATCAATGTTCCGAAAATCACGAAAACTAATGTGACTTTCTGTTTTCATCAAATATGGTGTACTACCAATACCCCCATTCTAAAGAAAAAAACCGAATGGATAATTTAGAAATAAAAAATAAAAACGAAAGTGTCCCTATGGACACAAATGAACCTGTGTTAGGGTCTTTGGATCCTAAAGCTCGCGATGCGGAGAAATCCGTGAGCGAACCTTTGGATGATATCCTAGTGCAGGGGGATGCTGGTCCCAACGCCACTGAGATATCTATCCCAACGGATGAAGAGGATGCGCTCCTGGAATCAGTGCCAAACACGACCCAATCCTCCTCAGCCGAAGCTAACCAGGGTGCAGAAGGTAGGATTAAAATGCCTGGTTCTGCACGTAGGCGTCTAAAGCTCTACCTGAAAGAGGGTATGAGCCTTGAAAAGGCACGAGAGCTATGCCAAATACCAATGAGGGAAGTCCGCAATGAGTTGTGTGACCTGAAAATTCCCAGGAAGAGGGTACGTTCGGACGGTTCTTCGCCGGACAAACCAAATCCTCCCAAACGGGCTACAGGCAGCATGTCGACTGCAGCGACTACCGCCAATAGTGCCAGTACAAAAGCCTCAGGGACAGGAAACCAAAATGTCCAGCCCACATACGGTGAAATGGTCGATGTCATCAGGTTGGGAGTAATCCCACCAGACTTTTCGACTAGTGTATGGACAGAGGATAAGCTGAAGCTTATCCAAACTGCGGTTCTGGACAAAATTGTGGAGCTCAAAAAGGGTAGCGTAAAACCACAGTTTGCAGGCTGCAGTTTTAAACCAGGTTGGCTCACTTTCAACTGTAAGGGAGAAAAGTCAGCCGAATGGGTAAGGGAACATGTTCCCTTAATAAAACCCTGGAAAGATGCAGTTTTGAAGGTCGTATCTGAGGAAGAGGTACCAAGGGCTGAAATATTCATTGGATATTTCCCTGAGAAGCCCGACACACCTACCAGCAGGATTCTGTCTCTCGTGGAAGGACAGAATGACGATCTCTCGGTCGAATTATGGAGAGTGCTGAATCGGGTCAGCAAAGGTAGCATTGCTGAGTTAACCTTTGCAATTGACCCAAACTCGGCATCCATAAAAAGGCGGAAAAATCATCACATTGGCTACGGGTACGGAACAGTCCACATTAGGCCCACCAACCGTCAACACGGGGCAGTGCATGACGTACCCAGGAGGACTGAGCCACGTGAAAAAGCCGGCGGGTCAAAGGCCGCCACGGTTAACGCTAGCAGTTTGGGGGAGAGTTTGGTCAATCCGTCCACCTCTGCCTCGGCTGGGAATCCTGCCAACACTGGAAGGGGCAAGTCGGGCCCAACGGGTAAGGATCGCCTGGCACGTACGTCGGATAACGACAACAGCAGAGCTGGCGAGGTCCCATCGGGCTCGAGGGGGCATGCTCCGACCAACGGGAGAAAAACCTCCACGAGCACTACCATGACCTCGTATAGCAGACCACAAAAGGGCCACGGTACAACCGCTGAGGAAGCGGCATTATTAGGCACCAACCGCGGCAGGAAGATGGCGGGTAAAAACAGGAGGAAGTAGTGTACCCAATCGCCAGTAATTTAAATAAGGGTAACAGGCAGCGTCGTATTTGCTATGTCGTAGGTTCACCACAAACCTCCTGGATATCTGCTTCATCCAGGAACCATGGGTTAACTCTGGGGCTATTCAGGGGCTCCACAACGATCAAGGTAAGATTTATAACTCTGCAGCTTTGAGGCCGAGAGCGGCTCTCCTAGTCAGGAAGGATTTAATCTATTTAACTATTTCAGAATTTCTGCACGGGGATCTGGTGGCGATCAGGGCGAAGATCCCATCCATTGCGGCCGAACATGAGGTCGTTCTCGCCTCTGCCTACTTGCCAGGAGATGCCGATAGTGCTCCTACTCCCGAGGTCACTGAGCTGGTATCATATTGCCAAATGCGCGGCCTTGGGTGGATTATAGGCTGTGATGTAAACGCCCACCACACTGTCTGGGGTAGCACCGATATCAACAAACAGGGTGAGTGTTTATTTGAGTATATTTGTGTAAACAATATATTTGTAGCAAATAGGGGCGATGAGCCCACTTTTAGGAACGTTATTAGACAGGAGGTCTTGGATCTCACACTTACTAGTAGCAATCTTTCATATGCCATTAAAAACTGGCACGTTTCGAGTGACATTTCGTTGTCGGATCATCAGTATCTGCTTTTCGACATCGAATGCTCTTCGACGTTTGTTCAAACTTATCGCAACCCTAGGAACGCGAACTGGGACATTTTTCGCCATCACCTGGCTCTTACTGAGAACTTGTCGGGGGGTTTGATTACAAGCCCAAGGGACATTGATTTTGAATCCAATATACTTTGCACGAATATCCGGGAGGCCTTCGAAGGGAGCTGCCGGCTCCGGATCCGCAGGCCTAAAAGGGATGTTCCGTGGTGGAATGAACATCTGGAGGGTCTGAGGGCTGAAGGCAGACGTTTATTCAACAAAGCTAAGGAAACTGGAGCGTGGAGTACCTATAGGGCTGCGCTCACTAGATATAATAGGGAAATCAGGAAGTCCAAGAGGTCAACCTGGCGTGAATATTGCGGCAGGATTGACAGTCTTCCTGAATCACTCAGGCTGCAAAAGGCGCTTTCACAGGACCACACTAATGGTCTTAGCACACTTAAGCGGCCAGATGGTACGTTTACTGAGTCGCCAAAGGAGACCTGTGAGCTCCTACTAGCGACCCACTTTCCAGATTCTCTGCCCTTCTTGTCACCAAGAGTGTCCACATGGTCGCCCTCGGCGTGTAAAAGGAATATCAGGTTGGCGGGTAGAATCTTTGATTGGAAACGAGTGGCATGGGCTTTATCCAAATTCAGTCCATTCAAATCACCGGGACCGGATGGTATCCTTCCATGCTGCCTTCAGCAGGGGGGGAGTGCTATCAATTCCCAAATGACTAGGATCTTCAGATCCAGTTTACTGGCGTGCCACGTAGCAGAACCATGGAGAGAGGTTAAAGTGGTCTTTATACCCAAGGTTGGGGCCAAGTCCGAACATCTGCCCAAGTCCTACAGACCAATAAGCCTCAGTTCGTTTATCCTGAAGACCATGGAAAAACTAATAGATAGATTTATAAGGGATGAATATCTATCGGATAACCCGATACATCGCTTTCAGTTTGCCTATCAATCGGGCAGGTCTACGGTGACCGTGTGCTCTGTGTGCGTTCGTCGACATTCAGGGAGCTTTCGACAACACTTCCTATGATGCAATTGACTTTGCTCTAACAAGTTCTCATAAGGAATTGGATAAAGGAGATGCTAGCATCTAGGGTGATTAAGTTGGATCTGGGTGGTTCGTCGATGACCATTGAAGCAACCAAAGGTTGCCCACAGGGTGCCGTTTTATCGCCTCTATTGTGGACCTTGGTTATCGACGAGCTATTGGAAAAACTTAATAACCTGGGCTTGCGAACCTATGGATATGCTGACGATCTGGTTATATATGTGACCGGTTTCGATGATGCGACGATTTCAGGGGCCATTCAGCGGGCCCTGGACTTGACACTTAGCTGGTGCAGGGAGAGGGGACTTAACATTAATCCCGCAAAAACTACTCTGGTACCATTCACCAGACGGAGAATTCTGAGGCTGAAAGAACCGACCCTTAACGGAGCGGTTATCGGATTCTCTAGTGAGGTGAAATACCTGGGGATCATTCTGGACAAATCCCTCAACTGGAACGCTCAGTTGGTCCATGTCACTAGAAGAGCGTCAAGGGCAATATATGCCTGTCAAAGACTCTTCGGAAAGACATGGGGGCTGAAACCACGGATGATCCACTGGTCTTTTGTTGTTATTATTAGACCAATATTGTGCTATGCCGCCCTGGTGTGGTGGACTAAGACCGAACAGGTCAAGGGTGATGCTTGATAAGGTCTACCGCCTGATCTGCATATCGATCACGGGTGCCATGAGGACCTGTCCCACTCTTGCTTTGGGAGCTATCCTGCACATTCCTCCATTGCACATTTCTATAAGGGAGGAAGCCTGCAGGGGTGCTAGCAGGATGCCGCGCATTGCTGCATATAGGGCAGGGGACCTGGTGGGTCACATGCGGATCCTGGAAATCATTAGGGATGATCCATCCATTATGGTGGGTGATCATATGCTGCCTACTTTGGCATTGGATAGGAATTTTAATGTCCTTATACCTGAGAGGGACCAATGGGCGAACCAATCCTGGTGGCGTGCATGCACGGACCAGGTCTGGTTCACGGATGGTTCGAAACAAGTAAACGGTGATACTGGTGCGGGCATCATGGGCCCGGGTTTCCAAAGGGGCTTGCCAATGGGCAAACAGCCGTCTATATTTCAGGCGGAACTCTACGCCATCATTGAATGTGCTGGGGAATGTCTAAGGAGTAGGGCAAGGGGCTTGAGACTTTATATAATGTCAGATAGCTAGGCCGCTCTTAGGTCACTTTCTTCTTTGGAGCTAAGGTCAAGGCTGGTCTTGGACTGTTTTGCGTCTCTGAATGAGTTAGGGAAACACAATGACTTGAATTTGTGTTGGGTTCCCGGCCACGAGGGCCACACGGGCAATGAAAGGGCTGATTGCTTGGCAAACAGGGGCGCTCGTCGTCCATTTATAGGTCCTGAGCCTTTCTTCGGCGTCCCTGTGGGTCACATCAGGGGGATGCTACAAAAATGGTCCGAGCGTGAATTCCTTCACGCATGGACGTCCACTTCTGGATTGAGACAGTCCAAAAGATTTGTGACGCTGTCCCGGCACAGGGCAGGAAGGTTTCTGCTGCTTGAAAAAGCGGAACTTCGACTGCTTGTTGGCGTATTCACGGGGCACTGTGGTCTCAGGTACCACCAGTTTAAGTTGGGTATTTCATCTACCAAAATGTGCAGATTCTGTGGGTTGGATGACGAAACGTCGGAACATCTGCTCTGCTGCTGTCCCGCCTTAGGGACTTCTAGGCAGAAATTTTTCGGGGGGCATACAATGGACCCGACTGACATCTATGATCTTCCACCGGGCAAGGTAATGGGCTTTATACGCGGCCTAAACTTGACTTGGTGAGACATATAGGCTGCACAAAAGATCCTTTGGGTCGGGGTGCACATGGCCTTCACGTGTATATATACTACTACAAGAACAAAAAAGTTACAGATTTTTGATCCGGTAAGAACTAAAATTTTCCACTGAGAGCCGTCCTAACAAATTGTAATGTAAGAATGTACACTTATGACGTGCAACTTTATACCAGTTGTAGAAATACCTTAATTGACCAGTGTATTATCACTGTTAATCAGCAACTTCAACTTATTTATACGTGGGCAACGGCAAATGGTTTGGAAATAAACCCTAAAAAATCTAAATGCATAGTTATTTAAAGGCGACTTAATAAACAAAATATTATTCCCAATATACATATTTATAAATAACCAACAAATTGAAATGGTCAAATCTGCTAAGAATCTCGGAATATTTTTTAATGGCACTCTTACGTGGTCGAACCATATTAATTATGCCTGTGGTCGCACCTTTTCTATGATTAGAACTCTTTGGCGGACCCAGCATTGTACACCTTTAAGATAAGAATACTGCTTGCCAAAACTTATTTGATGCCCATTTTATTATATGGTTGTAAGCTATTTGCTAAATGTGATACAATTAGTAAAGCAAAATTAAAAGTTGAATTAAATAACATAGTCCGTTACGTGTATGGACTTAATAGGCGTTCTAGTACAATGATGTCCAGCCCATACCACAATTGTGGAAATTAATTCACGCACATTCTTCACACGCATTCTTACGCTCTTTCATTTAGTCAACGAGAGTACACTGCGGATGCTTACATATTTTGTATATTTTACTTAAGAAAACTTCCCCAGTAAACATTGCGTACATAAATAGAGAAGTAATGGAATGATGCAATTTAAAAGATATATCATGCTTGAGAATGCTTTTGGCAATATACAGTCCCTCTTATGTTTTAAAATATTTAAAAATAAGAGACAATATTTTCTGAAGCACCAAACGTCATTAAATCGTCTAAGCCAGCCCCGATATTAGGGAGCAAACCTCAAGTGAGTTAATAAAGAGCGTAATCTCTTTAATAGGTGAAAATTCGTTTTACGTAGCGGCAATCAAGCGTGGTAATATAAATGAGAAAAAAATTCAGGTTAATTATGAGAATGATTTTCGTAAACTAACAAACAAATTCGAAGCCCTTAAAAAAAGCTTTTACACATACCAACTGAAGAGCAGCAAAGGTCTTCAGGTAGTGATCAAGGGAATAGACTCTTGTGTGGACCCAGAGGAAATTAAAACCTTTTTGGAAGAAAAGGGCTTTAAGATAAAAAACGTTACGAATATTAAAAATAGGGAAAAAAATCCCCAACCATTATTTCGAGTGGAGCTAGAACCTGGCGACGGTAAGCTTAAAAAAAATGAAACGCATCCTATTTATGATTTAAAATATATTCTATACAGAAAAATAACTATAGAGGAACCGCACAAAAGAAATGGTCCCGTTCAATGTCTCAACTGCCTAGAATTTGGCCATACTAAGGCATACTGCTATTTACCACCGGTTTGCGTAGTATGTGGTGAATTACATGGTACAGTCCAGTGCGATAAGTTTAAAAATTACCCCAATGTAAAAAAATGTAGTAACTGTGGCGGCAAATTATAGAGGTTGCCCTGTATACACTATCGTCAAGCAGTCGGCTGGACCGAAAACTAATCCCCCTCAAATGCAGGTACCAAATCAAGTAAACACTAATGACATTCAGGCTCCGCAGCCTAGTAATAACAGAACCTCTTATGCTAATGTCCTAAAATCAAACCATGTGCCAATGCAAGGTGCTGATGAAACTTCTTATTTAAGTCGTCTAGAAAAAACTATGGAAACATTAGTGCAAACAGTAAATAATTTTACAAACACAATGGGTAATATGATGCAATCGATGTTATTGCAAGCTGTACTTAACAAGCCATGAACTGTTTAAAAATTTGTTTTTGGAACGCAAACGGCATCCGCCAACATAAAAATTAATTAGAATACTTTCTTAAAAATAAACTAATTGATGTCATGATGGTTTCCGAAACTCATTTGACCTCAAGAAATTCGTTTAAAATCAATGGTTATACACTATATGATATCAAGGACCCTAGAGATAGAGCTTGTGGAGGTTCTGCCATTTTGATAAAAACCCGAGTCAAACACTATCTAATGTGTGATCATCGTGAAGATTATCTTCAAGCAACAAACATTTGTGTTGAAGAGCTGAATCGAAACATATTAATCTCATCCTTATACTCACCACCTAGATTTGCAATATCAGAAAGCCAATATTATAAATATTATAAGTCATTGGGGCTCTGTTTCCTGGCTGCTGGCGATTATAATGCTAAACATACCTTCTGGGGGTCACGACTAATAACACCAAAGGGTCGTGTTTTGTTCAATATAATCTCTAAAATGAATTTAAATGTTGTCTCGCGAGCGGACAACCAACATATTGGCCTGCTGATCCGCAAAAAATTCCAGATGTCATCGATTTTGGCGTGGTTAAAAACATCCCCACAGAAACGATTCACGTTGAAGCTTCGTTAGAATTATCCTCTGATCACACACCTACAATAGTTACTATAACAAACACCAATAGAATTGTATCTCCCGCTGGTTACATAACGTTGTCAGCTACACAAATAAATTGGTTAAAAAATAAAAAATATCTCAGTACTCATTGCACAGAAAATATACCGCTTAGCACACCGGAAAATGTGCATCTCTCTCTTGTCAATTTTGACAGTTATCTTAAACTAGCTGTTCAACATTCGAGCAAAACCCTCAAAAAAAACAATTATAATAAAATATATTTTACAGATGTCGAGCGCCTCTTGAATGAAAAAAGGAGAGTGCGAAAAGAATGGCAATTGCACAGATCCCCTCAACTCAAAAATGAATTAAAAGAGTGTACAAAAAGGCTAAGAAAATTTCTGCAGACTCAGAAAACGGCTTCCGTGGAAAAATATCTTAAGGACCTGGATGCAACTCCACAATCAGACTACTCATTATGGCGTGCAGCTAGAAAACTCAAAAGACCATTTATCTCGAAACCATAATTAAGAAACCAGAATGGAAGTTGGGCAAGAAATGATAATGAAAAAGGAAACCTGTTTGTAAATCATTTGAAAAACGTATTTTCCCCAAATATACCTGACGATATAGCGGACGAGTTGCCGCCACCAAGAAGGCATCTGGTATTGATAAGATCAGTAACAAAATGCTTTTGGAGCTACCTCGCATAGCAAAGAAAATTATTCTTTATATTTTTAATGCTATTTTACGCCTTCAATACTACCCTCAAAATTGGAAGGTCTCTTTAATAACGATGATACCAAAGCCAGAAAAAGATCACACAAAAGTTGAGTCATATAGGCCTATTAGCTTATTACCTAATATATCAAAGCTGTTTGAGAAGCTCTTAGCGTCAAAATTAACCCCAATTTTAAATGACAATGGGTGTATACCTAATCATCAATTCGGTTTCAGAAGAGAGCATAGCACAATTGAACAAACCCATCGGATAGTAAACGCCATAAGAAAAGCCTTTGAAGAAAGAAAATATTGCTCCGCTCTCTTCATAGATGTTTCTCAAGCTTTTGACAAAGTCTGGCATGTAGGCTTGTTACATAAATTGAAGCTAAACCTACCGGTTAATACACACAAGCTGTTAGAAAGCTACCTGGTCGGTCGAAAATTCATTATTAAAGAAGGTGATTTTTTAAGTTCTCCTCAGCCAATTGAAGCTGGAGTCCCTCAGGGAAGCATCCTGGGCCCACTTTTTTACTTAATATATACCTCGGACATGCCAACAAACAATTACACCCTAACCTCAACTTTTGCTGATGATACAGCTTTTCTAAGCGTACACGAGAAAAGTCATGAAGCATCTCGATACCTGCAGGATCATATATTTCAGCTCGAACTATGGTTAAAGCAATGGAGGATAAAGGTCAATGAGCAAAAATGCGTACATATAACA
Organism: Pollenia labialis; assembly: GCA_949318255.1. Classification (NCBI taxonomy): domain Eukaryota; kingdom Metazoa; phylum Arthropoda; class Insecta; order Diptera; family Polleniidae; genus Pollenia; species Pollenia labialis. Next base: position 63,479,202 of record OX439141.1, read on the forward strand.
TTCACCTTGCGTTGGGAATCATGCCCCCCTATTAAAATCAATAACACAGGTCAACACGATTTTTGAGTCTGAGTTCTGTACCTCTAATTTTGATTACTTATGCCAAACTAAAGAAAGAAAAAATATTTTTATGTAATAAAGTTTGCTTTTGTAGATACCAAAACGAAATTTCAACATTTATGGAAAAGGTCTATTTTTCAATGTAAATCATATTTAAAATTAAAACAAGTTATGAATTATATATTTTAATTAATTTTTATTATAAAAGACAGCACAAATAAACATACAAATTCAAAAAAATGATACAAAATAATCTTCAAAAATGAATACTTTTAGTATTTCTAGTGTAATCGTCAGAACTTTATCGTATGAGCATCCAAATGTAGTCACCCATCATGTTCTCATTATATTGTCCTTGATATCTTTGTTCAAAGTTCATTATATCAAGCGTTCCCCTTGCTCTTCTGAATATTCACCCAAGTTATCTTTGAATTTATCCAAGTGCGCATGTAGCATGTGCAGTTTGAGTGACATTCTGCAACCCATGACTTTGAAGATGTCAAGCATATTAGAAATAAGCTCTTCATAATTCTCGGCCTTCTTGTTACCAAGGAAGCCATGAATGACTGCTTTAAGGCTGAGCCTGACACTCTGCTACCTCTCACTTCACACCCACAGTCCCTCTCACCCCTCTCTTGCATCATAAATGCAACGGCTTTTAAAAAAATGTGCAAAACCACCGTATATTTAGTTTTCATTATATTAAGTACAAAAGCAAACTTTATTTATTATTAATGGAGTTCCAGTTTACTTTTCCATTTATATAATCAGAAAATAATCACTAAATAAAAGACCCAAAAAAAAAATTTTTTTTGTTGACCTGTGTAATCAACTAGTGCCTCAACAATTGCATGTCAAATATCTCGGAATTCATCTAGATCGGCGTTTAACATGGAAATGCCATATAGAAGCAAAATTAACCCAAATGAAACTAAAAGCAATTCAAATTAACTGGCTTATTGGAAGAAATTCTGTTCTTAGTCTCGATTGCAAACTACTACTTTACAACGCTATTTTAAAGCCAATATGGTGCTACGGTATTCAACTATAGGGCACTGCCTCGGCCTCAAATATCGAAAAAATGCAAAGGCGCCAAAATAAACTTCTTCGAATAATTACAGCTGCCCCATGGTATGTTAAAAACTCAAATATCCACAAGGATCTCAATGTGCCACTGGTAAGGACTATTATTACGAAGTATGCGGTAAAATACTTAAAAAGGCTAGAGTTCCACCCAAATCCACTAGCTCGAAATATTTTAAATGATAGCGGTCACTCTCGCTTAAGGAGAAGAGACACTGCAGCACTTACCCATTAAGATGAGCGATAAACACCTACATATATAAGTGAACAGAACCCGTGATGAAGAAAATTTGTGTCTGCCACTGGCAGGACATAAATAAAGTATTAGGTTAAGATTTGATTAATTATTGTTAGTTCATATTTAATATATGAAGATTCAATAAATAAATAATGAAAAAAAAAAATATATTTTTTAAAAGGCATTTTGATAACTTTCATAGTTATATAAATGAATTTAATGTAATAGAAAAAGAAGACCTTTTTATATTTTTACTATGAATGTTATCAAAATGCCTTTTAAAACATCTTCCCTCTTGTTTTTAAATGATTCATAACATAAGAGTTAAAAAATTAAAAATGACTTCCTGTTTTTCATAATAAAAACAAATAAAAGTCAAATATAAGGATTAATTTACCATTAAAAAATAATAATTCTTGTGTTCCAAGCAAAAAAAAAGGTGGAAAATAACAAACTTTAATTCGTATGGCACTCCTCGTAATTATTACGGTTCTGGTATAAGCTACATATTTTAATAATTGTTTTTTTTATTTTGACTTGAATTTGTGTTTGCTGGGTATACTCTCTCTATTCACTAATACTAATATGAAGCAATACAATCACAATTTCGTTTTTGGACGTCACTGTTATAATCAGGGTTGCCAATTTAGCGCCTTTGGGGCTAGATTTAGCGCTTTTTAACTGTCGAAAAAGCGCATATTTTTCCCTCTTTTAAAAAAGAGCGCTAAATTAGCGCTTTTATAGATACCCAACATTTTTGTACATACTTTTATTCGAATACATTAAAATCAAGACACATTAATCCAAAATTTTTTTCCGTTTTTCAAATCCATTTTTTTTCTTAAAACAAGAGAATCCCAAAAAATATTTCCTGATTTTAACTTGTTTTGTTTGTACTAAGTGAAACTTTCTTAAATAAAAAATATTTTCTCATGATCAAAAAATTCATGTTTTTGGTATATGAATGATCAAAAATTTCTTAAAACAAAAATACAAAAGTAGCTTATTTTTATTAAAAACTTGGTTTGATTTAATTAATTTTTATTTGGAAAAAATCTATCAAAAGTTTCTTATTTTTATATCATTGTAGATTTAAGTAACTAAAGAATAAAATAAATTTTTTTTAGCTGCAGCTAAGTAAATTTTATGTCGCTTTGAGTCACTACTTTTTTCGTAAACCAAGCCACATATATGTTTACAGTAAGAAATTTTTGGCTTTGACGAGAATAGTGCAACATTTTCATGGTTTAAGACATATTTTCTGGTGATTTAGTAAACAATTCTTTCCGTGTATATTTAAAATTATATTACTTTACTTTTCCTGAAATATCAGTAAAGCCTTTTTTAAACTTTAATGTTTTATTAACACAGTTGGGCAAAAGACAAAGAAGGTCAGTGTAGAGAGAGAACTTGATATTGTGATTTTAATTGACTTTAGCATGTTGAATACAAATAGTTTATTCAATCACGTCTAGTTAACGTCTTCATGATTTCATGTCTTATTTTATTTATAATATATGTAGCTGGATTTCTGATAAATGATAAAAATGTGTAAATACTGATTTGGATGAAAAAATCGTCGCCACTAATTAAGAAATAATTTTGAAAATAATCATTTGTAAAAGACCAAAAACGCACAAATAGTTCTTAAATTATGATAAAATGTATGTACCATAACCGCCTTATTTCGGTCGAAAATTAGTCTAGTTCATAAAAAAACTAGACATGATAGAAAAAACTGAAAACGGATTTGAATTTAGCGCTGTAAAATCTGTGTATTTCATATTTATACCCTTCACCTCAGGTGGAAAAGGGTATATATAAGTTTGTCATTCCGTTTGTAATTTCTACAATATTGATCTTAGACCCTATAAAGTATATATGTTCTGGGTCCTTATGGGGAGAGAAGTTTATTTAGCGATATCCGTCCGTCTGTCCGTCTTACGTTTGATATGTGTTTTCCGGAGACTCCAGACATGATAGCGGCTAGGTTGTTTTACATTTCGTCGTTCGCAAGTTATTGTGTCCTATACCGCAAAATATAAAAAATTGAGATAAGATTCATTTTTAGGTAAACTTTTAGAGATCTGTCGATCTGTGCCATCAGTCTGCTCGTATCATTTATAGTTTTCGAAATATGAGACATTGACTTTGTGCTATACAACACTTCAGTGACAAGCTTCGTAACCTATTGTGTTCTATATTCTAAAAACGTGCATATAGAACAAAAACGGAGTAAAAATACTAAATAAAAAAAATAATTTTTTATTTTGTTCTATATGAAAGTGTAAATAAAGTTTGTAGTACTTTGGAACTCTTTGCATTGTCTGTTTTTGTTTTATTTCCTTTTTGTGACTTTACATTGCAGTTGGCAAATGAAATGAAAAAAAAACAAGTTAGAGTGCTATATTCGGCTGTGCCGAATCTTTAATACCCTCCACCGACTGTTCGAATATTTCAGGAGGGATATCTATATGATGTCTATTTATTATTAATTTATCTTTATAAAAACAGACATCAGCATTAAAATTGGTTGGTTTGAGGTTTAGATCAGTGGTTTCCATTTCTTTGCACAATTGTGCATACCACTACAAACACATATTTTTATGCTCTTCGTCGGTGTGACTTCGACAAGTGTACATGGTTAGCGGATGCTATATTATTTTGTTTCAGCTTACACTCAAAAATATTGTGCGGTCAAAAATGCTTTTGGTAACATCCAATGCCTTGCGTGCAATATTTAGAGTCTAAATTTTAAGACTTAAATGCAGAGTAATATAACATTTTTATTTAATTTTAACATAATTTAAATTGTTGCAAATATTTAACAGCAAAGCTAGCGTAAATTTTATTAAGTAACTTTTTTTAACAATAACATTTACTGCAACGTTTAAGCTAACGATATGTGTTTTGTTTGTGAAAAAAATTCTTTGATACCTGTAAAAGGGTCCCTTTTCCTTTCTTTAATAAGACGTACCTACCTAAATGCAGAAATTATTAAGAAAAAAAATAGCCAAAAGAATTTGTTGGTATTTTGCTTGTAAAAATATTTTGGTTTCTGTACCAATCGCGTCGGTGGGTTTTTTTTTTCTTTGACAACACTTTTCTTAAGTTAGTAGAAATATTTAAAACACAAGTAAAAAAGTCTTGTTTTGCTACAATTTATGTGTAAATAACCTCTACACATAAAAGCAAATGTGACAGAAGGTAAAATGTTTGGGTAAGAAGATGTGTTTTATTGATGTATTAATGAAACTTTATTGTTTCGCAATATTTTTATTGCTTGCCCAAAGAGTTAAGGCTCAGTAAGTCTTTACTTTCTGTTACGAACCAGCTGATTTGTTTTTGTTATTAAAAAAACCTGTGAAATTGATTAGTTGTTCTGTTCTGTTGCGGTTCAGTTTGATAAAATCAAAAACTTGTAAAGTAATTGTAAGTGACCGCAAAAGAAATAATAAAAAGTACACTAATTAAATTTTATTTCTTCAAATTTATGTGCATAAAATTTATTGAAATAAAACAATGGATGGTGCAAAACTAATAAATTTGTCATAAATGGCTAATAAGTTGCTACAGAAAAAGTAACTTTTACAATTTTGAAACAGAACGGCACGGAACAGAACAGAAACAGAAAGTAAAGACTAATTCTGCCTTTAACCTTACTAATTTATGGTAACTATTTAACGTAACTTTGACCTGTTATAATGACTTTATACATTTTTGCAGGCCAACTCATGTGCGTATTTGGTATTTTCTAAAAAGTTATGATATACCATTAGCTAGAATAAAAATGTATGCACAGATGTTTGAAGTATGAGCAACCCAACACCGTGAATACCATTTCTATATTACTTACCACTACGAATACCCTAACTGTTTACTAAAATAACTTTTTCACGTTATAATTCTCATGTAATTTATTTTATTTTTGAATAAATACACCAGGGAAATCCATTTCCATGCACAATTGTGTATACCACTACTAATACTTGTATACTTTTTGTTTCAGGTTAACAGAAAAAACTTTATGATGGCACTTAAAAAATATTGTGCGGTCAAAAACGCTTTTGGTAACATCCAATGCCTTATATGCTATGCAACATTTAAGGAAGAAACGGAATTTGTTATTAAACGGCATTGCGATCGTTTTCATAATAATATAAATAATTTAAATGATAGGGAAAGAGAAGACCTGTTTTATAAAAATAAAACATTTTTTTTAGAAAAATTGAAAAATTGGTTATTAGAAGAGGAAATTAATGAACCAAAATCAGTTCCCAAACTAAAAGAGGAGATTTCAAGTTTAGTAATTAAGGAAATTGTTAAGAAAGGAAGACCATTGTGGGATGGTGTTTTTATCAAGCAATTGCTGAAGAAAATTTGGGAAAGGCTTAATTATAATACTAAATTTAAAGAGTCTCTTCCCCTGTCCAGTCAAACGGTAGGCCGTTGTACTGTTCAATTAGGAACTTGTGTAGAATCTGCAATTAGGGAAAAAGTAGTTAATTGCGAATTTTTTTGAATTAGTTTAGACGAAAGCACTGACATAAATGATCTGTGTGAACTTGTAATTTGTATTCGATGCGTAGACAGCGAATACACTATTTTTGAGTCAATGTTTACTTTAGAATCATTTTATGAAAATGTAACTGGCACGTTGTTGTATGATGTTGTCAGAGAAAAGCTTCTTTCCATTGTAGACATAAACAAATTTGCTGGAGTCTGCACAGATGGAGCCAATGTAATGTTGGGCAAATATAATGGACTTATAGGCCAGTTAAAAAAACACGAATTTGCTGTTCATAATTTTCACTGCATAATTCATCAGACCGCTCTTGCATCGAAATTCATAAATGATACCCCAGCTATGAAGACAACAGAGGATATAATAAATCAAATTCGAGGCGGACATCAAGCGCTTACCCACCGAAAATGTTTAACCTTTTTAAAAAACAAAAATGCTGTGAATTGTGACCTGAAAATGTTCACAGAAGTTCGGTGGCAAAGTCGCGGTGATTTCCTGAATAGACTTTATGATTTAAGAGAAGAAGTTCTTCAGTTTCTAGAAACTGAGAAAATAGAAAAAGTTTTAGTCCAGTGTTTAAAAGACAATAATTTTATTTCAGACTTAGCTTTTTTGGCAGATACGACAATTATGTTAAATGAACTTAATTTGGAATTGCAAGGAAAGGAACGCAATATATGCGACTTGTCAAAAATCATTCACAATTTTAAAACAAAACTTTTTCTAATTTGTTCCCAAATTAAAAGTGGTGTTTTTTCCAACTTTCCAAAAACTTCACTTGTTTACAGAAATCTCGAAATCGACAAAAGATATGAATATGCCGAAATATTTGAAACACTTTTCAATAATTTTCAAGACATTTTTCAAGATTTTGTAATTTTACAACCGCTATTAGATCTTTTCGAAAACCCTTTTCTTTGCGATGTAAGCAACTACGAATTTGATATTCAATCAGAACTAATCATACTACGAAGCGAAGAAAATGCCCCAGACGAAAATAATATTGTAGAGTTATGGAAAGATTTGGATGGCGAGTTCTATCCTAAACTAAAAAAAAATCATTGAGGTGCCTCTCTTTATTCGGCACTACTTACCTATGCGAATAAATTTTTTCGGATTTAAAATTTATTTGTTCCAAGCAACGTAATAAATTAAATTCATCCCATTTGAAAAGCATTCTACTATTACGAAACTGCCATAAAAGTATAAATTTAGAAGATTTTATTTTATAACTTGTATAACACAAGGGAAAAAATTAAAAATTTTTTGTGTTGCTAGAAAATTTGTAGCAGTTCTTTACCAATTCAATGTCGCTGATTTTAAACTGCACTATTTTTCTATCAGCTGTGATTTGCGTGCAATATTTATTTTTTATAAATTTTTAAAACATAAAAATCTTTAATTTTTAACAATTGTTTGATATGATATTTGAAACTGATTTAGAGTCAAAAAGCTACCGAATAAAAAAAAGTGTAGTTTTAAAATCAGCGACATTGAATTGGTAAAGAATTGCTAAAAAAATTTTATCAACACAAAAAATTTTTAATTTTGTACCTTTGTGTTATTCAACTTATAAAATATATTACTAACATTTAATTTCTTTGATATTACTTACAGTTTTTTTTTGTAATATTTACAAAAATAGGTATACATATTAAGAGAATTAGGAATACATTCTTAACAGCCCTTTTTTCTGTAACTTTTATTTTTTAATAGATAAATGCACAAAATTTTTGGCATTTTAAAATTATTTTCATACAAAAAATCAAAGTTAGCTGCACTTTGACTTAACTGCCCAAAATAAATATTTTCTGGAATTATTCTTCAAAATCCTTGTTTACGTGCATTTTGTATACCTGCACATTTTTCATATTTTTGGGCAGTTTTAACATATTTTCATACAAAACATCAAAGTTAGCTGCACACATAAAAATATATGGTGGCCACTTTTTCACATACATATCCAATTTAAGCGGTTTAAAAAAATATAAATCGCAATAATTTAGTTTCTTTATGTTTTCGGTTCTTTGTGAATTCTCATTGTTTTTGTTAATGTTTCCTTTATATTAAATAAACATACATACATACATGTATAAAATGATATTTTATTTCCCAGCTTGCATAGGCTGTTTGTTAGACGATTATGTTTAATATACAACTCCTAAAAGAATCTTCTGGTGATTTTCTGACGAGTAACAAAAACATCTAAATCTTGTTTTAATTTATTTATTTTTTGACACGCTCGTCCTTAAATCTTGAAATGAACCTTTTGGGACTCTCTGTAAGAGTCGTATAACAATTACAGAAAAAAGGATTTTCCGACAGGATGGTATTGATTTCGCGACCTTAAGCTTTGTTTTATAGAAATTGTATGAAAATTAGAAGTTGTGGCATGAAAAATACGTCTGATGCCCTTATTTAGGTAGCTTAGTCATACGGCTGAGTATTTCACGAGTTGTAAAATAATACCTACATGATTCTCATACGACTCTTAGCATGCTTTTTTAAAGACTCGTTAGATAATCTCAACATACATCGTAAACGATTCCCTTTACGATTAATATAAGCGTTTTTCGCTGCGTTATGGAAGAATCTATCATACGAATCAGCACGTGGAACAGTTTCTCCCGTGCTAGGAATCGTCTACAATTTAAAAATGAGCTCGTCGACGATCAAAAAGACTCTTTGTGAGATTCCCAGTAAGCTCCTGGGTTGAAATAAAATTTTAATAAAATATAAATTTATGTATTAAAACAATAATTTTTTTATTCTACTTTTAAATCAAACTTTACTTTAGCTGCACTTTTGTGCAGGTAACCACAATTGTGTACCTTTACATTACGGCAGGTAAATGCATTTAAGATAACTGCATTTTTGATTTACCTGCACAACAAATCGTGCAAAGGAGATTGTGCAGCTAAGTCAAAACTACTGTACTACTTTCTATGTCATCTATGGTAACCTACAGAAAATATATACTTGCATAAAATCTTTATATATGTAAATATTAAATTTTTGATTATATTTACCGATGTGTTATCTTTGCTTTGCGTATTTTATGAATGCGTTTTAAGAAACTGCATTTGCTGAAAACACCAAAGTTTGGGTACGTAAACATCATTGCTGCCTTCTTCAGCCTTCTTGACTCTGTTCAAATAACCAAGTGATTGGACATGATAAATGCACGGGTTTTGCTCAATACAAATAATTAATTTTTTAGTCTGAACCCGACTCCATTTAAGAGTAATTTTTATTATTAATTTTAATGAAATACTTCGCTTTAAAAATATTTTCTATAATTTTTTCTTCTTTTTATAAAACACTTGTACACAATTATATGCGCGGTAAAAAAAGAAATGTCAAAATAATAACTCGCAATTAACTTAACGTTGAATATTACGGATGAAAAAAGAAAAGAAAAATGTAAAAATGACTGGTCCGGTCAAGTATGTACCCCTTTCCATACTCTTAACACCTCTCTCTCCTAAAAGCTCAAGACCTGTGTGAACCAGCACTATAAATATGGAGTAAAATTGAATACCGCTTATTAGTACAAATTTGCATTCAATATTAAACACGCTAAATACACATAAAGGTTGTAACGATTCTTTGGGATTACGGGTATTGTTATGGGAACGTGCTACCTAGTAGTTCGGCCGTGCTCGTCGGATGGGGTGTGTTCAGTTCCCGAATGGTAGTTTTGAAACAAAATTTTGAATCGCCAGCAGAAAATTTTAAATTTAGGTAGCTTTAAGACATAAACGATATTATACAGAGGAGAGAGAAGAAAGGAAAAATTTATCGGATGAGTGTAGGGGTAGCTCAAGATCTCATTTGCTACACCGGTCTTTACCCTCCCACCATGCTGTCATAGTGATCTATCGATTGACAGCCCAATAATACACAAATAAAAAAACTACAAAAATTCACCTAACCCATACTTCCAACTTCACCTTTTGTTAATATAAAAACTCAAAGTTTATTCCATTATAAATAACATTATAAATGTAAAGGTTTAATGAATAATAAGTTTAATTTAAACGAATATAATAATAAAAAGTCTTAAAAAAACTATATATAATATACTAAACAAAAAAAAAATAACTTCATTAAGAAGTTTAATTCTTAATACATATATATTTGGCCAGTTTTATTTGAAATTGTGAATTAAAACAAATGGAGTTATTCTCTTTTACTCAATTGAAGATTGAGTTGTTGTGCAAAATACGAAATAACCCACTAATATTTACCCAAGAGTTCAAATGAAATGTTGAAGGTGTTCTCAAGTATGTAATACGGTTTATTAATAAGCACGTAACTTAATCATATAAATAAAATATGCAGAGTATTGCAACGTTTACTACAACTAAAAGTTAAAATTTCTATATAAACAAAACCTCGGTGTAGGTTTTAAAACATAATTACATATACGGATGTATGTAGGTATGTTTAATTTATTAAGTTACGTACCAAAATAAACAAAAATGTAATTTGAGTGTAAGAAAATCTGACTCGATAGGTATGTCTAACAAACAAATAATGACATTTATAATTCACTTACATTTCAAAATCCATCGTTGTCCACAGGCGCCGGAAGACTGGATGAGTGAACTGCTTATGACAACTAAACGTAAGATAAATTGTGAATAAAAGAAATAATGTGTGGATTGTATTCAAATGGAGTTGTATTAGCTATGCAATCCACATGGTAAAGTGTAAGTATGTCTGTGGGGCAGTGTGGCCATATCCAAAAATATTTTACAGCTAAATCGGCTTAAAAATAATGCTAAAAAATGCTAACAAAAATCCTAAACTGCCAAAAAATAATGCTAAAGTTTAAATTGTTTTATTTTTTTGTTATTTTAGTTATAATATAATCTCACATCGTATCAATAAATCAAACTGATAAAAGAAAAACATTATAATATTTATGAAACATAAAAAGTCTTAACACTATAAAAGAAATATACATATTTCAATCTTTATATAAGTACAAAAAAAGTTTTTAAACAAAAGGTACCATCCCATAACAAAAAATCAAAGGAACTTGACCCATAAATGGGAATTATTTAGTATTTTAATAAAATTTATATAACATGTTTAATAAAATATTTCATTTTATAAATTAGTTACGTCATCAAATGAATATTCATCTTCAGCTTCTGAAAAATCGATCAAGATATCATTATAATATATTAACGTCATTCTGTTTCGAATTTTCGTTTTTTAGATATTTATACCACTAAAACCCAATTTTAACTTCCGCGTTGCTAACTGGCAAAACCAATAACTGCATAGCAAAAAAAGCTAATTCACTGAATGGATTTTTATGTAATGAATGTGTATATCCATATACATTTATCCAGAAATCAACTGTCATATGAATTTGGTTTCAGCCACTGATGTTCCAAAGTTGTAATTTCTTCTACAGTGGAATCAATAATATCTCCTTTCGTTCGCTTAATTTGCATTTATTAGTTTTTAAACGGTTTTCTAAGATGACATATAAATTGAGCTTAAAATCTGGGCATGTAATTCATACTTGTTTTTTTCTATTTCAAAAGTTATGCTATCTCCAAGTCGAATTTATTATGGGTGGTCTTAAAAGCCCTGGGGCCTAATTCTGGTATTCGTTATCGAGTAATTTCTCGATTCGAAAGCAATTTATTATCTAATTATTTCAGTCAATACTGAACGAAACGGAATTATTTTTTCAGTGTTATAAAGCATTAATTTGAGTTTCACAATACTGAAAAAATAATTTCGATTGGTTAAGTATCGACCAAAATAAAATTGCTTTCGAATCGAGAAAGTACTCGATCACGAATGCCAGAATTAGGCCCCTGATGTCAAAATTTTTTTTTTATTATCTTTGTTTCTGTGAAATAAAACAATTTCCGTTTATGCCATTGTACAAATTGCTTGTGGTTTTTGTACGAGTTGTACTTGTTTTAGTACCGAGATTACCTGGAATGAATTCGCCTTGGGTATTTCTTTTCGATTCCAAAAAATTAAAAATCGTAATTGAATGAAAAAATCGTCTTAACATGAATTTAATGGATCAAACTGATCAAATTTTAAAACCATTTGATATGAAATGTCCTTTAAAAGATTGTACAGTTTCTATAGCAAAAAGTAGGGGCTTGTATTTGCATTCAACAAAAGTGTGTGGTCGTTTTTCAAAAAAAGATTACTTTAATATTCTTAAATTAAATAATGCTTAAAAATGCTAAATATGCATTTGAAAAATGCTAAACAAAATGCTAACTGCTAAATGAAAAATTTGCAGCTAAATCAGACAAAAAAATGCTAAATCTAGCTGCAAAAATGCCAAAATGGCCACGCTGCTGTGGGGTAATATGTCTGTATTTATGAGTGTAAATGCATTTGAATAAAGAATTGGCTTGAGTGAAAAGTGTTTATCTGTGGATTAGGTAAATAAAGAGGGTGTTTATTTGCATTATAGGTGGTGAAATTGAAAACGTTTTGATTTTATATGAAAATTCCAAATAAAGTGACCATATCAAGGATAAAAAAAAATGAAAATGATTTAAATTTAAATAGGCATTAAAATGCAAATTTATACTAATAAAAAAAATTTTAGATTTTAAATTAAATTAATATTAAATAAAGAAAAATTTAAATTATATTTGAATTTAACATGTAAATTAAGTAATTAACAGTAGGTAGTGCGAATTAATAAATGTTAATTATATATTAAATAGGGGTTGTTTGGGTCACCCTACTTTAAGTAGGGTGACGAGAATACGTTTATCAACCAATTTAATGAGTTACATTCAAATGGTCTCAATTTAAACAAGACGGACGATTAGAAAATGTTCTCTTTTTTAAACCAAGGTGCGTGTATGTGCCGAGTCAGCGTGAAATGTATGTTTATTAATAATAATCACAATATAAATAGGGTTCTTTGATGGTTGCAGGAATGAATCGCTCCAATGATTTAAATATCAGTTAAATTAGATGTGCGTACGATTACCAACGGAATGACCCTTTAAGGCAAACACTGGCTACTTTCACTGGGGTATTCCCAGCAATTATATCAAGGAATTTACCATTCCTAAAGAAAACAATAAAAACACATTTTTCACTAATTTTCCAAACCGGGCAAAATAGACAGGGGAAAAACAAAACAAATACCCACCAACAATTCTAGTTTTATCCGCAATTCTCATCCAATAGTCTCAACACTCTTACAACAATATATGTATGTACACTTTTTATAGTTTGGTTTCTTTAAAAAAAAATTCAACCCCAAAAAAATAAAACACAACCGACTCGAACGAAAATATTTTTCAATTTTACTAGAAATTATTAGAACCAAAAGTCAAGGCTATGGTGATTGAAAATTCAAATATTTTTAAACCGTATAAATATCTTTACATAGAAAATTGTTAGGATAATTAGAAAAACAATATTCCTTACAAAACCTCGCTATCACAAAACTGATTAAGCACCAAGCCTGCTGCAGGGCTTAATCTGAAACAAGCGATAAAAACATCAACAAACAAACAATCATTTACCAAGTGCATTCACGTCCATATATCCTTAATGTGGTAAACCCCCCTATGACTACCATTAATATCTTCGAGCTCGTAATTAACATTACCTATTTTCTTTTTCACCACTGCGTGTATGCCCGTTGGAGCCAACTTCGCATTAAAATTTGCAGTAATCGAACTTTGGGTGAAATTACGCCGGATTACCATCTGGCCTACGTTAAATTCCCGTTTTCTAGCTCTCAGATTGTAGGATTTCACATTCCGCTCATATGCATCTTTTATTTTGGCCCGTATTGAATCGCGTAGTACAGTGAAATTGTCTTGTCTTTGTATTTCCGTGTCGGTCTCCGATAAAAGTCTTAAATTTCGCAAAACTTCATAGTCTTTTCCGTGGTTTATCATTGTCTGTCCGTAAACCAGTTCATAGGGTGTTCGTCCTGTCGTTTGGTGCACACTATTGCGGATCGCACAATTCACACTAGGTAGATAAATATCCCACTGGCGTTGATCGTTCCTAATGTACGAACGTAGAGCTTCATTAATGGACCGATTAACCCTTTCACATGCGTTTGATTGTGGGCTATGGACTGCTGTGAATTGGTGGGTTATTCCATATTGCTCCAACAGCTTTTTAAACTCTTTTGACTTGAATTGGCTACCGTTATCGGACACGATAATTTCCGGTACGCCAAAACACGTGCAAATCTCATTTCGCAGAAATTCCAATATAGGCTTTGTCACAAATTTCCTCATTGGTTTCAAAAACGTAAATTTTGTATAATGATCAAGGATTATCAAAATACCAATATTACCCTTCTTAGTGCTTGGGAATGGCCCTATTAGGTCCATATACAACCTCTGAAACGGTCTCTCTGTGTTGATCATATCACCCATAGGTGGTTTGAGTGACATGGTAAGGGATTTTGAAGTTTTACATAAAGTGCAATTTAATACATAGTGTTTTACATCTATGACCATTTTGGGCCAGTAGAAGAACTGACGTATACGATGCAACGTCTTAGCAATGCCACCATGTGAGGCATTTGGGATATCGTGCGCAGCATAAATGACATCCCTGCGTAATTCAGTCGGAACATAAAGGTTCCATGAATCAGATTCATCTTGGTGCCCCTCCGAAAATTTTGTTCGCTTATAAATAAATTTATCGACTACCCTAAAATCTGGTAAATCTGAAATCCGAAATTCGTTTCTTAACCTTTCATACTCAAGGCCATCAAAGGCAGTGGAACTGAGGTCAATTGACGGTAATGTTGGCAGTTCTATCTCTTCAATAGTTGCGTCATCCTGTTCAAAGGACCTTGACAAGGCATCAGGGACGATGTTATCCTTGCCCTTGCGGTGCTCGATCGCGAAGTCAAAGCCCTGTAATTTGAGAGCCCATCTGGCCAAACGTCCGTTTAGGTCTTTTTGCCTCATAAGCCATTTCAGACTGGCATGGTCTGTTATGACTTTAAAGGGGTGGCCTTCAATATAAGCTCGGAACTTTTTAATTGCCAAAATTACGGCAAGGCATTCCAACTCAGTTATCGAATAGTTCCTTTGTGCCTTATTCAATTTTTGCGACATAAAGGCTATAGGCCTTTCATTGCCTTAAGAGTCCAACTGAGCTAACACAGCACCTACTCCGTATGTACTCGCATCACATTGGAGTATAAAAGGCTTGTCAAAGTCGGCGTGAACCAGCACTGGAGCTGAAGTTAATTTGGTTTTAATCGTGTCGAATGCACTTTGAGCATTGTCATTCCAAGAGTACGTTTTCCTTTTGGAAAGAAGTTCCGTCAAAGCGAAAGTTACGCTGGCATAGTCATCCATAAACCTTCTATACCAACCAGCCATGCCAAGAAATTGCCGAAGTTGGCGGATGGTTTTTGGTACAGGAAATTCGGAGATTGCTTTCACCTTTTCCGGGTCTACTTTTAAACACCCCTCACCTACAATGTAACCCAAATATTGAACCTGGCGTATAGCAAAAGTGCTCTTCTTTATGTTGATGGTAAGATTGGCCCTTCTTAAATGGGTAGCCACCTCCTGTAGATGTCGTATGTGCTCGTCAAAGTCTTTCGATATAATTAGTAAATCATCAAGGTATACAAAAACGTTCGTCTTTAGGTTGTACGGTATTACCTGGTCCATTAGTCGGCACATTGTCTGCGGAGCGTTGCACAATCCAAACGGCATTCTTGTAAACTGGTACAAGGGCCGATTAGGGATTGTGAACGCGGTCTTCTGTCTCGAGGTTTCCTCCAATTTTATTTGCCAAAATGCATCTTTAAGATCCACTTTCGAAATATAATAAATTGGAGGAAGCCGGGATATAAGTCCGTCAATGTTGGGTATGGGGTACGCGTCTTTTGTCGTTAATGAGTTCAGAGTCCTACTGTCTAAACAAAACCTGACCTTACCAGGTTTCACAATTAACACCCCAGGAGATGACCAAGGCGAAGAAGGGCATTCTTCTATTACACCTAAGTTCAACATTCGGTCAATTTCCTCACAAAGCACTTTCTCCCTAGCTGGTGAAATGGGGTAATACCTTTGTTTCACGGGGGCTGAAGTCCCCGTGTCAATACGGTGTTCTATAAGGGATGTACAACCCAGACCGTCCCGTTCCGAGTTAGAAAAATATTCAACCACTTTTTGAAGTTGTTGTCTTTGGGTCATAGTTAGTTTAATTTTTCCTAGGTCTTCCCTGGAATCTACTTCACTGATAGCATTAATGGATGCGACTTGGATACCAAATTGGTTCCAAAAATCCATTCCACAAATCACCTCCTGAGTTATCGATGGAATCAATAAAAACTCAATAGACTTTGTCCGATTATGGTACGACACGTCCAATACTATCGTCCCTTGTACATGTTGTTGTTTACCATCAGCAGTTTTTACGCTACCGACGCCTCGTTTAAAATTCTTCCCCTGAATCAAACCAGCACACAGGTCCCCCCCAATCACACTTATATTCGCACCACTGTCCAGCAATGCATATATAGGTTTTCCAAATAAATTTACCAAAATGTAGGGTCGGTTATCATTCAACCTTGTCACTAACGACGAAATCACAAAAGATTTCAAACGTTTTCGCCTTTTGTAGAATTCACGAATTCGGCGAGAGGATCGGTTAGGTGTTGGCTTTAAATCAGTCCTACCAAAAATTCTACTCCTGATACGGTTATATTCCTCCAGCCGAATATGATAAGGACGCTGTAAAGGGTGAATTTTAGCCATATCCGGTTTAGTAATAACATCCGGTTTGTTTGTCGTGTCCGGTTCAAAAGTCAAATTGTTTTGACTATTCAATAAACTAAAATTCTGAGGCATTATTTTAATTTCGGATGCCCGTTCTTGTTTGAACGGACATCCCTCAGGAAGTTTCCCTTTTTCCGAGAACATTTTAAACATTGAGGCTTGTAAGTGTTCTTAGCTCCACACCCATAGCAAAACACGGTGCGAGGCTCTAAGCAGTCCACGAAGCTGTGACCAGAATTATCACAATTCCAGCATCTATTTGTCTTGACTATTAAACACACCTCCTTATCTTCGTCACTGTTATCCGCTATGTCCAACTTCGCATCCGCCGTCACCATTTCCGACACCTGACCTGTCGCACAATTACGTCTGTTGTCATTAGTCATGGCCATATCACTGACGAATTTTTCACGACGGCGTACCGCACGTCTCAGTTCAGCAACCCTAGTAATTCCCAGGTGCAAAAGTTCATGTCTGACCTCTGGTAGAAGATTGCGCTGAAGGGTTTCACACAAGCAATAGTCAGACATTGGGATCTTCAATTTATCACTCAAACATATTATGGCGTCGTAATATTCGTCAAATGATTCACTGAATTTTTGTCGTCTGCGCAAAATTTCGTCCCTAATATCAATGTCGGTATGATCGTCTTTGAATTGATGTTTTAATGCGTCACATAAATCGATCCAATTTATATGTTGACAACTGCGGTGGAAACGCCAAAACCACTTTAAGGCTTTCCCTTCGAAAAGCACGTGAGCATGCTCACACAAAAGCTCAAAGTTGCCTCTTAAGTTTGAATTTGTGAGAACATTCACTCTGTAGATAAATTCCTCTACAGTAATATCTGACACCTCACCGGTAAAATGAATTTTCCAATTCTTAATTATATTGAGCACTCTTTCAGAGTTTCTTTCGAAACCTCCAGCTGAGTAATTTGGATCGAATGTGTATCCATGGTTTCCCCTCACGGAAGAACTCCCCCTAGTCATGTCCGGATCCCCATGTTCAATCCTGGTTGGTCTATTTGGTGAAGCTGGTCTAGCATTCACCACGCCCAAATTTCGAATCGCATCTACAATCATATCCTGTATTTCATCCCTAAGGCCTCCCAACGACTCACTAGCAATTTGGCGAGTGCGAGCTTCCTGTAAATTTTCTAGACTAACTGCCTGTCTCTGAGTCTGCAATCTAGTCATCGGTCTACCCACGGGGTTAGTTGCCAGAGCATCCCCAACAGCTCCCTGATCAACTACATTCTCAGCCATCTGATCGGCACTAGCAGGGATATTTTCGTTGCTACGAATTGTAGGCATTTCGTTAAATTAAAAATAGTAATATAGAAACGTACAATTCATGTTCAATGTATTAAAAACAAAAGCACAAAATCTAAAAATTAATCTAAACAGCAAATATTTGAAAATGTTATTGTTTTAGAAAAAACTCTTTTTGTTTTTTTAATTAACAAAAGTACAAAATACTCATGTAAATTGTTTGTGATACGTTGAAGTTGAAGTGAATTTATTTAATTTATTAATATTATTTTAGTTTATCTAAATTTTATTTCTTGTAAATATACTATTTACTTCCATCAAGGCATTTATAGTATCTAAAGAAATGTTGAGGTCAAATTATTTTGTTTTACCTCTTGGTAAAAATTCTTTCTGTTAATACTTTGATGCCAGCCAGGGTTTTCAAAATGACTCCATTTTGGTCGATTTATGACTTATATGCACGAAATAAAATTTAGATAATTTATGTACAAAGAACTTTTTATTTTGCTTTCTTATTTTTGTTTCCAACATTGTATGTATACTATTTTGAAAAAAAGCCTATTTTTTTAATTATTTCTACACTCATACTTATGTATATTCAATATATTTATATAAATTCAATATTTACTTAACAGTGCATTATTTAATTTAAAAATTTTTGAATAAATTTTTGTTTTTTATTAAAATGCGAATTTTTAAAAACTATTTTATTTCGAACCAACGTGTAAGCAACTAAATTTTTGTTGACTGCAATTTCTCTAACTTATAGTTAAGTAAAAAACCCCAATTTAAAGCTAACTTGAAGTAGTAACTTTATAGCTAGTTATAAAAAGTTAATTTTAAGTTAACGGTTAGGTTAGGTAACTAACTTTAAAGTTAACTGAAAGTAATGCAGAGTCGGACAATTGACTACTTCCTAGGACATCGCAATGTTAAAAAAGTTAGTTAATTACATATAAAAGTAATCCAATTGTCAACCACCACTACTTGAGAAATAGTTAGCTTTAAATTAATTGAAAGTTAACTGAATTGCCTGCAGGATCTAAAACCGATCCCAACGAAAAAAAATGCAGCAACTAAGAGTTAAATACGTTGAAAAATAGCTGCTTTATATGGACTTTTTTGTTTTTAATTCAAAAAATAGCTCTGGGACTGAAATTATTTTTTGTAAAGGTTACGAGAAAAAAAATACGTTTGGGTTACTTTTGGACTAGTCCTAGTCCCTTGTGGACTACTTTTTACACGCGTGTTTGGACTGGTCCTATTATTTGCAGGGATGTATGTGCGTGCACGAGTGTGTGTGTATGTACATTCCCTGCAAATATTATTGGACCACCTGATCCAGTTTCATGAAATGGACTACTCCATGGACTGGTCCGATGTAATGCAAGCATGGACCATGTCATAGTTAAAAAGTGTTTGCAGTGAGACGAAATGTCTTCGTTTTTTAACGGCATGTTTTCGTTTTTAAACGAAGTTAAAACTAACCCTCTTGTGTATACAATGGTTAACAGTCAATCTTGTCATGAAATTACAAGCATAATATTGCATCAGTTATTTTTTACACTTTACGCATAATTTTGCCAGTTGAGAGATCAATTTTTTCAAACTAAGACCATGGGACGCCATACAACGATTGCCGAAAGAAAATTAGTTATTCATCATGCTGAACTGGGAAAATCACAAAGGAAAATAGCAGAAATACTTAATATTACTCGATCTGCTATCCAAAAAATTATATTAAGGCATAAAACCGAGAATCGAATCTGCAACAAGACGAAAAACAGCGAGAAAAAAATCTTCACTAAAAGAGACGAAAAGTGGTTGCTTCGACAGGTGGCCGATAACCCGAGGCTTAGTGCACCTAAACTGGCTGATATCGCGGAGAAATATCTTACAAAAAAGTGTTACCCAGAAACCATTAGGAGAATCTTGCGTAAGCATGGTCTTCATGGTAGAGTTGCACTGAAAAAGCCATTCATAAATCCCAAAAATCGCCAAATTCGATTGGAGTTCGTCCAGGAACACAAAAAAAATAATTTTGAATTTTGGAAGACTGCTATTTTTGCTGATGAAAGCAAATTTAATATGTTTTAGGGTCTGTTATGGTATGGGGTTGTATGAGTGCTGCCGGTGTAGGAAATCTTGTCTTTATCGAAGGTATCATGGATAAGATTGGATATTTAAACATTTTGAGAGATAATTAAAAATGTAGCGCTAAAAAATTGGGATTAGGGACAACATTCCAATTTTATCAAGATAATGACCCCAAGCACAAATCACATATTGTATTTGTATTTATTATTAATATTTGCCTTTCTAAAGCAACAAGATATAAAATCTTATAAATAACAGCTCTAGAATCCGATGAGTTATCAGATATAATATTCGTAAAATAATATTTGTTGAAACTAAAAATACTAATCTAGTGAATTTTAACATAAATGAACATTAACAACATTTTAAACATGAAGAACAATGTAGAAAAAAAATAATAAAATAACAAGAAGATTATACATTTATAATTTAAAAACTTTATGCATAGTACGTCATTAACAATTTTTTGAATTTCATAGCGTTGCTGGTGAGTTGAATATTTGTAGGAAGATGGTTCCAGAGATATATTGTGTAAACAAAAAATTGGTTAAAAGATGCGCTGTTTCTATATGTAAAGGTGATAATGCTATTATTTCCTGCAGATGCTGTAAATGTTAGCTTACTGTATAGGTAGCTGGGTTCCTTAGTAATAATAATTTTGTGTAGAAAAAGTAAATTCTTAAACTTCAGATAGTTATCAAAAGTCATTCCAAGAATTCGTCTTCGGTTTGTGCTTTGTTGCGATACAGACGCGTATTCTTAATCCCGCATACAATTGAATTATTAATTACATTTGATATTTTAATATAACAAATTAGCGAATGGACGCATTTTTTTTAAATAAATCTTTAACATAAAAGTGAACAATAATCAAAAACGAAAAAATTAATAAAAAAAATATATGTATAAATGTACATACATATGTACACATATACTGTACAAAAACATTTTGTTTAAAATTCTTTTTTGGTGCAATACATTAAATAATAAAAATAAAAAAAGCACAGTAAAACAGTGATAAACAAAAACAACTTTTTGCATGAGTAGTCACAATGTAACAACAATAAAACTAGATGAAAGAAATGCATACGTAACAGTTAATGCTAAAGAGTGCAATACTGAAACAAATAAAACAAAACAAAACAATATTAACTACCTAACGGCTAAACCTATTGCTCGTACACGTTCCCTTTCACCCTCTGTTTTTACAAAGACGGTTGATGCTGAGACATTAAAAAATATTAATCTCTCGCTAGTGCCTGCAAGTGTTGCCGCTTCGGCAAAAACAATTTTAGTAACAAATGTTACCATGAATTCAAACACAGTCGCAATGGAAAAATCTCAAGTAAAAAGTTGTCAAAAGCCTCAAGTACAAGTTGGTATGGACAGGTACATAACAGTGCTTAAACGTGGTCGCAGCCCTACCTCTGCAGCAGTTGCTTCGGCCTCAAAAGTACCATCTTTTGATAAAATAAATTCTCATAATCGTTTTGCAATTCTGGAGGATGAATCCTCTGAAGCACCAAACGTCATAAAATCGTCCAAGCCTCCCCCGATATATCTTAGGGAGCAAAACTCAAATGAGCTTATAAAGAGTTTAATTTCGTTAATTGGAGAAAATTCGTTTTACGTAGCTGCTATCAAGCGTGGTAGTATAAACGAGACTAAAATACAAGTCAATCATGAGAATGATTTTCGCAAAATAATAACCAAATTTGAAGCACTTAAAAAAAACTTTTATACATACCAACTGAAGAGCAGTAAAGGTCTTCAGGTAGTGATTAAGGGAATTGACTCATGTGTGGACCCTGAAGAGGTAAAAACATTCCTAGAAGAAAAAGGCTTCAAAATAAAACATGTAGTAAATATTAAAAATAGGTAAAAAAATTCCCCAACCACTATTTCGAGTGGAGTTTGAGCCCGGCGAGCTGAAGCTAAAAAAACGAAACCCATCATATATACAGCTTGAAATATATCCTGTACAGGAAAATCACGATAGAGTAGTCGCACAAAAGAAATGTACCCGTTCAGTGTTTAAACTGCCAAGAATTTGGTCATACTAAGGCATACTGCTACTTACCCCCTGTTTGTGTAGTATGTGGTGAATTACATGGTACAGTTCTTTGCGATAAGTCCCCTGCCAGCAAATTGGTAGTCGACTACAAATAAAACTAACTTATAATTCATTTTTATGGGCCGACTACAGGCTAACTACATTGTAATCCAGAATTTTCCCAAATCAAAGTGTTCATATTTTGCGCTGTTATTTTATTTGCTTTTGGTGTTATGTTCACCAAGCCTTAATTTACAAACTTTAAAACGGCTTCAAGTAGCCGCTTTACTAATCCTAATAGGCATTTTAGCAGGTATTATTTTTAAAAATTTTTAAAAAAAAGTGTTTGCCAGCCGTTGCAAACTTTTTACTGTAACTAGTGAGTCATAAATTCTAAGTCCAACATAAATTTTTAAACGAAATTGTAAATCTAATTAAAACGATTTACAATAATTCGTCAAAGAGTAGTAGGAAAATATGTGTATAAAGCATTAATAAAACGAAATAAGAAAGTATTTAAACATCAAGTTTTCTGCAAACAAGAGTTTATAAAATATAAAATATTTTGTCTGTGCAAATGTATTACTAAGCTTTAAAGAAGGATACATATTTCGTTTCTTTTAAAATTTATTTATGTAGGGGGTCTATTTATTTTTTTCAATATTTCCAATAGATATACAAATTTAACGCAAAATAGACACACATACATACATTGATTAAAGTATTAGATAGTGACGGCGTACAAGCTTAAACATCTGCACACCAGTTTCTTACCGTTGTCAAATTTTTCTATCGGCTTAATTGAAGTGCTGATTAATAAACAAACGCGATCGAAAATTAAAGAGAAGTTTCACAAATTTTATTTAAAAGTGTATGTGTAAATATTTAAATAAAAATAAGTATAAATATAAAAATTAAAATCAGTTTACATTAAATGGTGTCATTTTGAAAACCCTGGCTGACATCAAAGTATTAACTGAAAGAATTTTGTACCAGGAGGTAACACAAAATAATTTGTCATCAATATTCCCTTTAGATACAATAAATGCCTTGATGGAAGTAAATAAAACCATAAATGAAAATAATCGGAAGGATTCCGTAAGTATTTTAATCATCTACCTATGTATATTTATAAAAAAATTTTACTCACCATAGATAAATACTATGAAAGCAGTATTGAAGGGCCGCTTGCCAAAAACACTTCCGAATAAAATATCATCAAATTTGTGCATGAACATAAATTTGGATGGAGTACATGGCAAAAAGAGACTAAAAGACTTTGATGATTTTTATGAAGCCTTAACAGGTAAGTCCTAATTTGAAAACATATGTATCTAACGAAGTCTAAAACCATATACAATTTTACATATGCACTTATCTTTTAAACAGATGCCTGTCGATCACTTGGCGCTCAGGATGTTAAAGCTGAATTGCGTAACGCTTTAAAAATACAGTAGTTTTGACTTAGCTGCACAATCTCCTTTGCACGATTTTTTGTGCAGGTAAATCAAAAATGCAGTTATCTTAAATGCATTTACCTGCCTTATGTGCAGGTACACAATTGTGGTTACCTGCACAAAAGTGCAGCTAAAGTAAAGTGTTTGATTTAAAAGTAGAATAAAAAAATTATTTTTTTAATACATAAATTTATATTTTATTAAAATTTTATTTCAACCCAGGACCTTACTGGGAATCTCACAAAGAGTCTTTTTGATCGTCGACGAGCTCATTTTTTAATTGTAGACGATTCCTAGCACGGGAAAAACTGTTACACTTGCTGATTCGTATGAGAGATTCTTCCATAACGCAGCGAAAAACGCTTATATTAGTCGTAAAGGGAATCGTTTATGATGTATGTTGAGATTATCTAACGAGTCTTTCAAAAAGCATGCTAAGAGTCGTATGAGACTCATGTAGGTATTATTTTACAACTCGTGAAATACTCAGCCGTATGACTAAGCTACCTAAATAAGGGCATCAGGCGTATTTTTCATGCCACAACTTCTAATTTTCATACAATTTCTATTATTCAAACCTTAAGGTCGCGAAATCAACACCATCCTCTCGGAAAATCCTTTTTGCAGATCCTTAGGCCGGTCTGTTTTATTAAAATTGTATTGGCAATAGCATTTTCATACTTCAAAAACTGACTTATTTAGGTGGCTCAGTAATTATTATACGACTCTTACAAAGAGTCCCAAAAGGTTAATTTCAAGATTTAAAGACGAACGTGTCAAAAAATAAATAAATTAAAAAAAGATTTAGGTGTTTTTGTTACTCGTCAGATAATCAACAGAAGATTCTTTAACGAGTTGTATATTAAACATAATCGTCTAACAAACAGCCTATGCTAGCTGGGAAATAACAGATCATTTTATACATGTATGTATGTATGTTTATTTAATATAAAGGAAACATTAACAAAAACAATGAGAATTCACAAAGAACATAAAACATAAAAAAACAAAATAATTGCGATTTATATTTTTATAAACAGCTTAAATTGGATATTTATGTGAAAAAGGGGCCACCATATATTTTTATGTGTGCAGCTAACTTTGATGTTTTGTATGAAAATATTTAAAAGCTGCCCAAAAATATGAAAAATGTGCAGGTATACAAAATGCACGTAAACAAGGATTTTGAAGAATAATTCCAGAAAATATTTATTTTGGGCAGTTAAGTCAAAGTGCAGCTAACTTTGATATTTTGTATGAAAATAATTTTAAAATGCCAAAAATTTTGTGCATTTATCTTTAATGTGCAGGTATAGAAAGTGCACTTAAAAAAGGAATTTGTATGGAATTAGAAAGAATAATTCCAAAAATTATCAATTTTGTGCAGTTAAGTCAAAAGTGCACGTAAACAAAAGGCAGTTAAGTCAAAACTACTGTAATACCTAAATCTAAGTAATTGTGTGAACGAGCTAAACCTAAATTTGTAAGGCTAATGAGTAAACTTATCCTAACAATTATCTTTGAAAGAAGAAAAACAACAAAAAAAAAAAAAAAGAAATTAACCTAGAAAAAAAATTACAATTAAAGCTAAAGAACCCAAATTTGCAACAAGTAACTAAATCTTAACTCCAATAGGGATTACAAAAAAAAATAATTTTCAAATTAGAACTATCCAATATCTACTAACAATAAAAACAATATGCTAAAATTATGCGAAAACCTCAGAAATATAATAATTTATTACTACTCGGTGAAATATCTCAGTATGGGTCAGTAAATTAAAAATAATTTATATTACACTCATCCTTATAGGGGTATAAAAAAAATAAATAAATAACTCGAATTCGTTGGAAATTTTAAGCAAGGCTAAAATTTCTAATCACAACCGACATTGAGTTAAATTAAATATCGATTATCTAATGCTGGAAAATAATCAATTAACTTCAATATATTTTAATCCAAAACACTAGAAAAATCAAATATAGTAACAAATTTTGATTGAGAAGAGGAAATCCAAAAATTAATATTGAGTAAAAGTCAAACGACAATTGAATTGATATGAACCAGAACAACATCTCAAGTTCGAACCTAAACCCTGATAACAATTGTCTCATGCAATGTTAATATAGGAACTGAAAACTGAAGAGTAATGCCTAATTAACAATTTAAATCCAAATTAACGAAACATTTAACAAAAGTAACAAATTAAGATAGGAAAATAAAAAGATAGGAAATTCTATATGAAAATCGACACACATAAATAAGTTCAAGGCCCTCAGCATCTAGATCAAATTGCACAAGAAAAATTTTAAAGTTACGACCGCTGAGGCCCCACGTTGGGCGCCAAAAATCTCTGTAACGATTCTTTGGGATTACGGGTATTGTTATGGGAACATGCTACCTAGTAGTTCGGCCGTGCTCGTCGGATGGGGTGTGTTCAGTTCCCGAATGGTAGTTTTGAAACAAAATTTTGAATCGCCAGCAGAAAATTTTAAATTTAGGTAGCTTTAAGACATAAACGATATTATACAGAGGAGAGAGAAGAAAGGAAAAATTTATCGGATGAGTGTAGGGGTAGCTCAAGATCTCATTTGCTACACCGGTCTTTACCCTCCCACCATGCTGTCATAGTGATCTATCGATTGACAGCCCAATAATACACAAATAAAAAAACTACAAAAATTCACCTAACCCATACTTCCAACTTCACCTTTTGTTAATATAAAAACTCAAAGTTTATTCCATTATAAATAACATTATAAATGTAAAGGTTTAATGAATAATAAGTTTAATTTAAACGAATATAATAATAAAAAGTCTTAAAAAAACTATATATAATATACTAAACAAAAAAAAAATAACTTCATTAAGAAGTTTAATTCTTAATACATATATATTTGGCCAGTTTTATTTGAAATTGTGAATTAAAACAAATGGAGTTATTCTCTTTTACTCAATTGAAGATTGAGTTGTTGTGCAAAATACGAAATAACCCACTAATATTTACCCAAGAGTTCAAATGAAATGTTGAAGGTGTTCTCAAGTATGTAATACGGTTTATTAATAAGCACGTAACTTAATCATATAAATAAAATATGCAGAGTATTGCAACGTTTACTACAACTAAAAGTTAAAATTTCTATATAAACAAAACCTCGGTGTAGGTTTTAAAACATAATTACATATACGGATGTATGTATTTGTTTAATTTATTAAGTTACGTACCAAAATAAACAAAAATGTAATTTGAGTGTAAGAAAATCTGACTCGATAGGTATGTCTAACAAACAAATGATGACATTTATAATTCACTTACATTTCAAAATCCATCGTTGTCCACAGGCGCCGGAAGACTGGATGAGTGAACTGCTTATGACAACTAAACGTAAGATAAATTGTGAATAAAAGAAATAATGTGTGGATTGTATTCAAATGGAGTTGTATTAGCTATGCAATCCACATGGTAAAGTGTAAGTATGTCTGTGGGGTAATATGTCTGTATTTATGAGTGTAAATGCATTTGAATAAAGAATTGGCTTGAGTGAAAAGTGTTTATCTGTGGATTAGGTAAATAAAGAGGGTGTTTATTTGCATTATAGGTGGTGAAATTGAAAACGTTTTGATTTTATATGAAAATTCCAAATAAAGTGACCATATCAAGGATAAAAAAAAATGAAAATGATTTAAATTTAAATAGGCATTAAAATGCAAATTTATACTAATAAAAAAAATTTTAGATTTTAAATTAAATTAATATTAAATAAAGAAAAATTTAAATTATATTTGAATTTAACATGTAAATTAAGTAATTAACAGTAGGTAGTGCGAATTAATAAATGTTAATTATATATTAAATAGGGGTTGTTTGGGTCACCCTACTTTAAGTAGGGTGACGAGAATACGTTTATCAACCAATTTAATGAGTTACATTCAAATGGTCTCAATTTAAACAAGACGGACGATTAGAAAATGTTCTCTTTTTTAAACCAAGGTGCGTGTATGTGCCGAGTCAGCGTGAAATGTATGTTTATTAATAATAATCACAATATAAATAGGGTTCTTTGATGGTTGCAGGAATGAATCGCTCCAATGATTTAAATATCAGTTAAATTAGATGTGCGTACGATTACCAACGGAATGACCCTTTAAGGCAAACACTGGCTACTTTCACTGGGGTATTCCCAGCAATTATATCAAGGAATTTACCATTCCTAAAGAAAACAATAAAAACACATTTTTCACTAATTTTCCAAACCGGGCAAAATAGACAGGGGAAAAACAAAACAAATACCCACCAACAATTCTAGTTTTATCCGCAATTCTCATCCAATAGTCTCAACACTCTTACAACAATATATGTACATATGTACACTTTTTATAGTTTGGTTTCTTTAAAAAAAAATTCAACCCCAAAAAAATAAAACACAACCGACTCGAACGAAAATATTTTTCAATTTTACTAGAAATTATTAGAACCAAAAGTCAAGGCTATGGTG
This sequence comes from Pollenia labialis, assembly GCA_949318255.1. Taxonomy (NCBI): domain Eukaryota; kingdom Metazoa; phylum Arthropoda; class Insecta; order Diptera; family Polleniidae; genus Pollenia; species Pollenia labialis. The sequence continues at coordinate 63,507,272 of OX439141.1, forward strand.
ATTGAAAATTCAAATATTTTTAAACCGTATAAATATCTTTACATAGAAAATTGTTAGGATAATTAGAAAAACAATATTCCTTACAAAACCTCGCTATCACAAGGTTGAGTGTAAAATTTAGCTATTATTTTGTTCCATTGTAATTTAGAAATATGTATCACTTTTATAAGGGTGCGTGAAACCTGGAGAATATATTACAAAATTATAATGCATTATTATTTTTTAGAAAAGAAAACACCATAAAACGATTCATAAATAAACAAGTTAGAGTACTGTATGCCCTTCACTAGGGTGCGACAAGAACTAAAGTTATTTAAAAAAATCAGGACTGCCAAATTTGCTCGGTTATTTAGGTGGCTTTATTTCAGCCATTGATGCCATATTAACATTCTTATTGTCATTCCATGAAACTGTTGTGACGTCGATTCCATTAAACGTTCCAACGTACTTTCGCAATCATCTTTATTGGCGAATTTCTGTGATAATTTGCAAAATGAAAGTGGTGGATGGCGAACCACAAAATGTACCATCAAGGGAATCGATGTGTATAGTTATCCAAATATATGGCATGATTTATTAATCGAATTAAATATAAAAAAGTAAGAGTGCTATATTCGGCTATGCCGAATTTTATATACCCTTCACCATGATGAGATAAGAACAAAACGTTATATACATAAATATATAAATGTAATATAATAAATATTAATTGAGCCACGCCAACTTTTCATTTCGCCATGCCGAAGACTATAAAAAAACAAAAAATTTATATATGTATGTACCTAAGTCCGTTTCCTCTTTTGCAAAAGTTGATGTTTGAAATTCGTTTTATAATCTTAAAATCGTTTTTTAGAACATAAAAAAATTAAATAAAAAAAATGAAAAATAATTCTTTTTGGGATTAGAACTGGCAATATCATAAGTCTCAGGAGAGAACTTTACTGAAGAAGCGTTAAATTAAAATATATTGAGTCTATAAGTTTGTTTCTTTTTTTGAGCGGCATATCGCAACAAACACGGAGGTTTGATTTCAAATTGAAAATGATTTGAAATCAAATGTTTTCTCAAACGACGTTTGATAATGATTTGAAAATCATTTGAAAATCATAGCGTTCTCAACAAAAAGGGGAAATTATTTTCAAATTGAAAAGTGCCTTTATTTTCAACTTGCTTTCAAACATAATTCTCAAATTTTTTTCAAATGTGGATTATAATACAATGTGGAATATAAATAAAACTATTTACTTTTTTTAATTAAAATTTATAATTTATTTAAATAAACTTTGAGATAAGCATTCGGTACCATAGCTAAAAGATGAAATAGTGTTCTTTCCGTCCTCTAATTCTTGGGAAGACAAAATATTTGGCTCCCTTTTATTTTGAGGATTGAAGCACCGCGATCGTTCAACAATCTTTCTTCACTTTCCCGTTTTATTATTTGTCTTTTTTTCGTATTTTTAATCATTGTAATTTCTCACAAATAATTTTTATTTTTCACAAGAAATAAACTGTTCACTTTATATTAAAATTTATTTTTAATAGTAAAACAGATGTAACCACAAGGAAAAAAAATGTAACATTAATCGCCATTTTTAATTCTTTCATTGATTTTTCGCTTTAGTATTGCCAAGTTTATTTTTGATTTGATTTTAACATTTGACATCAAATTGAAAAAACATTTGATATCAAATGTTTATTTTCAAATCATTATCAATTTGAATTTAAATATTAAATCAATCAATTGAAAAACGTTTGAGAATTGCGTTTGATGTCAAATGATAAAGTCATTTCATATCAAAGGTTTGACTTCGTGTTTGTTGGGATCATGTACATGCATTATTTTTTAATTTTTTTTTTTATTTAATTGAACTGCTCCGTACACAAGACTTACGAGTCTTATTTTGCAGTATGGAACTGAGAATGTATATAATTATAAATCCTTAATTAATTTACAAAATTATTTTGGTTGTGTATTAGTGAGTACCAGAGAGTAAACAAATTGAGAGAATGTATTTATTTACAGCCGAAATAAAATGTTAGTAATTTATTTTATAAGTTGTATAACACAAAGGTACAAAATTAAAAATTTTTTGTGTTGATAAAAATTTTTTAGCAATTCTTTACCAATTCAATGTCGCTGTTTTAAAACTACACTTTTTTTTATTCGGAAGCTTTTTGACTCTAAATCAGTTTCAAATATCTTATCAAGCAATTGTAAGAAATTAAAGATTTTTATTGCACGCAAATCACAGCTGATAGAAAAAAAGTGCAGTTTTAAAATCAGCGACATTGAATTGGTAAAGAACTGCTGCAAATTTTCTAGCAACACAAACAATTTTGGATTTTTTTCCCTTGTGTTATACAAGTTATAAAATAAAATCTTCTAAATTTATACTTTTATGGCAGTTTCGTAATAGTAGAATGCTTTTCAAATGGGATGAATTCAATTTATTGCGTTGCTTGGAACAAATAAATTTTAAATCCGAAAAAATTTATTCGCATAGGTAAGTAATGCCGAATAAAGAGAGGCACCTCAATGAATTTTTTTTAGTTTAGGATAGAACTCGCCATCCAAATCTTTCCATAACTCTACAATATTATTTTCGTCTGGGGCATTTACTTCGCTTTGTAGTATGATTAGTTCTGATTGAATATCAAATTCGTAGTTGCTTACATCGCAACGAAAAAGGTTTTCGAAAAGATCTAATAGCGGTTGTAAAATTACAAAATCTTGAAAAATGTCTTGAAAATTATTGAAAAGTGTTTTAAATATTTCGGCATATTCATATCTTTTGTCGATTTCGAGATTTCTGTAAACAAGTGAAGTTTTTGGAAAGTTGGAAAAATCACCACTTTTAATTTGGGAAAAAATTAGAAAAAGTTTTGTTTTAAAATTGTGAATGATTTTTGACAAGTCGCATATATTGCGTTCCTTTCCTTGCAATTCCAAATTAAGTTCATTTAACATAATTGTCGTATCTGCCAAAAAAGCTAAGTCTAAAATAAAATTGTTGTCTTTTAAACACTGGACTAAATCTTTTTCTATTTTCTCAGTTTCTAGAAACTGAAGAACTTCTTCTCTTAAATCATAAAGTCTATTCAGGCAATCACCGCGACTTAGCCACCGAACTTCTGTAAACATTTTCAGGTCACAATTCACAGCATTTTTGTTTTTTAAAAAAGTAACAAATTTTCGGTGGGTAAGCGCTTGATGTCCGCCTCAAATATAATTTATTATATCCTCTGATGTCTTCATAGCTGGGGTATCATTTATGAATTTCGATGCAAGAGCGGTCTGATAAATTATGCAGTGAAAATTATGAACTGCAAATTCGTGTTTTATAAGTCCATTATATTTGCCCAACATTACATTGGCTCCATCTGTGCAGACTCCAGCAAATTTGTTTATGTCTAGAATGCAAAGAAGCTTTTCTCTGACAACATCATACAACAACGTGCCAGTTACATTTTTATAAAATGATTCTAAAGTAAACATTGACTCAAAAATAGTGTATTCGCTGTCTACGCATCGAATACAAATTACAAGTTACAAGTAGAAAATACCAAATGCACACATGAGTTTGCCTGCAAAAATGTATAAAGTCATTATAACAGGTCAAAGTTACGTTAAATAGTTACCATAAATTAGTAAGGTTAAAGGCAGAATTAGTCTTTACTTTCTGTTCTGTTCCGTGCCGTTATGTTTCAAAATTGTAAAAGTTACTTTTTCTGTAGCAACTTATTAGCCATTTATGACAAATTTATTAGTTTTGCACCATCCATTGTTTTATTTCAATAACTTTTGTGCACATAAATTTGAAGAAATAAAATTTAATTAATGGATTTCTTTCACTAAAAATAGATTATAAAAAAAAAGTGAAAAAGAATAAATTTTTTTTAACCACTTCGGAAATCCTTATGATTTAAAGAATTTATTATATACGCACCTGAATTAAAAAAAAATTAAGTTGATATATATTTAAAATCAAATAAATATATAATATGTATCGTGTATGAATTAACCTTTAATTTAATCAAAAAAAAATTTTATATAGTGCATAAGTGCTCCCAGCTATGCTTTTAACTGCATAGTAATGATAAAGTTACATACATAGATTAGAATTTACTAAAAAATTTTCTTAGAATTAATGCGTATTTTTATCTTTTGCTTTCTAAAGTAGTTTATTTCAATATTATTAAAGGAAAAAAAAACGAGTAAAATTATTTCCATTCATATTCTTCATTTACAAAGCAGGTTTTAAAGAGAAGTAAAACAACAACAAAATATATCTACTCTCATTGACTGCTGGGCCCAACACATCAATGGATTTGGAGTAATTTCATTCATCGATTTTGTAAGTGATGATTTTTGTTTAATTTTATTTTGTTGTATTTTCCTTATAAGAGTCTGACCGTTTCCATTTTGTCCCATAGTCCGAAAGAAATGTAAACACGAGTAAAAGCAGAAATCGTAATAATTATTAATTTAGTATGATCCCTACAATTAGTATGTAAAGATTAGAACTCCTAAATAAAAAAAAAAAAAAAAGAATGCATGAATTTATAATTTACAATAATTTTACGTTTATCAATAAATATTTTGAATTTTATTTGTAAACTTTGAAAATGAAAAACTAATTTGTTTTATAAGGGAAAGATAACCATGGAAGGTGATTTAATGTAAGTAAAATAACATGTCTATTGTAGGGACAGATACAAATATAGGGTATTAGGTCTGTCATAGGAGTCTGCTAATGCAGTTTTGAGGGAGCATTGTACCCTACGTGGTATTCCACCTAACCACCATAGAAGGTTTGTTTTGTTTTCTTTCTTCATTCTTTTCATTGTTTTACATACTCAAAGGGTATGACGAGTATGTTATGTGTTTACGCGTTACAACACGGGTTGAGAACCAACTTTGCCTACTGTAGAGCTATCGGGATAAGATCTTTACCATACCCCTTAACAGATGTTGTTTAAGGCCGTTACACACTATCCCACAAAGTCTTACGTATTTTTCAAAAATGCTTCCCTGATCTAATTATTCTTTGAACATTTTCAAAAAACAATAACAACTTATCATGACAGGGTTGCATTTTCGCAAATTACTAAAGACTTTGTGGGATAGTGTAAAACGGCTTTAAGTGGCTTGATATTTGTATATGGAGACAATTAAGGACAATTTTTATTATTTTCAATTATCTTGCCGGCGCGTAACAACAAGTTAAATGGTTTAAAATTTTAAATTTTCCAATATTTGATAATTTGTAGTTGTAAGTTTCCCATGTGGAATGCTTCCGTAATAAATAAGAACTAGTAGTAAATTGAGCATCTCCATCCTGTGTTTATAACATACGTCATTCTCCTCAAACCAAAAAGAATAAATTGAATTTTTGGTACAATTCACGCATTGCTCAACAATAAATTTTGTTATGGTTTTCATTTCTTTATTTTGTAAAAATATTTTTTCAAAGACCTTTATATCAATTTTACAAACTTCAAAAAATAAGTCAGAGGGAGCACACAAACCTCCAAAGTCGGATTCTTTTTGACAATTTTTTGCATGAACAAACATTTCTAAAGGATATGACAAAATTTGCGCGGGCTTTTTAGATCCATACGACATTTAACGCATGATATTCGTTGTGATATGTAACCAACAAAATATCGACTCGATGTTTATTCTATTGGCACATTGTTGGATGTAAAGCCATCGGCATCTTCATTAAAATATTCTTCATTTTCATTGTATACATATATCTGCGATTTCTATTTCAGGGGTGTGAGTACTCTCTAATTGACGGAAAGGGACATTAAAATAGGTTTTAGGATGAGTGAACGCCGGAAGACTGGATGAGTGAACTGCTTATGACAACTAAACGTAAGATAAATTGTGAATAAAAGAAATAATGTGTGGATTGTATTCAAATGGAGTTGTATTAGCTATGCAATCCACATGGTAAAGTGTAAGTATGTCTGTGGGGTAATATGTCTGTATTTATGAGTGTAAATGCATTTGAATAAAGAATTGGCTTGAGTGAAAAGTGTTTATCTGTGGATTAGGTAAATAAAGAGGGTGTTTATTTGCATTATAGGTGGTGAAATTGAAAACGTTTTGATTTTATATGAAAATTCCAAATAAAGTGACCATATCAAGGATAAAAAAAAATGAAAATGATTTAAATTTAAATAGGCATTAAAATGCAAATTTATACTAATAAAAAAAATTTTAGATTTTAAATTAAATTAATATTAAATAAAGGAAAATTTAAATTATATTTGAATTTAACATGTAAATTAAGTAATTAACAGTAGGTAGTGCGAATTAATAAATGTTAATTATATATTAAATAGGGGTTGTTTGGGTCACCCTACTTTAAGTAGGGTGACGAGAATACGTTTATCAACCAATTTAATGAGTTACATTCAAATGGTCTCAATTTAAACAAGACGGACGATTAGAAAATGTTCTCTTTTTTAAACCAAGGTGCGTGTATGTGCCGAGTCAGCGTGAAATGTATGTTTATTAATAATAATCACAATATAAATAGGGTTCTTTGATGGTTGCAGGAATGAATCGCTCCAATGATTTAAATATCAGTTAAATTAGATGTGCGTACGATTACCAACGGAATGACCCTTTAAGGCAAACACTGGCTACTTTCACTGGGGTATTCCCAGCAATTATATCAAGGAATTTACCATTCCTAAAGAAAACAATAAAAACACATTTTTCACTAATTTTCCAAACCGGGCAAAATAGACAGGGGAAAAACAAAACAAATACCCACCAACAATTCTAGTTTTATCCGCAATTCTCATCCAATAGTCTCAACACTCTTACAACAATATATGTACATATGTACACTTTTTATAGTTTGGTTTCTTTAAAAAAAAATTCAACCCCAAAAAAATAAAACACAACCGACTCGAACGAAAATATTTTTCAATTTTACTAGAAATTATTAGAACCAAAAGTCAAGGCTATGGTGATTGAAAATTCAAATATTTTTAAACCGTATAAATATCTTTACATAGAAAATTGTTAGGATAATTAGAAAAACAATATTCCTTACAAAACCTCGCTATCACAAGGTTGAGTGTAAAATTTAGCTATTATTTTGTTCCATTGTAATTTAGAAATATGTATCACTTTTATAAGGGTGCGTGAAACCTGGAAAATATATTACAAAATTATAATGCATTATTATTTTTTAGAAAAGAAAACACCATAAAACGATTCATAAATAAACAAGTTAGAGTACTGTATGCCCTTCACTAGGGTGCGACAAGAACTAAAGTTATTTAAAAAAATCAGGACTGCCAAATTTGCTCGGTTATTTAGATGGCTTTATTTCAGCCATTGATGCCATATTAACATTCTTATTGTCATTCCATGAAACTGTTGTGACGTCGATTCCATTAAACGTTCCAACGTACTTTCGCAATCATCTTTATTGGCGAATTTCTGTGATAATTTGCAAAATGAAAGTGGTGGATGGCGAACCACAAAATGTACCATCAAGGGAATCGATGTGTATAGTTATCCAAATATATGGCATGATTTATTAATCGAATTAAATATAAAAAAGTAAGAGTGCTATATTCGGCTATGCCGAATTTTATATACCCTTCACCATGATGAGATAAGAACAAAACGTTATATACATAAATATATAAATATAATATAATAAATATTAATTGAGCCACGCCAACTTTTCATTTCGCCATGCCGAAGACTATAAAAAAACAAAAAATTTATATATGTATGTACCTAAGTCCGTTTCCTCTTTTGCAAAAGTTGATGTTTGAAATTCGTTTTATAATCTTAAAATCGTTTTTTAGAACATAAAAAAATTAAATAAAAAAAATGAAAAATAATTCTTTTTGGGATTAGAACTGGCAATATCATAAGTCTCAGGAGAGAACTTTACTGAAGAAGCGTTAAATTAAAATATATTGAGTCTATAAGTTTGTTTCTTTTTTTGAGCGGCATATCGCAACAAACACGGAGGTTTGATTTCAAATTGAAAATGATTTGAAATCAAATGTTTTCTCAAACGACAAACGTTTGATAATGATTTGAAAATCATTTGAAAATCATAGCGTTCTCAACAAAAAGGGGAAATTATTTTCAAATTGAAAAGTGCCTTTATTTTCAACTTGCTTTCAAACATAATTCTCAAATTTTTTTCAAATGTGGATTATAATACAATGTGGAATATAAATAAAACTATTTACTTTTTTTAATTAAAATTTATAATTTATTTAAATAAACTTTGAGATAAGTATTCGGTACCATAGCTAAAAGATGAAATAGTGTTCTTTCCGTCCTCTAATTCTTGGGAAGACAAAATATTTGGCTCTCTTTTATTTTGAGGATTGAAGCACCGCGATCGTTCAACAATCTTTTTTCACTTTCCCGTTTTATTATTTGTCTTTTTTTCGTATTTTTAATCATTGTAATTTCTCACAAATAATTTTTATTTTTCACAAGAAATAAACTGTTCACTTTATATTAAAATTTATTTTTAATAGTAAAACAGATGTAACCACAAGGAAAAAAAATGTAACATTAATCGCCATTTTTAATTCTTTCATTGATTTTTCGCTTTAGTATTGCCAAGTTTATTTTTGATTTGATTTTAACATTTGACATCAAATTGAAAAAACATTTGATATCAAATGTTTATTTTCAAATCATTATCAATTTGAATTTAAATATTAAATCAATCAATTGAAAAACGTTTGAGAATTGCGTTTGATGTCAAATGATAAAGTCATTTCATATCAAAGGTTTGACTTCGTGTTTGTTGGGATCATGTACATGCATTATTTTTTAATTTTTTTTTTTATTTAATTGAACTGCTCCGTACACAAGACTTACGAGTCTTATTTTGCAGTATGGAACTGAGAATGTATATAATTATAAATCCTTAATTAATTTACAAAATTATTTTGGTTGTGTATTAGTGAGTACCAGAGAGTAAACAAATTGAGAGAATGTATTTATTTACAGCCGAAATAAAATGTTAGTAATTTATTTTATAAGTTGTATAACACAAAGGTACAAAATTAAAAATTTTTTGTGTTGATAAAAATTTTTTAGCAATTCTTTACCAATTCAATGTCGCTGTTTTAAAACTACACTTTTTTTTATTCGGAAGCTTTTTGACTCTAAATCAGTTTCAAATATCTTATCAAGCAATTGTAAAATATTAAAGATTTTTATGTTTTAAAAATTCATAAAAAATAAATATTGCACGCAAATCACAGCTGATAGAAAAAAAGTGCAGTTTTAAAATCAGCGACATTGAATTGGTAAAGAACTGCTGCAAATTTTCTAGCAACACAAACAATTTTGGATTTTTTTCCCTTGTGTTATACAAGTTATAAAATAAAATCTTCTAAATTTATACTTTTATGGCAGTTTCGTAATAGTAGAATGCTTTTCAAATGGGATGAATTCAATTTATTGCGTTGCTTGGAACAAATAAATTTTAAATCCGAAAAAATTTATTCGCATAGGTAAGTAATGCCGAATAAAGAGAGGCACCTCAATGAATTTTTTTTAGTTTAGGATAGAACTCGCCATCCAAATCTTTCCATAACTCTACAATATTATTTTCGTCTGGGGCATTTACTTCGCTTTGTAGTATGATTAGTTCTGATTGAATATCAAATTCGTAGTTGCTTACATCGCAACGAAAAAGGTTTTCGAAAAGATCTAATAGCGGTTGTAAAATTACAAAATCTTGAAAAATGTCTTGAAAATTATTGAAAAGTGTTTTAAATATTTCGGCATATTCATATCTTTTGTCGATTTCGAGATTTCTGTAAACAAGTGAAGTTTTTGGAAAGTTGGAAAAATCACCACTTTTAATTTGGGAAAAAATTAGAAAAAGTTTTGTTTTAAAATTGTGAATGATTTTTGACAAGTCGCATATATTGCGTTCCTTTCCTTGCAATTCCAAATTAAGTTCATTTAACATAATTGTCGTATCTGCCAAAAAAGCTAAGTCTAAAATAAAATTGTTGTCTTTTAAACACTGGACTAAATCTTTTTCTATTTTCTCAGTTTCTAGAAACTGAAGAACTTCTTCTCTTAAATCATAAAGTCTATTCAGGCAATCACCTGAATTCACAGCATTTTTGTTTTTTAAAAAAGTAACAAATTTTCGGTGGGTAAGCGCTTGATGTCCGCCTCAAATATAATTTATTATATCCTCTGCTGTCTTCATAGCTGGGGTATCATTTATGAATTTCGATGCAAGAGCGGTCTGATAAATTATGCAGTGAAAATTATGAACTGCAAATTCGTGTTTTATAAGTCCATTATATTTGCCCAACATTACATTGGCTCCATCTGTGCAGACTCCAGCAAATTTGTTTATGTCTAGAATGCAAAGAAGCTTTTCTCTTACAACATCATACAACAACGTGCCAGTTACATTTTTATAAAATGATTCTAAAGTAAACATTGACTCAAAAATAGTGTATTCGCTGTCTACGCATCGAATACAAATTACAAGTTACAAGTAGAAAATACCAAATGCACACATGAGTTTGCCTGCAAAAATGTATAAAGTCATTATAACAGGTCAAAGTTACGTTAAATAGTTACCATAAATTAGTAAGGTTAAAGGCAGAATTAGTCTTTACTTTCTGTTCTGTTCCGTGCCGTTATGTTTCAAAATTGTAAAAGTTACTTTTTCTGTAGCAACTTATTAGCCATTTATGACAAATTTATTAGTTTTGCACCATCCATTGTTTTATTTCAATAACTTTTGTGCACATAAATTTGAAGAAATAAAATTTAATTAATGGATTTCTTTCACTAAAAATAGATTATAAAAAAAAAGTGAAAAAGAATAAATTTTTTTAACCACTTCGGAAATCCTTATGATTTAAAGAATTTATTATATACGCACCTGAATTAAAAAAAAATTAAGTTGATATATATTTAAAATCAAATAAATATATAATATGTATCGTGTATGAATTAACCTTTAATTTAATCAAAAAAAAATTTTATATAGTGCATAAGTGCTCCCAGCTATGCTTTTAACTGCATAGTAATGATAAAGTTACATACATAGATTAGAATTTACTAAAAAATTTTCTTAGAATTAATGCGTATTTTTATCTTTTGCTTTCTAAAGTAGTTTATTTCAATATTATTAAAGGAAAAAAAAACGAGTAAAATTATTTCCATTCATATTCTTCATTTACAAAGCAGGTTTTAAAGAGAAGTAAAACAACAACAAAATATATCTACTCTCATTGACTGCTGGGCCCAACACATCAATGGATTTGGAGTAATTTCATTCATCGATTTTGTAAGTGATGATTTTTGTTTAATTTTATTTTGTTGTATTTTCCTTATAAGAGTCTGACCGTTTCCATTTTGTCCCATAGTCCGAAAGAAATGTAAACACGAGTAAAAGCAGAAATCGTAATAATTATTAATTTAGTATGATCCCTACAATTAGTATGTAAAGATTAGAACTCCTAAATAAAAAAAAAAAAAAAAGAATGCATGAATTTATAATTTACAATAATTTTACGTTTATCAATAAATATTTTGAATTTTATTTGTAAACTTTGAAAATGAAAAACTAATTTGTTTTATAAGGGAAAGATAACCATGGAAGGTGATTTAATGTAAGTAAAATAACATGTCTATTGTAGGGACAGATACAAATATAGGGTATTAGGTCTGTCATAGGAGTCTGCTAATGCAGTTTTGAGGGAGCATTGTACCCTACGTGGTATTCCACCTAACCACCATAGAAGGTTTGTTTTGTTTTCTTTCTTCATTCTTTTCATTGTTTTACATACTCAAAGGGTATGACGAGTATGTTATGTGTTTACGCGTTACAACACGGGTTGAGAACCAACTTTGCCTACTGTAGAGCTATCGGGATAAGATCTTTACCATACCCCTTAACAGATGTTGTTTAAGGCCGTTACACACTATCCCACAAAGTCTTACGTATTTTTCAAAAATGCTTCCCTGATCTAATTATTCTTTGAACATTTTCAAAAAACAATAACAACTTATCATGACAGGGTTGCATTTTCGCAAATTACTAAAGACTTTGTGGGATAGTGTAAAACGGCTTTAAGTGGCTTGATATTTGTATATGGAGACAATTAAGGACAATTTTTATTATTTTCAATTATCTTGCCGGCGCGTAACAACAAGTTAAATGGTTTAAAATTTTAAATTTTCCAATATTTGATAATTTGTAGTTGTAAGTTTCCCATGTGGAATGCTTCCGTAATAAATAAGAACTAGTAGTAAATTGAGCATCTCCATCCTGTGTTTATAACATACGTCATTCTCCTCAAACCAAAAAGAATAAATTGAATTTTTGGTACAATTCACGCATTGCTCAACAATAAATTTTGTTATGCTTTTCATTTCTTTATTTTGTAAAAATATTTTTTCAAAGACCTTTATATCAATTTTACAAACTTCAAAAAATAAGTCAGAGGGAGCACACAAACCTCCAAAGTCGGATTCTTTTTGACAATTTTTTGCATGAACAAACATTTCTGAAGGATATGACAAAATTTGCGCGGGCTTTTTAAATCCATACGACATTTAACGCATGATATTCGTTGTGATATGTAACCAACAAAATATCGACTCGATGTTTATTCTATTGGCACATTGTTGGATGTAAAGCCATCGGCATCTTCATTAAAATATTCTTCATTTTCATTGTATACATATATCTGCGATTTCTATTTCAGGGGTGTGAGTACTCTCTAATTGACGGAAAGGGACATTAAAATAGGTTTTAGGATGAGTGAACGCCGGAAGACTGGATGAGTGAACTGCTTATGACAACTAAACGTAAGATAAATTGTGAATAAAAGAAATAATGTGTGGATTGTATTCAAATGGAGTTGTATTAGCTATGCAATCCACATGGTAAAGTGTAAGTATGTCTGTGGGGTAATATGTCTGTATTTATGAGTGTAAATGCATTTGAATAAAGAATTGGCTTGAGTGAAAAGTGTTTATCTGTGGATTAGGTAAATAAAGAGGGTGTTTATTTGCATTATAGGTGGTGAAATTGAAAACGTTTTGATTTTATATGAAAATTCCAAATAAAGTGACCATATCAAGGATAAAAAAAAATGAAAATGATTTAAATTTAAATAGGCATTAAAATGCAAATTTATACTAATAAAAAAAATTTTAGATTTTAAATTAAATTAATATTAAATAAAGAAAAATTTAAATTATATTTGAATTTAACATGTAAATTAAGTAATTAACAGTAGGTAGTGCGAATTAATAAATGTTAATTATATATTAAATAGGGGTTGTTTGGGTCACCCTACTTTAAGTAGGGTGACGAGAATACGTTTATCAACCAATTTAATGAGTTACATTCAAATGGTCTCAATTTAAACAAGACGGACGATTAGAAAATGTTCTCTTTTTTAAACCAAGGTGCGTGTATGTGCCGAGTCAGCGTGAAATGTATGTTTATTAATAATAATCACAATATAAATAGGGTTCTTTGATGGTTGCAGGAATGAATCGCTCCAATGATTTAAATATCAGTTAAATTAGATGTGCGTACGATTACCAACGGAATGACCCTTTAAGGCAAACACTGGCTACTTTCACTGGGGTATTCCCAGCAATTATATCAAGGAATTTACCATTCCTAAAGAAAACAATAAAAACACATTTTTCACTAATTTTCCAAACCGGGCAAAATAGACAGGGGAAAAACAAAACAAATACCCACCAACAATTCTAGTTTTATCCGCAATTCTCATCCAATAGTCTCAACACTCTTACAACAATATATGTACATATGTACACTTTTTATAGTTTGGTTTCTTTAAAAAAAAATTCAACCCCAAAAAAATAAAACACAACCGACTCGAACGAAAATATTTTTCAATTTTACTAGAAATTATTAGAACCAAAAGTCAAGGCTATGGTGATTGAAAATTCAAATATTTTTAAACCGTATAAATATCTTTACATAGAAAATTGTTAGGATAATTAGAAAAACAATATTCCTTACAAAACCTCGCTATCACAAGGTTGAGTGTAAAATTTAGCTATTATTTTGTTCCATTGTAATTTAGAAATATGTATCACTTTTATAAGGGTGCGTGAAACCTGGAGAATATATTACAAAATTATAATGCATTATTATTTTTTAGAAAAGAAAACACCATAAAACGATTCATAAATAAACAAGTTAGAGTACTGTATGCCCTTCACTAGGGTGCGACAAGAACTAAAGTTATTTAAAAAAATCAGGACTGCCAAATTTGCTCGGTTATTTAGGTGGCTTTATTTCAGCCATTGATGCCATATTAACATTCTTATTGTCATTCCATGAAACTGTTGTGACGTCGATTCCATTAAACGTTCCAACGTACTTTCGCAATCATCTTTATTGGCGAATTTCTGTGATAATTTGCAAAATGAAAGTGGTGGATGGCGAACCACAAAATGTACCATCAAGGGAATCGATGTGTATAGTTATCCAAATATATGGCATGATTTATTAATCGAATTAAATATAAAAAAGTAAGAGTGCTATATTCGGCTATGCCGAATTTTATATACCCTTCACCATGATGAGATAAGAACAAAACGTTATATACATAAATATATAAATATAATATAATAAATATTAATTGAGCCACGCCAACTTTTCATTTCGCCATGCCGAAGACTATAAAAAAATAAAAAATTTATATATGTATGTACCTAAGTCCGTTTCCTCTTTTGCAAAAGTTGATGTTTGAAATTCGTTTTATAATCTTAAAATCGTTTTTTAGAACATAAAAAAATTAAATAAAAAAAATGAAAAATAATTCTTTTTGGGATTAGAACTGGCAATATCATAAGTCTCAGGAGAGAACTTTACTGAAGAAGCGTTAAATTAAAATATATTGAGTCTATAAGTTTGTTTCTTTTTTTGAGCGGCATATCGCAACAAACACGGAGGTTTGATTTCAAATTGAAAATGATTTGAAATCAAATGTTTTCTCAAACGACAAACGTTTGATAATGATTTGAAAATCATTTGAAAATCATAGCGTTCTCAACAAAAAGGGGAAATTATTTTCAAATTGAAAAGTGCCTTTATTTTCAACTTGCTTTCAAACATAATTCTCAAATTTTTTTCAAATGTGGATTATAATACAATGTGGAATATAAATAAAACTATTTACTTTTTTTAATTAAAATTTATAATTTATTTAAATAAACTTTGAGATAAGTATTCGGTACCATAGCTAAAAGATGAAATAGTGTTCTTTCCGTCCTCTAATTCTTGGGAAGACAAAATATTTGGCTCTCTTTTATTTTGAGGATTGAAGCACCGCGATCGTTCAACAATCTTTTTTCACTTTCCCGTTTTATTATTTGTCTTTTTTTCGTATTTTTAATCATTGTAATTTCTCACAAATAATTTTTATTTTTCACAAGAAATAAACTGTTCACTTTATATTAAAATTTATTTTTAATAGTAAAACAGATGTAACCACAAGGAAAAAAAATGTAACATTAATCGCCATTTTTAATTCTTTCATTGATTTTTCGCTTTAGTATTGCCAAGTTTATTTTTGATTTGATTTTAACATTTGACATCAAATTGAAAAAACATTTGATATCAAATGTTTATTTTCAAATCATTATCAATTTGAATTTAAATATTAAATCAATCAATTGAAAAACGTTTGAGAATTGCGTTTGATGTCAAATGATAAAGTCATTTCATATCAAAGGTTTGACTTCGTGTTTGTTGGGATCATGTACATGCATTATTTTTTAATTTTTTTTTTTATTTAATTGAACTGCTCCGTACACAAGACTTACGAGTCTTATTTTGCAGTATGGAACTGAGAATGTATATAATTATAAATCCTTAATTAATTTACAAAATTATTTTGGTTGTGTATTAGTGAGTACCAGAGAGCAAACAAATTGAGAGAATGTATTTATTTACAGCCGAAATAAAATGTTAGTAATTTATTTTATAAGTTGTATAACACAAAGGTACAAAATTAAAAATTTTTTGTGTTGATAAAAATTTTTTAGCAATTCTTTACCAATTCAATGTCGCTGTTTTAAAACTACACTTTTTTTTATTCGGAAGCTTTTTGACTCTAAATCAGTTTCAAATACATATCTTATCAAGCAATTGTAAAAAATTAAAGATTTTTATGTTTTAAAAATTCATAAAAAATAAATATTGCACGCAAATCACAGCTGATAGAAAAAAAGTGCAGTTTTAAAATCAGCGACATTGAATTGGTAAAGAACTGCTGCAAATTTTCTAGCAACACAAACAATTTTGGATTTTTTTCCCTTGTGTTATACAAGTTATAAAATAAAATCTTCTAAATTTATACTTTTATGGCAGTTTCGTAATAGTAGAATGCTTTTCAAATGGGATGAATTCAATTTATTGCGTTGCTTGGAACAAATAAATTTTAAATCCGAAAAAATTTATTCGCATAGGTAAGTAATGCCGAATAAAGAGAGGCACCTCAATGAATTTTTTTTAGTTTAGGATAGAACTCGCCATCCAAATCTTTCCATAACTCTACAATATTATTTTCGTCTGGGGCATTTACTTCGCTTTGTAGTATGATTAGTTCTGATTGAATATCAAATTCGTAGTTGCTTACATCGCAACGAAAAAGGTTTTCGAAAAGATCTAATAGCGGTTGTAAAATTACATAATCTTGAAACCTGTCTTGAAAATTATTGAAAAGTGTTTTAAATATTTTGGCATATTCATATCTTTTGTCGATTTCGAGATTTCTGTAAACAAGTGAAGTTTTTGGAAAGTTGGAAAAATCACCACTTTTAATTTGGGAAAAAATTAGAAAAAGTTTTGTTTTAAAATTGTGAATGATTTTTGACAAGTCGCATATATTGCGTTCCTTTCCTTGCAATTCCAAATTAAGTTCATTTAACATAATTGTCGTATCTGCCAAAAAAGCTAAGTCTAAAATAAAATTGTTGTCTTTTAAACACTGGACTAAATCTTTTTCTATTTTCTCAGTTTCTAGAAACTGAAGAACTTCTTCTCTTAAATCATAAAGTCTATTCAGGCAATCACCGCGACTTAGCCACCGAACTTCTGTAAACATTTTCAGGTCACAATTCACAGCATTTTTGTTTTTTAAAAAAGTAACAAATTTTCGGCGGGTAAGCGCTTGATGTCCGCCTCAAATATAATTTATTATATCCTCTGATGTCTTCATAGCTGGGGTATCATTTATGAATTTCGATGCAAGAGCGGTCTGATAAATTATGCAGTGAAAATTATGAACTGCAAATTCGTGTTTTATAAGTCCATTATATTTGCCCAACATTACATTGGCTCCATCTGTGCAGACTCCAGCAAATTTGTTTATGTCTAGAATGCAAAGAAGCTTTTCTCTGACAACATCATACAACAACGTGCCAGTTACATTTTTATAAAATGATTCTAAAGTAAACATTGACTCAAAAATAGTGTATTCGCTGTCTACGCATCGAATACAAATTACAAGTTACAAGTAGAAAATACCAAATGCACACATGAGTTTGCCTGCAAAAATGTATAAAGTCATTATAACAGGTCAAAGTTACGTTAAATAGTTACCATAAATTAGTAAGGTTAAAGGCAGAATTAGTCTTTACTTTCTGTTCTGTTCCGTGCCGTTATGTTTCAAAATTGTAAAAGTTACTTTTTCTGTAGCAACTTATTAGCCATTTATGACAAATTTATTAGTTTTGCACCATCCATTGTTTTATTTCAATAACTTTTGTGCACATAAATTTGAAGAAATAAAATTTAATTAATGGATTTCTTTCACTAAAAATAGATTATAAAAAAAAAGTGAAAAAGAATAAATTTTTTTTAACCACTTCGGAAATCCTTATGATTTAAAGAATTTATTATATACGCACCTGAATTAAAAAAAAATTAAGTTGATATATATTTAAAATCAAATAAATATATAATATGTATCGTGTATGAATTAACCTTTAATTTAATCAAAAAAAAATTTTATATAGTGCATAAGTGCTCCCAGCTATGCTTTTAACTGCATAGTAATGATAAAGTTACATACATAGATTAGAATTTACTAAAAAATTTTCTTAGAATTAATGCGTATTTTTATCTTTTGCTTTCTAAAGTAGTTTATTTCAATATTATTAAAGGAAAAAAAACGAGTAAAATTATTTCCATTCATATTCTTCATTTACAAAGCAGGTTTTAAAGAGAAGTAAAACAACAACAAAATATATCTACTCTCATTGACTGCTGGGCCCAACACATCAATGGATTTGGAGTAATTTCATTCATCGATTTTGTAAGTGATGATTTTTGTTTAATTTTATTTTGTTGTATTTTCCTTATAAGAGTCTGTCCGTTTCCATTTTGTCCCATAGTCCGAAAGAAATGAAAACACGAGTAAAAGCAGAAATCGTAATAATTATTAATTTAGTATGATCCCTACAATTAGTATGTAAAGATTAGAACTCCTAAATAAAAAAAAAAAAAAAGAATGCATGAATTTATAATTTACAATAATTTTACGTTTATCAATAAATATTTTGAATTTTATTTGTAAACTTTGAAAATGAAAAACTAATTTGTTTTATAAGGGAAAGATAACCATGGAAGGTGATTTAATGTAAGTAAAATAACATGTCTATTGTAGGGACAGATACAAATATAGGGTATTAGGTCTGTCATAGGAGTCTGCTAATGCAGTTTTGAGGGAGCATTGTACCCTACGTGGTATTCCACCTAACCACCATAGAAGGTTTGTTTTGTTTTCTTTCTTCATTCTTTTCATTGTTTTACATACTCAAAGGGTATGACGAGTATGTTATGTGTTTACGCGTTACAACACGGGTTGAGAACCAACTTTGCCTACTGTAGAGCTATCGGGATAAGATCTTTACCATACCCCTTAACAGATGTTGTTTAAGGCCGTTACACACTATCCCACAAAGTCTTACGTATTTTTCAAAAATGCTTCCCTGATCTAATTATTCTTTGAACATTTTCAAAAAACAATAACAACTTATCATGACAGGGTTGCATTTTCGCAAATTACTAAAGACTTTGTGGGAAAGTGTAAAACGGCTTTAAGTGGCTTGATATTTGTATATGGAGACAAATAAGGACAATTTTTATTATTTTCAATTAACTTGTTGTTACGTTAAATGGTTTAAAATTTTAAATTTTTCAATATTTGATAATTTGTAGTTGTAAGTTTCCCATGTGGAATGCTTCCGTAATAAATAAGAACTAGTAGTAAATTGAGCATCTCCATCCTGTGTTTATAACATACGTCATTCTCCTCAAACCAAAAAGAATAAATTGAATTTTTGGTACAATTCACGCATTGCTCAACAATAAATTTTGTTATGGTTTTCATTTCTTTATTTTGTAAAAATATTTTTTCAAAGACCTTTATATCAATTTTACAAACTTCAAAAAATAAGTCAGAGGGAGCACACAAACCTCCAAAGTCGGATTCTTTTTGACAATTTTTTGCATGAACAAACATTTCTGAAGGATATGACAAAATTTGCGCGGGTTTTTTTATATCCATACGACATTTAACGCATGATATTCGTTGTGATATGTAACCAACAAAATATCGACTCGATGTTTATTCTATTGGCACATTGTTGGATGTAAAGCCATCGGCATCTTCATTAAAATATTCTTCATTTTCATTGTATACATATATCTGCGATTTCTATTTCAGGGGTGTGAGTACTCTCTAATTGACGGAAAGGGACATTAAAATAGGTTTTAGGCTTTTGAATTCCTGAGATTAGAAATCACACTTAAAGGCTTTTGTGTTATTCGATTCAGAATTTGCATAATGTGGATCAATCTATCCGAAAAGCACTTTAATACGACTAACAGAGAAATGTATGATAATATATCTAATAAAATTCCATATTATTTCCAGTCTAATAATAACTTTTATAATCTGAAAGCTTTATTGGCGATTTTTCAGATTTAAAAACTTGAATCGCATACTTTTACGAGCATTACCAAAAAAAATAAATATGTGTTGCAAAATTATATCTGGTAAATAGAGCGCATGTTTTGACAATCCGTGTACGAGGCTTTGTCATCAATATACATAATTATTTGTCTGAATTTGTTGAATTTTATTTAAGTTGTTTAAGTTGCTGTAAAATATAACACTTTTTAAATAAATAAATAAAAATAAAATTATATCTAATATGTATTTTCTTCGACGTTTATTATTTTAATATATAAATTAAATTCTCGAGAATTTTCTTCACAAATTTATTTAAAACCAATATTTAGGCACTTCTTTAAGTGCCTTCTTCAGGGTTTTTTTTTTTAATTTTTGTTAAATTTGTTTTAAATTAAAATATTCTTAATTTTTTTGTTAAAAAGAAAAAGAAAAAAAAACCCTGAAGAAGGCACTCAAAGAAGTGCCGAAATATTGGTTTTAAATAACACTAACATCATATTAGTGTTAAAGTTAAGCATTTTATGCAAAGCTGTTAAGTAATGATTAGTAATCGTAATAATTACTTATTAGATTACTTTTTTCATAAGGGTAAAGTAATGATTACGATTACGATTACTTTTGGTTTTGCATGATTACTAATTGATTACGATTACAAGTAATCAAAAAATAATCAGAAGTACCGGCGATTACTACAAAATAATCAAAAGTAATCAAAAAATAATCCGATTATTTTCAACGATTATTTTTTGATTCTTTTTGATTACTTTCAAAAATTGCGTATTCATTCGTACAATTATTTTTCCGAAGTCTGTTGAAGCAAGTAAATTCAGAGTATGGGTGCAACATCTCTGATGTGTAGGCAACCATCTCTCATTATCAAAGACTGGCAGATCGACATTAATTTCATCTTCGAAAAGATCACTTTCCACACCGTAGTCTCTGAACGCTTTTACAAAATTTGAACCATTATCCATAACGGTTAAAACAATATTTGAGCTGTTTAACCCAAAGTCGGTGCTTATTTCTGTGATTTTCTGCGCAATATTTTCAGCGGTGTGTACACCAAAAATTCTTCTGCATGCCAAAGCTGCCGACTTGCGTTCAAGGTTTTCCGTAAGCCAGTGACATGTATATCCAAGAAAGGTTCTGTGGTTTGCAGACCAAATGTCTGCTGTGGTACAAAAGGAATGGGCGGAAGACATTTGTTCTTTTATATTTTGCACCATTATCGTGTATTTTCCCGTCAATTTTTCCGCCGCTGTTTGCCTGCACATCACCTTCATACCCGTATTTTCAGAAAGTTTCACGAAATATTCCTTTTCTAGAATGAAAGGGGCAATGAAGAGTCAATAATTGCGAGTAAGAGTTTTTCATCAAACACAGATTGTGCTTTATCGCCATTAGCACTCTGTCTTATAAATTTTGTACTTTTTTAAAAGTTCAATATGCTTGACTCGCAAATGTTTGATGAAGTTAGAAGTCACTTCATAGCTTCCTTCCGTTCTGGTTCTTTAATTAATTTCCTTTTTCTATTACTTGTAGAAGGATAAAAGTCTGGGTCCTTCAAACTGTCATCTAAACAAAAATCACTTTCGGAAACAATTTCTGACATATTTACAGCTAAAATAAAATATTATTTAAAAGAGTCTTCAACAATTATGTACAACTTTCGTACTTACCAACAAATAGAATGTATAACAAACAAAGTACAAATTGTAGTTCAATTGATTTTAAAAAAGAAACAATAAACAAACGAATTCTAAAGAATTAAATAGCAAAACTAAAAATGCTAAAATTAACTTCACACTCGAAAGCAGGTTTCAATATATTTTTTTATATTTAATTTTGATTGAAGACTTTTTTCTCTGACCTTCGTTTTTATAGGTGCGAGTACTTTTACAGTAAAATGCTATAAATGAGTAATTACTGAGTAAACTGAAAAATTAAGGACCAACTATAATGTGATTAAGTTGGCTTAAGCAAATGTTCGAAAACATGTAAATCATATTGAACTTAAAGAAACTTTTGGGTTTTCGAACGCACCTTATGTATGTATATGACAGAAACTTAATCCCGTTTCAGAATTGGAATTTTTAAATAATAGTGATGAGCACAGCTAACCTGAGTGAGAGTGCAAGAGTAGGATTTTTGCGTGATTGTTTATTGACTCATTAAATATTCTGATACAAAACTTTAATGCGATTTGAAATATTTAAAAATATTTCCGAAATTATTAAATACAAGTGAAAGTAGTAAATTATTGAAAAAACATATTTGATATGTTTTTTTATATATAAATATAAATAAAAAGTCCACCCGCGTGATCAGGAGTAAAAAAAAACTATAACGCTCCCATCTCAAATTATAATAACAACAATAAATAAGTCAAGCAATTGTTTTCAAATGCAAAAAAAGAAATTAAGAAAAATGCAAACAGATAAAAACAATAACAGGGACACACAAAATCTTAATATTAATTCTTTGCCCTTTAATCCATTCTTAGCCGGGAACCTAATTAATTTGGATACCTATATGTAAATATATACAAATATTTTAAACATGTTATATTATTACATTTATTATCAAGTTATTAAATATAATATCGATCAATATGATTACATTTTTTGTTTGGTAATAAATAAATACAGTCAAATACTGGTCCAATTTTAAATGGATAAAAGTTTTTGCCAGTACATTTTTGAATTATGATAACATTTAACTGTTTCCAATAAAAATAATTGTACGAATGAATACGCAATTTTTGAAAGTAATCATAAAGAATCAAAAAATAATCGTTGAAAATAATCGGATTACTTTTTGATTACTTTTGATTCTTTTTGATTATTTTTTAGTAATCGCTGGTACTTCTGATTATATTTTGACTACTTGTAATCGTAATCAATTAGTAATCAGACATTTTTTCTTATAGAGTTAAATAATCATTACGATTCTTTTTAAAAAGTAATCTAATTGATTACTAATCGTAATCGAAATTTAGCAGGTATGATTTTATGTCAGTTGTAGACTGCATGTAGTGCTTCCGAAATAATATAAGGACTAGTAAATTTAACATCTTCATACTGTGTTTAGCACATATGTAGATACGTACGCAAACCAAAAAGAATAAATTAAAATTTTGATACAATTTACGCATTGCTCAACAATAAATTTTTTATTTTCATTTCTTTATCTTGTAAAAACATTTTTGCAGACCTTTAAAAGAATTTTACAAACTTCAAAAAGTAAGACGGAAGGAGCACACAAACTTCCAAAGCCTGAATCTGTTGCATAATTTGTGATAATAATTTGTTGTAATAATAAATAAAATTGGATTTTTCGGCGGAAACGATTTAATAATTTTTCAAATAATACAATTTTAATAAAAAAAAAAAATTTTTAAACAAAAATAAATAAAATTGAAAGAAATTATGTTCATACTAGGGTGATCGATCGAATAGTATTCGACCGGTTTTAACCGGTTATTTTAGTTTTGCCCAAGTCGAATATTTTAAAATGTCCATTTTTCGAATATCGAATAAACTGGTTATCTTAGTAAAATAAACCGGTTACTTTATTAATGTGCAATTTATATACGTTTTCCTTCCTTTTGTTATAAATGTACCCGTAATTTAAGTATTTTTCTAATTGAATGTTTGGCAAACTTACACTTTTTATAAAAAATGTCAAAACAAAATGAAACAAAAGTCAAAAAAACATTATGAGCTAATATAAGCGTGTGTTCTTGTAACAAAAACCAAAAACAATTTAAAGTACTACAAAAAAAGTTCAGCTTTAAAAGTAATTAGCAATTTGACGGTATTATAAATACTATATATATCTTTATAAAGATGCCATCTTTGGTGATATTTCGAACTTTATTTAAATTTAAATATATAATTCTGGATAAGAGGTTTTGTTTGCCACTTTTCAAAAATATGGCTGAAGTTTACTGCTTCATATAGACATGCTTAACCAGCAACAAATTAAAACTCACTTACAATAAATTTGGGAGAATTTCTCAAATAATAAATTTATTAAATTCCTATTCATATTTTTAAAACCAAAGTTTTTCAATAACCGGTTTTCGAATATTCCGAATAGTTGCTATTTTAAAAAAACCGGGTTTCGGTTAAGCATTTTAAAAATAACCGGTTAACCGGTTTTAATTCGAAAACATAAAAATACAAAAATCAAATAAGTTTTTGTAATAAAAAGTTAATTAGAATAAAAACAAAACAATTCACGAAGGTAAGGAACCAACAAAATACATATATATATATGTTCCCGTCGATCCTATAAGGAGCCACAAATATTTGGCGATAAAATCAAAAAAAAGCGTGACCAGTAGATTGATTAAACTTAAGCATTATTTTTAACAATTTCTTGTTATTTGCTAAACTTTATGTCTAACATGATAATTGCATTTATGTATAATGTTGTTAAGAAACCGTTAAATAATGTTTGCTCTCGCCAAACGTTTTGCAAAAGCAAACAATTCTTTAAGAAAACTGGTGGTTACGTTAGGAGTCAAATATTAAATAGGTGTGAACATAGCTTTAGAATTTTTGAAAAACTTTGGTTTTAAAAATATTGGGATTTAATAAATTTATTATTTGACATATTTTCCCAAATTTATTGTAAATGAGTTTTAATTTGTTGCTGGTTAAGCATGTCTATATGAAGCAGTAAACTTCTTTGTTTCAGCATTATAGAAACAATATTAATATGAACATGCTTTTTGTATGAAATATCTTTCAATTCGTCGATCACACAATTTAAACCCTTCCAGGACATTTTTGATTCCTTCAATTTTGTTCTTGGTGTTTTAATAAATAAAACTGATGAATTTTCCCACAACGTTCATTCCGCCGGTATGTTCTTGTTTAAGAATGAAGATATGCTAGAACTACTTAAGAGTTTTTCATTCATTATTGTTAGCATATTTTAGTAAAGTTTTATTTGTAGTCTCTTAAAAACTACTTGGAAGAGGGTCAAGTTTTACTTGGCGTATATTTATGTCAAACTTGTTGACTAATTAAAAATGATTAATAAGTCGTGACGTTAAAGAATCTTTACAACTTATCATTTTAGGGACGTTTAAGCACAAGTTTCTTTTAAGTCAGTTCGAAATATCACCAGAGATGGCATCTTTATAAAGATATACATAGTAACATTTTTATTTTTTCGAATTTATTCTATGAGCTAAATTTCAGTTATGTATTTTATAAAGCTTTTTTGTAATAGTCCTATTCCTTTAATATATATAGTATTTAGAATACTGTCGAATTGCTAACTACTTTTTAAGCTGAACTTTTTTGACGTACTTTAAATTGGTTTTGGGGTTTTGTTACAAGAACACACGCTAATAAATATAAGCGATTTGTATTTACATTGCTTATAACGTTTTTTGACTTTGGTTTCATTTTGTTTTGAGAAAATGAAGTTTGAAGTTTAAGTTTGCCTAATATTCAATTAGAAAAATACTTAAATTACGGGTACATTTATAACAAAAGTAAGGAAAACGTACATAAATTACACATTACTAAAATAACCGGTTTATTTTACTAAAATAACCGGTTTATTCGATATTCGAAAAATGGACATTTTAAAATATTCGACTTGGGCAAAACTAAAATAACCGGTTAAAACCGGTCGAATACTATTCGATCGATCTCCCTAATATCTATATATATAAAAGAAAGTCGTGTTAGTTACACCACTTATAACTCAAGAACGGCAGAACAGATTTGGCTGAAAATTGGTAGGGAGGTAGCTTAGAGCCAGGAGACGCCCACTTTTACGCCCACTTTTTTCGATTTACCTAAAATCAGAAAACGGCTCCATCGAGTTGACTAATTTTTCTTTCAAATCTTCGTATTAATCAACTTTAAGTTTTCATCGAAAGAAAAATTTACCACGCCTACTTTTTCTATTAAGCGCATAACTGGAGAACGACTTGACCGATTTGGACGATTTTTTCTTCAAAATGATCGCCATGGTTTAACTTAGGTTTTTGCGGAAAGAAAATTTTGCCCCGCCCGCTTTTTCCGATTTACCTAAAATCAGAAAACGGCTCTCTCACCAAATAAAAAAAAACAAAAAACATTGTCTATGCGTTGGCCTTAAGACGAAGTAATAAATAAATATAATTTCCAATTTGCCTTAAATACATGCGTTTCTTTTTTGATTGAGCCCATATCTACACCATATGTAAGTTATTTTGTAAAAAAAAACTTAATGATAGGTATTCCATGGATTTTTATTTTAAAGGCCGTAAATTTCGTTAAATGTTTAATTTAAATCGTGTGGTAATACAACACTACTGTTTGCTTAGGGTCAGCAACGTGGACCGGGTCAGCTAGTTTTTTATAAAATGAAAAGTATGGGTGAGTTCCAAAACGTCAGTTGCAAGGCAACTCGCTTTTTTAAACGCATTCTACCTACAATGCAACCGTGTAAAATTTTAGAATGTTATCTGTCCCAAAGTGCATCAAAACAGTTACCGATGCGTTCACAATGACCAAACTGTGCATCGTTAAACTTGATCGTACATTTTTGACTTCGACTGCAAAGTATTATGATGTTTTGGAACTCAGCCTATTTTAATTATCATCAAATTCACATTGAACCATACTTGTGAGTTTTTTATTACTAACACAATTACAAAATTTTAAGTTTGATGAGGCATGTTAATGTGTGGCTATGTCGCTTTAGAAAACATACAATGTCTTTTATGAAAAAAACAGTTCATTCTTTCAGAAAAATTATTTTTTATATGCCTACAATTGTTTAAATTTAGACAATAACAGCATTTGAACTTCGGTGCGAATCGATATAATTTCATCTGTACAACAATAAAACACATATTATTGCCCTACAGTTAAAATCTGTCACATTTGGTTTAACGTAGGTTATTTGCACATAAATGGGATGCAAACAAAACATCTTTTATTATTTAAATGTGTTTTCAACGAGAAAACGAGATTTCTTTTAGTTTGTTTTGTATTTTTTTAAATGCAATGTATACACATACATACACACACACGCGTGTGCACATACATATACGCTGATAAGTGAGAAAAGTTCTCTGAGAGTAATAATAAATACTGTAATTTACTCTCACAAGTGGATTTAGCGGCTAATATAGACAGAAAAATGTATGAACTTTTTATGGTCGTGCAATATCTTTATAAATCTATAGCAGCGGTCCCCACAAAGAGAGCCAGTTAAAAATGTGTGTTTAGTAGTGTGTGTATTTTGCGTGCACTGGAAGAAATTTTGTGCTACAATGTTGAACAACATTTGTGTAGAGAAAAATTTCAAATATATAAACGCAAGTGCGAAAGTAAATTTTTTCATGAATGTTTTATATAATATATTATATAATATTAATATTAAAATAAAACTTTTTTAATGAGTTTTATTGTTTTCCGCTTAAAACTAATTTTGCCGTCATAAAATTAAACTATTTTGTATAGTTTATTTTGATGAAAACATAGCATAATTCACAATAAGAAACAAAAATTAGCAAATTCTATTTGTTATAATTGTTCAGTTAATTCAAATTTTTTTTTAATTTATAATTTATTTTTTAATTCCAAGTCCTTTTTTAATTTTATTATAAGCCTATCCCTGTCCTCCCCTAACAAACTCGACAGGTCAAAATGACAACTATCATAATGACGCTTAAAACTGTATGCACTTATTCTTTTTAATTTCTGATTGCAAACAAGGCATTCGGCTTCATTAAATATATTTAACGAAAATAAAAATTGTTTTTCCCACTCTACTTTCCACATTATGATACACACAATAATGGAAAAATATTCAAAGTGTACTGACAAAAGTTGAAATGCTGAAAAAAAACAGACAAATATAATTACTCAGTTGAGATATTTACTAGTGTTTTGTTTTTGGTTTTTAACAACAAAAGCGACGACGACTTGCTTGTTTGAAAGCTAGCATACAACCACAGAATACACAGAACTGTAAAAAGTGACGTGTGAAAAAGGCCCAAATCAGTTGCGAGGGCAGCTTTCGAAGAAAGAGAAAGAAAATGTTTTTTGGTAGTAAAGTGGCAATGTGTAAAAACAGGCCGCTACTATCAACACGAATTGCGTAATCAAAACAAAAAATGCAAAAGGGCAGCTTTCTTAGAAAGAGACAAAAAAAAAGGCAAAATCTTCCGTCTCGTGTCAGTTCTGTATATTCTGTGATACAACTGAATGAAATGTTTGCTTTTTACAATTGTTTAAGTGAGTTTCGTTAACCTTCGTGTTGTGTGTGTGAAATTCACGAAAAGTGCTCGGCCCCTGGGGGCATAGCGTGATGATCGTTGATCTATAGTCTTTGCGCTTACCCTACAATCAGTGTTGCCACCTCAGGTGTAATTACACATATCATGTGTAATATTTTTTTTCATGTGTAGCCCATGTGTAATTGACTGCATGTGTAATTCATGTGTAATTTAATATTTTAGCGTTTTGTTGAACTGATTTTTTTTATTATTTTTTCGCAAAAAGTAAAAAATGTTTATTATTCTAAGCAAAACTTGAAAAATTAATTAAAAGAATGAAGACGTTAAAAGAGCTGAACTAAAAATGGTTGGATCATTACT
Organism: Pollenia labialis; assembly: GCA_949318255.1. Taxonomy (NCBI): domain Eukaryota; kingdom Metazoa; phylum Arthropoda; class Insecta; order Diptera; family Polleniidae; genus Pollenia; species Pollenia labialis. The sequence continues at coordinate 63,535,917 of OX439141.1, forward strand.
ACTAACCATTTGGCATTTATATAGCTTTTGCCACAATTTATTATAATGTAAACATCCTGTGTACATTATTTGTTTTTATTTCAAAGACAGTGGATCATCGACTGCAAAAGAAATGTTGGAGCTTCTCAAAAGCACAAATATAGAAAAAGGATTCCTTCTGAAAATCTAGTTGGATTTGCATCAGATACACCTAATGTTATGTTTGGACAGTTTACTTCAGAAGTTAAGTTGCTAAAAGGCGATAAGACAGTTATTATTTTGGTAAAATGCATTTGGTAGTGTCGAAGGCCTGTCTGAACCATCCAACATATTTGAAGGGTTTACTTTATAATATGAGATATTGTTTTTTAAAAGTAAGTCTCGGCAGATAAAACTTAAGGAAATTCAAGTATATTATTGGAAAAAGGTTTTTGCAATAAAAAATTCCTTTGGAGCCAGATTATTTCCTACTTTGCAAATAGGTATTTTTGTTTAAATCTTTTTTTTAACGATATGATTGTTGTGAAAAAAGCAAATAAAGAGATTTTTATGTTGGATAAGTAAAAAATATAAAAATGCCCAGCATATCTATCCAATGTTGCAGCAATAGAAGAACTAAATTAATATTCCGTTGAAAAATTGCATCGTCGACATTTGAGGAATGAATCAGATCCGTTATCATACCCAAATGAAAGTAAGTTACATTATTTAATTTTACGTATTGTACAATTATATCGCCAATTTGTATGTGATATTCGAAGGTCGCACAATATATTGGCAACAATCAAAAGACTTTGGAGTTGTATTGCACAACGAAAAGAAAGTGAAATGTGTTGGCAACATTGTACAATGCTGTTTATGATATATCTATAGGTGCTGGTTCACACACGTCAAGTTTGACTCGTCAAGTCTTGAGCATTTAGGAGAGAAGGGAAAAGAGAAGGCCATTTCTTTTCCCCTCTCTCCTAAAAACTCAAGACTTGACGAGACAAACTTGACGTGTGTGAACCGGCACCTAGTGCCTAGTGTTCACCTTTTTATTAAATAAATTTAGAACAAAAATGGCGACTTTTTTATAGAAATTCAAACGCCAATTACACCTTGTTGCTATTGATTTTATAAAGGGTTTTGCTTCTCCTGTAAAAAGATAAAAAGTTTTGTTACGCCCTTCAGCATTTTAGGTGGCGATATTTTTGTTTGCAAACAAAAATTCTATAGATAAAAAGTTAATTTGGTTTACGTTTTCTGAAGAAGCCAAATACGGTTTTAATTCCACTTTTGATCGAAATTTGTTTCTGTGACATCTGTAAAAAGATAGCATGTGTAATTCGTATTTTTATGTGTAATTTGGCATGATCCATGTGTAATTTACCATTTCGTTGGTGGTAACACTGCCTACAATTACACAATCGGTCACATTTGCTTTTACGAAGGTAAAGGCCCAACCAGATCATGAATGAGGTCGCTTAAGTCAACTTAAGTAGCTGTGCGAATACATATAAAACATATATGGCAAGCTACAATGTACTTAATGATGCTTTTCGTCAAGTTTCGTCAAATGTCATTTGCTTAAGCAAAGTGCCAAACTGAACGCACATTCCGTACGAAAACAGCTGTGTATGTATAACAATAAAAAATAAAATAAATTAAAATGGACAAATAAGACGAATTAACATATTTTAATTTATTTTCCATTTTTTTTAAGACACTCACAAATTATCTATTTTTAAATTCTTTACAAATTAAATAGGATAAAATAAACAAATACACGGTTGGACTTTTTGGTACATTTTAGTTTGAAGTGCTCGCAAAAAAACAAATATTGCACAAATATGCAACAATGGTTAAATAGATATTAAGTACATTATGGCCACCTAAAAGTCTTTTTTTATTTGCTTATGCATTTGACAGACTTTTCGTTAGTTTTTGACAATTGCTTAAGCTAATACATGCATGATCTGGTTGGGCCTTTATTTGTACAAAAATTGCAAACAACAAAAATTCTTTCGTTAAGTTTTTGTTTTATTTTTACGTTAATGTGTTTTTTTTTTTTGACTTGTACATACACACACACTCGTGCACGCACATACATCCCAGCAAATAAAATTGGACCACCTGACCCATTTTGATAAAATGGACTACTCCATGGACTGGTCCGATGTAATGCAAGCATGGACCATGTCATTGTTAAAAAGTGTTTGTAGTGAGACGACATGTCTTCGTTTTTTAACGACGTGCTTTCGTTTTTAAACGACTTCAAAACTAATCCTCTTGAGTATACCATGGAGTAGTTTTAAAACTACTCCTTAGTGGTCCAAAGGTGGGTTATATACCATGGAGTAGTTTTAAAACTACTCCTTAGTGGTCCAAAGGTGGGTTATATGATCCTCTCCTAGGACATCGTAATGTTAAATAGACCAGGTTTTTTCCATACGTTTGGGTTACTTTTGGACTAGTCCTGGTCCTTTGTGGACTACTCTTTACACGCGTGTTTGGACTGGTCCTATTATTTGCAGGGATATACGCTGATAAATGACAATTAAAAGTTCTCATAAACAACGAGAGAACGATGCATTGTTACGCTCTTTGTTTTTGCTTCTTTCCCTTTTGTCTTCCCGCCCGCATCATGCATTTTTTTCAAAAATATTTTAGTTTTCCTTGAGATGCGCATTCTATATGATTTATATTCTTTGGTAAAATCTATTGAATTAAAAGATGAATTTTTATATTTTTAATATTTGTATACCCTTCACCTCAGGTGGAAAAGGGTATATATAAGTTTGTCATTCCGTTTGTAATTTCTACAATATTGATCTTAGACCCTATTAAGTATATAAGTATATTCTGGGTCCTTATGGGGAGAGAAGTTGATTTAACGATATCCGTCCGTCTGTCCGTCTTACGTTTGATATGTGTTTTCCGGAGACTCCAGACATGATAGCGGCTAGGTTGTTTTACATTTATGTCACATATAGTCTACCATCGGTTGCTATTGAAATTCAGCAAGATCGATCCACAAATGTCTGAGATATGAACAAAAAACCACGACTGCCTCTAATATTTTCCAAAAATCCCTTGTGGCTGTTGTAATTTTATTACTTTTTGCTGTATATCTGGGGAACGGCAAAAGCCAAAGTTTCCAAATTAGGTACACACATTTAGGTAGCCAATACACACCTCCCATAGATCTCCCTGAGTCCAAGCTTTATAACTCAGCTAAATGGTAAATTTCTTTTTAAACACGTCGGTATATAATTCTGTCAAATCGGTTAAAAAATGGCTGAGTTATAACCAAAATACTGAATTCCCAAAAATTACTCATTTTTATTTTTTTATAATTTAGTTTGTTAAAATATATCCAAAATACTCCAAAAATGGGCTTAAAAACATCAAAATTTTTATACAATCCTACATTATAGGGCTGCCATATGACCTATGGAAACGACTTATGTATCAAAACATCGGCAATTTTTAGTAGAACATATTTCCCAAAACACAATATCCCACATAATGTGGACGGTTTGAATAAGTGGGCGTGGCACAAAATATAATTATTTATATCTTAAGAATGGTGTTCACATAATTTTTTGTTCTTATTGCATCATGGTGAAGGGTATATAAGATTCGGCACAGCCGAATATAGCACTCTTACTTGTTTTGATTAAAATTATATGAGTAATGGCTGTTTTCTCATTACCCGATTAACTTTTTCCCCAACGAAAAACTGCACATTAAAGAAATTTGGTTTTCTCAATGTCTCATTTGCTTCTATTCTGTCGCAAAGCTAACCAGCACTCAGCTGCCGATTATTTATTTTCCTTTTATTTGCCGTACAGATAAATTCAATCAGCTGACTCCCAACATTTACATGTATTTTGAGAGGTGCTGCCAGCTTAAAACCATGTTTTTTGTCGGTATATTGAGAAACCCAAAATTGTTAACAGACAGTTTATCGGTCTAATAAATTTATGTTGACATTAAGTAACAGGCAGTTTGACGGTACATTGAGAAAGTGGCCATAAGTATGTTAGTCTCGTGGTGTCAAGTTTTATAATTTATTAAGAGTCATTTTCCCCAATTCTATTTAAATATCAATTTGTATTTAAAATTTGTTTTTCATGTAAAACAAAAACAAAATTATATGAAAGAAAAAAAATTCAAATATGAATTGTTATTTAAATAAATTGGCCACTAGTGATGTTAAACTGAAAATAAATTAATTTATATATAAATAACTCTAGTCAAAAACAAAACGATAAAACGTTGAAAAAAGGGAAATAGATTGTTTTACTTGAATCTTAAGTAAAAAATAAAAGAAGATAAGCCAAGTCGTTTACATCCAGTCTAATTGGCCTTCGTTGTTAAAATAGTCCATGAACTGTTGGCAAAAAATTTATTTCTGCCGCACCTTTGCGAGGATTGTATAATGTGGCGAATCTGTCATTCACTTCAGTTGGGGAATCTGTAGTGCTATTGATGTACGTTTCATCCGTCTCCAACAAATAATTGTGTAAAACACAGCAAGTAAATGTTAATGTTTCCACGGTTTCAACTTTAAGATTTATTGGAGCCAAAAAAACCCTAAAGCGATTTTCTAAAATGCCAAGTGCATGCTCAACAACATGCCTGGCGCGAGAAAGCCGTGCATTATAAACCTGTTTTTCTTTAGAGTTGCTATGGTATGGATACGGCTTCATCAAATGTGTTTGTAATGGAAACGCATCATTTCCAACCACAACAAAAGGCAGGCATCGACCATTTCCTACAACAGTATTTGGCGGTATTTCTTTCTCTTCGTCCAAAACTGTTTTTAAACTACATACTTTGAAGGAAAACGCCAGCATCATTGCAGCGACCATTGCAACCAATGTCGACATATACATACATATAAATTTGCAATTGGCGTCGACTAGAGCCATTAATATTATGCTGTTCGTTCCTGATATAAATTGAGTTAGCTTAATTGTGTATATGTGAACAGAAAGATAATTATGTCAATAAAACTAAATATTGACTCAATAAAAAAAAGGTATATCTGAACACGGTATAAGAAATTAAACAAAATCGCCATTTATTCTTGCAACATTTTTAGAGAGGAAAACGTCAACTTTTCATATGTTTGCATATATTTTTAGAATAGAACAAAAACCTGCGCGAATGGTAGCATACATGGAACATTATTGCCAAGAAAAGAAAACACCATTTGTGTTAAGCGAGGTAAACAATATCAAAGTGGCTATTAACACTGGGTCTCCACGTGAGATTAGATGTAAGATTTTATATCAGTAAACGTCAAATTCTATAGCAGAGAGTATTATCTTACGTGTAGACTCTCAAATATTGTTAATATTAATATTAAAACAAATATTATGAGACAGTTGTTATGAGAAATCTTATAACAACTATGTATCTGATAAGATGATACATATTAAATAATAAGAAGACGCATTCATTAAAATGTTTAGTTTATTAGTGCAAATAATGAAAATTTTGTGATAAGTGTTTAAAAAAACAACATTTTTAACTAAAAAAAATAGAAAAACTAAAAAAAATAATAAAAACGACACAACTTTACTGTACGAGAATCATTCAATTATTAAATCTTATAACATACAACGTGTTCCCCTTGTTTAAGATTAAGATTAACATGAAGAAATTTGTTCTCTCATTCTGCCGACGTTCTCTCACATATTATGTCAGATATTCAGCCTTATTGTGGTTGTCGTTTTCGTAAACAAATGTGTCGTTTTTTGTAGTAGATTAAAGAACACACGCTGTGTATTACTTTAATCTATTACACAGTCGTATACGACAACGACAACCACAATAAGGCCGATTATCTCAGGTGAAGACCCCATGTAAGTGACAGTCAAAACTATCGTCAGTCAACAGCAAAATACAAAATAGTGTGTGGTTGACTGCTGACTGACGTAAAACTCATACTCGAAAGTGTGTACCAGACTTTAGTAAATAGTTTGACCACAACAAGTCTTCAAAATATATATATTTACTATGTACTGGCTTTAGCTAATTTTTTTTTGTTATCCCAAAAATGTATGTATATTTTAGTACATATGTATGTATATTTGCTAAGGGGACCCATAAACTTTTTAGGCAAAAATAATGAGATTTTCGCCCAAAAAATAAGTGGTGAACAGTTTTATGCTATGTTATTTGCTTTCTTACTAGGTAAGAATAGTGTTTGCTTAGAACGTATAATACATACCTCGATAATCATTGTCATCATATAATCCTGGTACTGTTGGTAATGCCCAAAAAGGCTCATCGGGGTATACCATCATTATATTGTTCTGGCATTTACTTCTACAATTGCTAATAGCAACCTTTAAATTTTATTATATAACTGAAAAAGAGAAAACTTTATTGTAAATATCTCTATATATGTACATATGTATGTATTTACAATACTATTCTTAGATAGTACTTTTTTGACTTTCGGAGTACTTAAACGACATTTCCTTCAACATGTTCATTAAACGTACGTCTACTTTAGCTGGTAAAATCATCAGCCTATTCATCGATTTCAAACGTTATCGTTCGTATAGAAAATTACTTTTAAAACAAAAACAAATTTTAGAATTTTGCTTTAAACGGTCGAAATCGTTAAACTGACAGTATCTTCCTATAGCTCATATACAGCGTGGAACAAAAGTCAACATGCGGTTTAAGAATGTAATAACTTTTTCGTTTATTTATTTTTTTTTATTATATTAACCGTTTTTTTTTCGAATGTGTTCAATGAATCAAATTTCAATTTATAAAGATTTCTTGTAATAGTCCTATTCCCTCAATATTTCTTATACTTTTTGCTTTAGTCAACCACGCGAAAAAAAAGGGAAAGGATGAACGAAATGGATTTTTTTTTTAATGACAAGTTGTCAAGTAGACATTTAGCGATATTCATGCAACCCTAATATTATGGATGCAAATGCCTCTAAACCCTCACCAACCTTCGTTCCAATCCCAAATTATTTTTACTTGAACCCCTACATCCAAACTAATCGGTTATTTCTCACATTATACGATACTTGTGGTGCTAGCCGTTTTTTTTAGGTTAGCTCTGGTGATCCAGATATACCGTTATTTCTAAAATGGAAGAAGTTGCACAACATATATTCGCGTAACTCAAAAACGGTTTAGTGTTTTAAAATTACAAAAAACCGAAACTCCATTTTAGAAACATAATTTTTTTTTTGGATAAAAATAACTTTTTTTATCAAAATTTCAAAATTTAAGAACAATTGTGATTTTTTTAGTTGAACTGTTAATTTTAATTTTGATATTTTTAGTTTTTTTAGTAAAATTCCAAGTTGCAAAAATTCCTTCCTTCAGTAAAAATAATTTAATGAAAATTAAATTCGATGAACTCAAGCCTAACTAAAAATATCAAAATTAAAATTAACAGTTCAACTAAAAAAATCACAATAGCTATGGCACAAGCTCTAATGTTTACATTTGTGCTTCTAGTTGTACCAATAAAATGTCGACGAAAGTGGACAAAAAAACATAATAAAAAAATGTATTCAGGTTTTCAAGACAAAGTCGTGACAGAAAGATTACGAAAAAACAGAAGAAAGGAATTAACATGTGAAAATAATTGAAAATGATAATTCCAGCAAATTTCGAACCACCATTATCGCTGGTTAATGATTGATGTTTGACTGTTGGCTGACAGGCACCGCAATGGTGCAGCGGTTAGAACTCAAAGAATTCTGATGAAAGAATGTGGTGATTCTTGAAACATGTAAATTCAAGCCAGGTTCGAGCCCCAGCTTAGCCAAGAAAATTATCAATAAATTTTAATAAAATTCCAAGTTGCAAAAATTCCTTCCTACAGTAAAAATAATTTAATGAAAATTATATTTGATGAATTCAAGCCTAACTAAAAATATCAAAATTTCGAAATTTTTGAAAAATGCAGCTAGGCTCAAAAGTTGCTAACAGATTTTAATCATTTATGACTTGTTTTGTTTGCAGCTTCGTTTTTTATATGTCTCCAAAAAATTAGACGCCTTTTTTTATGAATTTTTAAAAAACAAAAATTTCGAAATTTTGATAAAAAAATTATGTTCAACATTTTTTATTTTTCGAATTTATTCTATGAGCTAAATTTCAGTTATGTATTTTATAAAGCTTTTTTGTAATAGTCATATTCCGTAATTTTTTAGAAATAATTCCCAGTTTCTCTTTGTTAAAAAAATTATGTTTATAAAACGACTGCGTATCTTAGAAAAAAGTTTTACTTTTCTTAAAGGAAATTTTATTGCGGAATTTGAGTTTTTTCAATAAACTAAACCGTTTTCGAGTAACGGAAATATATGTTGTACAACCTCCTCCATTTGCGAAATAACGGTATATCTCGAAAACAAGAGCTTACCTAAAAAACGGTTAGCACGATTGGATTCAGTTCAGATTTCACTATCGATAGTATCGTTATTACTATCGACTGAATGTTTGCGCTAGAGTAGGAAAACTTTAACTTATTTTTTATCAGGCTATATAAAGTTCGTTGTTTTATCACTTTGAAGTCAGCCATAATCTTATATATTCTTTTATAAGAGGTACATATGTACATCAGTTATTTCAGATAAAAGTTTTTGAAAATTAACTTTTTCCTTTTTTTTATGTATTACATTTTTATAACAACAAAAATTTATTTCAATAACTGAATAGCCGAAATAAAGCCCGATTAAGAATTTGATTCTATTTGCAACATACATATCGTTACCTAAACTGCAAAACACCCTATCTAACATTTTGAAAATTTTGCAGGAGAATCAGAAGTTAAATCAACATTGTTTTTTCAACAATGACGAATGAAGAAGTTTAAGAAATTGCAGTTTTTCAACTTTGACTGCAGTTTTTAAAACGCTGTTTGAAAAGACACCCAAAAACGTAATATAATAACTTTTAATAATGTTCTAAATTAATTATGATTCTTCAGTTAAAAGATAATCGGTCTAGAGGACTTTTCCTGTAATCGTCGTTCATTGTGTTTCCTTATGCTCGCAATTTCAATTTCATTTTTTGTCGATTTAAGCTTCCAGAAACTTTTCACACCAAAGTTTTCAAGCTTTTATTTTAAATAAATTTTCATATTATTCGAATGTGTATTCTAAGTCAAATTACAATCCTCGAAATCTTTTTTATACTTTAATAGTCTTATTCCTTCAATATTTTCTAGCAATATTTTCTATGAACTTTCTGAATTTTCATTTGTATATTTCTGTTACGAGGCTTACTTTAGCTATCCTTTGGCTAGCAATGAAGTAAATTGCAAAGAAAATGTATAGAACTATTAGAAACCAGCAGAATGTAATGCATTTTCTGGCCCGCTACGGCCTTCGCCAGCATTCTTTGTATATTATTTACTCACCATGAGAAATAAATTCCCAGATTCTTTTATTTTAAATTTTGAAAATGGCTGACACAAAGTTTGAGGTGTAGAAATGAATGAGTTTCTACATTAAAGGCCCAACCATATGTGCTTAAGTTGGCTGAAGCAAATGTACAAATACATGTAAATCATATGAAGTAAACCATATTGAACTTAAGGAAACTTTTTGGTACATTTTATGAAACTGCCATTTGCTTAAGCAAAGTGCGAAACAGAGCGCACATTCCGTACGGAATCAAAAGTTTGTTGATTTTGTTTTTTTTTTTTTTTAATACTGTATTGTATTCCCAAAAATTGAAATTACTTTTTGATAATAAACAGGCAGGTGCACGGCCTAAAAAAACACTTAATTGACAACATCTTTTGTAAGTTGTTGTTGTTTTTATTTTGTTTTTCTTAACCTACTTACAACTACAATTAATGTTGAGAGAATTTCAACTAATTGTAGTGGGGAGTGTAAGATGAGATGAACCCACTGTTTATTGTTGATGTTGTTTTGTTTAAACTTTGATATTATTACAACTGTTACAACTGTTGCTATAATTCTTATACGTTTAACAGTTTTATTTGGTTTAATATCTTTAGTTTTTCTAAAATCTTTATGGATGAAGTTTCCTGATGATCTGGCCTAAGCAACCAGTGAAATGCGCATAGGAATAGTTTATCCCATCAACAATAAAATTCCAAGCACGAATAACAAAATCTTTTGAAATTTAAATTTTGTATTCCCAAAAATTGAAATTACTTTTTTAATAATAAATTTTAAAATATATATGTATTATGGTTGGGCCTTAAGGCGTATTTATACTGATGGTATTGATTTTACCCTTCTGTTTAACAATTTCGAACGTTAACATTCGCATAGAAAATTACATGTAAAGCAAAAACAAATTTTATTCTGTATAACACTTTAAGCACATTTGACATTTCAGTCCCTTTTTAAACATAACTATCAAATGTTGTCATCAGGGCTGCTAGATAAATTTGTGAAAAAAATCGGACAACTTAAAATTTAGTTTTTTTTAACAATTTTTGTTCGATTTTTACTTAGTCGACTTAAAAAAACATAAGCTGTTTTCACCCTTTGTATTAAGTGTACAGCTCTGCTTTTCTTAATACGATTTTATACTATTGTAGTATTGTAAATTAATGAAGTTGCTGAGTGAGGGAAACAGACAGACATAGTTTCTTCAAATGTTTTATTCTGGGTGTTTAACAAACGTGTTTACTACAGATTTTTGTTGGATTTTTCAACCACAGCGTAGTTAATTTTAGTCTAGTACATTTTGTTGTTGCAATGTTGTAAATCTTAGTACTTTAACTAAATTAATAAGATTCACAAGGACTACAATGGACTTTACCATCAAGGGTGAAAACCGCTATTATAACTCCATGCCCAGCTAGTATTTTTAATTGTGTTGTATAATCAACCAATCGTCTAACAAACATCCTGTAAGTTATTAGCAAATGACCACGGTTGCTTTTAATTTTTACCCATAAATTGCTAATGTTTACCCATTAACCTTTACTTTTTGATGTCTTCTTATAATCTTTGAACTTTGTTGCTTATTTTTCACCTTGAAATAATTTTAGTAACTATCAGTATGGTGAAAATTAAGAAAATAACTTCATAAATGTCCGTGTAATAGACAAATAACTAGTTTTTTCATCCAGAATTTGGTACAAAAGCGTCAATTTGTGCTAGGGCGATCAAATTGGGCCCACATTTTTTTTCTATATAAGAAGCATTTTACATATGGCCTCCCAACTCAAATTTAAGGTTTTGGTACGGTTTTTAATACAATTGTAAGGGTATATTCGATTCGACATAGCCGTATATTGCACTTAAAGCGGCTCATACACTTGCAATAAAATTGTTAAATTTAACGTATTGTACAAATATATCGCCATGTGTATGGGATTTTTATTGCACAACGAAAAGAAAGTGATGTGTGTTGGCAACATTGTACAATGCTGTTTATATCATTCCCATAGGTTATGTTCACCTTTTTATTGAATGAATGAAACCATTGTGCGACTTACTGCATAATATAGGATAAAATGGAAATAATATGGCGAATATCATATACAATAATATTGCAAGTGTATGGGCCGCTTTAGCTTGTTGTTTTGTTTAAATTGGCTTGACTCAAAATTTCCTCTTCATTGGCAGAAAACTGCGGTAACGGTTTAATGTTTTGATTACATTAGGCCTATCGTAAAAAAAAAAAGTGAACAGTTTTTTCCTTTGAAATTTTGCTTTTCTTAATGAATTTTATTGTTTAAAAATGTTTCCTGTGCTGCTTAATATCTTAACATATAAAAACATTTAAAGTTTTCTTTTTTTTGAAGACTGAATGAAATCGTCACTTTTTTTGTGGAAGAAATATTCTTAGTATATATATGATGATATTTTTATCAAAAAAAATAAACAAATCGGCACTTTGCTCATTTCGGAACAAAAAATCGTAAAATCTGCCAGCCCTGGTTGACATATGAGACAGAAGTTAGCAGTTATAAGAAGCCCAGCTAAGCTATCGATACCATCACCATCTATTCTTCTTGTTTGTATACATTACTGTTATTTGTTATTTGTACACTTGCATACATTTCGGAGGAATGCATGGAATATGTTGAAAATGTGAAATACGCATTCACACTTGAAACATCTAACATCTACTATCAATAAAAAATGTCACCATTTCTGAAAAAAAACTTTTATTTATTTTTAAATACTTTTTTTCTACAAAAGTGCCAACATTTTAAAAGATAACACCAAAATGTATTTCTTATCCATTTTGTTTAATAAGTTTAGCAAAACTAATCAAAATAAGGCTTTTAATATGTATTTTCTTCGACCTTTATTATTTTAATATATAAATTAAATTCTCGAGCTTAAGGTCTTATTTTTTATATAAAAAACTTTTCACAAATTTATTTAAAACCAATATTTCGGCACTTCTTTGAGTGCCTTCTTCAGGGTTTTTTTCTTTTTCTTTTTAACAAAAAATTAACAATATATTAATTTAAAACAAATTTAACAAAAATTGACAAAATAAAAAAAATTTTTTGGAATTGAATAAAAAATATTTTTCAATACAAACTTGATCTATTACAATATACAAAAATTGTTTACCTTCGTTTCTATTTTTGTAAATTAAATGTCTATAATTTTGTGCTACATTTTCAGTATCTGATTTAAAATTAATTCTAGAAACTGTCGGTACTCTTATAATTTGTAACATTTCCAACATAAATCTGCGCTTGTAATTATTTTCCATGTTTAAAACTTTTGTATTATCAAAATCTGGATAATGGTTTAGATTAGCACAATGAGTTGATAAAGCTGTTTTTTGTGAAATATTTCTATACTTCTGATCTGACTTATGACCTGCTATCCTAGTTTTTAGTTTATTCTTTGTTGTACCTATATATACCTTATTACACTGTCCACTATCATTACCCTTACAAGGTATTTGATAAACAATATTAGACATTTCCATCCTCTTTATTTTGTCTTTTGTTTTAGTAAATAGTTTACCTACTGTGTTGAAAGATTTATAAGCTATTTTATATATTTTGTTATCATATATATCTGATTTTGCCAATCTTTCTGAAAATTTTGGAATATATGTTACTGATTTATAAATTTTCTGTTTCGTAATACTATCCTGGTTGTTTAATCTACAATTATTATGTTGTATTAATAAATCTGTTATTAATTCTTTAGGAAAACTATTCTCTGTTAAAATGTTAGAAATCTTCCGTTTATTTTCTCTGTGAAATTCTGAATCACTAATTTTAAGAACTCTTTTTATAAAATTTTTAGCCGTATTAATTATTATTCTCCTTGGATGTTTCAAGAAATAATTAATAATTCTACCAGAAGATGTTGGTTTCTGATACCAATCTATGGATACTCCATTTCCATTTCTAATTATCAAGGTGTCTAAATATGGTAGTCTTGAATTAAGCTCCCTTTCCATTGTAAATTTAATGTCCGAATGAAAAAAGTTAAAAACATCCAACATTTGTTCCATTCCCGACTCCGGAATTATACAAAATAAATCGTCAACATATTTGGTCAAAATTTTTGGTTTTATACCTAACTTTTCTACACATACATCTAATAATTTTTCCATAACTATATCTGCTACAATTGGAGAAGCTGGCGAACCCATTGGAAGTCCTTTCATTTGAATATATACACGATTATCATCGCCAGCTTCTCCAATTGTAGCAGATATAGTTATGGAAAAATTATTAGATGTATGTGTAGAAAAGTTAGGTATAAAACCAAAAATTTTGACCAAATATGTTGACGATTTATTTTGTATAATTCCGGAGTCGGGAATGGAACAAATGTTGGATGTTTTTAACTTTTTTCATTCGGACATTAAATTTACAATGGAAAGGGAGCTTAATTCAAGACTACCATATTTAGACACCTTGATAATTAGAAATGGAAATGGAGTATCCATAGATTGGTATCAGAAACCAACATCTTCTGGTAGAATTATTAATTATTTCTTGAAACATCCAAGGAGAATAATAATTAATACGGCTAAAAATTTTATAAAAAGAGTTCTTAAAATTAGTGATTCAGAATTTCACAGAGAAAATAAACGGAAGATTTCTAACATTTTAACAGAGAATAGTTTTCCTAAAGAATTAATAACAGATTTATTAATACAACATAATAATTGTAGATTAAACAACCAGGATAGTATTACGAAACAGAAAATTTATAAATCAGTAACATATATTCCAAAATTTTCAGAAAGATTGGCAAAATCAGATATATATGATAACAAAATATATAAAATAGCTTATAAATCTTTCAACACAGTAGGTAAACTATTTACTAAAACAAAAGACAAAATAAAGAGGATGGAAATGTCTAATATTGTTTATCAAATACCTTGTAAGGGTAATGATAGTGGACAGTGTAATAAGGTATATATAGGTACAACAAAGAATAAACTAAAAACTAGGATAGCAGGTCATAAGTCAGATCAGAAGTATAGAAATATTTCACAAAAAACAGCTTTATCAACTCATTGTGCTAATCTAAACCATTATCCAGATTTTGATAATACAAAAGTTTTAAACATGGAAAATAATTACAAGCGCAGATTTATGTTGGAAATGTTACAAATTATAAGAGTACCGACAGTTTCTAGAATTAATTTTAAATCAGATACTGAAAATGTAGCACAAAATTATAGACATTTAATTTACAAAAATAGAAACGAAGGTAAACAATTTTTGTATATTGTAATAGATCAAGTTTGTATTGAAAAATATTTTTTATTCAATTCCAAAAAATTTTTTTTATTTTGTCAATTTTTGTTAAATTTGTTTTAAATTAATATATTGTTAATTTTTTGTTAAAAAGAAAAAGAAAAAAACCCTGAAGAAGGCACTCAAAGAAGTGCCGAAATATTGGTTTTAAATAAATTTGTGAAAAGTTTTTTATATAAAAAATAAGACCTTAAGCTCGAGAATTTAATTTATATATCAAAATAAGGCTTGCAAAAATGGAAGAACTTGGAAATGATAACGCTGCTTTCAAAGCAACTTCCATTTTGTCAGTGATGCCACAATAATAACAGAATTTATTGCCATTTTTCTAGTGATGACACTAAAAAAATCGAAAAATGTAAAAGGGAACAAAATGAGATAGTAACATTCTGTAAAAATGTTGACAAATTTTGATTTTTAGCCCTATGTATTTCTTATGGGAAAATTTCAACATCTTTGCAAATTAATGTTAGATGTTAAATGTTGACAAGTGTGAAAAGGCTATAATAGCCTTTTTGCAGTAGCATCTTCTGAGCCCCAAAATTGAAATAATACAGCAGTAGGGGAAGTGGATGCCCCATAGGACGCCAATGTTAAAATCGCATATCTTCAGAACTGTTATAGTGAAAATGTTCAAACTTGATAGGAGTCACTCTTATGGTAAACTACACCATTGCAAATAAAAATAAAGGCGGTTTTCGCATGGGGAGCAATACTCACCGTAGGATGCATATATTAATGATCGCGTAACTGAAGTACTAAGACGAAAAAAATGTTTACTCTTTATCTTTTTGATGCATTTGGTATAGAGATTACACAACGTCCAGTGGACGGAATATACATATGTACATATTTAGAGACCCCTTGCTTTTCATATGAACAGTTGAAAGTCGGTTGGTCAAAAGTATATTGTGGCCAAAACTTTTATGTATATTTTGGCGAAAAATAATTCCGGCAGAACAAGCTTCCAGTACGTTCGGAAATTCTCTTTTTTCGTTTAGTTAAATTTGTTTTGAGTGTTCAAAAGTAAACGAAAGAAAGATAATTTGTTTATAATTTCGGATAACAGAGGTAATGCCGGATAATAGAGGTAATTTAAATAAATGCAAAAAAAATTTATATTCCACTTAACTGTTGCTGCCAGTTAATCGAATAACGGATAATCAAGGCCATACTGTAAATAAAAAAAAGAAATGCAACCAAAAATCATCGTATGAACGCAAAGAGATTTTGGAAGTTGCTTTTAAATGGATGCAAGATAAGACGACGTCCTATAAGCCCTCATGTGAATTGAGTGTGACTAATGGCAAAAATAATTTAAAAAAGGCCAATAAAATTGAAGAAATTTCGTAAAATTTAACTAAATTGTTCATCTGACATTTTTCCGGTGGAGTTGAAGAAATTTAGGAAATTAACGAAATTGCTGTAGTAAACTTGAAGAAAAATCTTCAAACTAACTAATTTGGTTCAGTAAATATGAATCTTTAATCAAAAAAAAAGGATTACTTATTAACTCTAGCTTCTGGATAAATGAAGAAAAAATAAAATAAGTGAACAAATTTAAAAAAAATAAATAAAATAACAAACGTAACAATTTTAAAAAAATTTATAAGAATGAAGGGTTTATATTTGAAGAAAGTTTTGTGCAGTCAGAGCCTTAAGGCGACCGTACACGACATGTATTTGTCATCTGACATGTCAAATTTCCCACTGCAAAATACATACATGTCGTGTGTTACCTTTTTAATAACAATGCGAAAAAAACAGAGACTATGTCAGAAGCAATTTACATGCACTTAAAAGGTTTACCATTCGCTTTTCTTCATATTTTATTTCTTACAGTAAGTCGGAAAGATTTTTTAAATTATGTGAATAATAATAATAAATAAATTTATTTATACCCACACCACAATAGTGGAGAGGGTATTATGCATTTATGCTGATGTGGGTAACACCTTAAAATATTGGTCCTAGACCCACCTTAAAGTATACCGATCGACTCAGAATCACTGGCTTGCTGGGTGGCTGTCAATGTAGCCTTGTGCGCAATTTTAGAGATAATTTGATAGAATTTGGGACATAGGTTCTTATTGGCCCAAGAACCAAGCCTATTGAAAATGTGCCGAATGGTAGGACCACGAGAGAAGAAAGGGGGAAATTTTTCCGAACCGATTTTAATAAAATTTAAAACATACATAGATCCATATCTATATGGGCACATAAGCTATACAGTTTTTAAAATATAAGACCACAAGGGGAGGTAGGGGGCAATTTCTGCCTCTCACAAACTTTCAAACCGATTTTAATGAAGTTTATAAACATAGATTAATCCATATTTGTATGAATACGTAAGCATGATGCATTTTTAAATACTGTGGTGTAGGGTATCATATGGTCGGGCTTGACCGACTATGCATTCTTACTTGTTTTATTTTTCGAATGTGCTGAATTTTAATTAATAAAGCTTTCTGGCAATAGTTCCATTCCTTCAATAATTCACGTACTTTTTTTGGTTAATATTAAAGCAAAATTTATGTACATATACTTAGAAATGATTACAAACACTACTAATGCCTGTAATAAGAAATCTAGCTGTGCATAGAAACCTATGGTGTAAAAGATGCCATATTTTTTTCAAATATACATAGTTTTTAATTATTTTTTTTTACAAAATACGATTTTCTATATTATTTTTTACAAATTGTGCTATATTCTTCCTACATATATTAATATTTTCCTCCCTTTTAATATAATCTGGTAACAAATTGTATAATTTAAGTCCTTTAAAGAATAGAGATCGTTGCATAGCTGTTGTTGCTACCCTCGGCAGTCGGAAATTTTCAGCGTTTCTAAGGTGATATGGTTGTACTCCTCTCAAATATTCAAGTTGTTCAGTAAGGTATTCTGGTGCATTTCCCATTTTCATTTTCTGTATGAATTGCAGTGTATCCAGTTCCAGTCTTTGTTGAATGTTTAACCATTTTAGTGTGTCTAGCATTAGTTGAATTGGAGCATATATATTGTATTTTAATATTGACCTCATAGCTTTATTTTGCAGTTTTTGTAATCTTTGTATTTGTATTGTTGAGCAGCAAGTGTATAAAACAGTTGAACCAAATTCAAAGTGTGGTTTTTTCATTGTGTTAAAGATATGTATTGCTGTTATTTGAGATATTTTATTTCTAACTCTTTTAAAAAATCCTATTTTTTTGCCAATTTTCTTACATATGTACATATATAATCAATGTGTTCTTTTAGTTTTAAGTCTTTATCGATTATAAAACCGAGGAATTTTATTTTATTTACTTTTTCTATTGTTTCATTATTAATTGTAATTGTTGATTCACTGTTCATATTTATTTCAAGTAGTTTCGTTTTGTTTTAATTAAGTTTTAATCTATTCATTTTAAGCCAGTTATTTATGTTATTTATGTCGTGCATTAGATTTTCTCTACATTGTTCATCTGTATCTCCTTCCGCATATATTAATGTGTCACCTGCATATAGAATTATTTCGCATTTCTTAAGTATATTTGGCATATCATTTATGTATATTATAAATAAAAGTGCGCCTAGAATAGATCCCTGAGGTACTCCAAATTCATTGTTTACTTCGTTTGATCTTATACCATTAACCATCGTGACTTGCTTTATATTTGTAAGATATGATTTAAACCAATTTATCTGATGCCATACATATATAATTTTCGAATAAGTATTTCTCTATTAATTGTCTCAAATGCTCTTTTGAAATACAAAAATATTGCCATAATTTTTTTCTTTCTATCTATGTATTTCCATCTGTTTATCACATAATTAACTGTTGTTTCACACGAAAATTTTTTTCTAAATCCCGATTCATATTTTAAAAATAATTTATGTTGTTCCATATACATTTCCAATTGTTCCTTGACAATTTTTTCGATAATTTGTTCACATGTCTTTAGGGTATTTATTGGGCGGAACTCCTCACATTTATTTGTTTTTGTTATTTTTTCTATTGGTGTTACCATTGAGCATTTCCAACTATCTGGGAATACTCCGGTTTCAAGTGATTTATATATGATTTCATGCATTGATTTTCCTATAATATTCCAATTATCAATAATAAGCTTAATTGTGACTTTGTTAAAATCTGGTTTATTTTTCATATTCTTACAAATATTTTGAGTTTCTTGAATTGTTATTGCACGGAAGCTAAATCTATTTGTTATCATAGGTAGGTATATTGTTTATATATTGCACATTTTCTATTGTATTATTAACTGACTTAATACTATTCACAAAATAATTATTAAATTTGGTGGCTATTTGATAGTTATCCTTATATTCTATAGTATTAAATATCACATTTTTTATCACAGTTTTATTTTTCTTAAGAACTAAGTCTTTGATTTCTTTCCACATTTGTTTTTGGTCTTTGACATTATTTATTTTTTTATTAACGGTTTCAATTTTATTTTTTATACTTATTTCTAGTTATTTTATAATTACTCCAAGCTGCCTCTGAAATTAATGTCTTAGCTATTTGGTATTTACGAACTTTTTCTCTTTTTAATAGTTTCAGCTCTCTGTTAAACCATTTGTTTACGTTACTTGTTATATTTATTATTCTTTTATTTGTATATTTCTTTATAGTATTTTCAATGGCTGAGTCAAAATTATACACTTTATTATTTAAATCGTCATTTTTATTATACTTAAAAATTTCAATTTCTTTTTTTCTTATTTCATCCTGTTTTTTCGTAATGATCTTTATTTTAGTGTCTATGGCTTCGTGGTCTGATATTTTATTTGAACTGTTATTTGCTGTTGAAACATTTTCATTGTTTGTAATTACGTAGTCTATAACTGTTTTTGTGTTTGCTGTTATTCTCGTATACTCTTGAACTATTTTTTAAGCCCATTATCGTTAAAGACGTATTCTAGTCTTTTTTTATATGTTTCTTCTTTGCACCAGTCAATGTTGAAATCACCTGCTATTATTATATCACACTGTGCTTCACATATTTCTTCCATTATTTGTTCGAATAATTGACAAAATTCCACTTCACTGCCACTTGGTGATCTATATACCGCTACTATTACAAATTTGTTGCTCTTGATTGTTGCCTTGAATGCACTTATCCAATAATTATAATTAAAAATCTTTTCCCCAATTTTTATAACACTCCACTGTTTTTTGAAATAAAGAATAACTCCACCCGTTCTATTTGAATTTGATCTTGTATTATAATGATCATACTCTATCAGTTGAATTTCTTGTTCTTCTATATCATCTGTCATGTGTGTTTCTGTTAGCACTATAAAATCTGGTTTTTGTTCATCTGCAATAACTTCCAACTGGTTGTAATTGTTGACTAGTCCACATACATTTGTATAAATACCATATATTTGCTGTGATTGTTAAACTATCAACCCCAGCTTACTCTTTTTCATATTAAGTTTATTTTTATAAACTGTACAATCTCTGTTTGATGTGACGTGGTTTTCATCTAGTCCCATATTTAACTTTTTATTTGCTCTTATACAATTAATACATTTATTTATTATCTCTTTTTGGCATTCCTTCGTTCTGTGGTTTCCATGGCATTTATAGCATGTTTCCTCGCTTTTACATTCACTCGCCTTATGGTTTTATCCTTGACATTTAAAGCACATAATTATATCAGTTCCATCGAAAACTCTACACTTTTCCCATCCAATGTTTAGTTTTTGTGCTGCTTTTATCTTTGTATAAGCTATTTTGTCAGCTATTATTTTGGTATTGTATATTGTTTTATTATATCTTTTGTATTCGTAAGACTTTATTATTTTCATTTCATGTTCTTGTAATATTTGATTTTGTCTCTGTATTTTTCTTACAAGTTCCTCATCCGCATATTTAAATGACATATCCGTGATAATTATTGACATTTCATTTTCATTTGGCGCTTTTATTTCATATGATTCACCCATTTCATTCTCAATAGCATTCTTGATTTTATTTCTTTTTTTATCATTTTCACTTTGTATCACAATTGTACCATTTTTTCTATTTTCAATGTTTGTTATATTTAAATTAATTGGATCCACCTTATTGTTTAAGTCCTCTTTTGTTTTTTCTATTTTTTTGTTTTTCTTTCGGTTTTATTATTAGGGGAACTTGTTTTTTTACATCTGGCAGCACCGTATTTTTTTAACCATATCAGCGAATGTCAGTTGTTTTTGTTTTTCATTTGTTTCTTGTATTACTTTTTTTTATCTCATCACACATTCTTACATTTCTTTCTTCAACTGTGTTATAAATTTCTTTATTTTTATTTTCAAAATCTTTTACGATGCTGCATAATTTTTTAACTTCATTTACATTATTTTCACATATTTTTTGTGCGTTATCTATTTTTAAGTCGTTGTTCGTACCGTTTTTCTATTGCTTCTAATAATTGCTTAATTTCATTTTCTTTTTGCTTTAATGATATTTCAAATTCTGTTTTATATTCAGCCAGGTTTGTTTTGTTGGCACCATCTTGTATATCCCTCAAAACTTATGCTATGTTCATACGACGATAGAAACCACTGGTTTCGCTCTCTGAAACTAGATTGCCAAACATGCTGTTCATACGACTTATTCCTGTTTCATTTTGACATTTTTTTTGTGTTGTTAGTGTGATTTTTTTTTAAATAGATAAAAAAGTAAATAAAACTTAAGAATATATTATTTAATATTTTTATTTTAATTATTTTATTATAATTATCACTTTATTTTATTAAAAATCAATTTTTATTTTGTTTTTTTCTTTGTTTTGATATTTTTGGAGAGCTAGTTCAGATAAACTACCGATAACTGTTATCAAAATTGGAGATGATAGTACATTTTTCCTGTTTCGCAGCCTGTTTCAAAATGAAACGACCTGTTTCGCTCTCAAAATTTTGTATGGGAAAACATGTCGTTTTTATCATGTTTGGGGCGCGAAACAGGAATAAGAGAGCGAAACGCGAATATTGCTGTCCATGTGAACATGGTATTAGTCTACATTGTGAATATATTGTACACAGTCATCACACATATATCTCACAAAGCGATTGGATTCCAAAACTTTTGATGAGTATTGGTCAATGCCCGAACACTTATCTCCACAAATGCCTTGCCACAAACTCCTGCACATAATATTCCGGTTTCACCACGAATTGCTCTCTTACATTTATGGCATTCAGCCATCGCAAATTCGTCTGTATATTTTAACAAAATTAATGTTTTTTTATTTCCACACACTGAAATTAACCTTATCTATTGGTGTATATAGTCTTTTTTCTATTTTTAACCAATAATTATTTTATTTTCAATAAATTAATAGAGCTTGTTTATTATTGCTTGTTTACACCGACAGCGTTGCCACTTTTTTTTTAAAGGAAAACAGAAGGTAAAAACACGTAGGCAAAATAAACGTTGAAATAGGTAAAGATAACTGTTAGGTACGAACACGACGAGACAGTAGAATGAAGCAGTTTGTTTTTTAATTTTGTTTTTTCTTTTTACCCACTTACAACTACAATTCGAGTCGGAAAGAACCCAACCAATTGTTGGGGAATGTAAGAAAAGATAAACTCACTGTTTATTGTTGGTGTTTTGTTTTGGCTTTGATATTGTTACAAGTAAGACTTTGAGGTTTTATAATTCTTATTCGCTTTAGGGTTTTATTTGTATAATATTTTTGGCTTTTCTAAAATCTTTGGAAAAGGTTTCCTGACAAGCTGGCCTAAGCAACCAGTGAAATGCGCATAGAAGCTAGCTTTCCCTCAACAATAAATTTCAGTGTATTTATCAAATATGAAAAACTGGGAATTTAGCACGTCATACGGAAATCGTATTAATAACGACCTGCTTTCTTTTTGTAGAAATTACTGGCATAACAGGAAGATACAAGATATTCTGGTATTTCAATAGCAAAATTTAAACGAGCATATCTGACATAAATATATACATACCAACCAAGTCCCCATCATAAATGGGATCTTCGGAAACCCCATTTCAACAGACGGTTAACCAGATTTGATCTTCTCATAAGGGCCTCTGATAAATTTTGTTGAAGTTGCATACGGAATACAAAGTTGTATGTATATACTCTTTGCCACCCGTGGCGAAGGGCTTAAGAATCAAAATCGGAATTCAATATTATAGTACGTTTCCACTTACATGTTTTGGGCCACAAAACTAGTTTTACAGCAAAACAAGTGTTTTGCTACTTGTTTTCCCATACATTTTTCATGTTCGAAAAACTCAAACAAAAACTAGTTTTGCTCCAAAACATGTCGAAAATCATGAATACAACTCTGGGTTATCCATTATTGGTGATTGAGAATTTCGAAAAAGTGACATATTTACCAAAATATCAAGACTTATTCAATAGGTTTATGCAACGCTCCAGCTGATTTATTTGTTTGCAGCGATAAAATAATATAATAAAAAGGTAGCAAATTAGGTGCTTTTTATATACGTACTTATATCTATATATATAAAAATGAAAAATGTTTGTATGTTTGTGGGTTTGTGGGTTTGTGGGTTTGTGTGTTTGTTTGTTGGCTTATAGACTCCGAAACTACTGAACCGATTATCTTGAAATTTTTACAGTAACATCACGTGAGCCCTAAAAATAAAATAGGCTACTTATTTTTTCGATAGGGGCAGGGGAATTGGTACCCCCCATAGGATGCCAATATTTATTATCGCATATCTTAAGAGCCGCTGGACGCATTTTGCTGAACTTTTTGTAGTAGGATCTTCTGAGCCCCGAAATTGAAATAAAATAGCAGCGGGGGTATTTGAATCCCCCATAGGACGCCAATGTTTAACATCGCATATCTTATGAACTGTTATAGTGAGAATGTTCAAACTTTCTAGAAGTCACTCTTATGGTATACTACACTTTTGAAAATAAAAATAAAGCGGGTAGGCGCAGGGGGGGAAATACCTCCCTTAGGATGCATACATTAAATATCGCTCAACTGAAGAACTATTAAAGGGGGAGTCTTCAAACGTGGTTAAAGCTACTACTATGGCAAACTATAAATTTCAGTATAAAAATGGGCGGGGTAAACAGGGGAGGAGCAGTACCCCTCATAGATAGAAATATAAATAAGAGCCACTGCACGCATTTTGTTGAACTTTTGGTAGTAGGATCTTCTGAGCCCCGAAATTGAAATAAAGTAGCAGCGGGGGAAGTGGTTTTCCCCATAGGACGCCAATGTTTACCATCGCATATCTTAAGAACTGTAATAGTGAGAATGTTCAAACTTTCTAGAAGTTACTCTTATGGTATACTTCACTTTTGAAAATAAAAATAAAGCGGGTAGGCGCAGGGGGGGAAATACCTCCCATAGGATGCATACATTAAATATCGCTCAACTGAAGAACTATTAAAGGGAGAGTCTTCAAACGTGGTTAAAGCCACTATTATAGTAAACTATAAATTTAAATATAGAAATGGGCGGGGTAGCCAGAGGAGGAGCAGTACCCCTCATAGATAGAAATATTAATAAGAGCCGCTGCAAGCAATTTGTTGAACTTTTGGTAGTAGGATTTTCTGAGCCCCAAAATTTAAATAAAATAGCAGCGGGGGAAGTGTTACCCACCATAGGACGCCAATGTTTAATATCGGATATCTTAAAAACTGTTATAGTGAGAAAGTTCAAACTTTGTAGAAGTCACTCTTATGGTATACTTCACTTTGAAAATAAAAATAAAGCGGGTAGGCGCAGGGGGGAACTACCTTCCATAGGATGCATATATTAAATATCTCTCAACCGATAAAGTGGTTAAAGCAGTGTAGCGAAGCGCACCGGGTTAAGCTAGTGTATGTATAAATGCGTATTAAAAAACCAACAAGGAAATTTCATGTTAAAAAAAAATATTTTTTTCAACACATATTTTTTTGGCGTTCATGTTTGTTTGCAACATAAATGTCAAATTGATTTCGAAAATTCGAAAACCAAAACCAGTTTTACTTATTGGAAACACATTGACGCGTTTTGCTCAAAACAAGTTGTTTTGCTCATAGTGGAAACATAGTATTAGGCTTGCAAATGCAAAATATCGTCTACTCGATTTTGTTATGCAATAGGTCAAAATATTTTAAATTACATCAGATGTAAGACGTTTTAATATAATTTTTGATTTAGCCATTAGCTTTGTTATTAAGTTATTAAGGCACAACTGGAAAACATTTTTATTATTTTTGTTTAATTCATAAAAAATTTAAATCAACAAATACGTCACAGTTTTGGTGCTTAAGGCTCGGTTAGCCGGGAGTAACAGTACCGTTGCAAATCAGCCGAATCATTTTCTTGTATGTAAAGCAATTGTAGAAGAATTACAGTTAGCAGCAAGATGTTACGTCTCAATCTGTAAGAAATAGATTTGTCTTACTTTTTTACTATTTAATCGTAATGTTGAATCTTTAAGAATTAAAAAAAAATTTTGTTTAATGAAAATCCATGGAGAAATTCGTGTTTTATTCCCTCCCGATAAGGTTAAAGTAGAGCAATCTCATGTTATAACTACACTAAGGAAAAAAATGTGCTAAAATCAAGATCTTACGTTCAAAATTGCAAGATATGAGCCTGAGAAAATGATCACACCGAGGCCCTAAATCTTTAAGGCCCCATAAAAAAAGTGCATGACTTTCGGCAAAACTGGGAGACACGGACTTTTTTTTTTGGTCCTTTATGGTTATTTATTGTCCGTATATGGTTATTTTGCCAAGACTTAAAAAATTACACACAGTGTTATCTAATAGTTACCAGTACATGAATACTTATATTAACTAAGGTCTAACATAATATGTCTTTCCATTATTAATTGGATATAAATATAAAGAAGAGATAGTAAAATCCGAAATTTCAATTATATCTTTTTCATTAAGTAAAGAACCAATTTCATAAGACTAAAAGTGTGGCTGTTTTCCTAAACGTATGTTCAAATTGTATCAATACCGTGTTGATGCATTGTGTAATTAAATTTTTTCTTACGTTGTATTGTATATGAATATGGTTTGCATCTTCATTATTTTAACTGCTTTATTTGCTTTTCATTGCGATGTAACAACCACAAAGTTGCATTACGGAACTAAATGCATTGTCAAAATTTTTATGGTTGCATTTAAGAACATGTTGCCATGTATTACTACAATGCAACAGGCGTTTAGGAAAACAGCTTATATTTCTTGGAATCTCTGGAACTCCATTCTTAGCTCCAGAGGAGGAATCGCTTCTTTTATGACTTCATTCTTCATGTACTTCAAACTTTAAAAAGTCACTTTTGAGTTTACTCGTCCGTTCAACTTACATTTAAAACACAAACAAAATTTCGAAATTTGTTTTTGTTTTAAATGTAATTTGAACGGACGAGTATGGCGCTCGTGTTCTATAAACTACACATTAAATGTAAGTTGAACGGACGTGTAAGGCGCTCGTGTTCTGTAAACCACACATTAGTGTAGGTACTTTCACTTTATCGGGAATAAAACACGGATTTTCATGAAAAAAATTTTATTTCTATTATATGTATGTATGTATGTAGCTTTATGAATAAATAATTAAAGTAAAGGATTAAAAAAAATATATTGTGCACTATAAAAAGGTAAAAAAAAACTTTGTGACTTTTAGCTCTACACAAATTTGCGATAAAAAATGTCAAAACTATTGCCCATGGATATGTTGATTTAAATTTTTTATGAATTTTATTTTAATTTACAAATTTTATTAATAAACAAAAAAAATGTCCACTTGAGCCTTAATACCTAAAAAAATAACGGCTGTATCAGAAAATTATATTTTAAAGGCTTGAATCTGGTGTAATTTATGGCGTTTTATTTAAAAAAAAAGTGTTGCATAAGTGTTACATGCGACTTGGCGTGTTTCATATTTTACGTTTACAAAAGAACACAAATTTCGGCATAAAACAATAAAGTACAATTAGAGCAAAGTAAATTCAATTACAGGTGGTGGCAATACTACAACAATTCAAAGCCAAAATAACAACATATGTTTTTTGTATTGTATTGTTAGTGTTTACGGCTCGAAACTTGCAACCACCTTGTACTGAATTCCCCTTGATCCTTTAATTAAAATGAGTGTTGAACATGTAGCACTTTTTTTAATTTTAAAGGGAACATCATTAGAAAAGAAAGCTTTACACTTTTGAAATAACACATGTTTTTCAGAAAAGAACATAAAACAATGTTAAAGGCAGAATAAATGCATAATTTTACTCAGAAAAGAAAACGCCATTACAGTTTTTTAAAGGATTGCATAAAAAAATCGGGTACGTCGTTCCAAAGTTACGACAAGATTTATGGAGCAGAAAAGCCTTACCATACATTTTACATAATGATGATTTTTGCAATTAGGTGACTATAGCGGATCAAAACAATATACATAGTGGTTATTCAGGGAATTTTTGCTTGTTGCAAGCACAGTACAACACAATATTTCGGGACTCAATTCTGATAAGTGCTTATGAAAGTAGACCCAAAAAGAAGAACTTCTGCATCATTAGTTTGGTCATGGTACCAATAAATAATTTAAAAATTAATTTGAAGTTAGTGAGTATCGTATAGGGGCATTTGTCACGTTTTAGGCTCTTTTGTTTGTCATACCTCGAGAACACTAGTCCAAATAAGCTGAAACAAATTAAGAATTACAATTCCTTTAATCTGTTCATACAACGTTTCGCTACATAAGCAACAGTTTCGCAGTTATAAATAAATGTATGAAGAAAAAAAATATTTTTTGCCCAAAAAATTTAAATTTTTTATTTTTAATTCATAAAAAATCCAAAACGGTAAAAAAAACGTGTCAAGTCCTGTTACTTTCACGTAAAGTCGCAAAACCTGAACAAAATGACACATAAACCATGGAAATCGATGAACACGTTTCGCTTTTATTCACAATTAATTAAAGAGAATTTCAAAAATTTGCTCGAGATATCCACAAAATTCTTTGGAAAAAATATTGATGACTTTTTTTATGATTCTTTACTTTGCATGAAAATAAACATTCCGATTCATATTACAGCTATTCTTACACAGAAAATATGCAATTTGTATATGTATGTTATCTATGCATGGAAACAAAATTTAGAACATTTTCAATTATTAAATATCCATCCACGTTGAAATTGACGCTTGTGGTTCTGATGACCTTATTTTCTTCGTAGGTTGTTCATATTCATGTTCTGAGTCTGTATCATCATTCGAGATAGACGTAATATTCAAGGACATGTTTTGTTCAGTGTGACCACAAATTTCAAACTGCATAATTTTAGAACTCCACCAAGAAACCACCGCAAGCAATGCATCCAATTTTTTGCCTTTGAATCGTTTTTCCATTGGCATGGTCACCTGGTGGAACCACTCTCCTTGTTCGTCCGAGTCCTGAGGTAATTGTGCCAAAAAAGGTTTCAAGGTGGAAATGTAATTCAAACGTCAAGGATGCATTGATTTTTTCAAAATAATACAGCCAGTTGTCCACTCGTGTCTGTATGTCATCTCGCTGTACACGGTTCATTCCTAAAACGCCTTCGATGACTTGTTTCACTGCGTCCCATGCACATAGGTGGCTATAATGGTTCGAAAGCATATTTGTGAAAGATTCCCTTTTCATAAATTTTAGTATATCTTTTTCATTGAGAACACACTGTGTTCGGCGTAAAATTTGCACCACTTAAATCTGCTTCATCAAAATAATGACAATACGCTTTTTTGAATTCCTCAGTAATCAATTTTTTTCGATCCAGTTGGTCTCTTTTTGGGACGATATGACCACAAACGTAACAAAATTTATCCAATTGTGAGCACTTGTTATTTTCCATATTTGGAAAATATATTATCACCCCTATCGTGAATAATTTTTCCCTCGTAATTTTTCCCCTTTTCACATTTTTGCGATCATGAAAAAAGGTCATTCAAAAGAGAATAATAACGTAAAAAAATGTTCACGTGAAAAAATTCCCCTTATCGTGAAAAGTTTTTTCCCTCGTAATTTGTTCACATTTCCCTTAGATTTTCTCACTTTATTTTTGCTAGGGAACAGGACATTTATGTAAGTAGTTTCTCCTATAAATCGAATATTAAGGTTTATTTCCGTTAATAAGACTCCAACCAATATATTGGTCAACAAAATGCAAAACATGAGGTTGATTGCCCGCGGATTTGTAAAGCTTTCGAAAGACGTTGTGGCAGAATTTTGGGAAATATTTTACTACATAAAATTTAAAAAGTGCAAAAAACTAACGTTGCAATCAACCTATTCCTCAATACTAATCATTTAGCTTTATAAATTTCACTTTTCTTTAAAATATATAGGTACGTTAATATTTTTGAACATAAATTTCATTGATTTTTAATATTTCCTAATCTTTCTTCTTTTTTGTTACATTCACTGGAACTGATAGCGTGAAAAATTTTTCACATGAGATTCATGATTGCTTTTTTCCCTTCGAGGGGAATGAAAATTTCATGGGAACAAAAATTCCACTTGTTATTCACGATAGGGGTTTATATGTTTTGTTGTTATTCACTTTTAAAAACCGGAGAAAAATTCACTTGTACTTCTCGCGTTCGTCGACTCTTGTTAAATGACATAAAACGATCAAAGAGCACCTATAAATACTACAAATATTTCAATATTTTACTGGCAGGTACTTATGATATATGTTTTCGAAACGTTCCAAAACATGAGCACTCATAAATGCAAGTGCAATTTCAGTTAAAAAATAATGCAGGTAAATAACGGAAAACCCCAAATAATTTAAAAATGGCACTTTCCTTTTTTCCTTTTCACTGTCCACTCTCATTTATTAACGCTTATTACTTTGCTACCGCAATCATAAAATTCAAATAACCTTTTGTTTATTCCTTTTTTTTTAATTCTGAGAATCATAAAAAAAGTCATCAATGTTTTTTCCAAAGAATTTTGCGGATATCTCGAGCAAATTTTTGAAATTCATTCCTTTAATTAATTGTGAATTAAAGCGAAACGCGTTCATCGATTTTCATGATTTATGTGTCATTTTGTTCATTTACCGTTTTGGATTTTTTAGGAATTAAAAATAAAAAATTTAAATTTTTTGGGCATAAAATAGTTTTTTTCTTCATACGAAAATAGCGAAAATTTGTATGAACAGATTAAAGGAATTGTAATTCTAAATTTTTTTAAATTTGTTTCAGCTTATTCGGACTAGTGGCTCTCGAGTTATGACAAACAAAAGAGCCTAAAACGTGACAAATGCCCCTATACGATACTCACTAACTTCAAATTAATTTTTAAATTATATATTGAGGTACCATGACCAAACTAATGATGCAAAAGTTCTTCTTTTTGGGTCTACTTTCATAAGCAATTATCAGAATTGAGTTGTACTGTGTAGTGTAATCAGCTTATTGCAACTTGTTTGTTCTTAACTACTTTGAGTGCAACTAAAACTTTTGTTCGAAATTTAACAAAAAAAACTGGTTCTTTCATCTTAAAGCCAAGTATTATTCTGTTATTAACATAATTTCCTTTGCTTATACATATAATGCCAAAAACCGTACACATACAAAATTAATTATTTTTTTTTAATTTAACTGAAAGTTTAAATGCAACTTTTTTATTTATAAGTTAAAATTGCAATATTTGTGAATTCAATCTGCGATTGTAGAATGCTGATTAAAAGCAACAATTAGTGCAATACCCTCAACTATTTAAACACATTTATAGGTACATACAGTATGTATGTAAATATATACCGTATAATTACCAACATGTAAAACTAAATTTAAAACGAGTTTTAATAACATTTTATATACGTAGGTATGTACATATGTATATACAGATGTATGTATGTACGTAGCGAATGCACATTAATGTACCTGCATACATATGTATTATAAAAATATATGTATGTGTTAAATTAAATATTATCTGTACCTATGTACATATAAGTTAGTATGTATGTATGTATATACATACATATATACTATTGTACATAAATAAATTTTGTATTGATTTACAAATGTAAATGATGATCAAGAAACAAATTATAACTACATACTTATACATACATATGTATTTACGTACATACATATATAAGTATCTACATATGTACCTACGTAGATTCAAATATTTGTATTAAACTTCAGTAAATATTTGCTACATTTAACTTTATCACTTTTAACAAAACCACAACACTTTAACATCTATAATGGAAAAAACTTGTATCCATCGTTTCCAATAAACATACTCGGTCCTAAATTTTAATATTTTTACTTTTAAAATTTAAAAGTACAAAAAAATGTACGTATACAATTGTTACAAAATTAATATATGTACATATGAATTTAGTTATTTGGCATTGGTTGACTTCAGCAACTAACATTTTAAGCAATTTCTGTATTTAAAAAATGTATAAATGTATGTTTGTATGTACATATAAACAAAGGAATAAATCTCTGATCAAAACTCGAATAAACACTAAACAGACTCAATTTAGAGCACAATGCAAAGACTTATAGCCACAGGTAGACAGGTCAGAGATGGAAATCATGATTCTTTTAAGACTTTATAATTTGAAGACGGAATCTTAAGGCCCGTTTTCACAGCTTACCGATAGCTAAAAGTAGACTTTAACCGGCCTTATAAAACGTGTTCCATTATTAAAATTTTTCCATAACCTAAAGTGAGCGATAAAGTAAATTTAGGTTCATCCTACCTGGTAGGTTGAGGTTAAGTTGTGATAATGGAACACTTTTTATAAGGCCGATAAAATCCTACCTTTAGCTATCGTAAGTTGTGAAAATGGGCCTAAATGTCATATTTTAGTAATCGATTAACAGTATTATCCCATCTCCCATATAGAGAAGCACTTCTGGTTAATGACTGATTTTGATAAATTTAAATTTTTCAGGAACGGAACAGACGATTTGCAAGGAAAGCGCTTTTAATCCATAGGTAGTTTTCTTTCATCATCCATACAGTTTGTCTATTGGCACTGCTAAATTTTTTTTAATATAGTTTATTTAGTTTAGTTATTTAGTATATTAGTTATTTTAACACTAACATTAGCGGGTTTCACCCTTGATAGTAAAGTCCCTTGTAGGCTTGTAAATCTGATCAATGTAGTTAAAGTACTAAGATTTACAACACTGCCACAACAAAATGTTAAATTTCTACGCTGTGGCTGGAAAATCCAACAAAAAGCTGTGTTAAACACGTTTTTTAAATAACCCAGGATAAAACAGTTGAAGAAACTGTATCTGTCTCTTTCCATCACTTAGCAACTTCATTAATTTACAATACTAATGAAAAAGACACTCATGCTTTGTAGTATAAAATCGTATAAAGAAAAGCAGAGTTGTACATTTAATACAAAGGGTGAAAACCGCTATTATCTATATATACTAAAATAAAAAATGCACCATTTGAAATGTATTTACTAGCAGAAGTGCACAATATATATTTTATTAAAATTTGTTTCAGAGTTTTAAGCGTCCAAATATGATATGCAGATATTACTTATGTTTAAATATCTTTGGCATTTTGACAAAACATTTTAAGACAACTGTAAAAATGTTGTTTATCATACGATTTTTCATTAAAAAAAAACATTTTTGCTTAAATTTCTAAAATTTTCTTTTATAAACGAAATTTTTCTTAATTTTGGTTTATTTTATTATTTAATAAAAGCTATTTTTCACAGAGTTTTTTTTAACTTATTTTCTATCTTATCTCGACTTAAGTTGTTTTGTCAAAATGTCTTTGGATTTGCTCTTTCAGAAATCCGCTAAAGTAGTAAAAAAATGATGTGTAAATTTTTAGAAATGGCTTTTGGTACGGAAGGGGTTTCTGCCAAAATTACTTTCTTACACGACTTTTATCACTGATTTAATATTGGCTATCACGTGGTCATAGGTAAATTTTTTGTAAAAAATTAGTCATAAGTGCATGTATTTATTTTAATTTGAAATAAAAAGAACTCAAAAGTTTATTCTATATGTATATTTAAATATTATTACCAGGGCCAGTACTTTTATGCAGTTAACATCGAGTTTTATGCGCATAAAAAATGCAATAAATATAGAAAAATATGCACTAAAAATTTAAAAAAAATATACATAAAAAACATAAAAATAACAAGAAAAAACAAAAATAGCATGAAGAACGTTAAAATTCAGTCTCATAAACGTAAGTAAGGCACAATAACCACAAAAGTAGAAGTTAAAATAAAGAAAAACACGAATATTTATGTATATGAAGAAATAGTAAGACAATCATTTAAATTAAGTCACTATAATATACATAAGCTGGCTTGAGCAACTGTGCGAATACATGTTAATCATAAGTGTTAAACCATATCGAACTTAAGAACAATTTTTGTTAAATATTTTGAAACTGTCATTTGCGTAAGCAAAGTGCGAAACTGATCGCAATTACATACGAATCAAATGTTTATTGATTTTTTGTATATGCCTTTAGAGATATATTTGACCCTACATCTTTTCAAAATAAAAGTTTACTTCCTGTTTTTCAAAACAAACTAAAACGGAAGTGGTAGGTGCATGATTAAATGCTTATAGTTCCTCTTTGGTATAAACAATTAAAATTAAATATGCAAGCAGTAAAGGACTTAAAACAATAATTTTAAATCCTTAATTTTTGTTTAAACTTTATCAAGCTTGCTACGAATTTGTTAACTTAAGTTACCCTCCACAAAATACATCTTATTTATGACAATATCAATTAACTTAAATTCACCATTGTTGAATCCTTTTACCACACCTTTAATTGGCAAAAGTTTTCAGCATAATACATAATTGCTTTCAACTACGTCCCCAATATGGTTGTTAAAGGCTATAGAGGAAGACATTTATTCGGATAACTCTTTTTAATGCGGCAACACCCGAAGCTGCTTAACAAAATATTTTTCCCATTAGAAATCAATAAATAAATTTCATCGAAGTTGTCTTTTATCTCTTCTGCGGAAAGGTGCATGTCAAAATAAAGCAATTAAAAAATTTTTTTTTCAAAATATGCAACATCAGCAATATATGCAAAAATATGCAATCAAAGCAAAATATGCACTAACAAATCGATGCCATTTTACTGAAAATTTCTTGATTCGTAAAGATATTTTGTATATGGTAATCTCCGACTGACGAGAAAAAATAAGCATTTGCATACAAATCCGGACCTTGATTATTACATATGTACAAAAAAATAAATATGTCCTTTAAAAAATTGTAGAGTCAAAGTTAAAATTAATTTTAATTTAAAAACTTTTGATTTACGAAATACCTTGTAGTGCCAGCTTATTTTATTATGTTAAATGTAATCGATTACAATATGCAAGTAGTTTTCTTTGAATCAAAAGACTAGATAATTAAAGAGGAGTTGTCGTAGATGGAACAAAATATGGAGTAGAGTGATGATCGTCCTATATTAAATTTTGTAAATCCCATTATGAAGGAAGCATTGGAATCTGTTTTGAAAAGGCTGTTTGGAAATAATTCTCAATCTCTAATTAAAATAATCTTAAAAGTTATAAATCCATTTAAGCAAAACTTTTTTGACTTATCCGAACTTTGTTTAATTAATAATCTTGTTTTTGCGGAACAAAATTCCTGTAGTTTCTAATCTTCGTTTTGCCGATTACGACTGCATTTTGTTTTAAAACCTAGTGCAAAATTTTTAAAGCTATTTCCCATCCCTGAGACGGATGTATCTGAACATACGATTAAATACATCTCGTTCGTTTACAGGTAGAAGGCGAGTGATGCCACACATTAAACAATTTTTATAAAGAGTTCACCATACTTGGATAAATATACAGTATTTATCGCTTGCACGCATACCGGTTATAAGCATTTAAAGTTAATATGCATCCCAATTATTACTTATATATTAAAAATTATCAAAAACTTTTTTTCTTCACTACCTTGTAAATATTAGTCCCTATCATATGAAAAGCAGGCATACTGCAAAAATATTCCTGAATTACTTACCAATTTAAAGTAATATTCAAGGATATTCAACCATCGGAAACTTTTTAATATTGCAATTTTTAAAATATGTATTTAATATTTCGCCAAATAAATATAATGTATATGGAAATATTACCATAGACCATATTCAAATACTTTTAAAACCTTCTTTTTTTATATACAAAATTTTATTTATCCATTTAGAGTTTTTTATTAGAAACAAAATATTTTTTTCTCTTATTTTCTTTGTTTCATTCCTTTTCTTTTCGAAACCAAATTAAATAAAAATCGATTATGACTTTTATCACAAAAGTTGAAAATTGTTTTCAACTTTTTCCGTCGGATGAAAAAAATTAAATAAAGGGTCCGCCAAATAACTTTTTTTTTGAAAATATTATAAAAAAAAAACTACGGAATATTTTCTCAAATTTCTTTTTTTATTTGAAAGTACAATCCTTCCGGTTAATAATGGAAAATAATTTCATCAAATGGCTGCCTCGGCTGGCCATGCAGTAGCCTACACGATCGTTCCAATTTTTAAGCACATTATCGATTGTGTGCAGCTGTATTTCACCAATGGATTCACGAATATTGTCCTTTAAGGCGTCAATTGTCTCCGGCTTGTTGGCATAACACTTATCTTTGACGGCACCCCACAAATAATGGTCCAACGGTGTCAAATCGCAGCTCCGAGGTGGCCAAACGACATCAGATCTGCGGCTGATAATGCGATCTTCAAAAACAGGGCGCAAAACATCGAGTGTAGCTTCGGCTGTGTGGCACGTAGCGCCGTCCTGTTGAAACCAAATGTTGTCAATATCCTCCTCTACAATTGTTGTGAACAAAAATTCGTTCAACATGGCCCGATAACGATCGCCATTGAGTGTAACGGCCACTTCTTGCTCATTTTCGAAGAAAAATGGACCAATTATGCCTCTGGACCAAAATCCGCACCGAACAGTGACTCGTTTTGGGTGCAACGGCTTTTCAATGTATGCGTGCGGGTTTTCTGTGCCCCAAATGAGACAATTTTGCTTGTTTACATACTTGCCAAGATAAAAATGAGCTTCATCTGAAAAGATGATTTGTTTTTTGGCAAAATTGGCATCTTCTGTAAGTCGATCGCCGGCGCACTTCTTAACCAATTGGACTTTGTATGGTCTTTATACAAAATTCGTCTCAATGTTGTCTCCGAAATGTTCAATTGTTAAGAACGACGGTGAATTGGTGTTGATGGCGCTTCACGCACACTTTCTGCCACATCAGCAATATTCTCGGTTGTACGCACTGTTTTTGGTTTTTCACGCTTTGGTTTATCGATGAGGATGCCAGTTTCTTTTACTTTTTTCACAAGATAACGAACATACGGAGCTGACGGTGCTACTCTTCTTCCAAAACCCGTACGCAATTTTCGCACACATTCTGCAACATTACCATGATGTTCAAAGTAATGTCGCAATATATCCCAGCGTTGTTCAAGCGTATGCACAACCATATTCGTTCAGCGGAAGGATGAAAATAATTATCTGTCATATCAGACATGAGCTAAGTGTTACCATTCACGAAATAAGCACTAGTTGAAAAAAAACGTTAGATGGCGGACCCCTTATAATAAATATGTGTTGTAAGAAAAAATCATATAAGGAAAACAGTAAAATAAAAGGATGTTTATATGCACTTATAAGGCCGTTTTCACAACTTATCGATAGCTTAAGGTAGGATTTTATCGGCCGTATAAAAAGCGTTCCGTTTTAACAACTTCACTTTAACCTAAAGTTCGTCCTGCGTTTTGTATTAATAAGTACAAGAAGATTTTAGATAAAGCCAACCTCTAAAACAATAAAAACTTAATTAAAATCGATACAGGCATTTGGGAGCAACGGTGCCACAGACACACATATTCAAGAAGATACAGCTACACAGAAAAAATTATTGCCGAATTATTTTCAAACAAACGATTGTTTGAAATTTTTTTTAATTTCTACAAATTTTTTTACTGATTCAATTAATATTTTTGTTTGATTTTTATTTAACCAACAAAAATGTTGACAACTTTTCAATAATTTAATATACGCGCTATTGGTTTCAATTTTTCATAATTTTGTATGAAATATTTAACGCTCTTTAATGTTGTCGTTTTTTGCATTTTTTATTTGATCGTAAGCAACACTTCTTTATGTGAAATATAAGAACAACAACACAAAACACATACAGTTTATTTTTGGACGCTTTAAAAAAGTACAAGAAGAAAGATGATAAAATAGCGCGACGAGGTTATTAGTAAAAAAACAAAAAAAAATAGCAGGTAAAAAAAGATTTCATTCTTTTTTAAACAACAACAACATTATAAGAAACAAAATAAATTTTTGGTTGGTTTCAAAGTTGGAAAAAAAGAATGAAAAACAAAATCCCGTATTCAATTTTTGAAAACTGTTTACTTAAATACATTAAATACAAAATAAAATGATGACGAAAAACATATCGAGTCGGTCTGCTGCCGTTGTTTGTTACATTTCTTCTTCTTTAGCCAAGGAAAGGATACAGCAACAGTGATGCTCTAAACACATAGACCACAGCAAGCTACAGGCTACAATATGTCAAAAATAAAATACACACGTTTATACGAAGACGATTATTTTGAAGCCAACACAGCTACAGGCTACAAGACGACGATTGTGGCTGTCGCCAACTTTAGAATAATTTCTAATTTTAAAGGCGGCAATGAGCAGATTAGTGCTGCCAACATAATAAACAATGTGAAATAAATAAGTGCTTTAATATATTTTATAAAAGGTTAGGAAAATATCAACATTCTTGAAAATTAAAAAGAAACATGAGGTAGTAGCCATTTTTACAAAAATGTATCAGTGAAAAAGTGTTGCTAATATAATTAAAAATGCAAAATTTTTTTTTGTTAAAAATAAAAGAACCAGCTTAAAACAAAATATAAATTCGATTCTGTACCAAATTTGTATTTATGTATACATATAACTTTTTAGTATCCTTAAATGAAGTTCTAAATAAAGAGGTAATTACAGTACAAGTTACTTTATCCATATCTCTTTAGTATAAACTGTATTTTAGCAATATGAGTATCATTGAAAAATGTTTCAAAATGCCTTTGACATGGTGTTCAAAACGTACCGATACTATAAAAGAGACAATTACAAGAATAAATACTTCTTGCATTGACTGGGTTTTTATACAAAATTGGCTTTATTATTAAATTATGTCGATATAACAATAATTATATAAACATCATATAACTTAGAGAACACTTCAAACTTTCGGATTATTATTAGGGCTTTACTTAATAATTATTTATGTCCATATTACAATAACTAAATATGTAACAAATACATAAATTATTACCAAACATATATTTTTAGTTAAACTTTTATATAAATTGAGTAATTATCTAAAATAAAAGTTTTTAACCCCCGTATTCATAAACGATTATTAAATTTAGCAAACGTTTATTAAGGAACATTGTCATAGAAAATTAGTTTTATTAGGTATAAAATATTTTTATGAATACAAGCATAAATGTTTGTCATTTTATATGATGGAGTTTCTAAAACATAGCATATAAAGGCTTGAACTGTTTTCTATAACATGCATAAATAAAGTTATATCGACAAATTTGTAACATAAACTCCACTTTGTAAAAAAATGGCTCCTCACGGATTTATAAAAAATTAATTTCGAAATATGTACTTTCCAATGATACCAATACTGTTACGATGAAATTTTTACCTAAAAAATATAAATAAAATATTGTGAAACTTCTAATTCCTAAACCACGTGCATTTGCCCAAAAAATATGTGTATACATTAGTGATATTAGCATTTTTTATTTTAAAAGCAGTTTGTATACATTTTGTATTAAACCTTTGTTAAAATAATTGAAAGAGTTTTTTAGTAAATTTATTATTTTAACGTTATAAAATATATTATAAATAAGTATAAAATATAAATACTTAATAATAATACAGGCTTTAATTAAATTTATGTAAAAGTCGTAACTGTGCATGTTGTTTCATTTTATAAAAGTAAACAAATAAAAATGTATAGTGGCACCACTGAAATATAAAAACATACTGCACAAAAACAGCTGGTTATATTTTTTGAATTGTAGCTGCCGTCTTCAAAATAATTTAGTAGCTGACTACACGGCACCATATGCAACCAGCAGCATTTGTAGTCGTGTGTTCGTGTAGCCTGCTGTGGTCTATGTGTTTAGAGCATGAGTGATGAAGAAAAACATTGTGTGTATAAACAAGACTTCGTTCAAAAATTATTCCAACAAAACATGTGTCTTAAAGCCAGCCGCCGCTCTGCTTCTGCCTTCATCTTCTCCTTCAGTGATAGCTTGGGTGCGCGTCATTGCTCGTGCAAAAAATTTTTGTTTGATTCAGAAAATTATTTGTTTGAAATTTATATGAATTTCAGTAAACTTTTTGTTTGATTCTGTAAATTATTTGTTTGAAAAAATCAGTTTTTTTTTTAGTAAACAAAATGCAAATAAATTGTTTGAATATGCGAATTTGTTTGTAGGACCGATTTCAGACAAAAAATGTTTTGATACTACAAATTTTTTGTTTGAATTCGAAAAATAATTTTTTCTGTGTAGGAAAGAGGAGATAACTTCTAATCGGTTGTACCGATTTACTTCAAACAAAGTTCAGAACCAGAGATGCCGTTTTTGATTATTTCCAACCAAAATTGTTAATATTTTTTTCGATGTGAATATTTTTTCATTTTGGTTACTTTTTTCTAAAATAATAATACGTATGAATATGTTTTTCTTGCAATTTACGTTTTTATTTATATGGCTGTTATCGCGTATTTTGATTCGAAAGAAATTATTTACGAGTTCGAATAATGTGTACTGTGCACTAAGATTTGCTCATTATGTATTTGTTTCGAATGAACGCAAATTTTTTATACTTTATCGAAAACAAAAAATCCATTTCAAAATCGGTACCAGATAATTTTTTTTAGTTTCCCAAATGTGATTTTTATATTAGAAATTGAAATCAAATGAAGTTTTAATCGATGGAGATTTGTAATTAATTTTTTTTATATGAGCGTACATAGTTTTATCCAGGTAAACTCGTTGGCCCATATGTTTGTCAGCTGTCAAATTTCGTGTATATGATGCAAAATTTGTACATGTGTGCGTTAAATTTATATACAGACAATTTTGACAAATCGGTTCCACTCGGTTATTTTTATAGAGCAGCATGTCTACACTCCCAAATGAGTCTACCTTGTGTTAGGCCTGGAACAGAATAAAGTAGTTGTAGTAGAAGCTGAAACTGACGAAGGCTTTGTAGCGCGACAAAGTTCAAAATTTCGAATTTTGTGCTTCAACTTCAACTGCAACGACTACTACAACTACGTATTCTGTTGACAGTACTTTGAAACTGCCGTTTTTAACTTTTGACAGCTTGCAGCGCTATTCGTAACGTTGTACTACAGCG
This sequence comes from Pollenia labialis, assembly GCA_949318255.1. Classification (NCBI taxonomy): domain Eukaryota; kingdom Metazoa; phylum Arthropoda; class Insecta; order Diptera; family Polleniidae; genus Pollenia; species Pollenia labialis. Next base: position 63,576,101 of record OX439141.1, read on the forward strand.
ACTATTCTGTTCCCCACTTTAATGTACCTTGGTTTTATCTGATTTTAAGAGTAGTAAAGATAAGAGCACTTAAAGAAAAAAGTGCATAATGTCACGCGGAATCAATTTCAGAACATGACATAAAAAGAACACAAAAGGAGTTTTACAGCCTGTTCAACGATTTCGAACGTCAACGTTCGCATAGAAAACTACATTTAAAACAAAAACAAATTGTCGAATATTGTTTTTGTTTTACATATAATTTTCTATGCGAACGTTGACGTTCGAAATCGTTGAACAGGCTGTTAGTGTTTCTAAAAACTTGAATAAGTAAAATTTTCTAAATTTACATTTTTTTATGTATGAAAACAAACATAGGAATTTTAAAGATTTTTCAAAAATATATTGAGGGGGTTCATAACAAAACGCAACAATTCCACTTTTTAAGTTTAATGTGTTTTTACTGAATAATTTTGTACATACTAAAATCCTCATAGCCATTGTTTTAACGAAACTGTTCATTTATCCAAAAATCGTAAAAGTGGAATTGATCCGTTTTGATATGAGCTCCTCAATTGATATAAAATCAAATTTTTAAAATTTATGGAATACAGTAAAGAAAATGGCTGTGAAATAAAGAAATTTGAAATTTTACTTTTTATAACTTGTTGGTATCTATGTTTGTATGTATGTATATTTATTTAATTGGGGGATTCACAAGGTGTCAAAAAGTCCCCTACAAGAAATGAATGAGCGAGTAGTAACATTTTTCATTTTGGTGTTAAAAAAATGATAGAAAGAAATGACCGAACGTGGCCGAAAGCTTTATTTTGTTCATTTCTTTCTATCATTTCCTTAACACCAAAGTGAAAAATATGACCACTCGCTCATTCATTTCTTGTAGGGTCATAAGTCTTAAAATAATAACATGAAAATATACGACTGTTGTGAACAACCCCTCATATTTAACTGTACTATTTTGATTTTAAGTCAGCTGATTTAAAACAAATATGAAAAATAAATATTTACCAACAATAAAAATATTTTTTAATTCTAATCCAAAAATTAATAAATAAAATTAGTTCTTTCCTGACTATTTTCCATTTTTCAGACCAAACCACAAATAAATTTTATTTTGTTTGTTTACCAAACATCAAAGTCCTTAGCCGATATACTTTGACGCCTCAAGTGTTTTGTTGCAAAAATTGCTAGCCTCAGGTACTATTCGGATGTAAGCCGGATAAAACTATACCATCAACGGCGACAGCTACATAAACTTTGATATAAATATCATCATATATATACTAAGAATATTTCTTCCACAAAAAAAAAAATTAAACAAAAACAAAACGGCTCAGCCGCTCAGCGCAGGTCTCTTCTGATTAACGACAGCACAATAAACATACCAAGCAAAGTTCTATTAATTTAGGTCACTTTTTGTCAGTGTTGCCACTTTGTGGGTAATTACCCGAATTTGGTATAATTTTTACTGTCGTGGGTAGAACGTGGGTAATTTCTCTTGGGTATAATTCAGGTGTAATTTAAAATTCTTACTTCAGATACCCAAATAAAACCAGATTCGGTTTTGGTAAAAATGCACAATCTTCTGAACCAAAGTCTCTGTGTCTTTTAAAGAATAGTCTCTAGTAATTTAATATATATGTTCATAAGTTCAATAATGAATGTCGCAAGATAGACTCTTAGATTTGGATAAGGATGACTATCATAGTAATTAAGAACTTATGTTATTGCAAAAATTTATTCAAACTAAAACCTAGCCTAGGGGGTGAAATGTTTCCAATATTCCAACATATAATTAATTTTATTTTTATCAGGCAGCTTTCAAATACTTTAGTTCAAAGAATATTTAACGCCCTTAACAGTCGTAAAACTGATTTTTTTTTTTTTTTTATTATTAAAGAAAAATTATTATTATTTATCAAAGAAAAATCAAATAATTACAATTTACAATTACAATTCATTTATATTAATAACCATGCCAAGCCATTGCGGCTTGTCGGCAGGTAAGAAAGGGACAGCTGTATAAAACCCTGCAGACTTATTTTTTACTAAATATGGTATAAACTATTTTTTTTTAAACCATGATATTTAAAATGGTAGACAACAAAAAATTCATTTTAATCGTAGATTAATGCACGACATAACTAATTGAAACTCATTTCGAACAAATATGCACTGAGCCAGTTCTTGACAAAATGTATTGCAGAAGTCCGATTTTGTTTCTCTTTCTCGACCATTGCTGGCTGCATGTCACGAATAAAATGAACAATGTTGACCTCCAGTACGTCAATTGATGCTGGGGGGTTATTATGTAATACGATTCGAAAGAAAAGATTTACGAATTCGTACAAATTGTATTATGTAGTACGTTTTTCGAAAATTTATTTTCGAACGTTCGGAAATATTTTCTTTTTGTGGGATTTTTTTTACCCCTTTTCGTAAATTATAAATTACCCTTTTACAATTGCAACTATATAATACGAAAGCAAATGTCAGTTCATTTAAATTTTTCGTAAATTATTCGAAAGGTGCTGTGCTTGCGAAATCAATAAAAAATTTAAAATGTAAGTAATTAAATAAAACTTTTTACAAAAAGTGTAAAATATGATTTAAAACATACGATTTCCTCTATATTCAAAACTGTCACTAGCAATCCATGGTTATTTTAGAAATTTTATAACCTTTCACTAGAAAGAAAGAATTACATAATCCGTTTAAAATTTTTTAAGATATTTGCATTTCAGTCACAGCATATTTTTTAAAAACACAAATAACGGTTATTTTGGAATATCTCAAAAACTGTTCTACTTTTGACAATTCTGACTTCATATTCGGATTCAGCGGAAAATTTTACATAAAGATTAGGTGTAAAATTCATTTGGTCAAAAAATTGTCACGTAGTGTTATTTGTTATTTTATTTTGTTTGGAAGTTTTCACTTATATTTACATTTTGCGGAAAATTTAACGTTTTTTAATTAACGCGGATTAGAAAATACCATTTTATTTTCGATACGGAAATTTCTTTCGAAAGTATTTTCGTTTCGAATCGAATTACATAATAACCCCCCTGGCTTATCAGCACAAACCAGTGACTTCACAGTCCTACGGAAAACAATCAAGAGGTGTCACATCGCACGGCCTTGATGTCAAATTGAAAGTTTATTTTCTCTTAATCAAGCCATCGCCTTTATTCGTGGAATCATAAGTTGCGTCATTTAAGTCATGAAGTCGCCTAAAAATTCGAATATCGATGGCTGATTTTCAAAGTCAATGTGGATAATTTGGGGGTGTTTTTCAAGCATGTGTCTACTCATGATGATGTGCCTGAGCAAAAAGTGAGAGCAGTATGACAGTTCGATTGACAGCTAACCTTTCGTAAGCTCAATCGGGTTTAAAAAACACCTATTATAAAGGAATGACAATGAGCATTTTGAGCCTTCCCTAGATGTATGCAATCAAATGTGCAAGTTAAACTCATTTGGGGGATTCACAAGGTTGTCATAAAGTTGTAAAGTCATATGTCTTAAAATAATTACAAGAAATATATATGACTGCTGTGGGCAACCGCTTATAATTTAGATTTCTATTGTATAGTTATGACGAATTAATGAACACAGCATTAAAATATTTATTTTGTTTGATACACAACAATATTTTTTTAAACAATTGTTAAATATTATTTAGGACATTATGACTTGATAGCACACGTTGTGAATCCCCCAATTATTTTATAGTTTTTTTTATGTTTTATTAATTGTTTTAAGCTTTAATATGCAGTCTACAACTGACATGAAATGCTTAACATTTACACTAATATGATGTTAGTGTTAAGTATAGACACATCATGTAGATGGTAGGTTGTTAATGCAAATGTTTTAACAACGCTTTTATAACATAATGTTATAACAGCAAATCATGTCAGTTGTAGACGTGGAGTAACAGTTAGACTAATATTGATCTTTTTCCAATGAGTTTGTTGAATTTTTGCTTCTTCGTAAATGTCTTGTTATTAAATAAGACTTCAAATTTATATCAGGTGTAATTTCATTTAAATCGGGTAATTTTGCTTAATCTCAAGTGTAATTTTGAATTTTTCTGGTGGTAACACTGCTTTTTGTTTACAAAGCAACAACCATTTTTTTAAACCATTGTAAAATGTTAGAAATGTTGTGAATACCCCAAATTTTTCTTAAATAATCATTTAGCAATAATTTTCATTTATAAAAAAATCCGTTGAATGTCAATCATATACTTTTTGCGAAAAGCGGATTTGTTTCTATTCGCCATAATATTGTAAATACAATGATTCACTTGGGGTGTTCACAAGGTGACAATGTGACTACCCGCTCATTCATTTCTTGTAGGGATAATACATAGTTATAAAGCTTAAATACAATTTACAAACAAGAGAAAAAGCTTTCCCCAAAATAATTGCCATATCGTCAAACTTAAATTTTCATCGCCAAAATAATTAAAAAATTGCCACATTTAACAGCCCTGCTGACAGTTAAAAAGCAGAAAACAAATGAATTTTTTCTTTTTTTTGGTTAATTATATCTGTCAAGTACAAATTTTATTTATTGTAAAGCATATATTCAAAAGAAATTCAATTTATTTACTTTCAATATGCTGAATTTTGTATTGAAATTTAATAGGTTAAACTCTTATAAAATAAGATATTTGTTATGCAAAAGGTCTCAAATAAAAAGGAGCTTTTAATTTAAGTTTCTCGTTTTTTTTAATGTGTAAAAGAATTACATACATACATATTTTCTTTTAAAAGATTTTGTTTATCGTGCTTAATTCCCAATTTTATATTAATGTTTTTCTCAATTAACAAAAGTTATCTCTAATTTGGTTATATTTGTTTTACATTTGGTAACTTTTTCAAAAATGTTGGTAGTAAAAATGTTATAAATCGCCACCTTTCAAACAAACAATATAAAATCGGCCCAGCTGTTTTAACTCTACAATAGAACCAGTGATGTTAACCGTACGGTAATTACCCTTTTTTACGGTAATTTTGGGCCGAAAAATATAGCAAGGTAATTTTTTTTTAAATACAGTTATTTAAAAAACTTTGTATTAGGATTACGTATACATACATATCGTCATCTTCAAGACCAAATAACCTATCTGCAAAAATTTCAAAATTGAGTTTTTATGGATTTTCATTTCCTATGTATATCATAACGCATATGTGCGCAAAATTTTGAAAATGTAATATTACAAATGACCAAGTGATTACAGTTTTTGTGCTTAGAAACATTAAGTACTTTTTTTCTTAAACCAGTAAAAGAAACTACCCTGCAAATATTAGGACTAGTCCAAATACGCTTGTAAAATGTAGCCCACAAGGGACTAGGACTAGTCCAAACGTAACCCAAACGTATGGATGAAACGTGGTCTATTTTACATTACGATGTCCTAGGGCAGGACCATGTAACCCAGCTTTGGATTACAAAGGAGTATTTTTAAAAGTTCTCCATTGTATACACAAGAGGATTAGTTTTAACTTCGTTTAAAAACGAAAACATGTCGTTAAAAAACGAAGTCATGTCGTCTCACTACAAACACTTTTTAACAATGGCATGGTCCATGCTTGCATTACATCGGACCAGTCCATTGAGTAGTCCATTTAATCAAATTGGATCAGGTAGTCCAATAATATTTGCAGGGTATGACTGTTATTATTTAATATTTGTAATTGTTACCCTGCAAATCTTATTGGAGAACCTGATCCAATTTGATTAAATGGACTACTCCATGGACTGGTTCGATGTAATGCAAGCCTGGACCATGCCATTGTTAAAAAGTGTTTGTAGTGAGACGACTTGTCTTCGTTTTTAACGACGTGCTTTCGTTTTCGTATTCTGTGGTAGTGATGCTGTTTAAGAGATGGATAGATTCTAGACAATTTAAAATAAAAACAAATTCGGTCTTGACCTTACCGTTCCTGAGTTATTCCATTTTTAAGGTTTGTACCCGATTAATATTAAATTTTAATATTTCAATTGTTTTGCTTTGCGATCTGCTGACCGATAAATCAAATAAAAAAACAACGTTTTGTGGGCATAAAAGTTTTCGTTTGCTTTAAATACTAATAATTCATGAAACCGCGAATTTACTTGCAAATATCTAGTTAAACTGGTATATTATTGCACCGGTAAGTCCTTCTTATTATGGAATAGCCAAAAAAAATATTATTTTATTTAAAAATTGATATGCGCTTAGTGAAAACAAGAAGTGTGTGGCTAGTTGGAAAAATTATTGATGCTCTTTATCCCGGCAAACCGCCGATAAAAATGCAAAGATTTTTTAAATTACATCTTGTCGAAAAATATACTGTCGCAAAGAACAGCGCAATAATAGCAAAACAGTTTAAAGATTTGTGGCAAACAAAATAAGAGATCCACAACATTTCTCGTGAAACCGTCAAATTACACTCGAAGTGGGTACTTTTAAGAAAAAATAAATCTAGAAAAAATCCAGATAAAGAAACGAAAGAACTTCTTGCACGACATGAAGAACTTGTTTGGAGAAAATGCTCAACCTTCAGAAAAATGTAATGGATCAAATAGAGTTGTTAAAGCCAAATCAAAATTTTTGGAAAACTAAGATAGCTGCAGCGTTGATAGTGATAGTTCAATTTACGAACCTACAAAGAAATTGGTCCATACAGATGTTCCAACTTCCTCAAAAAAGCACCAGCTGTGTGCAAGTCTTGACAAAAGCCGAAATAAGTATCCGTAAAGCTTCGCTTATACTGAATTCTTGCGACAGCGACAGATTGATGCAGATTCCATCAGGAAATCGTTTAAGGACTCAAATTAAATAAAAGTATGTACATTATAATTGAAAAATAATGCCCGACTTAAAGAATTAAAGGAATAAAACTGATCGGCTTTATATTAGTGTAACCGGAAATTCAGACTCCAAGCATATGGGAGTAGTACCACTTTTGTCAGCAAGGGGAGAAGATCAAGCCAGTGCAGTGTTTCAAATGCTAAAAACCTGGAATATATCCAATAATATTTAGTTTATATCTGCAGATAGAACAAGCTCCAATACTGGACGTCGAATCGGTGCATATTACATTTACTTTGCCAAAATACTAAAAAAAAGACCTTATATTTTTGTCATGTCGCCATCAAATGTTGGAGCTTTGGCTGGATCAGCTTTTAAGGCTCTTAATATTGAAGAGCAGACCACATTACCACAAATAAAAATTTTCATCACACTGCAGTAACGGTGGGAATTAATTGACAAGCCCAAACTTTCCGACTGTATAAGCCACAAAATTGTTGAAAAAATTATCCCGGAACCAATACGTAAAGATTTGATAAATTTCATTAAAGGTCAGCTTGAAGATATGCAACCAAGAGAAGACTATAAAGAATTGCTTCATCTGAGCCTTATATTTTTGGGTGATAAATCTAAGCCCTATCCAACAGTAAAAGCTGCACGAGCTATTAATCGGGCTCGCTGGATGATGAAAATTATATATTCTTTAAAAATATGCAAAAAAATATGAAACCAGTTGCAATCGAACATGGACAGTTCAAAATTTAATGCCTTGCTTGAATTTAGTTCGTTTATTTTAAGAATACATAATACAAATTGGTACCTCTGCCAATGCCCCCGATACGCTCCTCCCAATGATCTTAATCTATTTTAGCAGCTGGATAACTACAAAATTATTAATGAAGCAGTTGCACGCGCCACGTTAAAAACTTTGCGTTTAATGGTAAAAAATCTAAATTCACCAAGCAGCGAGAATAAAGTAGTAAACGCAATTTTAACAGAAGACAACCTTAAAAATATAGAAATTCAAGGATTAATTTCCACAGCCAGTCTATTTTTTTTTTGAAGCTTCCAATACTTCAATTGATTTTTTAAAAGCAGATCCAGAAAATTGGGAAACTAGCAAGTCATTTCAAGATGCAAAGAATAAAGTTCAACATTGTGACGAGCAAAAGTCGGAGCCCTCGTTTTTGAGTCTCATGCCCTAGACTACACCTCCGCACCAGACCAACCTGGCCCAAGATGAATCATAATTATTTGAATTTATTATTATCTTTTGTATTACCACGCATTGCATAGCATATATTATCCTTTAGTTTTATTGAATTCATATTATGTTTAACTTAATTTTGGTAATTTGTATTATCTTCATCCTTCAATTACACTGTGCATGAAATTGACACTTTTTTCGTGACAAGCGGGGCACATGGCGTTTTAACATAATTCGGGGACACTGAATCTTGTGGTGGCCGCGGATTTTTAAGATTGGCTCTGGTTTTCGAGATATACCGTTTTGTGAATAAAATCAAAAGTTGCAAACAGATTTTAACCATTTATGGCTTGTGTAGCTTCGTTTTTTATAAGTCTGCAAAAAATTAGAAGCCTAGCTGCATTTTTTTAATTTTGTATGAATTTTTAAAAAACAAAAATTTCGATATTTTGATAAAAAAAATTAATTTTTTTTTCAAAAAAAAATTATGTTTCAATAACGACTACTCATATTAGAAAAAGAGTTTTGCTTTTCTGAAATGAAATTTTATTGCGGAATTTCGGTTTTTTAGTAATTTCAATAAACTAAACCGTTTTTGAGTTACGCGAATATATGTTGTGCAACCTCCTCCATTTTCGAAATAACGGTATATCTCGAAAACCAGAGCCAATCTGAAAAAACCGCGACCACCACTGGATTCAGCGTCCCCGAATTATGTTAAAACGCCATGTGCCCAGCTTGTCTGTTTTTTCAACTAGCATAGTGTTATTTTTTGTATTAAATAAGAATTAATTTATGTACTAATTTTGAAATTTACGGACCAATGGCTTCCGCCATCTAGTGGCGAGTAGAAAAGAATGGGACACGACAACATACACTTATGAGCAACCATGGTAAATAATTATTTTAGTATGTGTGTGTAAATGTACACCGGCAAACAGTATAAAAGCGGAGTACGCACCATCAGGGTTACCGTTTGGAATTTTTGAAAAGTTGCACAAAAGGTTGTTTTATAAAAATAAAGTCGCACAAAAAAGTCGTTTCAGAAAATAAAAGTCGCACATCTTTTTTTTAACGTTTTTTATTAATAATAAAAAGCATAACAAAACAATTGAAACAAAAAGCTTATTGCAGCATTCATTTTTATAATATTTCATAACAATGTACATGTTTGTCCATGTTTTCATGTATATTGAAAACATTTACTTAAGTTTAATAAATTTGTCGTATGGTGCCAAGGTCAAAGGAGTAGAATTTCTGTTTAAAAACAAGCCAAAAAAGTTAAGGTTAATATATTTTTGACAAAATTTAAACTTGTCCAACTAAAGCCCCTTGAAAATTTTACTTTAATTCCGTTCGTTTGATCTCGGCGCAATATTTCTTTTTCTTAACATACCTACATAAATACTACTTTTTTGAAATTTTATTTCTATATTTAGAAATAAGTTCATCACAGGAAATCCAGTCTTCTATATCTTTGTCTATTAAATTTAAAGCTGACAGCATTGAATTGCATGTTTTTACTTTTAATTTATTCGTTAATTTATTTTTAAGCAAAGCTAGTTTTGAAAAAATTCTTTCTGCACAAGCGCTGCTGTGAGGTAAAGTTAATACATGTACGGCCAGTTTGTACAAATTAGGAAACATTGGTTCGTCCAGCGAATTTTTTAAATTACCAATTTTATGCCAAAATTTTTCAACATTTTTAATTTCAAAAAAGTGTTCATAATGTTTATTATTTGCCTTACTTTCTAATAATTTGTACCCACTTATGAAATCTTCAGGCTTATTTATAACAAAACTAAATTCTAAAGCGAGATCATTGTAGTTAACGTCTTCAAAAGTGGTAAAAAAATAAGTCCCTCGAATAGTATCACGAACGTTTACGTTTCTTGGAAGGACCCGCAGCAATGTTTCCGTTTCAGAATCCGTGGTTTCCTCTGCCTCTGAACACGTATTTTTAGCTTCATTTTCTTTTGCGTTTTCTGATTTTCTTTTCGTTTTAACAAGAAATCTTATTTTAAAGAATAAAATAAATTTTATTTTTGAAGTTAAAGCAAAATATTCACATGTTGGTACATACATATGTACCTGTCCATGTTTTACTTCATATTTTTCTTTCATTGACTCGGAGGCTAAAAATAATTTTGTAAACACCACAATTTTTTATTTTAAAAAGTTTTTTTGTCAAAACAATTTTTTTAAACTTTTACTGAAAATTCTATGCTGAAAATGTTCTTAAATACATTCAAGGCGGACTAAACTACAGGTGGTGCTAAGACTACAACAATCCAAAACCAACAGAAGCAACAGAGGTTATTTGCATTGCATTGCTAGTGTTTACGATTCGAAATGTCAACCATTTCCAAGGCCCATTGAAAAGGTCTGCGCAAGAAGCCTGATGATCATTGTTTATGTTCTTTTTAGTTGTCAAAAGTTGTTTACATGTGCATGGATACGTTTATGGTATGCGACACATACACGTTTTTTCCTTTTGCTTTGTATATGGCGTAGTAAATTTTTGACAACTAAAAAGAATAGTTTTTTGTTTTTGTACAAGTAAGCAGACCTGATAGATGGACCTTGACCATTTCTAACAAAACACTGACCCTAGGTCTACACTAAAGATAATTATCTCAGCAAGTTGGCAATAACGTCGGCAGAATAACAGAGCAATATTTCTTATTGCTCAGCGTTACGCTAGGTCTCCACGTAGCAATTTTTTTTGCTAAGCACAAGCAATAACGTCGGCAGAACCATGGCGCAATAATTGCTGACTATATTGCTGGAGAACACGTGAAATTGCTTTGCCATAAAAAAACGTACAGAGAAATTAAATGTCAGATAAATAACAGCTGATTTTACAGCAGATTGCTAAGCAATAATTGCTCAAGCAATAAGAAGAGCAATCATTGCGCAATGGATTGCCACTCATGGCAATATGCGGTCTATACGTCGCAAATTTTATGGAGCAATCAAATTTGACGTTTGCCGCAATAAATATTGCTACGTGGAGACCCGGGGTTAAAGGCATGGGAAAACGTATTTATGTTAACTCATAATTTGAAAAAAATCAAGAAAGAAGGTGCAGTGTAAAAAATGGCGGTATCTTACAAGAATTATTATTATTAATATAAATTCTTTCTTATTCGACTTTATTATTTAAATTTATATTAATTTGTTTAAGCTTGAGGTCATTTTTAATACAAAAATATTAATTTTATTAATTTTTTTATTTTTGTTAATGTAAAATTATTATTTTTATATAAAAAAGAACTCGAACTTAAACAAATTAATATTAATTTTAACAATAAAGATCGAATAAGGAAAAAATTATAATTTTTACAATTTTATTTTAGTGTTTATTTAATTTTTTAATTTAATTATTTTACCACAATTATAATTTGCTGCAATTTCAAAAACTTAATTTCTCTCTCACACAATTTGCTTCTATTTTTTTTTCTTTTTTGCTTCTTTTTTTCAACTTACAACCAAATTGACGTTTTTTGTAAGCAATAATTGTCAACGAAAATGGACTAACAATTATTGCAACATAAATTGCTGTCTACATTAAAGATAACAGTGTAGATTAAATTCTCTTGGTTTGTTTTCTGGCTTTTTCTTGGCTATCGTGAGGCAGCATCCGAGAGCAGGGTGATACCGGATTGCGAGAGAAAAGCGGTGTAGACTAAATTCTCTCGATGTGCCGTAACACCCATTCCCGGTTGAACAGCTGGTGCGAGGTTATACCTCGACCTCACTGTTCTCTCCGGAGTCTCTATAGTCCCACGCCTAGTGAGACCGTTGTGTGTTGCAATGCTACCCTCGTGTGTCAGTAAAGTGCCGATTGTGTGTTGTCGGTTTCGTCCCGATAGTGTCGTGTCCGTCGTTTGTGTACTGCGTAACAATTAATTTGTCGATGATTGTAGAATTTAAATAAGAGCGAGAAAAAATATACTGTGCTTACGTTTTATAACGTTTATGAAAAAAGAGCGGGTGTGGTATTTCATTTCTCTGATCAATAAATAAATTTTTTATAACGAACCCTGGGAGCCGCGAGCTCTACCCCAGCATAAGGTGGAAAACACGTCGTTACAACATTTACAAGTGGTAAATGATGTGGCAGAACAAGGCGTGGCTTTGGCTAACACTTACATCGATGTCACAACTTCTGAAACTAATTTTCAAAACTTATTACAGGACATAGAACTACATCGTAAAAACTCCAATAAATGATTTTCAAACCAATCAAAACCAAACGTGGGTATAAGTTGTAAACTGGCAATCAGTTTATAATAATATCATAAACTGGGTACAAAGTTGAAAACCGGTATAACTCAAGAAAGGTAAGAGCAAATTCGAAAATATTTATTTCGAATAAATTGATCTTTGGTTTGTTTCATATTTATATATATTTTAAAAGTTATAATGCGTAATTTACAAAATTTATGGAAAAATTACGAAAATGTTTAATGTACGGTGCATAAATGAGCAAATGCATTGCAAAAACTTGTAGTCTTTGTACACCAAAATAAAGCCTGGACATTTTTCTTTTAAATTATTTCCCTAAAATTGAAGAAAAACGTGGTTTTTGACAAAGGTTTAGAGAAAACTTAAAAAAGGCCGGTAGACCCGATTTTTGGCAAAAACTCGACTTGAGCGACCTCTAAACCTTTTCCGAAAAATCTGAAAAAAAGTTCAAAAATTCTTTACCCTATAAGCTCTAAAAATTCTTGAGCATCCATGAAAATCAAAAAAGAAACACCAGTAAAGAGGTATTAAAATATTTGCTAGTTTGGTATTGGTATCAAACTAGTTTTTATTTCGGTAAAACACTTTATTACACAGTGCAAACACACCCAAATTTTCCAGACTAATGCCATGTTTCCACGACGATTTGAATCACCTGCTTCGCTCTCTGAATCATGTTAATGAATCACGGTGTTTATACGACTTATCTACTTGCTTCGTTTTGACAATTGTCTTTAAAAAACAAATCAGCGTTGTCAACTTTGCATTTTCAAAACGCACCAAAATGGTGAAAAAACGCAGCAATTTCAGACTTTTTTTTATTTAAAATATTTATTTAATTAATTAATTCTGCATAACATTTTTATATGAATAACACAGTAGAATCGCAAATTGTCGTTCAAGAGGAGTTGTGCACTTTAAACCAGCCGGTGCAAATTAAATCTAAGTTAATTTATTAAAAAAAGTAATTTAAATAAATTAAGTGTGTTATTTTGGAAAAATCTTTGCTTATTTTTGCATTTTTTACAATTAAATACCCCTTAGAAAATTTAATAGTTCAAAAAAGTTAACAACTCATATAATATTTCGGTCTATTTTTTTCGCGATTCTACTGTAACACAATAAAACAGTCTTTAAAGTTCAGAGTTTTAGAAAGAATAAATAAAACTTAACAAACATAAAAAAGCTACACAAATTAGTTTGTTTTCATACAAGGCGAATTCAACAAGGTAAACTCTTTAGAGCAACTGCTCGTCAGCTGTTACATCCCATTCGTCAAAATTTTCTTTTTTATTTGTTTTGTTTTAATTACATACATTAAATTGTCGAAGTTAAAATTTTTTGAGAAAAAACTTATTTGTTGTGAAACTTTTATTAAAATTGATTACAAAGTACGTATACTTACTTGTTTTTCAATAGCTTATATATTAGTTATTCCCTTTAAATTGTTCCAACAACTTCAAAATCTTGAGAAACACAAATTAAAATATGAAAACAATCAATAACATTTATTTCATTTATTAATTACGTCTTCATCACATTTTGTAAACAACTATTTTGACAAATTGGAATTGTTAAACTAACAAAATTCCTGTTATTTTTGTTAGAGTTGTAATTGTTGAAGCGACGAGTTTAGCTTGTTGAATTCGACTCGGTATTCATATGTACTAATTAATTTTTTTTATTTTCATAAAATATATACCAGCGATCAACTGTAAATATCTAGTAGGGATTCAAAGTTAACAATAGTTCAGTATTTATCGTTTTATTAAGAAAAATTTAAAAAATTTAATTTTTTCAGAAGTTTAGTATTTTCATATTTAAAATTATAACAATTAAACAGCCTTTTACATTTACATAGTTAAACAAGAAAACCCCAAAACTTTATAAAAAATAAAGAAATTTGTATATAAATACATAATATATGTATATGTTTGCATTCATTTGTACAAGATGATACATTTTCGAAAATTAAATTAATAAATCTTGTTTAAAACTTTTTAAAAAGAGATCAAAAATTTATAATAATTATTCCAAATTAATAAAGTTAATATTTTCATCATTATTGTTATCGCAGAATAAATTTAAAAAAGCACCAAAACTGGTGCGAAACGAACTGAGTTGACAACTCTGAAATAATCGATTTTGACTGCTAGATCAGATAAACTTGCGATAAAAATTGGAGAAGAGAGAAATTTTTCGTGCTTCACAAGTAGATTCATATTGAATCTACTTGCTTCGCTCTCAAAATTTTGTATGGCGAAGCAGTTGCTTCGTTCATGATTGGAATGTGAAGCATGAATAGAGAGCGAAGCACGTACCGTGGAAACATGGCATTATAGCCATTGTTTCTGGTTAAATTGAGAGTGCTGATTATGATGGCAACATCAGTTTTTTTTTCATAGCAGCTCTAGTTTCAAAGATAAAGTGACATTTAATATTTACATAATTTTACACAATTTTTTGTATAATAATTATTGACTGAATATTTCAAAAAACCTCCAAAAATATTTTTTGGATTATTTATTAAACTATGTACACTAAAACCTATTTTCTTTTAGTTGCTGTATATTTATAATTATGTTTTATAGGTTAATCCATTAAACCTAAAAAAGCTGAATTTTGTCCCCGTATGTATGTAAAAGGGTCCAGAAATTTGTACATAGAAAGGACTTTACATTTTATTTTATTTTCTACATGTTAAAAGACATAAAAATTATCGAAAAAAATTTTTACCTTCAAGAACTGAAGACATGTATGTTGGTCTAGTGAAAAAATTTTGGTTTCTGGACTAACCGCGACGGTGTTGAAAATACTCATAGTTGGGGGTAGTGCACTAAATGTTCATTTAAATCACTAGTGCACTATTACTTAAAAAAAACCTGCAAAGAAATTAGTTTGCACTCTTTTTTAAAAAAATGTTAGTGATATTGCAAATTTTTTCAATATCACTAAACGCAGATTGAATGCAAAAATCTGCACTCAATTCAAATAGTGCAAAATTTGGTCTTGCAATCAAAAAAGCTGCATACAAATAGTGTATCACAAAAATTTAAAACAAATGTAACTTTGTATGTGCATGGTTTTTGATTTTTTTTGGAGGATATGCATAAGAAAAGAACATTAAACAAAATTTAATTTTGTCAATAACGGTATAATTATTTTCTTCAATCATGAAAAAACAAGTTTTTGATTATAAATTTAGTGCAACAATTTCAGTTGCACAGCTGATTGTTTTTTTTTAAATTAAACTATTTTATTTGAGTGCAAAATTTTTTAACAACACTATCACTAATGTTTAGTGAAACTGCAAATTTTCAATTCATCACTCATCAAAAAAATGATTGCAATATTTTTGCACTATCACTAAGTGTGAGTTAAAACTGCAAAACGAGTGCACTACCCCAAACAATGAAAACACTACATTGATTTTACAAGAACTGGCATAATTTGGCGCGAAGCAATAAAGTTTTATTAATAAAAAACAAAACACATTTTCTAACCAATCAACTATACTTAGACCCCTTTCAGACTCAGCAAGTTAGTTGCACAAGTTACTTACCGAGTACAACAAAGTCTGTACCTTACCGCTGACGACCACAAATCAAGAGTTGCGCAAGTAACTTGCCGAGTGTGAAAGGGGTCTCAGTTCACTTAATACACTTGTCAAATAAATTTATATTTCAGACAGAAAAATTAAGAGAATGCCATATCTTTTCCTCCTCTCTCATGACTTAACTAGTCAAACTTGACGTGTGTGAACCGGCACTAAATAATATATAGCTGTGCTACATACCAATTAGATGAAATATCATCATTAAAATCCTCTCAACAATTAACAAACGCTAACTTTTTCCATTGTGTTTCGTAAACATCCAAAGGTACGTTAGATTTTGTAGTGTGGTGCGGTGGTGGTTTATGGTATTATGAATGTAATACCAAAACGGAATAAAACGAGTGTTGCCAGAGTGTAAGCGGCGCTGATATGCTCGCGTTTACTGGGCTGGACGCTCTCCGGATGGGGGTGGTTCTTGCTACCACTCTGTAACTACATACCCACACACACAAAAATTCATATCAGCTTGCTACGAAAATTGAAGAGAAAGGGTCACCGAGTAGGTTAATTCTAATCTCCCTGCTAAATTATCCCTCGCGAACAATTAAGCTGGCTGGTGTAGTGCCAGCGCTTACCCTCCCACTCGGGATGGATGATCCCGCCATGACATCCAGGCTTAAGGATGTCCCAAACGTACCCTGCAAATTAAGATTTTCCCTACTTACTCCCGGTATTTAAATTATTCCATCATATGTAATTATAAGACGTAATAAAATTCATTTTAAATTCACAAAGGGCATGTTTTATTGTATAATCTCATATATTAATTTCATCTACTTCTATAAAAACGAGTAACAAAAATAAAATGTTTCAGTTAAAACAAAAAAACTTTTAACTCTAATTATTAGCTTTAAACATTTTATTTTAATTTAAATTGAAATGGCTAAAGTTTTTAATTTCTTTTAATTTTAAGTCAAATCATTAAAATATAATTATTTTCGTTTTATATTCAAATGCACACTTTTCCAACTGTCTTGTCTACTGTCTACCAAATTTAGCAGACAGTAAAACTGGACAGTGATTTGACATTTGCTAACAGTAAACTAAAGTTTTGATCGCAAAAGAAAAAAAAAATCAAAATGTAAATGTAAATAAAGAAATATATATTCTGTTTTAGTTATGTAAGTGGTATGTTTGTTAACACCATATAATTATTTAAAGCTATTTTTAAATTTGTTTAGTTCATATAAAACATCTTTAGCTGGACTTGCACTGCAAAATTCACGTTTGATATATTTTTAAAAGTGAACTGTTTTAACTACTGTCTGGATGCCTATGTCACGAAGACAGTTAGTAGTGTTTTTGACAACTTATATGTATATTCTTACTGTCTTGCCAGTACTGTCAAATGTAAACGCAGTGTAAAAATCTTTAACAGCAAAATATTTTATCTGTGATAATAAATTGCTACATGCATATACTGGAAAATTGTTTTAAGGATTTATATTTATTGATTCTTTCAAGAGCACTTTTAAATATGAAAAGCAATTTCCTCGAAGATTTTTATTATCTTTATCAGCCATTTGAACATACATACTTCCAAATACTCTCAAATTGTATACATAACACAGAATATACAGAACTGACCCGAGATGGACGATTTTGCCTTTTTTTGTCTCTTTCTAAGAAAGCTGCCCTTTTTGCATTTTTTGTTTTGATTACGCAATTCGTGTTGATAGTAGCGGCCTGTTTTTTCTATAATAGGACCAGTCCAAACACGCGTGTAAGGACAAGCCCACAAGAGACTAGGACTAGTCCAAAATTAACCCAAACGTATGGAAAAAACATGGTCTATTTAACATTACGATGTCCTAGGGCAGGACCATATAACCCATCTTTGGCCTACAAAGGAGTAGTTTTAAAACTACTCCATTGTGTACACAAGAGGATTAGTTTTAACTTCGTTTAATAACGAAAACATGTCGTTAAAAAACGAAGACATGTCGTCTCACTACAAACACTTTTTAACAATGACATGGTCCATGCTTGCATTACATCGGACCAGTCCATGGAGTAGTCCATTTCATGAAATTGGATCAGGTGGTCCAATAATATTTGCAGGGAATACCACAATGCTTGATGAGTACTTTGATCAGTGTATTTGGGCCTTAAAACAAATTCATTACTCATCACAAATAGCCAAAAAAATCGTCAACTATTTTATAAATCGTCCTGTCGCCAAATCAAAATTAAGGTGCCAAAGTGCAGGTTCACACAAGTCAAGTCAAGTCAACTCTTGAGTTTTTAGGAGAGAAGGGAAAAGAGAATGCCATTTCTTTTCCCCTCTCTCCTAAAAATTCAAGACTTGACGAGTCAAACTTGACTTGTGTGAACCGGCACAAACAAGTTTGAAAATCGCCACGATTGGCGAGAAATCAGTACATCTGAGCACCCTGATATGAATTTGAGCAAGGCGAATTGAATTCGCCTTGGTCTTGATGGTGTCAAGCAATGGAATCCAACTAAAATTAAAAACATCAAAACCAGGGTTGTATGTTACTTTTATTTCCAAAAATTAGCTAACATATGTAAATAAAATTGTTATTATGTTTAGATCATTAAGTAAAATTTTGGTGAGTTTTAAATATATATTTTCTTTAAATAAATTCAAAAAAAAGTATGTTTGTTTTGATAACAGAAATCATGTTCAACAAGGCAGATACACTTAATTCCAATGGTTGTGGAGCAAACTGGACGAGGGGAACGTGCTTATGACATATTTTCTCGGCTTCTTAAAGAGCGTATTATATGCTTAATGGGTCCAATACACGACGATTTAAGTTCCTTAGTAGTTGCACAGTTACTTTTCTTACAATCAGAAAACTCAAATAAACCAATTCATTTATACATAAACTCGCCCGGAGGCGTAGTAACGGCAGGTCTTGCAATTTATGATACAATGCAATATGTTAAACCACCTATAGCGACGTGGTGTGTCGGACAAGCGTGTTCAATGGGTTCATTGCTCCTTGCTGGAGGGGAGCCCGGAATGCGTTATTCACTGCCAAATTCTAGAATAATGATTCATCAGCCGTCCGGCGGAGCACAGGTATTTAAACTTGATTTTTTTTTTGCATAACGTTTTAAGATATTGTGGTGCTGCTGATATTACGTGAGCAAATTACCTTTAATTTGTTTAACCACACATATCACTAAGTAGGCGGTGTAGTTTTTTGGGTCCAGGGGGCCCCACGGGCCTCAGCCCCCTTAAATTTTAATTATGGTTTTTTTCTATTTTCATTCTGAATCGGGTGGCATATTTTTTTTAATTTTTTTTTCGTACGCCTCGTAAATTGCACTTCAGCCGGTATTTATATGTAGTACATATTGCCACCTTCGCACAACAAGGTTCTATTTGCACATAAACTACATATAAGATAGAATCATAAAAATAGTACATCGCGAAAAAAAGCAGTACATTTATGCAGGGTTGGGTGCCCACTGGGTAAACAGAAAACCCCGCCAGGGTTTTAATGGGTATTTTGTTTAAAAAACCCAATTGGGTTTTTTGTTTATATTCATTTAAACAAATGTGGTATAGTTTTTACATTTTATTTACAGAAACATAAAAGAAAATGATAATAAAATGCATACAATGTGTTTATATGCCCATTTGTACGTGTGTAGATTTACCGTTAGAGGACTTTTCTTAATTTATTAATTGAACATATAGGTACCACTTTAAGGTACCTAACTTCAAATTTGGCCTTTTCTAAATCTAATTCTATTCAAAAATCAAAATCAGACAAAATCAGAAAATAAATTTGATTAAAATTGATTTTAATATTTAAAGTGCCGAATTTGGTTTGAAATTCTGAATTTGTTTTTTAAAAACCAAAATTTGATTTTGAAAAGGCCAAAATCCTATACATAAAAAATTACAAGAAAATAATTAAACAATTCATAAAAATAGCAGTGCAAACTAGGGTGATCGATTATTCGACATTTTTCAATAACCGGTTTTCGAATATTCCAAATATTCAAGTTGCTATTTTAGGAAAAACCGGGTTTCGGTTAAGCATTTTAAAAATAACCGTTTTAAATTCGAATACATAAAAATACAGAAATCAAATTAGTTTTTGTAATAAAATGTAAATCAGAATAAAAACAAAACAATTCAAGGGAAGGAACCAACAAAATACATACATATATGTATGTTCCCGTCGATCCCATAAGGAGCATAGGGCCTCAATACATAGATATGACTTAAGGTATGTTCAGACCACAAATATTTGACGATAAAATAAAAAAAAAGCGTGACCAGTAAATTGATTAAAATTAAGCATTATTTTAGACAATTTCTAGTTATTTGCTAAACTTTATGTATATCTAAGATGATAATTGCATTTATGTATAATGTAGTTAAGAAACCGTTAAATGATGTTTGCTCTAGCCAAACGTTTTGCAAAAGCAAACAATTCTTTAAGAAAACTGGTGGTTACGTTAGGAGTCAAATATTTAATAGGTGTGAACACAGCTTTAGAATTTTTGAAAAACTTTGGTTTTAAAAATATAGGAATTTAATAAATTTATTATTTGAGAAATTCTCCCAAATTTATTGTAAGTGAGTTTTAATTTGTTGCTGGTTAAGCATGTCTATATGAAGCAGTAAACTTCGGCCATATTTTTGAAAAGTGGCAAACAAAACCTCTTATCCAGGATTATATATTTCAATTATTTTTGTTTCAGCATTATAGAAAAAATAGTAATATGAACATGCTTTTTGTATGAAATATCTGTCAATTCGTCGATCACACAACTTAAACCCTTCCAGGACATTTTTGATTCCTTCAATTTTGTTTTATGTTCTTGGTGTTTAAATAAATAAAACTGATGCATTTTCCCAGATATGCTAGAACTACTTAAGAGTTTTTCATTCATTATTGGCAGCATATTTTCGTAAAGTTTTATTTGCAGTCTCTTAAAAACTACTTGGAACAGGGTCAAGTTTTACTTGGCGTATATTTATCTCAAGCTTGTAGTCTAATTAAAAGTGATTAATAAGTCGTGACGTTAAAGAACCTTTGCAACTTATCATTTTAGGGCCATTTAAGCACAATTTTAATTTAAGTCAGTTCGAAAAATCACCAGAGATGGTCTTTATAAAGATATATATAGTATTTAAAATACTGTCAAATTGCTAATTACTTTTAAAGCTGAACTTTTTTTGTAGTACTTTTAATTGTTTTTTGTTTTTGTTAAAGAACACACGCTTATATATGCTCATAATGTTTTTTTGACTTTTGTTTCATTTTGTTTTGACATTTTTTATAAAAAGTTTAAGTTTGCCAAATATTCAATTAGAAAATTACTTAAATTGCGGGTACATTTATAACAAAAGTAAGGAAAACGTATATAAATTACACATTAATAAAGTAACCGGTTTATTTTACTAAATAACCGGCTTATTCGATATTCGAAAAATGGACATTTTAAAATATTCGACTTGGGCAAAACAAAAATAACCAGTTAAAACCAGTCGAATACTATTTGATCGATCACCCTAGTGCAAACACGTACATAAGTGGCAAAAAACTCAATAATTTTATTAACTTAAAATTGAGCAAATAAAAGAAATAATTGATGTGACCATAGTATAATGTCATTCTTAAGACTATACCTTGTACTTATTCTACCATGGATGTAACTAAAGCAATAAAAGTATAAAATTCAATGCATTTCATCTTTAATATTATGTACAAGCGGATAAACGGCGTGTGCTACTACGTTCCCCCTTCTTGTATCCCAATTTTTGAAAACATTCATAGCTTTTCCCTTGTTATAAAAAATTTTAAGATATTCTCTTCAAAATAAGATTTTTTTCATTCCGAATCTTCTGGCACCGCCGCTCGTGGACTAAATTAAAGAGCGTAAGAATGCGTGTGAAGAATGTGTGTCAATTAATTTCAACAATTGTGTATCCCTGCAAATATTATTGGACCACCTGATCCATTTTGATTAAATGGACTACTCCATGGAATGGTCCGATGTAATGCAAGCATGGACCATGTCATTGTTAAAAAGTGTTTGTAGTGAGACGACATGTCTTCGTTTTTTAACGACATGTTTTCGGTTTTAAACGAAGTTTAAACTAATCCTCTTGTGTATACAATGGAGTTAGGTTAGGTTAGGTTCGAGTGGCCTTTCACAAAGACCCCGCATAGACCAAATAGGTCCCTAGCGTCACCACATTTCACGATAACCCGCAGAAGAAAGTCATTCCGATGTGATGGTACCCAGAGTACCCCACACTCTCTTGACGAATGCCAGGAGTCTCATTAACCCAATCCCAGAGACTTCCCTGAGATCCTGGAAGTAATGATCTCCCAGACAATTCGTCCTGGAGCGCACGAGTGCTGGACAGTAGCACAGCAAGTGCTCTACCGTCTCCCTTTCCCCTGGTACCCCACAGAATCTACAATTGTCACTATTCAACCGCCCCGTCCTATGAGCGTATACCGCAGTCCAACAATGACCCGTCACAAACCCTACCAGAAGTCTACAGTCCCTTCTCGATAGCGACAGAAGAGTCCTAGTTGCCCCTGGATCATAGGACCCCCACATTACCTTGGAAACCCTGCACGTTCCTAAGTTTCCCCAGAACGCCTCTGATCTCCTCCGTATAGCAGAGTCCGTATCTCTTCTAATATTCTGAATTGGAGCCTGAATGGCCATCATCCTATCGTATGGTAAGTGGGCCGCCCGTTTCGCCAATTCGTCCGCTTCCTCGTTGCCCTCTATGCCCTGGTGGCCGCGAACCCAGTAGATATGTACTCTCCTATCGGCACAGAGTCTATCCATCGAGTCCCTACACTCCTGGACGACCGAGGAGTATGAGTAATCAGCGGTTATTGCCCTGATCGCCGCCTGACTATCAATGAAAAAGTTTACGTGCGAGTTCTCAGTACTGGAAACACGTGCCAAATCGGCAGCCATTTTGGCCGCGAAAATCTCCGCCTGGAATACGCTGCAGCAATCGGGAAGCTTATACGATTCCCGAATACCCAGCTCCCGGCAATAGACTGCAGCTCCAACTCCGTCTTCCATTTTGGAACCGTCAGTGTAGAAACTGAAGGTCCCCTGGCCAGACCGGAGTCCTGCCGACCAACCGTCCTCCTCCAAGGTAACTCGCGGTTTCCTCCCAATTGTCAGTCTCGGAATGGTGTAGTCACTGCTACAATCTATTCCCCTTATAATACTACCGTGACCATAGAGTCCGTATGTAAATTGTCCCGTCGCCTTCAAGCGAATCGCAGACTTCCTTGCAGTTCCTTCCGCCACTAGATGAATCGGTTGCAAGTCCAGGATCACATCCTGTGCTGCAGTCGGTGTACTACGTAAAGCACCGGTGATACTAAGTTCGGCGAGTCTCTGTACGCTCGTTAGCATATTCCGGTACGATATCTTATCCAAGGCCGTCCACCACACAAGTATCCCGTAGAGTAGAATTGGTCTCGCCACCGCTGTGTAGACCCAATGTGTAAGAGCGGGGGTTAGACCCCACGTTTTGCCCAGCATTCTCTTACATGCGTAGAGCGCAATCGTTGCCTTTTTCACCCTTTAGACTGTTAATCTGAAAAAACAAACAACAAATCAACTTGTGTGTTTTTAACTCTCTTTTGTCTTTATTTTCGGTATTAAAGTTATTGTTATAAATGAGTTTGGTTTCTATCAGAGATGGTTGCGTGAGTTTGACTCACGCTCCCTTACAAAAAATAATTTCTGTTTTATTTACACCGAATTCTAATTTTTGCATACGTTCGTGCTTTTATTAAATTTAAAATTAACTCACGACCTCGAAATGATCACGAAAACACTTAATGTTCGAACAAAACTAAAGCTTAAATACTAATATGTATATTAAATGCTAAAAAAAATCTAAAAAATAAGCTAACGCACAAATTCGGCAATAACTTACGTTATTATAAATAAATTTCTTGATAAAATTATATGTAACTCACGAACACTGCATTTAAAAAATATCGTGTCACGCTTCCATCTCTTTTAATTGTTATAGTTCATTGTACCCTACATAAAAAAACTGGGCACAAGCATGTGAACATACATAGAAGTATGGTTTTCATTTGCACTTTAATAGAACATGTAAAGATTCCTACAATAAATTGGGTAAATTTCAACATATTCTAAATAATTTCTAACATTAGCTAAGTAAATTTTAAGAAATTGCATGTAAAATTACAGAGTTTGTTGAAATTTACCTAATTTATAGTGGGTAATTTTTTTTTAATTTTAATTAGAGTGTGTTTAATTTTTATGTGTAAGCTGTTGATAATTAATATATTAATATTTTGAAGCAAACAAGAAATTTAAATATTTAATTAAACTTCCTCCGTATAGGAGGGTATATAAAATTCGGCACTGCCATATTGATTTGTATTTTGTATTGATTGTGTCTGTTTATTGTGATGTTATTTATTTGAAGTGTTGTGTAATTGTAAATTACTCGTTATTTGGTATAAGGGAAACGAATAACATTTTGCAAACTATGAACAATTGACATCTTACTATTATTTTAGGAACAAGTCCCAAAACAATTTTTATTTCTCGTCGGGAATTACATAATTTTATGGAAAATTCAGAACCTCAATTACTAAAAGATAAATTAAAGATTTTGAGGTGGGATGTAATCAAACGTGTCAACCCTTCAGATATGGTCGATTTTATAAAAAGATTTAATAAATTCTGTTCAGAATATAAGACTCGGTGGGAAAAATGTGTAAGAAAGGAAGAAGCTTTTTTAAAAAATTCTGATCATGATAATGATGATTATGATCATGATGATAATGATCATTATAATCATAATGATGATTATGGTGATGATGTTGAAGATATCGAAAGCTATTATCACAATAATACCCAAAATGGATTTAAATGCATATATATATATGTACATATGTACGTATAATTTTTCTCTTCTTTTTTAAATAAAAAAATATTTTCTATCAGTTTTTTTTAAAAACCTTATTTTTTCACTGAATAATGTACAGTTATTCCAAAAAAATTTTATATCAACAATAATTGGCTTCCCTGAATTAATCCTCAGTTTACCTATGTTTCAACCCACTGTGAGTCGGTCGCATTCGCTCTTGCGTAGGTTATTTGCACATAAATTGTTTGAAAACAGAACGAAATATATTAAAAACAAGTAAGCGTGCTATATTCGGCTGTGCCGAATCTTATATACCCTTCACCATGGTGCAATAAGAACAAAAAATTATGTGAACACCATTCTTAAGGTATAAATAATTATATTTTGTGCCACGCCCACTTATCCAAACCGTCCACATTATGTAGGATGTTGTGTTTTAATAACCAATTTTATGGAAAATATGTTCTACTAAAAATTGTCGATGTTTTGATATACAAGTAGTTTCCATAGGTCATATGACAGTCCTAAAATGTAGGATTGTATAAAAATGTTTATGTTTTTTAGCCCATTTTTGGAGTATTTTGCTAATAAATTGCCCATTGTCTTACCGATTTGATTGTTTTATATACCGGCGCACACTGGGGATTTCGCGGAAAAAAGTCAAATTGTCAACATAGTCTTCATGCAATATGCAGTGATATGTTGCAATTTTAGACTAAATGGTACAATCAAATCAAACAGATTTACTCCGATCTGACTGCCAGTTTTTTTTATATCCGTCTCAAACTCAGAACTTGTGTGTTTTACCGAACCAACTTAATTTAAACCTAAGAATTTAAATACGAATATTATTTTACTATGTGAGCTAACGTTTTTCTTTTTTTTTCTATTTAAAGTTGTATATTTCAGTAAACTAAAATTGAAAAAAAAATCTGCAGAGACTTAATTTTTTTTTTGTGTATTTTTATGAACATATAACAAAAATCCCATTTTTCTCCAAACATTTGGACCTGCAATTTTATCTTTACTTTTCCTCAGTTTGAAATGACACCTAATACATTGTCTTATATCTGTTTTAACATTATTAATCAATTTCAAGTGCCACCAGGTGCCACCTCTCAATTTGTTGCATTACACAGTACAACATTTTTCAGCTGATTGTTTCGGGACTCAATTCTGATAAGTCTCTTTTGTTTAACATAACTCGAGAAGCACTAGTCGGATTTTACTGAAAAAAATTTAGAAAAATCAAGAATTACAATTACTTTCATCTGTTTATATAACATTTTGCTACATAAGCAACAGTTTCGCAGTTATAAATAAATGTATGAAGAAAAAAAATATTTTTTGCCCAAAAAATTTTAATTTTTTATTTTTAATTCATAAAAAATCCAAAACAGTACAAGTCCTATTACTTTCACGTAAAGTCGCATAACCTATGAAAAAAATGAGACATAAAATAGAATCGATGAACGCGTTTCGCTTTTATTCACAATTAAGTGAAGGTATGCATTCCAAAAATTTGCTCGATATATGCACAAAATTCTTTGCAAAAACATTTATGACTTTTTTATGATTCTCAGAATTAAAAAAAAAAGCAATAAACAAAAGGTTATTTGATTTTTATGATTGCGGTAGCAAAGTAATAAGCGGTAATAAGTGTGCGTGGAAAATTGAAAGGAAAAAAGGAAAGTGCACTTTTTTAATTATTTGGGTTTTTTTCGTTGGCTACCTTAATGATTTTTTTACACAAATTGCACCCACATTTATGAGTGGTCATGTTTTAGAACGTTTCGAAGAAATTTAAACGCACACGAAACAGGTATATAGCCACCCTTAAAAGATGCGCAAATTCATAAGTACCTTTCAGTAAAATATTGAAACTTACGTAGTATTTATAGGTGTTCACTGATCGATTTTCGTCATTCAACAAGTGCAAGCGAACGCGAAAAGTACAACGGATTTTTGTCCGTTTTTTTAATTATAACTGAAACTAAGGACCAAGAGTTTTACGGCAATGGGAAGTTTTTCTATTTCTCATGGGGTTTTATGCTCGAAGCTTCTGGAATTTGACAAAGACAGAACAAAATTAAAACAGTTTTTGCAACAATTGCACGTTGGCTTAAACGATACTAGAGCATGTGAAATTTTGGATACAATATATAAAAACTTTTACTATAACTTCAAACAAAGATGGCAGGATTCTAACCGTACGAAGTCGCGATTTGAAAAAAAAAATGCAAATTGGCTTGAAGGCACATTTACAATTAAGTTTACTGATGCTGAATGTTCTACCAGTTCTGCACTTGGTCGGCCACGCAAATCGTTTAAGGAGTGCTGTGATCGCGCCAAACGATACAAAAGGGATGAAGTACGTTCTATGTTTCCTCAAGAAGTAATTGATTTTTCATCTAGTATTTCAAAAACCAACCACAAAATTTGTACATTAAAAACTTTGGGGATGTTAACAAAGCTTGAACTTACAAAAGAAAAATACGAGTATCTAATGCATTGGTTACAAAATGAAGGATATAACATACTCGTACCATACAAACAACTCACGAAAGAAAAAACTAACAGTTATCCTCTAGAAATTTCTATTACTGAAAGTTCAGGCAGTGTACCTCTGCAAAATCTGTTGGATCATACTGCTAAAAGAGTCCTAGAGACCAAATCAGTAAAGGAAATAAATAAAATTGAAAGCGGAAATCTAACAATGTACTATAAATGGGGATGTGATGGGGCATCTGGTCAAAGCGAATACCAACAGAGGTTTTCGGATGATCAAATTTCTGACTCTCATTTATATATGACATCAGTTGTACCACTAAAATTATCATTGAGTGATAACATAAATAAATTAGTTTGGAACAACAATAAACCTTCTTCCACACAGTATTGTAGAACACTACAGTTTGCGTACGTTAAAGAGACACCTCAAGTTATACGAGAAGAAAAGAGAAGAGTCGATGAGGAGATATCTCAACTAAAAGAATTTGAGTTAACAGTAAATAATCGTAACTTTAAAGTAAAACATGAATTATATTTTACAATGATTGACGGCAAGACAGCACAATCAGTAACAGAGACACCAGCAGCATCTTCTTGTTTTATTTGTGGAGCAACAACATCCAATATGAATAAAATCGTAGAAGTTCAAGCTATGCCCGTAAATGAACAAGCACTGCAATTTGGTATGTCACCACTTCATGCGCGTATTAAGCTGATGGAGTGTCTTTTGCATATAGCTTGCAATATTGAATTTAAAAGTGGAAGAGTCGACTCAAATACTCGTCCAATAAGAGAAGCCCGAAAATGTTTGATAAAGCGTGAAATTAAAGAGAAAATTGGAATACAGGTTGATACTGTTAAACAAGGCTCTGGTACGACAAATTCAGGAAAAACGTCACGAAGATTCTTTGCTAATCCTGCTTTGATTTCCAAAATCACGGGTCTAAATGAAGACATAATCAAGAGGTTTTCAACAATTCTCGAAGCTATAACCATTACCGATTCACTTGATCCGAAAAAATTTTACGATTTTTGTCTGGAGACGGCAAAAAAGTTTGTTGCACTGTACGAGTGGTACAATATGCCACCAACACTCCACAAAATTCTGATTCATGGAAAATATATAATTGAAAAGTGTATTTTTCCTGAAGGCTTATTATCCGAAGAGGCTCAGGAAAGTCGTAACAAAGACTATAAAAAATATCGCCTTAGACACTCCAGAAAATGCAGTCGAATTGCCACGAACGAAGATATTATGCACCGAATGATATTAACAACAGATCCCATGATCTCACACTTGACTCCTTCATTTAGCCAGAAAAAGCATAGTGATATTAGCGACGAAGTTAAGGCTCTTTTAGAATAATAAATTAAAAAGTAGATTTAAAATAAATAATAAATTAAAAAAATCATTTAAATTTTTTGTTAGTTAGGGCTTTTACATTGTAGGTAACGATATACATTTGTCTAGCTTTCTTTATTTTGATTACTTTTGTATATAACTATATAAATAAAAGTAAGTTTGTGATGAAACTAAAAATAGATTTAAAATAAATAATAAATTAAAAAAATCATTTACATTTTTTTTGTTAGTTAGGGCTTTTTACATTGTAGGTAACGATATATATTTCTCTAACTTTCTTTATTTTGATTACTTTTGTGTATTACTATTTTTCAAAAAATATAATCATTTCATCACAAAGTTAGTTTTATTTATATAGTAATACACAAAAGTAATCAAAATAAAGAAAGCTAGACAAATGTATATCGTTACCTACAATGTAAAAAGCCCTAACTAAAAAAAAATTTAAATGATTTTTTTAATTTTTAATTTATTATTTATTTTAAATCTACTTTTTAATATATTATTCTAAAAGAGCCTTAACTTCGTCGCTTATATCACTATGCTTTTTCTGGCTAAATGAAGGAGTCAAGTGTGAGATCATGGGATCTGATGTTACCATCATTCGGTGCATAATATCTTCGTTCGTGGCAATTCGACTGCATTTTCTGGAGTGTCTAAGGCGATATTTTGTATAGTCTTTGTTACGACTTTCCTGAGCCTCTTCGGATAATAAGCCTTCAGGAAAAATACACTTTTCAATTATATATTTTCCATGCATCAGAATTTTGTGGAGTGTTGGTGGCATATTGTACCACTCGTACAGTGCAACAAACTTTTTTGCCGTCTCCAGACAAAAATCACCAAATTTTTCGGATCTAGTGCCTCGGTAATGGTTATAGCTTCTTGATTATGTCTTCATCTAGAATCCTGCCATCTTTGTTTGAAGTTATAGTTAAAGTTTTTATATATTGTATCCAAAATTTCACATGCTCTAGTATTGTTTAAGCCAACGTGCAATTGTTGCAAAAACTGTTTTAATTTTTTTCTGTCTTTGTCAAATTCCAAAAGCTTCGAGAATAAAACCCCATGAGAAATAGAAAATTTTCCATTGCCGTAAAACTCTTGGTCCTTAGTTTCAGTTATAATTACAAAAACGGAGAAAAATCGGTTGTACTTTTCGCGTTCGCCAGCACTTGTTGAATGACAAAAATCGATCAGTGAACACCTATAAATACTACGTAAGTTTCAATATTTTACTGAAAGGTACTTATGAATTTGCGCATCTTTTAAGGGTGGCTATATACCTGTTTCGTGTACGTTTAAAATTTTTCGAAACGTTCTAAAACATGACCACTCATAAATGTGGGTGCAATTTGTGTAAAAAAATCATGCAGGTAGCCAACGAAAAAACCCAAATAATTAAAAAAGTGCACTTTCATTTTTTCCTTTCAATTTTCCACTCACATTTATTACCGCTTATTACTTTGCTACCGCAATCATAAAAATCAAATAACCTTTTGTTTATTGCTTTTTTTTTTTTTAATTCTGAGAATCATAAAAAAAGTCATAAATGTTTTTGCAAAGAATTTTGTGCATATCTCGATCAAATTTTTGAAATGCATACCTTCACTTAATTGTGAATAAAAGCGAAACGCGTTCATCGATTTTCATGATTTATGTCTCATTTTTTTCATAGGTTATGCGACTTTACGTGAAAGTAATAGGACTTGTACTGTTTTGGATTTTTTATGAATTAAAAATAAAAAATTAAAATTTTTTGGGCAAAAAATATTGTTTTCTTCATACATTTATTTATAACTGCGAAACTGTTGCTTATGTAGCAAAATGTTATATAAACAGATGAAAGTAATTGTAATTCTTGATTTTTCTAAATTTTTTTCAGTAAAATCCGACTAGTGCTTCTCGAGTTATGTTAAACAAAAGAGACTTATCAGAATTGAGTCCCGAAACAATCAGCTGAAAAATGTTGTACTGTGTAATGCAACAAATTGAGAGGTGGCACCTGGTGGCACTTGGAATTGATTAATAATGTTAAAACAGATATAAGACAATGTATTAGGTGTGATTTCAAACTGAGGAAAAGTAAAGATAAAATTGCAGGTCCAAATGTTTGGAGACAAATGGGATTTTTGTTATATGTTCATAAAAATATACAAAAAAAAAACTTAAGTCTCTGCAGATTTTTTTTCAATTTTAGTATACTGAAATATACAACTTTAAATAGAAAAAAAAAGAAAAACGTTAGCTCACATAGTAAAATAATATCGTATTTAAATTCTTAGGTTTAAATTAAGTTGGTTCGGTAAAACACACAAGTTCTGAGTTTGAGACGGATATAAAAAAAACTGGCAGTCAGATCGGAGTAAATCTGTTTGATTTGATTGTACCATTTAGTCTAAAATTGCAACATATCACTGCATATTGCGTGAAGACTATGTTGACAATTTGACTTTTTCCGCGAAATCCCCAGTGTGCGGCGTGTTAAGGAATAATTTTAACATTTACTTAAGTTATTTATATATACATTTATATACACTTGTATATATTTTAACAAACTTAATTATAAAAAAGAGTAATTTTTGGGAATTCAGTATTTTGGTTATAACTCAGCCATTTTTTAACCGATTTGACAGATTTATATACCGACGTGTTTAAGAAGAAGTTTACCATTTACTTGAGTTATAAAGCTTGGTCTCGGGGGGAACTATGGTTTCCGAAAGTGGGTATTTAAAAAAAAAATTAATTTTGGTCATAACTTTTTTGTATCTGAACCGATTTTTCCGAGTTTTTTATAAAATATGTTCTACTAAAAATATTTTGGTATATAAGTCATATCCATAGAACATATGGCAGCCCTAAAATTTAGGTTTTTATACAATTTTTAATTTTTGTGTACAGGAGGCACCACGCCCACTTCTCCAATCCCGCCCACATTTTGTATGATGGTGTGTATTGACAACCTTAATGTGTATACCTAATTTGAAGACTTTGGATTTTGCCGTTTCCCAGATATACAGCAAAAAGTAATAAAAATTCAACAACCAAAAGGGATTTTTGGAAAAAATAAGAGGTAGTCGTGGTTTTTTGCTCATATCTCATTGTGGACCGATATTGCTGAATTTCAATAGCAAGCGATGGTAGACTATATGTGACCTAAATGTAAAACAACCTAGCCGCTATCATGTCTGGAGTCTCCTGAAAACACATTTCAAGCGTAAGACGGACAGACGGACATCGTTAAATCAACTTCTCCCCTCATAAGGACCCAGAATATATATATACATTATAGGGTCTAATATCAATATTGTAGAAATTACAAACGGAATGACAAATTTATATATACCCTTTTTCACCTGTGGTGAAGGGTATAAAAACACAAAAAACCGATTTTAACGAAATAAAGACAAACACACACACTTTGGCACACATGTAAGCATAGTTGCTAACTTTTTTTTGAAGACTTCCCGCCAAATTGTACTTCAAAAACCGCTAGAAACCGCAAAATTTTTATTTAGCTTAGTATGTTTTAAAAACATCGCTAAAATCTAAATAATATGACAAATCTAGATGTAGGGTGCTTTTTTAAAGGTGTATTATGTCTTTCAATTAAAATTATATTCTAAGGTTTTTAATTTCACTGACTTTGAGTCCCGCAAACGTTCAAAATGTTGATATTCATATAAAATTCATTAAAGTTAAGTTCACTAATATAATGCCAGTTCAACGATTTCGATTTCGCATAGAAAATGTATATAAAAACACTCAGTTTTAAAAATATTTTCCATAAAATTCTATGCGAACGTCTACGTTCGAAATCGTAGAACAGGCAGATATTTTGGTAAAGATGCTAAAAATTTTAGACCGTAGACCAAGATTAAAAAAAAATCGTAAAAGAAAAGAAGGAAGTACATAAATGCAAGGCAATCGATTTGAAATTTTACACTATTTTATATTTGATATATATGTACTTACATTTACTTTCTGAGGTACATTAATTTAAAAAGGTTGAATAAACATATGTATAATGGATAACATGGGCACTACTGCTTTATAACGTTTATAATTTTCAGAAGTTTTGCTGGTAATTATTTCAAACATTCATGCTTGAAAACTGTTTACAATTCGAACAAACGAATAGATTATTTTTTGTTTCGCTCCGAAGACTTCGCTTAGATTTATACAAATTATTTTTCACTTTTTTAGGAAAACTAGAAATAAGGTTTGTATCCGTTAACTAAAATGAAAATATATAAGAATAATGGCATATCTAGTTACAAGCTTGCTTATACTAAACAACAAACTTATATAAACCCAGGCAAAGGCATAAAACAGTATTTCTTGAATTCTCGAATTACAGTTCGTTGTTTGGCATTAGGTTTTACAACTGTGTGGAAGTTTTATCCGAGGGATATTAAAAAATACTTTTAATTTTTGGTTGCTTAAGTGCTTTAATATAAACATTGATTTGCTGTCAACAACACCCTTTTAACTTTAGCTTTTTTATACCCTCCACCACAATTAGTTGTGAGGAAACTTTTTTATTATTCATCTCAGACCCCATAAAGTATATATATTCTGGGTCCTTGAGTGATTCTAAGTCGATTTAGCCATGTCCGTCTGTTGAAAACACGCTCACTTTCGAACAACTCAAAAGAAATGAACAAACTTGGTGCCAAATTGCTTGTAGTTATCCTAAGCAGTTTGGGATTGAAATTCAGCAAAATCAGTGCAGTAGGACCAGAGCTATGAATCAAAATGTGGATCCACCACCTTAAAAAAAAAATGATAATTTTGTTACAAAAAATAACATAAATGGTGGAACAAGGCACGGAATGAAATAAGATTTTGCAATTTGTTTTATTCGACTGGAAATCACGCTGAAAAATTTCGTAAGATCCGTCCATAATTTACCCTAGGCCCCATATAAACACTACTCCCGGAAAACAGTTTAGTATGCCTAAAACCGTAAAAAATAATGCTATCATAACAAAATTTGGTTTTTTAAGACTAGAAATAACACTGTGAAATTTCGTGAAGATCGGTCCATAATTTACCTTTTTTTTTTTTTTTTTTTTTATTAAAATTCATTTATTAAAATATTAAATTATTACAAAAAAGGTATTGCCTCAGCGTCCATAGGACATTATTGAGGCCAGTTGGCAAAGAACTACATACTTAACAATAAATACAAAAAAAATAACATTTTCATACATATTAATAAAAAAGAATAGAAAAAAGAAAATGAAAATAAATTTTAATGATATTATTATAGACTCGTTTTACTACATTAGAAGCAATTCTAAATATTCAAATAAATATTCTTAATATTTTTCTTAAAAACAGAAATTCTTTGGATATTTTTTAAAGCTTCCGGTAACTCGTTATATTCTAAACTACCCATATGTTCCATCTTTGTTTTGTTTTTTCTAAGTGGCAAATAGCCACTCTTAGATTACTCGCATTTCTTGTATTAAAGGCATATTTATTCCTGGAGAATAGAATAGTATGATGACCAATAACGTGTAAAGATTTATAAACATACATTAAGAGTTGCGATTTGTATAAACCATATACGGGAAGAA
This sequence comes from Pollenia labialis, assembly GCA_949318255.1. Classification (NCBI taxonomy): domain Eukaryota; kingdom Metazoa; phylum Arthropoda; class Insecta; order Diptera; family Polleniidae; genus Pollenia; species Pollenia labialis. Next base: position 63,610,332 of record OX439141.1, read on the forward strand.
TTCCTGCAGTTATATCTTTATATAAATCTAATGTCGAAAAAGACAATGGAAGATTGAATACAGTTTTCAACGCTTTATTTTGATGTCTCTGTAGTGCTTTCCAGGGACCGAAAATAACTGTTAATTTTGAATTTTTGATTAAAAAAAGCAACCTCAAGGCTATGTCGGAGAATGAAATACCATTTTGAAAGTCTTGGACCAAATTGTCAGAAAATGCGATGCTTTTTAAAAATCTGATTTTTATTTTTTCAGGCAAAAATAACAGTTATTTTTTTATTTTAATTTTTTTGAGCAAAAATAACAGTTATTTTTTAACTTTTATTTTTTCTAGCAAAAATAACAGTTATTTTTGAATTTTATTATTTCGAGCATGAATAAAAGTTATTTTTTGACTTTTATTTTTTCGAGCAGAAATAAAAGTTATTTTTGACTTATTTTTTCGAGTAGAAATAAAAGTTATTTTTTGACTTTTATTTTTTTGAGCAGAAATAAAAGTTATTTTTGTGTTTTCAACCCCTTTGACAAAGAAATTATTATTTAATATTCCAAAAATTCTTTTCTAAATAAGTATGTAAATTTAACGATTCACTATTGCAAACGCGCCAAAATTGACGTCGAACAAAAATGACTTATAAATGTGGTCTAGAGGTCTGCTTTGAATAGCTCACTTGTTTGCCTTTACCCAAAGTGCACAACATTTATTCAATTATAAAACATTTAAAAAGATAAGAAGAGAGTAAACCATATGGGTAATTCCATGCCAAAACGACCAAGAGTGGGACACGACCTCTTCCGATTGTAATGAAATGTTGTGAGAAGGTTCCTTTTATCTTATAAGGAACATATATGAACGAAAAAAATTTAAAAATTTTTTTTTCAGAAGTTATGTCATATTCAAAATGTCATAATTTCGCAGATTTAGCCGAATGTGTTGAGCTTATTTCTTCCTTATAAGATAAAAGGAACCTTCTCACCAAATTTCATTACAATCGGAAGAGGTCGTGTCCCACTCTTGGTCGTTTTGACATGGAATTACCCATATACAGAAATAAGAATGAATGAATTGAATAAAAAACTTGTTTACTGCAGCATTATTTTTGGATCCCAGATTTAGACGTTTACTATCGTCCACAAAAAAAGAAGCTGCAAAGAGGCATTTGAAAATCCTTTTTCAGCAAACGCAATATATTGAAAAGGTAAGCAAGCTTAATAAAAAGTTGGATTTAGCACAGTATTCGTCAAATTTAGCTTATGCTTATTTTATAGGAAATTACTACAACAGAACTCAACACTAATACCGCGGATGAAGTTTTTGTCGATGAATCCAGTATGCAGAGCTCTTCATCATCATTATTGAGAAGTGGATTTCGTGAATTGGAAATTTTAAATTCGTCTTCTGATGATGACGATGTTGGGTATGAATTTTCTGAAAATACCCGCAAAGCTTTTCACGAAATTGACTATTATAAAGAAAAAAGAATAGATATTGACGATGACTTAATGGAGTACTGGAGGAACAAACAATTTGTTCTCCCCAGTCTGCGGAAACTTGCCTTAATTTTGCACTCGGTGCCAGCTACTCAAGTTAGTGTAGAAAGGACGTTTTCGGCATTAAGGCTGATTTTGGGAGACTTGAGATACAATTTATCATATGCAAATTATTTTCACTGAAAAATTATCTTTGTTTGAAAAAGTTTTTAAATAAATATAATGAATTTATCACAAACTAACTTTTATTTCTGCTCAAAAAAATAAAAGTCAAAAAATAACCTTTATTCATGCTCGAAATAATAAAAGTCAAAAATAACTGTTATTTTTGCTAGAAAAAATAAAAGTTAAAAAATAACTTTTATTTTTGCTCGAAAAAATAAAAGTCAAAAAATTACTTATATTTCTGCTCGAATAAATAAAAGTCAAATAATAACTTTTATTTTCTGACTTTTACGATAAAAGTTATAACAGTTACGGTCCCTGGTGCTTTCAGCTCATTGCTTTTTTTCCACGCATACACAACCGCCAAATAGTTAAGGTGACTTTGAATAAGGGCTTGGTATATTATCAGCTTTGTTTTAACGTTAAATTTGTTTTTAAATTTATAAATCAAACCGGTGGCAGATGCAATCTTTGACTTCAAATTTTGTATATGCATAGGTTACTCTGAAGGTGTATACCAAGATATTTTGTTGAGAAGACCTCATGTACAAGTTTACCATCCACAAATATACTGAAGTTTTGATCATGAAGCATATACGGCCTAAATCTTAAAAGTTTGGTTTTTTCCGCATTTAAACATATCTTATTTATCCTCGCATACTCCGTTATCATTGCTGCATCGTATTCCATATAAGCTTTTAGAGAAGTTTCATGTTTATATGGGTAAAACAAACATATGTATGTCATCTGCAAACATAATCAGTTTTCCAAAAAGTTGTAGGTTTTTCAAATCATTTAGATAAATACTGAATAGTAATGGTCCCAATACACTTCCTTGTGGGACTCCATATTCAACAAGTCCAATCGAACTTTTATCACTTTACTTCAACATATTGTTTTCTGTTTAACAGGTAACTTTTTAACAAAGCTAAAGCTCGTCTATCGACTCCATAATACATAAGTTTTTGAATAATAATTTTATGATCAACAATATCAAACGCCTTTGAAAAATCATAAAAGATACCAGCAACACCACTAAATCCTTCATCTAGCCCTTTACATATGTAATTTACTACATTAACAACAGCTTCTTCAGTACCACATCCTTTTTTGAAACCATATTGGAATTCGTATAATAGTTTGTTTTCATTTAAATATGACGATAATTGTTTATAAAGTAATTTTTCAAATATTTTGTCAATACTTGGTAGTAAAGCAATTGGCCTAAAATCTTCTACTCTTGAAGAGTTAATTGTCTTAGGTATCGGCACAGCCTTAACCATTTTTAAGTCTTCAGGATATGTAGCAATAGTAATAATATTGTTAAATATTCTTGTAAGATAAGGAGATACAATTTCTTTGCATTCAAACAACATTTTCTGTGAAATCCCATCATATCCACAGCTTTTTTTCAAATCAATTTCTGAAATAGTATTCGTTATTTCAACCTCTGTTATATCCACAATGTTAAAAACGCTTCTACAAGGCCCTAGCGTTCTTAAACTATTACATGAATCTCCAGGTAGACATACAATTTCTCGTTTTAATGTTTTTGGGATTTGAAGAAAAAAACGATTGGAAATATCACTTCTTTGTTCACCTGCAATAATAGCACCGTCAGTGTCGGTAATACTTATTTCACCTTTTAGTTTTCGACCTAAATTCTCATTTAAAAACTTCCAAAATTTTTTTGGACCCTGTTGAATTTGGTTTAAAGTATCATAATAATAATTGTTCATGCACAATCTACAAGCTTTTCTTATAACGCAACTAACACGCTTTATTATGCCTTCAACATGATATTTACCTTGTCTTCTCATTTTAAGCAAATTTTTCTTATACTTTATTAGGTCTAATAAATTTTGATTCGTCCAAGGATTCAATTCATTTTTAATAAACTTTCGTTCTCGCTTTTCAATAGTAGCATTTGCAGCTGCAGATGAAATAATCTGTGTTATTTTAGAGATATCATCAGATGGATTTCCTGTCTCACGATACAATGACAGAAGGTTGCTTAGGTTGTTTTTCGCTTGGTTATAATCACAAACTCTTCTTATGGATTCAATAAATTCATATGTGTTAACGAGTGTATTCAATCTTATCGATAGTATATTGTGGTCAGTTAAACTGCATGCAATACTATCTACGAAAATATCGTCACTGATATTACTATAAACATGATCAATACATGTACCAGATTTAGGACGCGTTATCAAATGATGACAATTTTTGTAGCTGGAGCTTGAGAGTGTATCAACTAACTCAACTTGTAATAAATCTTGTAACAAATCAATATTTGAATCACAAACCATACCAAACCATAGTGTGTTAACAAATTTTCTATAAATTTTAACAAAATGTTTAAACTGCATTTCTGAGATCTATAAAATGATGTAAACTTTAAAGGTTTTCCATTGAGTTTTATGCTCTCTAACGAAATTGTTATTGCTTCAATAAAGTCTTTGCTTTCACAACTATCAATTTTATATTCTAAACTTTTGTTTATAAAATCGATGTTCCACCATATCCATCTATTCTACAGCAGTGAACAGCATTATAGCCAAAAATATTGTAAATTTGTGTTACATTTGAAGAGAACCAAGTCTCTTGTACTGCAATGATGCTCGGTAGTTTTGGAAACTTAGAAATTAAAAGCTTAAATTTGTTAAACTTATCAATTGAAGAAATGCTACTAATGTTTACAGAAATAATATTAAACATGGGAATACTTATTGAATGATAATAATTATTAAAAGAAATAAAATTTTCAAAATGTTTATTATTTATTAATAAAAAAAAGAAAAAATATAAAAACTTTAATTAGCACAGAGAGAAAAAATAATAAATTTATTTGAGTCTATTGAACAGGCGACATAAATGGAGAACGGTTGCCATCATCATCATCAGTATCTTCTCTTACTCCTGGTGGTGGCCCCATAAAAACCCTACTAACGAAAAACAGTTTAGTACGCCTAAGACCGTAATTAATAATGCTATCATAAAAAAATTTGGTACGTTACAGTTTTATAGTACTAGAAATTACACTGTGAATTTTCGTGAAGATCGGTCTATAATTTACCCTAGGCCCCATCTAAACCCTACTCTCGGAAAACAGTTTAGTACGCCTAAAGCCGTAATAAATAATGCTATCAAAATAAAATTAAACACTTCACCACTCACACTAATAAATTTCGTGATGCTCGGTTCATAATTTACTATAGGCCCCATATAAAGCCCACTGAACTGTCGGTGGAGGGTATCAAAGATTCGGCACAGCCGAATATAGCACTCTAACTTGTTTTCTATCACGTCAAGTTTTTTTTTGGGCTGGACAAATATTTCGTTGGAAATAAGACGGTAATGTTAATCTATTTCAATTTAACTTCCTAATAAGAAAATTTATAAAACCTGCTTAAAACGTTGTACAATTTTTTATTGCGGAAACAAATTTAATTTCCACAATTTTTTCCTATTACTTAATTAATTTAATTGAAAACAAATATTTTAAATCTTATTTTGAGATAAAAACTGTAATTTTCAAATGCCTATAACAAAAATTTTATTTTCTAATGTTATTAAAAAACCGCTAGATTTTCCGCTAACCGCAAAAACGTAAAAACCGCTAGAATCGCGGTAAACCCGTCAAATTGGCAACAGTGCATGTATGTATTAATGCACGTGGTTTCTTCTCTCTTTAGTTCTCTTGCTTTCCTTGTTACTGCGCCCCCTCATCATAAGAATCACACAATTTTTGTCAATTTCAGATAAAACTTCTTCGCTTTGCATGACGTTTCTAACTTTGACAGAAAAGCGTAACGCAAAAGGTGTATGTCACAATAAACACTTTGACAACAAACACGAATTTTTTGCTAAAAATAAATAAATAAATACAATTATACTAGCAGACTGTCAAAGCGCGCAAAGATGAGAGTTGCCAAACTTTTCGCTTCGCTCTGCGTTAAAAGTTTTTTATGTGACATGTTTCGTATAAGTATGAATATTTCATCGTGGATGTCAAAGCGAATCTCTAAAGCAACGCGAAGCAAAAGTTTTATCTGACATGGCCTTTATAGTCTTTGATCATACCAACAAAGCGACTCATACTCATACCAATTTACATTCGACGTTGCCTCACCGAGTGGAAAAAGTAAGAAAAATCTATTTCTTACAGATTGAGACGTCGAGTTGGGTTTGTGCTTTGTTGTGATACAGACGTGTATTTTTAACCGCGCATACGATGTGAACTATTAATTAATCACATTTGATTTTGTAATATAAACAGCGAATGAACGCTAAAAAATAAATGATTTATTTTGTTATTTAAAATACTTAACATAATAGTGGACAATTAAAACGAAAAAATTAAATAAAGAAAAATAGTAAAAATATATTCGTATGAATGATTATACATGTGTATGTATGTATACATATTCTAAGCAAAAACATTTAATAGCCTTTTTCACAATTTCGAAAGAAAACTCAAGCGAACGAAAGCTACTCACACGAATTCGAATCAATTTGGATTTCACTATTTCGAATGCTTTCGTTCGCTTGAGTTTACGTGTGTCAAATTATGTATTTTACGTACAATCAATGCCAGACCGACACATTGTATTATTTTAACAAAAAACTACTAAATTGTTTGTAAATGAATTCAACACTTCATAATAGTGACCCAGTTGAAATGACATTTGAAGTAAATAAAAAAAACATATACAAATAAAAACAAAACAAATTAAACGTTTTAAATAAATCAATTAATTTAACAAAAAATAAATTTGTGATCAAAAAGTTGCTAAGAAAAAATAAAATAAATTTTAAATGGATTTAACAATCGCGGTGTATTTTATGGATGATTCCCAGGAAGACGATGAGAGAGTTCAAGTAAAAGAGCTAAGAGATATGTACAATCTGCTGGAGCTGCCCACAAAGCAGTAAGTATGTGAGTTATGTACATACTTATACAAAATTAAAAGTGTAGGTTTTTATTAGATTTATATCAAATTTCCGCGTTTCTAAAGATATTTTTCTTATGCTTCTTAAGAAGCTAGAAGCCTTCAATAACAACCATTTTAGAAGCACATATATATATACATGCTGACGTGAGACTAGCAACCTTCTTGCGCTTCCAAAAAGCTGCAATATAACTATGACAACGGTCATAAAAATACGCGGATTCTTGGTATGTAATGCAAAATACGAAGTCGTTAAATTCTATTTTAATTTTTTCAAAATAGGGGATGGTGGTTATAAGCTCAAACCCTTTCTCATGACTCCATTTAGGAATCCTACCAGCTTAGAAGAAAAGCGCTTCAACAAAAAACACGCATGTGCGCGAAATGTAGTCGAACGCTGCTTTGGGGTTCTGAAAAATAGGTTTAGGTGCATTATAGGATCACGAGGGCTCCACTACGATCCAGATAAAGCAACAAAAATAATAAATGCGTGTTGTGCACTTCACAACATGTGCATATTTTTCAAATGTGAAGAGCCTGAACAAGTGGAAGAAGAAGAGGTGGCTGGAGGAGAGATCGAAGAAGTGTTGGGAGAAGTCGAAGAAGGTGCAATGGCAATAAGAAGATCCATTGCCATGAATTTGTAAAAAAAAATGTATTGTTAACACATAAATTAAAAACAATATACATATGTATTTATAATTTATATTTAATAAAAAATGTTATATACATATGACTAGCATATTCGTTAGCGTTTTTTTCTTCGTAGACATATAACAAAAACGTTTTTATTCTAATTTTTATTTTTTAAATAATTGTTGAGCATACCCTCTTTTTGGTTTGTACTTTGCTGAATCGCCCTCAAACAAGCTGCTGTTGCTTCAGCCGAGTCCGCACTTCTCCTTGATGATTCAGCTTGTACCTCAGCAGCGTCAGCCAACCTTTCAATAGCATCAGCCAACTTTTTTACTGCATCAACCTGGTTTATGGCTGTTGCTGCAGTTTGCTCAGACACCCTTATTTGTCGGCGAATGAGAGACAACTGGGCGTCAAAATTAGTTTTTCTTTTTTTAACCGAGGAGAAAACTAGATCCTCGTTGTCATTTAACAAAATTTGTTCACTTTTAGAAGCGTTTTCTTCTGTATCAGTGTCTGGTGTCTGTTGTTGTGGCAAAATCTTTGAGCACTGCGGCAGTTCTTCATCAACATTTTTTGACGGTTGCACTTTCTCAGCCTTTTTTTGTCGGTTTGGTGTTATCACCGCCACTGCGGATTTTTTTTTTGGCGGTGTCTTTACCAATGACTGAAAGCATTCTTCGACTGATTCAGTTGCTGCATTTTTTACGCCTTTACCAAACACCCTGCCGCTAGGTGCTGCAGCTGAAGACAAACACAAAGTTCGGTCTATAATTTGCTCCAGGTCAGTTAAATAATTGAAGCGGTACTCATACTCTTGCTATTATCCCCAATTTTTTTTTTGGTTCGAGACTTTAAATCAGGCCAATTGCAGAATTAAAATGAAAAATGAACCACTCTTAAAAATATCAACGCACAAACCTTTTTCCAATCAGCAAGAGTACGTGAAGGAGGTCCTTGGGAATTTAATTTTTGACATACATTTTTCCACTCCTCTTCCATCGAAATTTTGGTAGCTCCGAACACTGGCGCACCCCTAGCTAATGCTGGATTTTGTTCCATATACTGCACAAGAGTCTTCAACTGTTGGATTGTTGATTTTTTTATCCTTTAATAATTAGAAACTGTTAATAAGGTAAAATAAAATTGCTTAATTTTTTGCTTACACTTTGCTATCCATTGCTAATGTTTTTCTTTTTTAATTTATTTATATTTTTTAAATTTTTTTATATATTTTTCAAAAAATTTGTTTAAATTTTTTCTAGAAAACTTTCTTAACGAACACAAAACAACAAGTGCTTGATTGTGACATTTACGTTCGCAGTGTTGACAACCTTTTCGACATTGAGAAATTCAGTTTTGTATGACAGCACATACGTTTTCTTTTGCTTTATCATTCGAGTGAGCGTTCGCACGAAAGTATGTTTAGAGAAATCCAAATCAATTTTCTTTCGCTTAGACTACGAACGAAATTGTTCTTTCGAAATCGTGAAATAGGCTTTAAGTTTAAATTTCGTATTTTTTGCGTTGTTACAATAAATAATAAAAATATTAAAAGCTTAACGGGTCGCAACCCTACCTCTGCAGCAGTTGCTTCGGCCTCAAAAGTACCATCTTTTGATCAAATAAACTCTCAAAATCGTTTTGCAATTCTGGAGGATGAATCCTCTGAAGTACCAAACATCATAAAATCGTCAAAGCCACCCCCGATATACATATCTTAGGGAGCAAAACTCAAATAAACTAATAAAAAGTTTGGTCTAGGTGATAGGTGAAAATTCGTTTTACGTAGCTGCAATCAAGCGTGGTAGTAATTAACGAGACGAAAATACAAGTAAATCATGAGAATGATTTTCGTAATATTACTGCCCATCTATACCAGAGATAATTATCGCGACATATATTGCAGTATATGTCAAAATTATGTCATCTTTAACGTAGACAGCAATTTTTTGTACAGATTTATTTATTATTAAAGAGCGTGATCTCGGTAATAGGTGAAAATTCGTTTTACGTAGCTGCAATCAAGCGTGGTAATATAAACGAGACAAAAATAAAGGTTAATCATTAGAATGATTTTCGTAAAATAATTAACAAATTCGATGCTCTTAAAGAAAGCTTTTACAAAGCAAAGGTCTTCAGGTAGTGATCAAGTGCATTGACTCTTGCGTGGATACAGAGGAAATTAAAACTTTTTTGGAAGAAAAGGACTTTAATACTACATTTACAATAGGCCGAAATCTTGTAGATTTGATTTAAAATCTTATTCGAAATCTAGTGCGTTTACATTATACATCTTTGACATTAGCGAGATTTTGTTTTTATAACAAAACAACTGACTTAAAGTTTTTTCGTTACACATACAAACACAAAAAAAAATATACATTAAAAAATTTGCATTAACTTTTATTAATAATCAACGATATTTATTTTTATCAATATTATTCGCCTTTTTTATTTTTTTACAATTTTTAATTTGTTTAACAATTTTTGTTTTGATTTTTTTTTAATGTCGTTTTTTTCTTGCGCAGAGAAGTATTTTTTAGTGCTATATTGAAAAAACCATAGTTGCATCATTATGTACTACTAGATTTTGAGTATATTTCGTCGAAATCTAGTCACGAAGTTGATTTTATTTTGTATGGGAAATCTAGTCAAAACCAACTAGATTTGGCTCGAAATCTCGTAAGTGCTAGATTTTGCGTAGGTGTAAATCAGAGAATGACAACAAGTACCCATAAGAAAAATATACAGAGGTATTTACCCACGCTTTTCGTTATGGTGTATACACATATTTATAACACAAATAATAACATGGTTGTGCGTTGCAAAAAGTATGGTTATCCCTGCAAATAATAGGACCAGTCCAAACACGCGTGTAAAGAGTAGTCCACAAGGGACTAGGACTATTCCAAAAGTAACCCAAACGTAAGGAAAAAGCATGGTCTATTTAACATTACGATGTCCTGGGGCAGGACCATATAACCCATCTTTGGACTACAAAGGAGTAGTTTTAAAACTACTTCATTGTATACACAAGAGGATTAGTTTAAACTTCGTTTAAAACCGAAAACATGTCGTTAAAAAACGAAGACATGTCGTCTCACTACAAACACTTTTTAACAATGACATGGTCCATGCTTGCATTACATCGGTAGTCCATGGAGTAGTCCATTTCATGAAATTGGATCAGGTGGTCCAATAATATTTGCAGGGATGGTTATTACGTATACTTACATATGCACGGCAATATCTTCACGCAACCACATTCAGTAGACAAAAATACATGAATATTATGCAGATGTTATTCAATACCCATGAATGTGTTTTGGTTATATGCCATACATATAAAATATCCATGTTTAAAAAAATACCTTCAGTATTTTTGGCACTTCTGTGTAAAAATGAGAAAAAAATGTTTAACAAAAATGTGCTTTGATCACTAGGCAGGTGTGGGACTATGTACCCATTATTTATGATACATAACATAAATGTGTCCGTAAAATCGGCAGTACCTCTGGAAAACTACACATAAGCTATACATTTTTAAAAAAAATAGGACCACGAGGGGTGGGAAGGGGCAATTTCTGCTCTCCGAAGCTATCTGACAGATTTTAATGAAATTATAAACATAGATATATCCATATTTATATAGACATATAACTATGAACACGAGGGGCAAATTACATGTACGTTTATGATCGAATATTAAAAAAAATTTATTGAACAGCAATTGTAACACACATGCACAATACCATGTGACCTGAAAAGTTGACAAGTCACATGTAAAAAACATGTTGTGTACATGTATCTTTAGCAAACGCTATAAATACATATGGTTCTTTAACTCTTTCTTATTAGCACAACATACAAATCAATAGTTACATGCATACATAAGAACCCATATATTTTGTCTCGTGTCACTTATCTATGCTATGTGCTTGTGACAGAGACAAGTGGCTCTAAGATATTTTTATTTTTGCATGTAAAAAACCTTTACGCATCCGAACAATTTTTTTGCACTTCCGCACTTGTCGCTGTCACACACACATAGCATAGGTAGACGACACGAGATGGAAGATATTGTTTTGATGTATGCATGTAAGTATTGATTTGTATGTTGTGCTAATAGGAAAGAGTGTAACCGCCACGTAATACATTAAGCGCTTGTTTAGACGCCTTTCTGTAACGATTTAAAATTCAAACATATCATTTAATAAATTGTAAAGGAAAATACCCTCAAGCTTCCCTCGTGGTCCTATTTAAAAAAAAAATATATCTGTGGCATTTTGACAAAACATCTTAAGTCGAGATAAGATAGCAAAAAAGTTTTTAAAAAAAACTTGGCGATAAAATCATTTTTATTAGATATTAAAATAAACCAAAATTAAAGAAAAATTTCGTTTATAATACAAAATTTTAAAAACGTAAAGAAAAGGGTTTTTTTGAATGAAATTTCGTACGATTTACAACATTTTTTTCAAATTTTTAAATTTGACTTAAGATGTTTTGTCAAAATGTCACAGATATATAGCTTGTGTGTTCATAGTAATATGGATCTATCTATGTTTTAAATTTCATTAATATCTGTTAGATAGTTTCAGAGAAGCAGAAATTTCCGCCAACCGCCCCTCGTTGTCCTAATAAAATAACCTTACAGCCTTAGTCAAATCTTAAAAAGCTTTAAAATTATCTTGATATTTTTCTGAATATCAACACAAAAAATTTTTGCCAAGTTCCAAAATTATTAAAATTGCATTTGCCATCTCTGCTCTCTCTCACTCTGCATATTTACGTTATACTTACGTCAATACACGTACTTATATGGGTATTGCAGATAGCTAACATAAATTTTATTTATATCTGCATGTACATTCAAAAAGAAGAATGAATATAGAAATACACATTGGCAGCGTATACTTATACATATTTAAGTTCAACTTGTTATGGGTGATGGTATGTATGTGTATGGTTTTGATCTCTACTCATGCATGTCCATACATGTTTTCTCAGTAATATTGAAAGAGTACTTAAAATTATACTTTTGTCATTCTCTGGTGTAAATGTAGTTAAGATAAAATACGTTTCGAATATTATAAATAGGGAAAAAAATCCCCAACCATTATCTCGAGTGGAGCTAGAATCTGGCAACGTTAAGCCTAAAAAAATGAAATGCATCCTATTTTTAATTTAAAATATATTCTATACAGAATAATAACTATAGAGGAGCTTCACAAAAGCAACGGTCCCGTTCAATGTCTTAACTGCCAAGAATTTGGCCATTATAAGGCATACTGCTATTTACCGCCTGATTGCGTAGTATGTGGTGAATTACATGGCACTTTGCGATAAGTCTAAAACCGACCCCAACGTTAAAAAAAATGTAGCAACTGTGGCGGAAATCATGCTGCCAATTATAGAGGATGTCCTGTATATACTATCGTCAATCAGTCGGTTGGACCAAAAATTAATCCCACTCAAATGCAGGTAACAAATCAAGTAACTACTTATGACACTCAGGCTACGCAGCCTAGTAATAACAGACCCTCTTACGCTAACGTCCTTAAATCAAACCATGTGCCAATGCAAGGTGCTGATGAAACTTCTAATTTAAGTCGTATAGAAAAAACTGTGGAAACATTAGTGCAAACAGTAAATAATTTTACTAACACAATGGGTAATATGATGCAGGAGATTCTTAGAATGCAATCGATGTTATTGCAAGCTGTACTAAACAAGCCATGAACTGTTTAAAAATTTGTTTTTGGAACGCAAACGGCATCCGCCAACATAAAAACGAATTAGAATCCTTTCTTAAAAATAAACAAATTGATGTCATGATGGTTTCTGAAACTCATTTGACCACAGTGGTTATATACTATATGATACCAAGGACCCTCGAGATAGAGCTTGTGGTGGTTCTGCCATTTTGATAAAAACCCGAGTCAAACAATACCTAATGTGTGATCATCGTGAAGATTATCTCAAAGCAACGAACATTTGCGTTGAAGAATTAAATAGAAACCTAGTAATTTCATCGTTATACTCCCCGCCTAGATTTTCAACATCAAAAAGCCAATATTATAAATATTTTAAATCATTAGGACCGCGTTTCCTAGCCGCTGGCGATTATAACGCTAAGCATGCCTTCTAAAAGAGTGTACAAAAAGACTAAAAAACGGCTTCTCTGGAAAAATATCTTAAGGAACTTGATGCAACTCCACAATCAGACTACTCATTATGGCGTGCAGCTAGAAATCTCAAAAGGCCAGTTGTCTCGAAACCACCGTTAAGAAACTTTAATGGAAGTTGGGCAATAAATTATGTTGAAAAAGGAAATCTGTTTGTTAATCATTTTAAAAAAGTATTTACCCCAAATATATCTCACGATACTGCGGTCGAATTACCACCTGTTTTTGCTAGTGCATCTGTTCCTCTAAGATTTTAGATTAGAGAAATCGAAAAGGCTATTTGTGATTTAAACCCCAAGAAAGCCCCTGGTTTTGGTAAGATCAGCAACAAAATGCTTTTGAAGCTACCCAGTACAGCAAAGAGAATTATTCTTTTAATTTTTAATGCTATTTCACGCCTTGAATACTATCCTCAAAAGTGGAAGGTTGCCTTAGTCACCATGATATCTAAACCAGGAAAGGATCACACAAAAGTTGAGTCATATAGGCCTATAAGCTTACTTTCTAATGTATCAATGCTGTTTGAGAAGCTGTTAGCGTCAAAATTAACCCCAATTGTAAATGAAAATAGGTGTATTCCTAACCACAAATTCGGCTTTAGAAGAGAACACAACTAAACAAACCCATCGTATAGTAAACGCAAAAAGAAAAACCTTTGAAGAATGAAAATACTGCTCCGCTCTCTTCATCGATGTTTCTCAAGCTTTTGAAAAAGTCTGGCATGAAGGCTTATTACATAAATTAAAGCAAAATGTACCAGCAAACACACACAAAGAAGGAAATTTCTTAAGTTCACCTCAACCAATTGGTGCTGGAGTCCCACAAGGCAGCATCCTGGGCCCTCTATTATACTTAATTTATACTTCGGACACGCCACCAAACAACTTCACACAAACTTCAACATTAACGGACGACACAGCTTTCATAAGCGTGCACGAAAACAGTCAAGAAGCATCTCGATACCTACAGGATCATATATTTCAACTCGAACTATGGTTAAAGCAATGGAGGAAAAAAGTCAATGAGCAAAAATGAGTACATATAACATTCACCTTGCGTCGGGAATCATGCCCCCCTATCGCAATCAATAATCAAATAATTCCTCAACATTCGCATGTAAAATATCTCGGTATTCATCTAGATCGCCGTTTAACGTGAAAAATCCATATAGAGGCAAAATTAACTCAAATGAAACTAAAAGCCATCCAAATTCATTGGCTTATTGGAAGAAACTCTGTTCTTAGTCTCGACTGCAAACTTCTACTTTACAACTCCATCTTAATGCCAATCTGGTGCTATGGTATTCAGTTATGGGGCACAGCCTCGGCCTCTAATATCGAAAAAATTCAAAGGCGCCAAAATAAACTTCTTCGAATAATCACAGCCGCTCCCTGGTATATTAAAAACTCAAACATTCATAAGGATCTTAATGTGCCATTAGTAAAAACTATGATAACAAAATATGCAGTAAAATACTTAGCGGCCACACTCGCTTAAGAAGAAGAGACACTGCAGCACTTATCCAATTAGATGAGAGATAAACACCTACATATGTATATAAGTGAACAGAACCCGTGATGAAGAAAATTTGTGTCTGCCACTGGCAGGACATAAATAAAGTATTAGGTTAAGATTTGATTAATTATTGTTAGTTCATATTTAATATATGACGATTCAATAAATAAATAATGAAGAAAAAAAAAGATTGAGACGTAACATCTTACTGCTAACTATAATCGTTCTAATCGCTTTACACACAACAAAATGAATCAGCTGATTTGCAACGTTACTGTTTTAGGCGATCGTTGCTGTACCGCATCTGTACTGTATGAATCAGCTGTTCGCTTTTTGTTATATGAAAAGCTTACCGAAATGCAATGTACCACATTTGCAACGTACCATTCTGTATAAAATAGAATTTCATATCGTTGTTACATTACATTTATAAACAGTGATGGGCGGCTTGTATGTTACACGGAATGCAGGTATTTTTGCTCTTTTTTTTATACTTTTTCAGTATATTCAATTCCATAATTGTGACAAAACAACATATTTTCATATCTATATATAAAAAAAATATACATATGTTAAGATGTATAAAATAAACAAATGCATATGCACACACAATGTAAATGTGAAACGTATAAAAGGCTTTAAATGGTATCAAAACCTTGTTTGGTGTATGCACATTTACTAAATGTATGCTTAAGAGATATATGCTAAAATACAAATTTGTTTATTATAAATCTTTAATACACTACTTTTCGTTTATATTTACTACCGCTTGTAGTCACATTAGCGATAAAGTCCGTTTTATCTGTTTATTTTGCCGCTATAAGTTAATTTAATATAAAGTATTAACGTTATAGCCCATTTAGCGATATAAGCACATTCGCCATACATGCCATCTATCAACAGTCATCAAAGGGAAAAGTAAAGCAAATTAACCCATCCAAAGAAAGAAATAATTAAATCGTTTAATTTTTGTCATCAACTCTCCACCGGAGAATGTACATAGCTCTATTGTTAATTTTGACAGTTTTCTGAAACTAGCTGTTCAACATTCTAGTACTGCCCTCAAAAAAACAAAAAATATTAAAATATTTTCCACAGATATCGAGCGACTTTTGTCTGAAAAAATGAGAGCTCGGAGAGAGTGGCAATTGCACAGATCCCCTCAACTTAAGAAATTACTACAAGAGTGTACAAAAAGGCTAAGAAAGCTACTGCAAACTCAGAAAATAGCTTCTCTTGAAAAATATCTTAAGGAACTTTATGTAACTCCACAATCAGACTACTCATTATGGCGTGCAGCTAGAAATCTCAAAAGGCCAGTTGTCTCTAAGCCACCATAAAGAAACTTAAACGGAAGTTGGGCAAGAAATGATATTGAAAAAGGAAATCTATTCGTTAATCATTTGAAAAACGTTGTTACCCCAAATATATCTCACGATATAGCAGTAGAGCTACCACCTGTTGCTGCTAGGGCATCTGTTCCCCTAAGATTTGAGTTAAGAGAGATCGAAAAGGCTATATGTGATTTAGGCCCCTATAATGAGTTACATTCGATAAACGATTTTCGCTGGCTTTCGAATGTTAATTTGGTATAATAAATTGGCAGAACCGTCGAAAATTTCGTTGTGCATCGAATTTTCAACGAAAACAAATTTGCTTTCGACGGTGCAAATAAATGTAAAATACTTGTTGAAAATGTAACTATTTGTAAATTTTGTTTGTGTTCGTATATAAAATACCATATTCTTTATCAGTTTTGTTCACGTTATGCAAGTCCAACGTCGTAAACAGCAATTTGAAACGCCCATATTCCTTATTGAACAAAATTCTTTTTTGACCAAATGATTTCCAGCAAAGTTCAGCATGTAAAAATGTGGGATGAAACCCCACTGAAGCTAAATTATTTGAAAACAAACATAATTCCGCCGTGACCACTTTTATTTTTTAAATTTGTAAACAACATTTTTTTTATTTTAAGTGACAGCTGATACAAAATGTACTACTGTGAATTAACAAAATTACAATAGTAAATTTTTATCGAATGCGCGCCATAATACCAAATGAAAGTTCGTTCGATCAGCTAATTCGACTGCTGTCGAAAATCGAATTTAGTTCATAATAGGCACCTTAAACCCCAAGAATGCCCCTGATTTTGATAAGATCAGCAACAAAATGCTTTTTGAGCTACCTCGCATAGCAAAGAAAATTATTCTTTATATTTTTAATGCTATTTTACGCCTTGAATACTACCCTCAAGGAAGGAAGGTCTCCTTAGTTACAATGATACCAAAGCCAGGAAAAGATTACACAAAAGTTGAGTCATATAGGCCAGTTAGCTTATTATCTAAGATATCAAAGCTGTTTGAGGAGCTCTTAACATCAAAATTAACCCCAATTTTAAATGACAATGGGTGTATACCTAGCCATCAATTCGGCTTTAGAAAAGAACATAGCACAATTGAACAAATCCATCGAATAGTTGACGCCATAAGAAAAGCCTTTGAAGAAAGAAAATATTGTTCCGCTCTCTTCATCGATGTTTCTCAAGCTTTTGATAAAGTTTGGCATGAAGGCTTGTTATATAAATTGAAGCAAAATTTACCGGCAAACACACAAAAGTTGCTAGAAAGCTACTTAGTCGGTTGTCAATTTATTATAAAAGAAGGAAATTTCTTAAGCTCACCTCAGCCAATTGGCGCTGGAGTCCCACAAGGCATCATCCTGGGGCCTCTATTATACCTAATTTATACTTCGGACATGCCAACGAGCAACTTCACACAAACTTCAACATTTGCAGACGATACAGCTTTTCTAAGCGTCCACGAAAACAGTTATAAAGCATCTCGTTATTTACAGGATCATATATCTCAACTAGAAATATGGCTAAGACAATGGAGGATAATGGTAAATGAGAAAAAATGCGTACATACATATAACATTCACCTTGCACCGGGAATCTTGCCCACCTATTACAATCAATAATCAAATAATTCCTCAACATTCGCATGTAAAATATCTCGGTATACATCTGGATCGGCGATTAACGAGGAAATGCCATATAGAGGCAAAATTAACTCAAATGAAACTTAGTCATTCAAATTCATTGGCTGTGTTTATGACCTAGCTAGTATTTTATGAAATTTTAATCACATTCGAGTCTTTTTTGACTCTTCAGCTCGATTATAAAATCAGAATATGTGACGCGCAAAATAGAAAGGGACCTAAGGGTAAAAACCGGTTTTGTTCAGGAGAGCCAGTTTAAAGATTTAAATACGTGTATCTTTGGTGAACCATCACTTCATAAAACGTGTATATCTCTGGGAGGGAACTTTTGGGGCATGGGAGCGATCTCATTCGATGCTCAGATGTCCACAAAAAAAAAGTGAAAATTTATTTTTTTTACCGTTAGGTCCCTTTCTCTATGCGCTGTCACATATGCGCTAATTTTCTGATCATAAATGCTACTTTTGTCGGGAGAAAATGATACCCTACCCGCCACTCTTCTTGAAGACTCATTAATGATTCGATTTTTTTTATTAGTTTAGAGACATTTTCGACACATTTGATAATTTTTATAGTTGAATTTTAAATCAAACACTTTTAAATCACAGGCGCGAGTCATTTCTGTGTCGATTTTTAAACGTCTAAGTGATTAATCAGTTTATAATAACAAAAAGTAGTCGAAAAAGACTCATGCGGATGATTTTTGAAAAACAATCTTCCAAATGCTATCAGGGGATGTTATACTAACATATGAAGTTAATACATACATACATAAGTATATCCCTGTAGAAAGCATGGAATCAAGTGTATCCAAATCGACAATTTTGTTTATGTGACATTGTGTACAATTTTGTTTGCCTTTGACAAAAAAATGAAATTTGTCATTCCTTTTTTTTTTGTATTCCCCCACCTCAATAGTGGAGATGGTATTATGCGTTTATGCATACCAACCTTTTAGTATACTCATCGACTCAATACCACTGTTTGAGTCGCAGGTTGTAATTTTGAAGGTAATTTGATAAAATTTTGTGCATTGCTTTCAATTCAAAAGTACGAAACATACAAAAAATGTTGAGAATCGGTTCGTAATTTCACATTGCCGCCATACAAACTTCTTTCTGGAATAGTGTTTGTGCCTATAAACCCTCTTATTATATTGGTATAACCAAATTATATTGGAATCGGTCCATATATTTTTTATACTACTCTCGGAAAGCTTTTAATTCCATTTTTTTTTAACGATAAACCAACACTCAGGGGATGCCCCCTATATATGCAGTGCATTGTTTTGATCAGGAAAATAAGGTTTGGGAAGGAGGAAAGAGGGAATAGTGTTTGTGGACATTTGACTTGAATCTTAAAGTACAGGGGAAGACCTCTGCGGGAAGTTTGTTCCACATACGGATAGTTCGACTGAAAAACGAATTTTCTCTATAATGCGTTGTGCGAAACACAGGACTATCGACTACAAACGGATGTGATCCACTGGATGAGCGAGTATTACGAAGAAATACTCGGGCGGGTGGAATAAGTTCACTTATCTCAGTGGAACACCTCCCATGGTAATATCGATAGAAAAGTGTCACACAACCCACATTCCGACGATGCTCCAATGAGTCAATAGAGTTGAATACCCTACTGTCATTGATGAGCTTCACCGCCCTCCTTTGTACACGGTCCAGAAGGTTCAAAATAGACTTTGAAACCCCTGCCCATATATGGGAGTTGTATTCCATCTTCGGTCGGATATGGGTGGTATAGAGAGTAAGGAGATCGGATGAAGTGAAGTAAGTCTTGCACCGTTTTAAAAAACCTAAACACTTGAATGCTTCTTTCGACACTTTAAAAACGTGTTTATTCCAGCGGACATCGCACTGTATTCTCATGCCCAGAACATCAAGAGTATCCGATTCCTCAATATCAATGCCACCCATTAATACAGATGGCATAGTTGGTCCCACGGCCCGTCTGTGGGTCAACATACAACATTGGGTCTTGCGTGCATTAAATTCGACCCTATTCGCCTGACCCCACTCAGAGATTGTAGCTAGGTCCTGATTAAGAGTGTCATTCATATTTTGCCTTTTGCCCCTAATCTCAACAAGGCTTGGCCTATGATCGATGGAATATGAATGACAAATGTTGCTGTCATCTGCAAAAGAGTAGATAGGATTTGAAGTATGACTAAGAAGGTCATTAAGAAATATAAGAAATAGCGTAGGAGAAAGGACAGAACCTTGCGGTACCCCTGAATTTAGCTGAAACTCGTTTGATGCAATCCCATCTATAACAACACGTATAGTGCGATCACTGAGGAAACTCGATATAAATCGAGAGGAATCATTACCGACACCAAAAGCAATAAGCTTTGACACTAGCGCACCATGCCACACCCGATCAAACGCCTTGGAAATATCTAGAGCAACCACTTTGCATTTACCAAAGCGGTGAATGGACCGACTCCAACGTACTGAAAGAAACGCTAACAGTTCTCCTGTAGATCGGCTACCACGAAAACCATACTGTCTGTCACTGAGAAGTGAATTTGTCTCCAGATATTTCACAAGATGGTAATTAACCATGCTCTCCATCACCTTCGAGAGCGAAGAGCAAATTGCGATTGGGCAGTAAACCCTTCTTGGGGATTGGCTGAACATTGGCCACCTTCCAGCAAGAGGGAAAGATTCCCGCACGGTACGAAGAGCTGAAAAGTTTGGCCAACGGACGAGCTAACGTCGAACAGCACTGTTTCAATACCAGTGCTGATATGCCATCCGGCCCCGGTGACTTGTTTACGTTAAGATTCGAAAGAACCCTTTTGACTGCGCGTGATCGGAAAAATATCTTGGGCATAGTACATGATACTCTTCCGACAACGGGCAGTGATTGATTGCTTTCCGGCAAGAACGAATTACTTGCAAACAGTTCAGCCAAGAGGTTGGCTTTATCAATCGGTTCAGTAAATATTTGGTCGTCCTTTAAAAAAGCAGGGATAGAAGAACTAGCACTGTCCCTTACTCTTTTAACGAAGGACCAAAAGGTGTTACTGCCCCGAGGAGCAGCAAGGACCTTGGCACGAAGACGCTGTTCGTGTAGAAATTTTTCTCGTCTAAGTACTTTGGCACACTCAGATCTTGCCTTCTTTCGTAGGTGATCAGTAGTTGCGTTTTTATTCAAACGCCAACTACTAAACGCCTCCTCTCTGGATCTGACTGCATTTTTGCACGTCTGGTTAAACCAACACTTAAGTTTTGGTTTGACCGAAATTTGCTTTGAGGGAATAAAATGTTTCATTCCAAGCAAAATTACATTTACGACCATTTTTGCCGCGGCATCAACATTATCGTCAAGGAAACAAAGTTTCCAGTTAAAATGCCGGTAAAATTCGTTAAGCTCGGCCCAACGAGCCTTTTCATAAATAAAAATCGAGCGTTTCGGGGCTGTTTTCGAGACGCTATGAAGTGCCGAATATGAAAAGTAGGCAGAAATGGTATTGTGATCCGAATTCCCGAGAGGATCGAGTGTTCTCACTTCGTACTTTTCAGGGTGAGAAGTGAGAAAAAGGTCAAGAGTATTCCGAGATTGCCCTACAACACACGAATTGTGTGTTGGCTCATTCACTAGTTGCGCTAAGTGGTTATGCGCGGCGAATAACTCAGCGTATTGGCCCTCGATAGTTGTATGGCTCGAATGGCAAAGCAAGGAACAGTTGTGGACATTAGAACCGCCAGCAACTACAATTTCACTGTTCGGACAACTTTCCAGGATTCTAGAAATGGTATCGGAAAGGGCGTCAAAGCCATTAAGAGAAGCCGTCGTTTCCATGTTTGGACTTCTATACAGAAATCCGAAATGCAACATGTGTGTCCTGATCCGGAATTTAACCCAGAGAGAACTAAATTCCGCATCACAACATGTAAGATGTTGCTGGTACTGGTACACAACATCGTTGCGAATGTACATCGCAAGGCCCCTATGAAAAAAAGGGATAGAAGTTGATACCCAGGTATGGGAAAATCCTGTTGATCAGCATCCCCACACACCTGGGTTTCACATAAGGCGAAAACATCCGGCCGATGGAAGCGAATGTGAGCATATAAAGAGAAATAATTCGCTCTCAATCCGCGTATATTGCAGAAATCTATGCGAAATCTACCTGTCATTAGAAGATTCAAGGCAATACTCCTTACGATAGTAAACGTGACAAAAATACCAAATTGCTGTTGAGAAAGTTACTCAATGGCAAGTGTTATGCCTTTTTCATTAAGTAACCAATAGCAATCTGGCATGATGCCAATTAAACTTCGTAGAAAAATGGTATGGGAAAAGTGAATAGCAATGGCACTGTAAATGGGGACATAAAAGCCCTTCGTTTGGTCATTGCCAAAAAATATATTGCTAATCGCGTATATCGAGGTGTAAATGTATCCTGATATTGTGTGGTTGTGTATTTGATGTGTGTTGTGGGTTATTTATGTAGATGATTGTGCACTTGTTTAGTTGTTATTGTAAATTTGATTGTTAAAAGAGTTGAAATGTTGTTTTTGTTGTTTGTTTTATTTTTTTTTTTATTTCCAATTGAAGCCACAGTTATTAAGTGAATGTTGTTATTGTATTTTTTCTTTTTAAGTGTTGTGTTTTTTTTAATATTTTCAGTTATGTTTTGTGTTTATTTTTTGTTTGTTTTGGAATTTGCGTTTTTAGTTTAATATGTACATATGTAAAATTTTTGGTCTATTTTGTTGATTTAAGTTTAAACTATTTCTTTTGTATATATTTAAATTTTTATTTTATTTTGTTTATTTATTTATTTTTTCTATTTAATTGACGGACGACGTAAACACCAATAATTTAATTTTAATATTAATGGACGGGAACACGGGGACAATAAAGAAAAAACGTGTTAACAGCACGACGGACAAAACACTATTCCATAACTTCCTAATAAATGTTGATATTGACATAAAAATTGGTTACAATAACTTTTAATATAGCTACCATATCGTAAAGAATGTTGTGCTGGTAGGTCCAATATTAAACATAGCACCCATATAAGCGCCCTTCCTAAAATCACTTAAGGTGCTATCAGACGGGATGTATTTTACATATGTACTCGCACTTTTCTTACCCATATGTAATTCCGTATGTATGTCAAAATTTCCATTTTACATACGATTTATAATTTTTGCTATCACACCTGCTTATGTTTTTCCTTATGACATAACCTATAAATGTAAACAAAAGCTGACTTTTTAACGTGTATAAATTGCTTACATTATAAAGCTGCTGAAATTATAAAGTTCTTTAAAGTAAAATGGATGTAACAACTGCTAATAAAATAATTGTAGCGTCCAGCATTATTGCAGTAATATCTGAAATAAAAATAAAAAAGAGAAACAAAAAAATAGCACCTTTAAGGGTAAGAAAATCTTATACAGATGAAGATATCTAAATAATATTTAAATAAAGAACTTTCACATGAATGTTTGCCTCCTAACATAATTTTGTTCTGGCTGGTTCATGATGGCCCATGTGTCCCAAATAGTGTCTTTATATTCTTTGGCGTGGGGGATTAAATGGTCGGGCTTGACCGACTATAGTTTTTACTTGTTTTGTTTTTAATTTTATTAAATAAAACGTGCTATGAATTACTTTGTATGGAACTCCCATACAAAATGCTCAATACAGACTAAAAATTTATTGAAGAAAAAGTCCCATAACTGCCGAGGAGTCGCCTCTAGGTATATAATGTTAAACCACCCCAATTCGTTTTTTAAGACATACTTTCCCATACAAAATGCTCAATACAGACAGACTCACAATATATTGAAGAAAAAGTCCCATATTTGCCCAGTAGTCGACTCTGGAGATAAAATGCATGAACCACCCCAATTCGTTTTACGAGACATACTTTCCCTTTATCACCACTTCTTAGGGGGCTCCGATACAAATATTGCGCTTCATGAAATTCTTAAATTAATTAAAATTATTCGTCTTTTGCCAATAAAATCAAAAGTTTTTAACAGATTTTAACCATTTATGGTTTGCAACTTCTTTTTTATATATCCGAAAAATTTTCCATTTTCCAATTTTGGATAAATTTTTAACAAACAAAAATATCGAATTTTGCTTAAAATTATTTAACAAAAAAAAAATTATGTTTCTTAAACGACTGAGCATATTAGAAACCTGTTTTTTAGTTACTTGAATGTATGTTGTGCAACCTCTCCATTTTCGAAATAACGGTATATCTGGATTCATTGTACCCGAATTAGATTAAATCGCCAGGTACCCGGCTTGTCTGTTTTTTCAACTAGCTCAGTGTAATTAATTACAAGTACTTGACGCAGTGCTTTTCCCTTACAAACTGTATTACAAGTTAAAAAATATTTATTTGGACCACTACTTGTTTGTGTATAACTGAGCTACCTACATAAGAGCGGCAAGCGTCTGCTTAATGTCAAAACGTTTCGTTTTCACACAGTTTATACGAAACAAACCTTTAGAACGCGAGCTCAGCACCACCCGGCTGAAAAATTTTATTTGATAGATCGCTTGGTCGTTTTATTTTATTGAAAATGTATTGGCAATAGAATTGTCATGTTAAAAAAGCGCTTGCCGCTCTTGTTTAGGTAGCTCAGTAACACATTTAAAATAACGGTACAAACTTAACGAAAGAAAACACCTCAGTATGATCAATGTAAAAAGAAACCAGCGTTGCCACGACCAAAAAAAATTGTAACCAAAATGTAAAAATAAAGTAACCAAAAGCGAAAAAAGTAACCAAAATTATTTTGTATCAAAAGTACTATTTTGTTCGCATTTCAGTTTAAAAATTGTATGTCTTGTAGGCTCATAAACCGTTGGACAGATTTTTTTTAAAGTTTTGACAGCTCTGGAAAGAACAATAGGCTATATAATTTTTTTGAAATTTTAAGTGAAAGTGAGGAGCCACTATACAAAGTTAATACTTATTTTCGTAAATTTTTAAAACTTTTTGAACTAGAGCTTGCTTTCAACCTTTTTTAAAAAGAGCTCTTACATGTAAAACTTTTAAAGTCTTGCTGTGCGTAACGGTTTCAAAGTGCAAAATTGAGCTTTTATATACAGATGCTTTTTGCTTGATGGAAATATTATCATATTTGCCGTATTCACAAAACCCCTTGTATCGTTGTATTTATTGTATGTTGTATAAAAAACCAATAGTGAACTATGTATTTTAATACAACGTACAATTGATACAACGATACAAGGGGTTTTGTGAATACGGTAATTATGTATATAAACTGGATGGGATCGGAAGGTCCTTTGACCTTATATTGTTTAGAAAAGTGTTTCAGTTAGACCTATGAAACATTAGGAGTAGCAGATAAAGGCAATTTACACTTCCAAATATATACATACGTTATATGATTAAGTTGGAAGTCTTTTGAAATTTTAAGCTTCTAAAAAAATAACACACACAAATTTTAAGTGTCAAAATGCGGAGCGGTAGTTCTTGTTGCAAACTAAAAAATTGATTGCTTTTGTGTTGAAAAACACAAACAATAAAAAAAATAAGAAAAATAAATATGTTACATTTAAAGATAGTAACAATACTGTATTGTTGAACAAGTATGTTATAATAATAATGTCTGGCAGAATAATGAATTACTTTTCGCTTATAGTTACATCCTTTAGTTACAGAATAATCGTGGATAATTCATTTATGTTAATATAGAGTTGCAAACTATATAAAAAATAGCCAACATTTTAATAAGATTTCATTCCTGGTAAAAACTAATTTTTTAAAGTAGAAGCGGAGTGGATTGTGGCTTCAACTTTTTAAAAGAGCAACATATGTAATTGCTTATGTGGCTATAACCCTAATAATTTGCTTTACTTTTGCCTTTAATAGACGCTGATGGATGGCATATACATATGTATGTCAAATATGCTTTTATCGCTAAATGGACTATAACATAAATACTTTCCTTATAGCGGCAATTAATACAGTTAAAATAGACTATATCGCGAATGTGACTATACACAAAAATATGTACAATACAAAAACATCAATACTGATAGCAACCCTAAAAAAGACAAACATTTTTACGGTGTAAAATACATACCTGGCTTGACGGATAATATACACATAAGGACAACAATAAAATCAGAACAAATAAACATTGCATACAAACCAAACTTAACGTTAAGTGCAATATTTTCAAGAGTTAAGGCGCCAATGGAAAAACTACAACAAAGTAATGTTTTTTACGAAGTAAAGTGTAACGGAAGGGACGGTCAGAATTGTGACTTAATTTATATAGGAACAACAAAACGCTCACTTGAAAAGAGAATGGGAGAACATCAATATGACAAATTGAAGAGGAGGGAAACAAGTGCATTATCACAACACATGATTTCAAAATCGCACTCCTTTGAAACAGAACAAGTGAGAGTGTTGGATTTTGAACGAGGGGAGAGGAAGAGATACACAATAGCAAGCTTAAGAATACAACAAAACATAATGATAACAATGAACCACAATAAAGATATTGAAAACATTAGCGCAATATAACAAAATCTGTGATAATAATTTTAAGTTGTGTTTTACTGTTTCTTGTTAAATGTTTTTGTGCAATTTAATTTTATTAAAAATCTGAAGTTTTTAATGTGAAATAATATATAATTTTTGTAAGTTGTGTTTGCTTGTTGTGAAAAATATTTTGTATTATTTAAATAGACGACCCTTGAAAACGTCACCAAAAAAGTGACGAAACGTCGGGTGAAATGTAATAAATTTGTTTTTATTTACATCAACTTCATTAGGTCTTATTAGCTTAAAAAGAAAAATAACTGAAAATATATAATTAATTGGCCAAAAATAAATACGAATAAAGATCTTAAATTATAAAAAATATATTAGTTTTAGAAAATCACGTGAATCGAATATAAGTTTCATTCATCACAAGCAATAAAATGGCAACAAAGCGTAAAGACAGTTGCCACACTTAAACATAAACAGCCGTATTCATAAAAAATTAAAATGGATTTGAAATGCATTTTAAGAAAAGTTTGTATGTAAATGTTGCCTCAAAACACATTTCAAACTTATTTTATATTGTATGAATACGGCAGTAAATCTCTACAAACATTTAAAAGTTAAATTTTAATAATATTTTTCGTTTCTGGTAAAGAAATCTTGAGTTGTAGACAGATATAATTTTTTTTTAACTAATGCAAATATTCTTATTTTTTTTTTATTTTTAGGGTCAAGCAACTGACATCCAAATTCAAGCAGAGGAAATAGTAAAGCTTAAAAAACAATTGACTAATATTTACGTTAAGCATTCAAAACAAAGCTATGACTTATTGTATCAGCGAATGGAACGTGATAATTTCATGTCTCCGGAGGAAGCAAAGGAACTTGGCCTAATTGATCATGTTCTTGAACATCCGCCTGAAACTGTGGGAGGACAAATGTCCGATGATGATACATATGGAAATAAAAAACAGGAAAATGAGAAGTAATTGTTAATTGTTAATAATTGTGTCCACAAATAATAAAACATGTTTTCATTAAAATATAACGCATATTTTCTTAGAAATTGCGATCTGATAATAAAATTATTTCTGTTTTTTAATCTTTGGGAAAAGTTCAGACAATTGAGAATAGCAGCAAACTTCTCACAAAAATTACCAAAAGTACGGGCGCGAAAAACCTTTAAAACCTTATATTATAGCATTGTTGTTAACTCAATTTTCACTACACTTATCGTTTTTAATCTTTAGACGCTTTAAAACACTTGGTTAAGGCTAACGCGGTATAAACATTACTTAAAGCTAGAAAATGGGAGATATTTCTTTTTTATAAGATGTTTTAATTATAACATACATATGTCCATAAATTTTCATATTAATCGAATTAGCAATAGTCTTAAGCTAAGGTCACACTTATTAAATATTTGACCAAATAAGCGTAACCACTACTGCTAGACATATCAAAAAACTGTTTTCTGTAAGATGTGGAATTATAATCATAATAAATATTGGAAATAAAAGAAATAATTATTTAGTTTGCTTGTTGGTTCCGTTTTTTCGTCAAATATTTGACAAGTGTGACCGTGGCTTTATTCCTGGAAAATATTGTGGGAATAACACTATTAGAGTATAAAAGATTTATAAATTGTAATTTGACTTAAGCTACGGTCACACTTATTAAATATTTGACCAAATAAGCGTAACCACTACTTTTGTTAATAGTTAGTGAGATTTAACAAACTCTTAATATCACAAAATAAAACTTATTATACTGCTAGACATAGCGAGCACCTATTTTCTGTAAGATGTGGAATTATAATCAAAATAAATATTGGAAATAATGGAAATAATTATTTTGTTTGCTTGTTGGTTCCATTTTTTTCGTCAAATATTTGACAAGTGTGACCGTAGCTTTAGAATACAAGTGAAAAGATTTGAACTTAGGGAATAGTTGTACCTTCTATAAATCTTCTTCCCGCACTCCGGGTTGAATTTGATAAATTTGCCAAGCTAGAGAGACGATGCTGATTATAATTTGTAATAAAATAAATAATAAAGAGTTTTTAAACTTTCTTTTATTTGAGAGCTTCTATGCTATTTCTTACCTTTTTTGCACTACGAAATTAGAAAACCAGTAGGTATTTAGGTATGTACTTAAACGTTAAGGTTATTTTTATTTCCACAGGTTTCACCATAATTAAAATAAAAAAAAAGATTTTTTTCTTTTTTTTCTGGAGCGAACTCCAACCTTTATTAATGAAAATCAAATTAGAACTAAAACTTAAAACAAAATTGACATGAGCATACAACCATGCACCACCAAATCATCACCTGATGTAATTCTCGGAATTAATCTGTTGCTGATTTCTTCAATTTGCTGGGAACATTACCAAACCATCGCCTGATGTAATTCCTGGAATTCATTTGATGTTGATTTAATTAGTTTGCTGGGAACGAGAACAAAACATACCTTTGCATAAACATATCGTCAGCATTAAATTCTTGCTCGTGTTCTTTGCTGTAAAAATGTATCTAGCGTTAACTTACATATAAAGAAAACATAGTACATCTATCTACATGTTCTTTGATATAAATATCATCATATATATATGTATATATATATATGAATTTACATGTTTATAGCATTTATTTTTTCCACCTTGGTGGATCGATTTGGGGAGGGACCAACCTCCGGTTCATATTTTATCTTCCACGAAAGTTAATGTAAAGTTCAATATAAAAAATATCAATTGAAAAACAAAAAAGTATCAAAAAATCTCTTGCATAATTTTATTCACCCACTTTAATGTAAAGTTTTATCTTTATATTAACAAAAATTCAAAAAGTACCAGATGAAAAACAAAAAGTACCAACATTTTTCATCTTATAGGTATTTATTCACTAAGGACTATTATTTTTCTAAGTTAAATATAATGGACAATTTAAAAATTATCACATTCGGCACGGAAAAGTAAAAGAAAGAAATTTAATTTCACGTATTTATATAGTCGAAATACTCGAAAACCGATTTCTAAAAAATGTCGAATAATCGAGCCCCCTTATTTTTTTTATTATTTAATAATTGAAAAAAAAAACAAATTTTGTATTTACATACATATGTATATGTTAGTAGCAAATTTAAACGCTTATTTCTCCGAAAATATTGAACAGATTTTTATAAAATACATATTGTGCACTTCTGTAAGTAAATATCTTTCAAATGGTGTATATTTTGTTCAAATCCGTTGGCATACAGAGGAGAAAAGTGTTCTTAACTGTTTTGCCTTAGCCGATTTATATATAGATTATTTTTAAGTTAATTAACAACATAAATAATAAAATCGTTTAAAAAACATGGATTTCTACTTTATTCAAATAGCTTAAACCCATCTAATGATTGATCTTATTCGGACCCAACCTTCACTTACAATGTACTACATACATATGTAGTGTCGGATCAATCTGATAGCCTAGGCCATCTCTGTGTAATTGTAAGTAGGAATTGAATACAGACTTTGGATGGGTCGCACTTACATTATCGTTAGTCTCAGACCGAAGATGTGCCAACAAAGAAAATGAGAACAAAGCGTGTCGCCGAGTACCGAACACAAAAACCATTCTCTCTTTTCCCCACCCCTAATTTGCTAGCAAACAAAATGTTTCCCAGTCTAAATGGGCACTAATAGACTTTTGATTTTTATTAAACAACGAAAAGAATGTATAATGTGTTGGCAACATTGCACAGTGGTGTTTATGTTATTCCAATAGGTTATGTCCACCTTTTTATTGAATGAATGAAAACATTGTGCGACTTATTGCATAATATAGAACAAAATGGAAATAATATGACGAATATCATATACAATTATGTTGCAAGTGTATGGGCCGCTTAAAATGGTTGCAAACAAAAGAGTGTCTTGAATTTATTTTGAAAAATAAAAAGTGTGAAACATGATTGTGTGTTTTTAAATTTATCTGTAGTGCAATTATCAAACTTTTAACGATTAACGTTAACGTTAATTTTACCGGCACAGTTTATTGCTTACGGTAGGTAGGTAGGTAGAAAGGCTGGTGTGAAGTCTCCTTCACACCTTCACCCATAGACCAGAATGGTCCATTGTGACGCCTCAATTAGAGATAGCTATATAGAGATAGAAAGTAGGTGAAATAAACAGCGAGGGCAAACTATTTATCGTTTTGAACGACTTAAAGTACTATCTAAACTAACAAACCCCATTTAGCTTTTGCTATTCAAGCGAAAATTGCAAAAATTCTGAAAATTTGCATAAATAAAGAAAATTTTTAATATATCAAACTAGGTATAAAATTTATTAAAAGTCGCTAAAATTATAAGGAATTGCAAAAATTCAGTTAAAGTTGTTAAATTAGCGGAAATTCGCAAACAGCGGCTGTTTATTAAAAATCGTTAAAGCTCTCTCCTCGGGGGAGCCTGGGGAACGCCTCCCAGATATGGGTGGTAAGGGGGAAATGAAATACCTCTCGTGGACCAACAGGTAGCAGCGTCTGTTCCATACTGGGCGGCTGCAAACAGCGTCTGTACTCCAAGTGGAGCGGCTGAATATAAGTAAGGAAAACTTATAACCCTTCAGAAGGCAACGGGAGACCACTGAAGTATGTTATCCCTTGTAAACCATGCAAACATGAATACAGAACAAAATATACGGCCCTCAATCTCCGGTAACACGAGGGTGCTAAGAAATCCCGGAGGTAAAGCAAAACAAAAAATCAACATTGAAACATGGAATGTCCGAAGCCTGTATGAAGCTGGAAAGTTAGCTAACACCTTAGCCGAAATGAATAGGATTAAAATTGATATACTTGATGTATGCGAAACTTGGTGGCCAGACGCTGGTGAATTTGTATCTAATAATGCGAAAATATTTTATTCAGGGAACCCCAATAAAAACCATAGAAACGGAGTTTTATCATCTGACAGGATCATGATGATAAAAATAACGGCAAAACCACTCAACATAAATATCATCCAAGTGTATGCTCCTACAGCTGACAAAGATAATGAGGAAATCGAAGCATTTTATGGGGAAATCGAAGATCTGCTTAAAATTACAAAACCCCACGAAATAACTGTTGTCCAAGGTGACTTCAACGAAAAATAGGAGGAGATGTTGCAGGAGTTACTGGACGTTATGGCTTAGGCGAAAGGAATTAGAGAGGTGGCAGACTCATTCAGTTCTGCCAAGAACACGGAAAGAAAATAACGAACACCTTGTTCTGTTTTCCGCCTAGAAGGCTTTATGCATGGAAATCCCCCCAGGATAGAATAGAAAATATTATAAGAAACCAAATAGACTTTATTCTTATAAACAAACGATATTACGAAGACCTCAACATATCCAGGAGCAGACGTACCATCTGGCCATAACCTTCTTATGGCTAACATGTGCATTAAACTCAATTCGCAATCAAAGAGAAAACCACATCATACAATTGACACCGGAAAACTTGAAACCCCGGTAATTAAAACGAATATAACAGAGCGCATTAATACAGAACTTACTAACATTTATAGAGAAGATGTTGAAAGTATATGGTGCTCAATGAAAAATACCATTAACACAATTGCTCAAAATACTCTCGGAAACTACACAAAGCCAAGGACTAAAGATTGGATGACAACGGAAATACAAAAGCTTATGGACGAACGTCGTAAATATAAAAACTCAAATTACGAGCTATACTTGGAGCTTAATAGAGAAATTCAAATTGCAACGCGTGCTGCTAAGAATAAACACCTAAATGATCAATGCCAGGAGATTGAGATGCTAAAAAGTCGACACGATGATTTCAATCTACACAAGAAATTGAAAGAAACATCTGGAGTATACCGGATAACAAATACATCAGTTATCTACAGCAAAGATAATGAAACTGTGTTTGAGATTGAAGAGAAGAAATCGATTTGGGAAAAATATATTCAACAACTATTTAACGATGACAGTAGATCATGTTACGACAACCAAACATCACAACAAATGTCAGGAACTTGCATTACAGACAGTGAAGTAGAGCGTGCGATAAGATCCCTCAAAGATAGGAAGGCCACCGGCCCAGACGAAGTCCCTTCCAAGATACTCAAACTTATAAATGAAAACAACATCCAACTTTTTACGAAACTTTTTAACCACATATATGACACGGGCCAATATCCACAAGATTGGCTTAAATCCACTTTTATTACAATTCCGAAAAAAGACAGACTTATTAGTTTAATGAGTCACGCACTTAAAATATTTCTTAAGATAATTCATAACAGGATTTATGAAAAATGCGAATGTGCTTTGGGAAAAACTCAATTCGGATTCAAAGAAGGGAAGGGCACACGCGAAGCACTTTTTTGTGTTCAGGTTTTAGTACAGAAATGTCGGAATGTTAACAAGGACGTATTTATATGTTTCATTGACTACGAGAAACTTTTGATACAGTAAAGCATGATAAACTGATGGAAATTCTCCTTTCCCTTGGAATAAATGATAAGGAAATCAGATGTATTAGAAGCTTATACTGGCATCAAACTGCGCAAATTGCTATCAATGGAGATGTGACAGATGAGATAACTATATCTAGGGGTGTCAGACAAGGTTGTGTTCTATCTCTCCTATTATTTAAAGTATACTCGCAAACAAATTTCCAAGAATCGATTAACAGCATCCAAGAAGGTATAAAAGTAAATAGGGCTTATATCAACAACATCAGATACGCCGATGACACTACCTTATTGGCTGACAGTATGTCTGGACTTCAGAACCTGGTTACAAAGTTCACTTCATGCAGCGAAAATTATGGCTTAAAAATTAACATTCATAAGACAAAATATATGATTATTAGTAAAAAAAATAAATACAACTATACAATACTTAAAATTCAAAACTCACACGTCGAGAGAGTGCAGAATTTTAAATATCTTGGTGTTCTAATTAATGAGCAATGGGACGGATCAATAGAAATTAGACGCCGAATAGAGATGGCAAGGGATGCCTTTTTTAAGTACAGAAAAGTTTTAACCAATCATGATATAAACATGGAAACCAAATCGAGATTCATAAAAAATTATATATGGTCAGTACTGCTGTATGCTGTGGAGGTATGGACTATAAACGCTGTAGATATAAAGAGACTGGTAGCATTTGAAATGTGGACTTACCGACGAGTACTAAAAATACCCTGGACATCTTGTACATCTAATAACGTTCTAAGAGAATTAATCGAGAACGCGAACTTTTATCTCACATCAAAAAATGAAAAATGCTTATTTAGGACATTTTATGAGGAACCCTAAATATATGGTACTCCAAACAATCCTCCAAGCCAAAGTTGAAGGAAAACGTAGCAGGGGCAGAAAGGATCTCAGAATGTGGAGAATCTCATAAATGCGGCAAGAAATAGAGATGTTTTTGCTCAGATTGTAAACAATGTTTGAAATTAAATCTAGTGTAAAATACTCATTAAACTTTTTGAAATGTAAATTTTGTAATTGTATGGTCGCTTACATTCGAAAACCGAATATGCAAATAAAGAAGAAGAAGAAAGCTCTAAAGAACCACAGGAAAAATCGCTTATATCGCGAACATGGCTAAAATTCGCAAAAAGTTGCAAACTTGCAAAAAATCGTAAAACTTATTGGAAATCGCTAAATCGCTTACAAATCAAATTATCAGAATGCATAAATTTTTTTTTTGCAAAAAAAGACGAATTTCGCGAAATTGTTTAATATTTCGAACAAACCATAAAATTCAATTGAAGCCACTAAAACTATAAGGAATGGCAAAAATTCGGTAAAAATTGCTAAATTAGGGAAAATTCGCAAAAAAATTTCTAACAGCGGTATGATTGGAATGTCTACCACTTAGTTTTTGTGTAGAAAAGAAAACACTTTTAGTGATTTCCATAATACTACATTTACACCTACGCAAAATCTAGTACTTACGAGATTTCGAGCCAAATCTAGTTGTTTATGATTAGATTTCCCGTACAAAACAAAATCTACTTCGTGACTAGATTTCAACGAAATCTACTTAAAATCTAGTAGTACTTAATGATGCAACTATGGTTTTTTAAATATAGCACTTAAAATACACCCCCGCACAAGAAAAAATGTCATTTACTTGAGGGTTACACGATCAAGTTTTGCCTATCAAGTTTTAATACACTCACACTTTTTTACCAATACACTCATACTTTTAAAAATTGATACGAACTTGCCTCTAAAATTCTCTTGCCAGTGAGTGTATCAATTTTCGTTCAAGAAAACAGCTGATTACAATTCTTTTGAAGTTGTTTTTGTTTTTTTTCACAAATATTTTGCCGGAAAAGCTGAAGTTCTTTTTTTTTACAAATTGTTGCGGGAATTTTAAAATTTTAACTAAAAACCTAAAAAAAATAGTGAAATATGTTTATTAATAAAATTAATAAGCAAACTGATGAATAAACAAACAACAACAAAACAACATTGTGTACGAATTACAATGTAAAGGGAATAACGAACAAAGTTGCGAACTCATATACCAAGGTATATTTATAGCAGGTAGCCGCGAGATCACAACAATTGTACAATAAAACAAACAACAGGGCGTTTTATTGTTGTTATGCCATACAAACTGTCAAAAAGCAAAGGGGCTGATAAGAGACAAACAAGACAAAAGATAAAGACAAAAAACTTGTTTACTTGTTTACTATACAACATTTGACAGTTCGTATCGCAAAACAAGCAAATAAAAAATAAACAGCTGGCTTTCCGAGATTACCTGCTATAAATATACCTTGTCATATACATTGGAACAACAAAACGATCCCTTGAAACTAGAATGGGAGAACATATGATGGATATACAAAGGAAAAAAGAAACGACAGCATTATCAACACACATTTTAAATACACAACATAAAATTGATTTTGAGGGGGTGCGAATACTAGATAAAGTAAGGAGGGATAAGAAGAGATTTACAATTGAAAGTCTAAGAATACAAGAAAACATAAAGAAAACGATGAATGTCAAAGAAGACACTAACAATATTAGCGCAAATTATAGGGTTGCAATTACTAAATAGTTACTGTGATACTTGTTTTGATATGTGTTTAACTTTAAATTTATGTTTTATGTTTATATGTTTAATGTTACATGTAAAAGGAGAAATTTAATTTAATGTGAAAAGCTCATATTGTAAGTTTAACTTTTTTAATGTAATTTGTTGTATTTATGTTAATTTATATATTTTTTAAAAATTTTAAATAGACGCTCCCTTGAAAAAGTCGACAAAAAATCGACGAAACGTCGGGAAAACTGAAATAAAAAAATTGCTTTTTATTTACATTAATTAACCTTAGGCCCTATTAGCTTAAATAAAAAACAAATCAACAAAATGATGTTATTTATTTCTTCCTATCAAGGAAATCTTGATCGTGTGGCTGCACTGTTAAAAAAACAAATCAAAAATTGTTAAAAAAAAGTTTTATAAAAATTGTAAAAAAAATAAAAAAGACGAATAATATTGATAAAATAAATAGCGTTGATTATTAACAAAAGGTAAAGCAAATTTTTTAATGTATATTTCTTTTTGTGTTTGTATGTGTAACGAAAAAACTTTTAGTCAGTTGTTTTGTTATAAAAACAAAATCTCGCTAATGTCAAAAAAGTATAATGTAAACGCACTAGATTTCGAAGAAGATTTTAAATCAAATCTACAAGATTTCGGCATAATGTAAATGTAGTATAATCTGCATCTAAAAATTAATATTTTTAAAGATATTTATAAATTCCCAAAATTTTTTAATATTTTTTTGGCAAAATAACGTGAATTTTCAAAATGTTAATGTGCCTTTTATTTGCCAAAATTTTTGTTTTTTTTTTTTTTTTTTTTTAATAGCTACGAATTTAAAAAAAAAATAAACAATGAAAATATTATGCCGTTAGTATAACTTAAATACCTGACGTTAAGATAGGACATAGCAGTAAACGTTATTGTTAAAAAAATTTACTGAATAAAAAACCTTAACTTTGCTGTTAAATATTTTTAACAATTTAAATTACGTTAAAATTGAATAGTGAATCGCACTACTGGAAAAGTGTCTGGACATTTTCGTCGTGTAAGTAAAAAGTATGAAAAAAATAAAGATGTTGAATTGCATTTTTGTTATGAGAACCAAAATGCGATTCAATAAAAAGTTTAAAAAATATTTACCGGTGATATGAGAATATTGGGTGGCACTATAACACCCCCATCGTTAGTTCGAGGCTCCGACGAAGACACAATGTATGTTATTTTGTTGTTTTTTATGTAGATTAAGTAGAATTACAATGAAAATAACAATTGTAGTAAAGCTTAAATTACTAAAGGTATTTATTAATGTATTTCTGTTTAGCTTGTGGTTTACAATTTTATTGTTTCATTAAAATGTATTTCTTTTCTAAGATAAACATTTAATTTATATTTATTTTATAGTTTTCATAATTTTTTAACTTAGTTTTTACAATGCAATTTTCAAATTTTTACAAATATGTCTTTATATTCTCAAGATTGTATGAATTTTTACAATTTGTGATAATTTTATCTTGGTAGTTTTTAAAAATTAATAGTCCTGGGTACATTTCTTTATCCTCCTGGTTTTTTGATAAATTTATAGGACATAGTGGTTCTAATTTTTTTACAATATTTGTTAAGCAATCATCATGTATTTTTTTTAGCTTTTTATATTCTAAAGTGCCTGACTTATATACTTAATTTTTGTTAATTTTAACTCTGTTGTCATAAAGAATTAAAGATTTATTTTGTTTATCGGGAAGTGATTCAAATATTACTTCCGCAAATGTTTCGTTAAAAAAATTTGGAATATTAAGAGCTTAAATTACTAAATTTCCCCTATTTGATACCGATACTTGCGCTCGAAAATAAGATTCGGTTCTGTTTATGAAGTCATATTATTTTGCTGTCAATACGTCTGATGGGACTACTCCTAGTTTTGAGTTAAAAATGACGTGTCTAATTTCGTTCATTATTAATTTGGAATATGTTTTCTAAAAATATAGTTTCGTCTTCTAGATTAAGTATTCTGTTTTTGACTTCTGTTTTAAATTTAATAATGTATTTTTGAACGAGTTTTTGTTGACTGTTTATATGGTCTGTTATGTTAGATGTTCTGTCAGAAATTGAGGTGCTTAAGTAAGTCAGTTCGTCTAGTGCAACTATTGTTTTTCCATTAGTTTTTTCTAGGTTTTGGATTCGTTCAAATATTTTCGTCTTGTCTTCGCTGTCCATTGTTCCTGCTACGTATTTTAGTCCTTTGCCTATTGCAATTATCCGTCCTTGTTTTTCTCTGAATTTAGGTATTAAGTTTTTGATTTTTGTTTTGCATAAAGTCATACTTTGGTTAATGCTGTATAATAGTGGAGTAACGTTCGTATGGGTGGACGTTAGTTTACGTACGTTATCCTGTAAGATGTCCGCTGTTTCTAGGTATTGGGTTGTATTAATAATATGGATTATTTTTGCGTAATTTTCGATGTTGTCTACGTCCTTTAATATAATTGGTAGGTATCTATGGTTGTTTGATAAATCTTGTACTTCAAGTAGTTGTGTGCTTATGGTAGTAAATGTTGATATTAAAATTATTATGTACGAAATCATCTGTAAGTAAAGGTTAAAAATAAGATTCATGTTACTCCCGAAATATTTTCATTCCGAAATTTCTTCTTTCGTTTTAAATGTGATTTATAATATTTATGTCCTCTTTCCGTTACTACGTGGTCTTCGTCCATTTGTGATACTACTTCTCTTCGAAATTTAGTGTGGTTATTACCTCCTCTTTCGTCTTTCAAATAAACCTGGCCAATTTTTAAACCACATTTTCTTTATCCTTATTAATTTTTGCAATATATTTCCCTTTTTTTCTGCCAGTAAGTTATGTATATCTTTATATTTACTTTCATGTATCTTTCCATTTATGAAGTCTATAGGCTTATGTCCAGTTGTAGTGTGAATCGTGTTATTGTAGAACCCTATGATTCCCGTTTTCTTTTTTTCTATTGTCTCGTCTTTGCGTCTCTTATCGTGTCTCAATAATCTGATATGCTCATTTATTGTGTTATGAAGCCTTTCAATGTCGGCGTTTGAGGTGGGGTTGTTATTGGAGGTGAAATGGATAGTTATACCATCTTCATTTAAGAACTGTTGCTTTGGGATTGCCTTGAACCCCAGTTCATTATCCACAATAATTTTTTCGATTTTCCCGTAACTACTAATGATATGTAGTAATTTTGGCTTAAACTCTGTCCACGATCGTCCATTTATTTGCTACGCTTTGGCGTATTTGCAAAATGTATCTATCGTTGTTAAAAATTGTGTCTCTCCCAAAGAGTAAAATACATCGATATGAACTACCTCCCTAAGTTTTGAGGGTGTTTCGGTTATCTTAAGAGGTATCCTTGGTGGGTTTCGTTCAAATTTGTCTATGTTACAAATGTTACAATTATTAATGAACTGAGTAACTCTTAGTTTAAGATTAGGATTATAGTATTTAAGTTTAAGTTCCTCGAACACTGCCTGAATTCCTCTGTGGTTGTTAGGGCGGTGTTCATTTTTTATTAATTCTGCTAACCTCCTCTCCTCTTCTACATCCTCCAACTGTGTTTTACATCTTACAATCTTGAATCTTCCGTTATTCATAAAGACTTCAATATATGTATTTCCGAATGTCTCATAAAAGCAATCGTCTATTAGTATTGAATTTGTTTGTGTTGGATGAAAATGATTTTTTATCAATGTTATAACTGTGGCTTTGTCCATTTCTTTGAAATGAAAAATTTTCTTTGTATTTCGAAATATTTTCGAAATATTGCGAATTCATAAAGGTGACATTTTCGTGTAATCTGTTTAATGTTTTTTTCCTTGTGTGTATACTGAATGTCAATCGTTGTTTACATTTTATGAAAAAAATTTGTTAAAATTTAAAATTCAATCAAAATATAAATTCTTGAAAAAAAAACCTATTTAAATGTTATAACCCAGCATTTACACATGCCACTGCCAGTTCGAAAAACTCAATACACTCACACTTTTTTACTAATACACTCACATTTTTCGCAATGGCAGCTCCAGTAGCAGCAAAAATTGCATGCGAGTCAAATGTCAAAACGATAAGCAATGTTACCCTGTTAAAAATTGAATGCAAATTTACTGGATTATTGTCAAATTGTAATTAAAGTTTTAACTTGTATTATTCTGATTAATTTTTGAAATGCGCATTAATAAAAGCAAGTTTGTTAATTATAGAGCATTAATATTGTTTAAATAATGCTTATATAAATAAATGAAAAAATTTCCCCAAAAATCTGCCAACATGATTAACTCGGCAACTCTATTTGGTTTTCTGGCACTTTTTTTAATTTGAGAAGTAAACAAATTTGCTCAACGACATTTTGAAAATGAGCTCGCAGTGGCATGTGTAATCACAAAAGCCAATGGCATGAGATTCGACTATTTCGAATAAATTTTCTTTGATAATATGTGTACAGTAGTGGCATGCCACTACTTGCATGTGTAAAGGCAGGGTAAAGCAAAAAAGTGAACATAAAATTTAAACACAAGGATTTAAAAAGGCGTAAGGAATAAGGGGAGCCACAATAAATTTGCAATATAGGAAAAAATTAACCTTCTAAAGCAATTGTGTATATTTTATAAACAAATAATTTTGACATTCACTCTAACTTTTTACAAAAACAAAATACATAGTATTTTTTCAGAAAAAGGGATAGCTAGCATAGCTCCATCTCATATTGCGGTCACCTTTATGAATTCGCCTTGGTCTGAATTCTTGTTGAACCTGATGCAATTTTCCTTACTATTATTTGATTTCTATAGAAGTTTATTGGTGCTTCGGATTCTTTTAGTCAGGTTATATTTTCTATAATATTGATTTCCAGTGGTATTCGTGACAAAACATCAGCATTTCCGTTTTTGTCCCCTTTGTTTTTTTATTTGATAATCAAATTCGGAGAGTTTAAGTCTCCACCTTACAAGGTTGGAATTCGGTTCTTTTATAGAAAAGAGCCATGTCAGTGGCTTATGGTCAGTTTCCATTAAAAATTTTCTGCCGAACAAGTAAGGGCGAAAATACTTGGTAGCCCATACAATTCTTTTTCGATCGTACTGTAACTGACCTCATGTTCGTTTAGGTTTATTATTTTGTGATAACACTGCATCTGTATTCAATGTAAGTATGGTAGAGAAATCGGGGTATGCTAGTACCGGATCGTTTGTCAGAATTCTTTTGTAGAGTGTCAAAACTTTGTTTATAAAATGGGTATTCAATGTTAAGTTTAGCTAATTGCGAGTTGTCCTTGATAAACTTTCGATAATATCCTGTAAGTCCTAGAAATTGTTTTATTTGCTTGCTAGTTTTGGGGAGTGGGAAATCGACTACACACTGGGTTAATACCATGCTGAGTTACAATATGTCCTAAGAACTCCGTTTCCTTTTTCAGGAACTCGGATTTGTCCATCTGCATTTTCAGTTTTGCTTCTTCCAAGCGTTTCAAGATAAATTCAATTGATTGGATATGTTCTAGGAGAGAAGTAGAGAATATAATGATATCGTCTAAATAGACGAGGCATGTTTTATTAATGTAATCTTTTAATACGGTATTCATAAGACATTGGAAGGTCGCTGGAGCGGTTTTGAGACCGAAAGGCATTCTTAAAACTTCGTAGTGCGAACGCGGTTTTATGTATGCCCTGTTCATCAACTTCGATTTGGTAGAACCCTTTAGCCAAGTCCAAGGTTGCAAAATAACTACACCTTCCCAGTTTATCGAGTGTGTCGTCGATATTGGGTATAGGGTATTTGTCGTCTACTGTGACCTCGTTAAGTTTTCTGTAGTCTACAACCTGGCGCCATTTTTTTTTCTCCACTAGCGTCCTCCTTCTTGGGGACTATCCAAATAGGTGCCGAGTACGTTGAATTCGTTGGGATCGTAAAATATTAATTTCATTTTATTTTATTTTTTAATACCTATCACAACAAGATATAAATCTTATAATTTACAGTGATAGTAAGTTACAAGGCAATTTAACATATAAAAATTGATTTGATAAATTTTTTTTTTTTTTTTTTTTCAATAAAGTAAATAAATTAAAAATAAAAACAATTAATAATTAAATGGATTATAGATATATTTAATCTATATTAAAGATTTTTCGAATACATTAATAATTCCGTCTTAAAGACCAAAGTGTTGTGAAGACGTGATGGTAATTTGTTCCAGAGACTAATTGTGTAGTTAAAAAATTGTCTCGAAGATATAATATATCTATATTTTTGAGAAATCAAATTTTTACCGCGTGGAGATTTGGCAAAAATAATTCTTTTAAATAGATATTCGGGCTCCTGTATATATATTATTTTATGCATCATGAGGAGGCTTTTAAATTTTAGCAGATTTTTAAAGCTCATGTCATAAAGCTGAAAGGAGTACGATGAAATACTGTCAGTCCTCCTATGGTTAAATACATATCTATCTATATTATTATAGGTTACCTCAAGTCTATGAAAATCAGAGGTGTCGCAATTGGCAAATATTTAACATCCATATAGTAAAACCGGTATTAGATAAGTTTTAGCTAGTAACAATCTTATATTAAATGGAGTGAAAGATTGAATAGCCCATAAGTTCCTAAGCATTCCGTGTACTTTTCCTGCAATAATACAGATATGGTTAGACCAAGAAAGTTCAGAATTAAACGTAATTCCTAAATTTGATGATGATGGCACAAAGTCGATTTAATCGTTGTTTATTAATAATGAAGCATTGCTATTAAGTGATTTCTTATTATTTCTGGATATGAAAATGCATTTAGATTTCGATGGATTTATGCACAAACCATTCATGCACGCCCAGTGATGAACTCTATTAAGATCATGGTTTATGAGATTAATACAAGAACTTATACTGTCTATTTTGATGATGTACAATTGTAACTAAGTAAGTTGTACATCATCAGCATACATTTGTATTCCACAATGACTTACTACCTCTGGCAGATCATTTATATACAACGAAAACAGAAGGGGACCCAAAACAGAATAAGATCTGATGTTCAACAGTGTCAAAAGCGTTACTATGATCTAAGAGTATAAAAAGAGATACCATGTCATTGTCCAGTTTAGACCTAAGTTCTTCCACCACGTCGATTAGAACAGTAATACAACTCATTCCCTGTCTAAATCCAGATTGATAATCTGTTAATAGCTTTTGTTAACTCAATATTATTCCTTATTAATTTTTGGGCTTAAGGTCACTTTTATTTAAAATAGTTTTTTTATTTTTATCAATATTTCGATTTCCTTTGGAAATCTTCTTCAGGATATATTTATGAAATTTAATAAAAAATAACAAAAATTGACAATTCAGATATTCACAAATTTGACTTTTCATGATATTTTCCAAAGCTTTTGACAGGAATGGAAGTATTGCAATAGGTCTGAAATCATTGTTATTCTTGGAAATTGGAATAATTTTGGCTTTTTTCCACGTATCAGGAAAAACTGACTTAGTTAATATAGAATTAAACAAATATGTCAAAAACGGCAGGAGTTTATGAACAACAAGCTTAAAAAATCTAAGATTTATGCCATCTAGACCCTCAGCATTTGATTTAATGCCAAA
The DNA here is from genome assembly GCA_949318255.1 of Pollenia labialis. Classification (NCBI taxonomy): domain Eukaryota; kingdom Metazoa; phylum Arthropoda; class Insecta; order Diptera; family Polleniidae; genus Pollenia; species Pollenia labialis. The sequence goes on from OX439141.1 coordinate 63,653,504, forward strand.
TACACTTTTTTGAACTTCCGCTAGATCAACACATCTGAAGCAAAAACTGTGTTCAAATGGCACGATGTTAAATTGGGCATACTTGTTTACTGTTTGTCTTTTAACTGGGACATTGACAAATTTGTTGTTTAATTCGTTTACGTCCACATTTGAAACAGAAGTAGTGTTTCTACTCTTTCCAATACCTACATATTTCACGAATATTTTCCACTTTTCTTTGCTTCCTAAGGCCGATGAGAATTTCAATCCATTATACGTATACTTCGCAGTAGTTATACATTTAACGACATCTTTTCTTGCAGCTTTAAAGATCGCATATAATTCTGGGGTTTAAATTTTTTCCAACGACTGTAAGCTAAGTCCCTAGCATTTATTAAGCGTTTTATGGTTGGACTAAACCACAGGGGCTGTTTAGATTTTACAGTTTTAGTTTTACCGGCACAAATTCATTATATAAGTCAGTAACATTATTTTGAAAGAAAGCGGTTTGATCATTTACGTCTTCGATATTATAGATGAGATGCCATCCGATACAGTCAATACGATGGTGTAAGCTATTATAATTAAAGTTCTTAAAATCACGGTAACTATAACAAACATCTTCAGTTTGGGTTCTTTTGTATTTTCTTACTAATTTTAAAAATTCATCTCTCTCTTCGGGGTTCATGTGGTCGGTTCGGATTTCTCCGTTCGTCGGCCTTTCTTTATTCGTTCCTTCTGTTAGGTTAACAGATTTGTCTACTTTAAGTACTTTATCGTAAAGGAGAGGTATTTTTTTTATCGTTTATTACTAGTATATTCTTTTCATAATCTATATTTGCGTAAAATCTTTTAAGGATATCGTTATCGATTATTCCGCCGTAAGTTTGGTGAAAATCGCATTCAATAAGCACAAATTTTCCGTAGTGCTGCCTAGTTCGGAAAACATAGTAAATAGTATCTATTATTGTTACAGGGTTTGTATGGATTTTCCACTTAGGGTTACATACTTCTGGATTGACAATAGAGTGTGTAACTGCAGTGTCAATTAGGACTTTTAACTTATTTTTAATTGTTATATATGGTAAGTTCCCCGGGAGGCAGGTGATTGAACATTTTCTGGATATTGGTTTGAATTTTGTACCTGGTTATTGATTCGATGAGCCATATTCACATCCATTGGTTCGGGTTGTGGTTGTTTATGGTGAACATTTCTTTGGTTGTTAAAGTTTGATCGGGGATTAAGGTTTTGTCGGTGGTTGAAATTTGAGTTTGGATTAAAGTTTGAATTTGGATTGAAGTTTGAATTTGGATTAAAGTTTGAATTTGTATAAGAGTTGGGTCGGTAATTTAGATTAAAATTCGGTTCGAAATTACGGTTTTGATTGAATTGGGGATTGTGGTGAAATGACCGAAATTAAGATTTCGGTCACATTCGGTCATTTCTTTCTATCATTTTCTTAACACCAAAATGAAATATGTGACAACTCGCTCATTCATTTCTTGTAGGGACACTAATAATATTGTTATTTCGTTTCTATTAGCTCGGTAAAGAATAAGAAATCAAGTGACAAGCAACTGAAGTAAATGAACCCTTGAACTAAATAAACTGACTTAAATGAACTGACTCAAAAGTACGAAATAAACAGCTGACACAAAAGACCCAATTGACTAAAAGTGAACTGCTGAACTAGATAAACGAACTAGTTCACTTTTTTAAATGAACTCTAATGACAAGTCATCTAGATGAACGATTAAGCCCAAGCTAGTATCCACTAGTATCTGCTTTTGCAAAACAGATATAATCAGATATGATACTCTTTCGCTTTTTTATCAACTTACATTCAGTGGTATCATTTGTGATTGTATTGCTTTATATTAGTATTAGTTAATAAAGAGACAAGTATTCTTAAAAAAAATAAAAAATGCATAAGCATCCGCCGCATCTGCACTCGTCGCTTGATAATTGACGACTGAAATTATTAAATAAATTTAAATTAAAAATTAATTAATTTAGATTTGTATATCTAGAAATAGCACCACGTAATCTTGTGATGATCGGTCCATATTTTACCATGGGTCCTATATAAAGTACACTCATGGAAAACACTTAAATACGTCTGAAAATAAAAAAATTATCAATTTGATTTCCTGAGACTACAAATCACCCTAAAAGTCTTTTGTGTTAGTCGATTCAGAATTTGCCTAAGAATCCACATAAAGTCGCATTCCGAAAAGCGCTTTAATGTGACTAAAAGAGAAATATATGGTAAAATTTAATTTAAAAATGTTTCTAATAAAATTCAATACTATTACCTTTATAATAATACCTTTTATAATCTGAAAGTTTTATTGGCAATTTCTCAGATTTAAAAACTTGAATTATTAACTATTTTTTCAGGCAATGAGTTGTGCCACGGATGACGATACGTTGTCATATGGGGTGGGCCGCCTGTCCAGGACGAAACCATCTGGTCCTGAGGACTCGAGCTCAGTCATGTCATGAACCGCGAAAATTTTCTAATTATCAATCAACGGTCGTTTTTGTTCATTGATTTATGTTTTATATCCCTTCGGTTTTTTTTCATCTACATCTTTCGTTTTTGGCACGAATTAAGTTGTGTATGTGTGAGTAGATGGACACAAACCCCCCATTTCCGGCGAGCTTCAGCCCAAACACCAGCGTGCCACTGTCCATCGCGAAGCGAAGTTGAGAGTATGATTTGCTTCAAACATTTTCTCAAACATTTTCACTCGCAGTCCACATCACACAAAATATTTAATAAATAAAGCGCATGTTTGGACAATTAGCAACATAAAAACAATAAAGTTTTACAAGTTTAGGTTATTTTTTTAAATCGAAGATTTTTACATATTTTTTTTAAAACCATTAAAATGTTAATTGAATCAAATATATATGTAGTTTTAATTTTTGTTCAATTAAACAATAATTCATTTAATTAACACATTAATTAAATTATAATTATTTAAAAAAAACTTATTTAAATGATAAAAATCTAATGAAAATTTTTAAAAATTAATAAAAAAAACTTTTAAAATTAAATTTTTTCATACATTTTTAAACAAAAGAAAATAAAATTTGAAGAAACTACGTGCACACATATCAAACTGGCTTCAAAATTTAATGAAAATCAGTGTGTGAGTTTTTTTTTTATTACTAACCCTGCAAATATTATTGGACCACCTGATCCAATTTCATGAAATGGACTACTCAATGGACTGGTCCGATGTAATGCAAGCATGGACCATGTCATTGTTAAAAAGTGTTTGTAGTGAGATGACATGACTTCGTTTTTTAACGGCATGTTTTCGTTTTTAAACGAAGTTAAAACTAATCCTCTTGTGTACACAATGGAGTAGTTTTAAAACTACTTCTTTGTAGTTCAAAGATGGGTTATATGGTCCTGCCCTAGGACATCGTAATGTTAAATAGACCATGTTTTTTCCATACGTTTGGGTTACTTTTGGACAAGTCCTAGTCCCTTGTGGGCTACTCTTTCGCGCGTGTTTGGACTGGTCCTATTATTTGCAGGGTTATGAGGCAGTGATGAGCAGGTATGGGCACCACCACATTGAAAGCTTTGCATGTGTGGCATTGTATTGGTTTGTTTACGTTTCTATTTGTTGGTTTTATGCTCTTTTGCTCTTTGTTTTTTTGTGTATGTACAGTGCTGCCACAGCCAATTAAATTTTTACAACCAAAATTTTTGAAAAAGTTATTTTTTAATATGCCAGTTATAAATAACAAAAATGAAAAATTGTTTGCCGCTTTTTAGCTGTTATTGGCAGGACTGTCAAATGTGGCGATTTCTTAATTTCGATGGAAATTTTCGTTTTGCGATATGGCGAAATTGAAAACGATTGGCGATATGCGAAATGCATTTTAAATATTTTCCAATTACCTTTTATGTATGTATCTAAAATATTATAAACACTTAATTCTCTTGTTTGTAAATTTTATTTAAAATGTATAATTCTTTATGTTTTATTATTTTGGCTTGAGGTCTAAAGCTAAGTCTACACGATATGTTGAATCAGCAAATTTATGTTGAAAAATTTGCTTTCAGTGCCAACATATCGTGTAGACACCAAATTTTTTCAGCAAACGTATGCTTAGCAACATATGACAGGCATTTGTTAACGATGTCAGCAAACGTTTGTTCAAAATTATAGCATATCGTCTAGACACAATATTTTTTACTTTTCATCAAATGTTCTACATATGTTGACAAATATGTTATTTGTTGAAAGTCGTATGCAAGCTTTTCAGCATACGGCAAATTTGTTAGCATATCAAATATATAAAACTTGATATTCCTTCAATTACTTGCTTAATTTTGTACAGAACTCCGGAACTTATTAAGATTTTCGGCTCATTGGCAAACAAGGAACAAAAAAATGAATTTAGAAGTGCTTTAAAAATGAAAATGTTTGCCAACGAACTTTGTTTTAGAGTTAAAGACCATAAAAGTTGATAATTCTTTACCAATATCTCTTAAAGTGTAATTTTGATCCAAGCAATATCGGTATCGCTGAAAAGTATTTCCAAATACCTTTTACATGGTATATAAAACATTTCGAATTATTAACCCATTAAGAACTAATTAAAAATAATATTTTTATTTAATAATATATTTTACCAAAATGGCTCTAATCTTAAAATTTTGTTGTGACAATAAAGGTATTTTTTTACATACATATTTTATTTTTTAGAGAACTTTTCAAGCTTTGATATAATATAATGCATGACACTACCGTACCATGTTATGAAGTATTAAAGTTAAAAATTTATATTCTAATAAATCTTTTTATTTAATATGTATATATGTAGGTGTGAGTAAACATGTGGAAAAAATGTATGTATGTATGTATATACTTTTTGATTTTGCTTCAATATGAGTATTATTAACCTCTAAGGTACGACAAACACCAGCTCCGCTTAATAAAATTTGTCTTTATTACAGGTCTTTGATTGGTCATAAGGGTTCTTAGTTTTATGGTATGTCGAGCACTGACTTCGCTCAGCTGAGTTAATTTTCTTAATTAAACCCAGAACCCCAACACCCTTAAAAATTTATGTTTTTGTTAAAGAAACTAACAAACATTGGTGCCAAAATGAACCGATTGTAATTTAATTTTGCAAGAAATAACTCCTTTTCTATGACTAGATATTACACTACGATAATCGCTCCATTATTTACCAAAGGCCCCATATAAAACTCATTCTCGGAAATAATTCAATATGCCTAAGACGTACCAAACAACGCTATTATAGAAAAATTTGGGCTGCCATAGTTTCATAAAACTAAAAATTTCACAACTAACTTTGGAGAAGATCGGCCCACAATTTACCATAAGCTTCATATAAAGCCCACTTTAAGAAATCATTTAAATACGCCTTAAACCGTAAAAAATATCGATGTTGTGGTAAAATATAGTCCATTTTAGCTTTAAATTGCTAGAAATAACACGATGCATACAACTTACTGTAGGTTTCGTATAAAGCGGGACTTTAAAACAGTTAACATTTTTTTATTGTTGTATTGAAATTTGGCCTAATTCAACCGAATTTTGTGATGATTGACCCAAAAATCCCTTTTATATGGCTAAACTGGTACAAATCATTATAGTTTATTCAAATTTGGTAAAATAAAGTTATATGTGATTAACAAGTAGGTACTTTGCATACTACAAACGTCCGGCCGGCTGGCTGGCTGTCCACTTTGTAGTATGCAAAGTACCTACGACATCGTTATATCGACTCATATTGTAATTGTGTCGATCGGTATACTCAAATATGGATATAGGACCAATATTTTTAGGTGTTACAGACACAATGGTGGTGTGGGTATTAAAATAAGCCCATAAAACATACTGCTGGTCGGCCCATAATTTATCTTAGGGGTAGAACTGCAACAAGTTATAAAACTGTGAGGTTTTATTAATAATTTTTAGATCAATCCAGCTCAAAGATATTTTAGCTACATATTTGCGGATTTGACCCAGCCAAATATATCATTCTTATTTACTCAGTATTAATATACATATGTACATAAAACTATTCATTTTTGCACTTAAGGCGATAAATGAAAACAAATTTTAAATAAAAAAATAATAAAATAAAAATATAAATAAAAAAAAAGAATATTGTCAAATTTATATTGTTTAATTATTAAACAAATGTTCTCAATACTCAACATACATATCAACATACGAAAAATTGTATGCTAACTTATATGTTGAAATATCATTTGCTGTCATATGTTGAATTTGAAAAATTTATTATTTTCAGCATATCGTCTAGACACCTAACATAATGCATATGCTGATAGAGGCATTTGTTATTATTTTTAAACATGAGTATAAGCATACATTTGCTGATTCAACATATCGTCTAGACTAAGCTTTATAGGTATAAATAATAAATGAAAATTCAAAAAACTTATAATTTTATTTTTATTTATTTATTTTTCCAATATTTCGGTCAAAATCTCTGACCATCATCAGGGGGATCTGGTGTTTTTAAAAATACAAAACAAAAAATGACATTAAAAATACAAAATATTTTACACAAACAAATTTTATATATTTATATTTAAAAAATAAACAAAAAAAGTTTAAAAAACCGGACAAATTTAACACTTCACTAATAAAGTTTACTTTGATTTGTGTTTGTCTATTGCATGTTTATAAATTTTTGCACATCTTTCTGTGTCTTTCTTAAAATTTAATGTTTTTTCTGTCTCTTGATCAATTATAGCTCTGTTCCACATGCATAACGAAACAGTCCGAATTTGCACAAAGTTACCCAAAAGCGTTCCACATAACAATTTTTGTGCAATAAAGAGAGTAATTGAGAGAGTAATTTTTTTCATTTCCTGTACAAATTTGCACGAACTTTTTCTTTGGGTAAGTTCGGACAGCTGTTTTTGTTTACATATGAAACTGATAAATAATTCAGGAAATTTACAAGCAAAAGGAAAAGTTTAGTTTTAATTAAAAAACATATTAAAAAGCAAAATGTAAGGTTTTTGTGAAAAATGAAATCTTTAATATAAAAAAAAACAAAATATAAAAAATTACAATGATGCAAATGTTTATAATGTTATGACTTTTAAGCGTCTTAAATCACTTAAATAGATCTTAATTTGAAAAGTTAGCAGCATTAGTATTTGAAGATGTTCAAAAATGGTTTTTTGCGTTCCAGCAATTTTGAGATTTTAGAGAGTAATTTTCATTTTACTCTCATTAGTCCGAACTTGCCCGAGATCTTGTCGAACACACCTATTATATGCATTTGTGGTTTACATTTTTGCAATTGTATTTTTTTGCAAAAACATAAAGCGAATTTATTAAAAGTACAAAAAAAAATTTATTTATAACGTTTGCGGCGAAAGAGCAGAAAAGCTGGGAAAAAAAGTATGCAAAAATCACGTAAACTCGCGAAAATGTATAATATTTCACACAAGCCATACAATTGATTAAAAGTACCTAAAACTAAAAGGAATGACAAAAATTCGGTAAAAATTGTTAAATTAGCGGAAATTCGCAAAAATTTGCTAACATCGGCATGATAGCAACGTTTAATATTTATTAGAAATCGTAAAAGCTGTTAAGAACCACAAATATAAGAGGAAAAAACGCTTATATCGAGCATATGGCTAAAATTCGCAAAAAATTGCAAAATTGGAAAATTTATTTAAAATCGCAAAATGGGTTTAAAATAATAAAATGTCGGAAAATAGCATAAAAAAGTTTGCAAAAATTGCGAAAATTTTTAATATTTCAAACAAGCCACAAAATTTATATAATAATACATGCTATTGTTGCATATTTGCTAAAAAAAGAGATGGAAAGACTTTTGCGAGTTTGCAGCAACCCGCTGCCGGAGACATGCAAAAAATACTATTTTAACAATTTTATGTACTTCCATCCATCTCTGCAAAAAATCTAACTGTTGAATAAATAAAATAAAAATATTAAGCTTTTAACAACTATATGTACATATGTATGTATGTATTTCCAATAAAAAACAAGAGCTGTAAGCTGCTTGGTTTGTATTCAACAAAAAACCGACAATATTGGATTTCATGACACCAACTTTTTTTTTTGTCGGTTTCAAATCCAATTCCAATAAAATTGGCATCTATGACACCCCTGAATTTTTGGTTTAAAATCCTGTTTAATATTTGTCATAAAATCCTTTAATTACAGAAATCTTATTTAAAAACGACTTTTAAAATTCTTGCGCTTTAGGTTTGCGATTTCCAGCACACCCCTTAAATGGCCATGTTATCTCACGTGGTGGCGATGTCAATTGGCCGCCAATATCATGTCATTTGACACCGTTAGACTTCTTTCTTTGGGGTTATTTGAATGAAAATGTGTACGTCGATAAGCCAGCAACAATTCAAGAGGTAAAGGAGGAGATAATGCGGCACATTAACGGCATAGAACCTCAATTATGCCTCAGCGTCATCGAAAATTTGGACCATCGGGTGGAGGTGTGCCACCGACATCGCGGCGGCCATTTGACCGATATTTTGTTCTACATATACATAATTGAACCATACTAATATTATCATAATAAAAGGCAATGACAATAATTTCCTAAATAATTTGTTTTAATTAGTATTGTGGTTATTTTGTTGAACTATTTATGGTTTTTAATCCAAATTTTTAATATTTTAATTCGGCTCAAGTTCATCAAATTTAATTTTCAGAAAGAAAGAAAGGAATTTTACAACATAAAAATTAATTAAAATTGTTATTGATAATCTTTCATTCGTGACCGTGGCCGGGGCTCGAACCCACTCGCAACCACTCGATCTCCTCAGATGGATTTGCCGTCTTACACTTGCAGCCATCGACGACTTCTGACGTCAATAGTCAAACATCAAACCTTAAACTAAATTGTATTTTAACCTTTGGTAGATCGAAATTTGCTTTTTTGAATGATTTTCAATTTTAATTGATTTTACAGGATTTTTCTTACTTCTGTTTTGTCCGTACTTTTGTCAAGAATTTTTCTTGAAGTCCAAAGAATATTTTTTTTGGGTTTTTTCATTTTTGTCTTTCTTTTTCTTGTTGACTTTTTTCAGCACAACTTGAAGGACAACTGTACACATAGAGCTCGTGCCTTAATATATGGATTTGACACAAGAAAGCCTTATAAAACTACATTCAAAAAACAGTGACCGCCAGTACGCCTGTACATATAGGCTTCTCTAGAGAATAAAATGTACCTTTCTCGTAGAAATACAAAATTTAATATATATGTAGGTATTCAAATTTTTATTATATATGTATGTTTCTTTATTATATGCTTACTTTTTGTAATATTTGAATTTAATAAAGTTTAAATCTAAATTTTAATTAAGATGGTTGACTTACGAGTACATGAATCTACATACGTACATATATCATTTATTTTTCAACACTGAAGTAAAAATATGACAAAAAGAAAACTGTTCTGATAGGTATGAATTTAATTATGGGATAAACATTTTTAAATGAGCAGTTAAATGTCAATATTCATAAAAATATTTTTAATTTAATAAAGGTTTAGAAAACAAATATTTTATAAAAATTTTATTTAATAAACGTTTGTTAAATTTAATAATCGTTTTTGAATATGCAGAAAAGTGTTATGCCGTTTTAGCTTGTTGAATGCGTAATTTAACCAAAATTTATGTATTGGCGCAAAGAAAGTGATCTTTGTTTTTGGTTGCGTTATGTTGATAAATAAAATAAAGTTAATGTGAATTTAATTTGTCGAATTTAAGATAAACTATGGTGAGTATGACTCTACAAGAGGAATGATGTAGACTTTTTTTTAATACATTATGTCGCCACATTTCCATCTTCAGTGTTTTTATTTATTTATTCACGACGAATTATTATCATCTGCTTGGGAATATCGATATGAAAGTTAAGGAACACACATTTAAGCGGGTAATTGCAATTTTTTCCCTTTAAGCACTTTGGTAATGTACAAGTAGAAGAAGTCACAATACAGAATTGTTTGAACAATACCGGCAAAAATCGCAATTAGGTCATAGTGCGATTCAACAATGTAGCGGTATACCCAATTAAGTATATACAATGCACGATAAGATCCCAATGCAAACAGGTAATGACTGGTAATCGATTCCGCTTCTCCTGTTTTGCTTACCATGAATAATTGCGGAAGAATTGCAACGGATTCCAAATATATTGAAAAAGTCCAGAGCACCTCCATTACGGTGAATTCATGATTAATTAAAAGAGATAACAAGACACATGGCACCAATAAAAATTCTAGACGGAACGAGTCGTGATTGTGATCGTATGTGGCTTTAAATTTAACATACATAAGATAGACAGTAGCTCCGGATGACGCTAGGAATAGTACTTTCATAACTGAATTGTATAAACTAACATACGTAGTAAACAAATCCAGATACCGTGTCAGGTAGACGAGGGCAAATAGTATTTGTGACTTGCCCGAAATGCCAGCACAGGATCGTGTCTTCCATATCTTTAAAAGCAAAATTATAATTGCAAATACGTGCGACAAATCACCAACAAGACGGAAAATATTCATTTTAATTTCCTTTTATATATGACGTGACGTTATCAAGTGTCAGAATATCGACGTACCCTTAATATGATTTACCAATGCAAACGTTGTATATGTTAACTTTTCTTTTAATATTCGTAAATTGCCGATCTAGAATTGAAAACAAGATACATTAAACTGCAAAATATTTAATTTTTTGTTTTTATTAATTTACAATTGCCAGCCGAATAAGAATTGTACTTAAACGTGATGATAACTTTAATTATATATATGTAAATGTCATCATAAAGCAAAGAACAAAATAAAGGCACAAGAAAAAACGAATAAACAATACATATCTTAGAAAGTGACGTGGCTGCAAACAAAATCCAATTTTAAAATACAACACAGTTTTTATTAACAGTTGTTGAAACTAGTACATATACACTTTGCAAAATTTATTGGTTACTTGCCACACAGCGTCTTCACACGCTGTTGGTATATTTATGCCCGCAGAATACATAACACGGGGTCTTCACCTACCAATTTTTTTTTTAATAAACGTTAAACTTCATATAAAAAAACGCAGACAAAAATTTTAGAGTTTTTTTATATTGACTTTGACGTTTGGTATGGCAAAAAATTGTCTGATGAAGACCCCATGTTAGGCTGGATTGGATTGCTGTTGTTGATGTTTTGTTCTTGTTTAACTGCCCGTCTATACCAGAGATAATTATTGCTACATATATTGCAGGAAATGTCAAAATTATGTTATATTTAATGTAGACAGCAATTTTTTGTACATATTTATTGCTAACAATTTATGTTGCAATAATTGTTAGTCCATTTTCGTTGACAATTATTGCTTACAAGAAACGTCAATTTGGTTGTCAGTTGAAAAAAGAAGCAAAAAAGAAAATAAAACAAATTGTGTGGGAAGGAAATTAAGTTTTTGAAATTGTAGCAAATTATAATTTTAGTAAAATAATTAAATTAAAAAATTAAATAAACACTAAAATAAAATTGCAAACATTATAATTTTTTCCTTATTCGATCTTTATTGTTAAAATTAATATTAATTTGTTTAAGTTCAAGTTCTTTTTTTATATAAAAATAATAATTTTACATTAACAAAAATAATAAAATTAATATTTTTGTATTAAAAATGACTTCAAGCTTAAACAAATAATTATTAATTTAAATAATAAAGTCGAATAAGAAAGAATTTATATTAATAATAATAATTCTTGTAAGATACCGCCATTTTTTACACTGCACCTTCTTTCTTGATTTTTTTTAAACTATGAGTTAACATATATACGTTTTCCCATGCCTTTAACATAAGATGAGCAATAAGAAATATTTTTCTGTTATTCTGCCGACGTTATTGCCAACTTGCTGAGATATTTATCTTTGGTGTAGATCTAGGGTTAGCAAAGCCTAACCCTACCCCTAGGTCTACACTCAAGATAATTATCTGAGCAAGTTGGCAATAACGTCGGCAGAATAACAAAGCAATATTTCTTATTTCTCAGCTTATGTTAAAGGCATGGGAAAACGTATTTATGTTAACTCATAATTTGAAAAATATCAAGGAAGAAGGTGCAGTGTCATAACGAGCGCTATGTTGAAAAACTTAATTTAATTCATATAAATTCTTTCTTATTCGAATTTATTATTTAAAAGTACATATATTAATTTGTTTTAGTTTTATTATATAAAAATATTAATTTTTTTATTTTTTTTTTGTTTAAGTAAAATTATTATTTTAATATAAAAAAAAACTCAAAATTAAACAAATTATTTTAAATTTGAATAATAAAGATCGAATAAGAAAAAAATTATAATAATAAAAATAATTTTTGTAATAATAAAAGAACTTGTTTTTCTTTTGAGCTCGAGGTCCTGGTTTTATTGTTAATAATTCTAATTTATTTTGCCAATATTTCGTTTTTCATTGAAAAACATCTTCTGGGCTTTAATCTAGAAATTACAAGTAACAAAAAGAACAAATAAAATATATAAGTACAAACATTTTTTTTCCTATAAACACGAATGTATACAAAAAACAAACAAAAAAATTCTTACAAAGAAAAAAAATTATTAATATACAAAAATTTTTTCACAAATTAAGTCTAATTATGTTGTGTCAACATCGTCTAATTATGAACTGAGCTTAAAAAGAAAATTTTTTATGTATTGCACTATGTTCGTTTGTTAACTAAATGTCTGTATACTCTCGCAGAATTCTCATCAACATCGGCTTTAAAATTCATCCTTGTTGTTGTTTTGATTATATGTAACATTTCCAATGTGAAACGTCTTTTGTAGTTGTTTTCACTCTGTAATACTTGTACATTGTCAAAATCAGGAGAGTGCTTTGTTTGTGCACAGTGGGTTAGCAGTGCTGTTTTTTGTGTTGGAATTTTATTTCGTAGTTTCAGATCTGATTTGTGTGCTGACATTCTAGTTTTTAGTTTGTTTTTAGTGGTACCTATATAAACCTTGTCACATATTCCAAATTCGTTGCCATTGCATGGTATTTTATAAATTACGTTTGATTTATCTAATTTATCTATTTTATCTTTGGTTTTACTGTATAATTTTGTCAAAGTGTTACTCGATTTATGAGCCATTGCGTACATTTCATTATTAAATAATTTAGATTTTTCAAATCTCTCAGATAATACTGGAATAAATATAAGTGATTTGTATATTTTTGGTTGTTGTTCACCATCCAGATTCTTTGTTTTGTATTTGTCATAATCAACCAGTAATTTATTAATAAGATTCGTCGGAAAATTGTTGTCGTTAAGTATTGTTCTGATCTTATTATAGTTGTTTTTGTGGAACTCTGGGTCACTTATGGTCAACACCCTCCTTATCAAATTGTTAGCCGTATTGATGATTATTCTTTTAGGGTGTTTGGAGTAGAAATTAATAATTCGGTTTGAGGCAGTAGGTTTTTGATACTAGTCAATTTTAAGTAAACCATTTCTCCTTATCACAATAGTGTCCAGATATGGTAACTTTTTATTGCACTCCTCCTCCATAGTAAACTTAATTCTAGGGTGAAAATCGTTCAAACTTGTCATAATTTCTTCTATTGCACTCTCCCTCACTATTCCAAAAAGATCATCTACATATTTAGACAGGAACTTAGGCTTGGATTTTAATTTTCCAATAGAGGTGTCAAGTAGTTTTTCCATAACAATATCCGCTACGATTGGAGATGCAGGTGAACCCATGGGAAGTCCTCTTTTCTGTGTATATATTTTGTCCCTGAATTTAAAATAGCGGTTGTCCTTAATGCAGAATCTTAATATTCTCAAAAATAAGTCCTTTGTCATGTTGGTGTGTATTGCAATGTCTTCCCATCTATCCTCTATAATTCTTAATGCTAAATCAACAGGTACGCTCGGAAACAAAGACACTACATCAAACGAAATTAATCTTTCATCGTCGTTTATAGTCAAGTCTTTTATCTTATTTCTAAATTGCACCGAATCCTTAACATTGTATACAGAGATCTCCGTAATACTCTTTAAAATTGCTGTAATATACTTGCAAAGTTCACTCGATGGGGCATTAACATTGGAGCATATCGGTCTTAATGGATTATCTTCCTTATGGATTTTAGGAAGTCCATATATTCTCGGTGCTACGGCCACGTCAGTTTTTAGTCTCCTTCTTTCAATTTCTGAAATCACTTTTTTATTGAAAAGTTCTTCAACTAATTCGTTGTTCTTCCTTTGAAGAACGGAAGTGGGGTCTTTATTACATCTTGAACTGTGGTATAGCGAGGATGTTTTGGCCAAATCGACAAATGAGAAAATTAAAGATAGACATAGAAAGAAATTTAAAAGATTAATGGAGTTACATAAAGACAATCTTGGAATCAAAATCAACAAAAATTGGTTTGTAAATAAAACTAATATAGACGTTCCGGAAGAAGTTCAGTGGGTGTTATCCCTGGGTAAAAAGCATGCCCTACCTGTTACCAAGCAGGATTTCCCAATGCTGAAATTTATAACCGACGGTGAGGATTTTATTCAGACAATACAAGACAGGGAAGAACAAGAGATGGCCAGAACGAAATTTACTTCGATTATTGACAACCACGTGAATAAAATTATAATAATAAAAATAATTTTTGTAATTTTATTTTAGTGTTTATTAAATTCTTTTATTACAATTAACAATTATTATTAGCTCCCATTTCAAAAATTTTATTTTTTTCTCACACAATTTGCTTCTATTTTTACTTTTTTGCTTCTTTTTGTGTATTTGACAACCAAATTTGACGTTTTATGTAAGCAATAATTGTCAACGATAAACAATAAATTTCAGTGTATTTATCAAATATGAAAAACTGGGAATTTAGCACGTCATACGAAAATCGTATTAATAATAAAATTTGTATATTATTGCAGCATAAATTATTTTCTCAATTAATGAAGTGTTTAGTTTAGGCAATAAAATATTTTAAAATTTGTTTTGAAGAATGTAATTTTATATGACAACGTTTAAATTTGTTTTAAGAAATTTTTAATTTTTTTAATTTTATTTTTTTTGTACAAAAGTTTTTTAGAAAACGTTTTATTTTTAGAACTTTATTTTTTTTTTTCGACAACTATTTTTTCATTACTATTCTAAAAAATTTTTATTTTCTGTAAAGTGCAGAATTTTTTAAACTTGCACAGTAATTCTTTTTTTAGAAACAAAATAAAAAAACATTTTCCGGTCCTTGGTAAAAACTGGCGCTATGTTGCAAAAATTATTTTTATTAATATAAATTCTTTCTTATTCAACTTTATTATTTAAATGTATATTAATTTGATTACATTTTTTTTTTGGTAATGTAAAATTAATCTACATATATATATGGGCATTTCCATTTTGACGTGTGGTGATATTTGTACCACAAAATGTAAAAAAATTAAATGAAGAAGTCAAATTTGTAAAAAAGGTTTTTATATATACAAAGTAATGAAGTAGCACTATATTCAGAAAAAAATTACAGTAATCGACGCTAAGGATTTGCAGATATAAGCAAAAATCTGCGCTGGCGTGACGTAAAAAAAACGGAAGTGGATTTTGACTTGCATTACAAAACTGAATAAGACTGCGAATTGAGCAAGATGTTTTGTATAAAATCTTTTTTAGTAAACTTTGGACTAATACTGATGTATTTTTGAAGCTATTAAATTTAAAAATCTTTGCTCGCTTTAAGGTAAATATGGGAATTTTCAGCGAAAAGTCCACTTTTCTTAATGTAACGCCAGATTGCAAATAAGGTTTTATTTTCGCACCATGTTGTTCAATCGTAATCACTTTTGTTACTAAATGTAGAGCTAGTTGCGCTTTACACCAAAATATAAAAAAGTAAACTATACGTATAAAAATTTTTAAGAAACAATTTAAAATATAATTGGCGTTACGTTACAAAAAGTAGACTTTTCGCTGGAAATGCCCATATATAAAAATTAAAAATGTTTGTTTGTTGGCTTATAGACTCCTAAACTACTGAACCGATTTTCCTGAAGTTATTACAGTAACATCACGTGAGCCCTAAAAATAAAATAGACTACATATTTTTTCTATAGGGGCAGGGGAATTGGTACCCGCATTGGATGCCAATATTAAATATCGCATATCTTAAGAGCCGCTGCACGCATTTTGTTGAACTTTTGGTAGTAGGATCTTTTGAGCCCCAAAATTTAAATAAAATAGCAGCGGAGGAATTGGTTGCCCCCATAGGACGCCAATGTTTAATATCGCATATCTTAAGAGCTGTAATAGTGAGAATGTTCAAACCTTGTATAAGCTACTCTAATAGTATACTACACTTTTGAAAATAAAAATAAAGCGGGTAGGCGCAGGGGGAAATACCTCCCATAGGATTCATATATTAAATATCGCTCAACTGAAGAACTATTCAAGGGAGAGCCTTCAAACGTGGTAAAAGCTACTATTATGGTAAACTATAAATTTCAGTATACAAATGGGCGGGGTAGACAGGGGAGGAGCGGTACCCCTCATTGCCCCAATATTGAAATAAAAATGCAGCTGGGGAAGTGGTGCCCACCATAGGACGCCAATGTTTAATATCGCATATCTTAAGAAAAGTTATAGTGAGAATGTTCAAACTTTGTGGAAGTCACTCGTATGGTATACTACACATTTGAAAATAAAAATAAAGCGGGTAGGCGCAGGTTGGAAAACCCTCCCATAGGATGCATATATTAAATATAGCTCAACGGAAGAACAATTAAAGGGATAGTCTTCAAACGTGATTAAAGCTACTATTATGGTAAACTATAAATTTCAATATAGAAATGGTCGGGGTAGCCATAGGAGGAGCAGTACCCCTCATAGATAGAAATATTAATAAAAGCCGCTGCAAGCAATTTGTTGAACTTTTGGTAGTAGGATCTTCTGAGCCCCAAAATTTAAATAAAATAGCAGCAGGGGAAGTGTTACCCCCCATAGGACGCCAATGTTTAATATCGGATATCTTAAAAACTGTTATAGTGAGAAAGTTCAAACTTTGTAGAAGTCACTCTTATGGTATACTTCACTTTGAAAATAAAAATAAAGCGGGTAGGCACAGGGGGGAACTGCGAAGCGCACCGGCGGTTAAGCTAGTTTTTATATAAAAAAGATCTCAAACTTAAACAAATTAATATAAATTTAAGTAATAAAAATCGAATAAAAAAAATTATGTTAATTAAAATAATTTTGTAATTTTATTTTAGTATTTATTTTATTCTTTCATTAAATTCTTTTACTACAATTATAGTTAGCTACCATTTCACAAACTTAATTTCTTTCCCACACAATTTGCTTCTATTTTTTTTTTCTTTTTTGATTCTTTTTTCAACTGACAACCAAATTTTAAGTTTTATGTTAGCAATAATGGACTAACAATTATTGCAACATAAATTGCCGGCAATAAATATGTACCAAAAATTGCTGTCTACATTAAAGATAACATAATTTTTACATATACTGCAATATATATCGTAATACACGCATCAGCATCAAAATTTTGCATCACTGCAGCAGTGATGCACAGTTTTTCTGCATTTACGAACGTTCCCTAAGTTACTGAATTGTTGTATTGTTACCGTAAGCAATAAACTGTGCCGGTAAAATAAACGTTAATCGTTAAAAGTTATAGAATTCCACTACAGCAGTAGTGCGATTATGTTATTAATTTAAACAATAGTTGTCATTGTTAAAAAATTTAACAAGCAAATTAACGATTTTGCTATTCTGTAACATTTTAAACAACTCTTGTTATCTTAAGTCAGCTGTTTGTGTTAAGTAAACGACAACTTTTTTAGTGTTGTTTATTTATTGTTAAATGTCGAAAAATTAAAAAAAAAATAGTTTAAAGAAATAATTTAATTATTAGTATTGTGGTTATTTTATTGAACTATTTATGGTTTTTAATCCAAATTTTTAATATTTTTAATTAGGCTTAAGTTCATTAAATTTAATTTTCATTAAATTATTTTTATGAAGAAAGGAATTTTACAACATGAAAATTAATTAAAATTTTTATTGATAATTTTTCATTCTTGACTCAATCTGGGCTCGAACCCAGGTGTTTACGGACAGGTTACCCTGACATGTTTCGATTGCAACCACTCAATCTCTTCAGAGGGCTTGCCGTTTAACACTCGCAGCCATCGACGACTGCTGACGTCATTAGTCAAACATCAATCCTTAAACCAAATTGTATTCAACCTTTTGGTAGATCGAAATTTGCTTTTGAATGATTATCTATTTTTATTTATTTTAACATGTTATTCCTTTACTTCTATTTTTCGTACTTCGAAACAATGTCAGGGTAACCTGTCCGTAAACACCTGGGTTCGAGCCCAGATTGAGTCAAGAATGAAAAATTATCAATAAAAATTTTAATTAATTTTCATGTTGTAAAATTCCTTTCTTCATAAAAATAATTTAATGAAAATTAAATTTAATGAACTTAAGCCTAATTAAAAATATTAAAAATTTGGATTAAAAACCATAAATAGTTCAATAAAATAACCACAATACTAATAATTGTTAAAGCTAAGGCACGAGCTCTATGTTTGCATTTGTCCTTCAAGTTGTGCTGAAAAGGTCAACAAGAAAAAGAAAGACAAAAAAATGAAAAAACAAAAAAATATATGTACTTTGAACTTCAAGAAGAATTCTTGACAAAAGTACGAAAAAAGAGAAGTAAAGGAATAACATGTTAAAATAAATTAAAATAGATAATCATTCAAAAGCAAATTTCGATCTACCAAAAGGTTGAATACAATTTGGTTTAAGGATTGATGTTTGACTAATGACGTCAGCAGTCGTCGATGGCTGCGAGTGTTAAACGGCAAGCCCTCTGAAGAGATTGAGTGGTTGCAATCGAAACATGTCAGGGTAACCTGTCCGTAAACACCTGGGTTCGAGCCCAGATTGAGTCAAGAATGAAAAATTATCAATAAAAATTTTAATTAATTTTCATGTTGTAAAATTCCTTTCTTCATAAAAATAATTTAATGAAAATTAAATTTAATGAACTTAAGCCTAATTAAAAATATTAAAAATTTGGATTAGAAATAATTTAACTTGAAAATGGCAATTTAATAATTTACATTTAATTTAATAGTAAAATGTTTAGCTTATCTTTTTAAAAAAACAGAAAACTAAAAAAAATTCTATTTAGTTTTATTAATTTTATTTGTTTTTTTTTTATTCCTGTTTGTGTTTGTCGTTATTTTACCATTTTTTTGGCAGTGATGCCACATGACGTCAATTTTTATCTTTGTTGTTAACAACAATTTACAGAATCACATAATCGTTAGTGCAAACAACAAAACAGGTTGACAATTATAACAAATGTTGTTATTGTTTAAAGTTACAGAATCCCACTACAGGTGACCTAACTAACTAACTTACCTTGTGTCAAAATGGTAAACCGTTCTGGTGGTTCTGGGAAATCTTCACTAAATTCTATAATTTTCTCTTAAAATTATGAAATTTAAATTTATTTTAAGTTATTACATTTCAAAATACACAATTTAAAATTAAAAACAATATTAAATATTTGTTTGAATTTTTGCCACAACGTTAAATTAGTTTGCAGTGTTGTATACGTTTTCAAAATAAGACCACCTTGTATAAACAATTTAAACAAATATTTCATTTTATTTTTAGTTTTAAATTGTTTGTTTTCAAATGTAATAATTTAAAAAAATTTAAATTTCATAATTTTAAGCGAAAATTAGGTAAATATTTCCCAGAACCACATGAACGGTCCCTGCAGATAATATTGGACTACGTGATCCATTTTGATGAAATGGACTTCTCCCTGGACTGGTCCAATGTTATGCAGGAATGGACTATATCATTGTTAAAACAGTTTGTAGTGAAACGACGTTTTCGTTTTTAAACGAAATGTTTTCGTTTTTAAACGAAGTTAAAACTAATCCTCTGGAGAATACCATTGAGTATTTTCAAAACATGGAGTAGTTTAAAGACTACTCTGTTGTAGGGATGGACACTGTAAAAAAACATCGATGTTTTTTTCGATGCGATGTATCGCAAACATACATCGATGTTTCATCGATGTTTCATAAAATACATCGATTTTTTAATTATTTATTATTATTATATTTTCGAAAAATCTTTAGTTTATTTTACATCTCCCAATACTTTTTTTCAATACTGTTAAACCTTTGTTAAACTTGTGCATAATTTGTTAGCTTTTATTTTAATTACGCGTGGTTATCAAGCTGTTTGTTGGGAGTAAAGATGCCAGAACCAAACTTATTCGTCGCATATAATAGTGTTGACAGTTGTTAGCATAATATTTATACCATATTCACGGACAGCAATATTCGTGTTTCGCTCTCTTATTCCTGTTTCGCGCCCCAAACATGATTGAAACGACTTGTTTTCCCATACAAAATTTTGAGAGCGAAACAGGTCGTTTCATTTTGAAACAGGCTGCGAAACTGGAAAAATGTACTATCATCTCCAATTTTGATAACAGTTATCGTTAGTTTATCTGAACTAGCTCTCAAAAAATATCAAAACAAAGAAAAAAAAAACAAAAGAAAAATTGATTTTTAATAAATAAAGTGATAATTATAATACCTTAATATTAATATATATATGTTCCTTTTACTCCTCTGGGGAGCATAAAAGTATTAAATAATATATGTATTCCTAAACAACAACAACACAAAAAAAATGTCAAAATGAAACAGGAATAAATCGTATGAACAGCATGTTTGGCAATCTAGTTTCAGAGAGTGAAACCAGTGGTTTCTATCGTCGTATGAACATAGCATTACCACGTTTACATATCCAAACTGGAGTCATGCCAACACATATAGATATGTATACACGTCTATATACCAATCTACACGTTCTGTATACAATTTGTCATTTCGATGCATCGAAAGAAAACATTGATGTTTTCCGATTGTTTAGGAGCAAAAAAACATCGGATTATATCGATGTTTCGGCGCAATACATCGAGAGTTTCAAAAACATCGATGTTTTTTGTCCATCCCTACTCTGTTGTAATACAATACTGGGTTATATGGTCCACTCCTAGGACATCGTAATGTTAAATAGACCACCTTTTAACCATATATTTGGAGTACTCCTACTCCCTTATTGACTACTCTTTACATGCATGTACGGACTAGTCTCGTTATCTGCAAGGGTATACCATTTTGACACAAGGTTTTTAATCAGCTGTTTCTTACGTAGCAAGATAAGGTCACCTGGTGTAAATTCGCCTTGATATAAACTACTTGTTTCGCTGTCTGTTACTTAAGGCCGGAATTCACTATCCTACACAATCTTACGATTCATTCACACGAAAATCTGATGAAATTTTATCGGACATAAAAAAATGTCTTAAAAATCTGTTGTCAATGCCACACTATACCGCAAAAATTATGCCAACTTAAATAACTCAGCTACTTAACAAGAAAATGCAACTCTGATCGCATAGAAACTATCATTTTATTTCATAAACATTTTCAAGTCGGACAGACTTGTCAAAACAATCTGCCACTTAATTAATTTTTAAGCCACACCATCCTACTTTATGAGCTAGGGTTGCCATTCGTACTGATTTTACCAGTACACGTACTAGTTTTTATTCCATGTACTGGTTTATGCATAACATCCAAATCAGTACGCTAAAGTACTGGGGCCTAATTCTGGCAGTCGTGATCGAGTACATTCTCGATTCGAAAGCAATTTTATTTAAGTCGATACAAATCGAAATTATTTTTTCAGTATTGTGAAACTCAAATTATTGCTTTATAACACTAAAAAAATAATTCCGATTCGATCAGTATTAACTGAAATAATTAGACAATAAATTGCTTTCGAATCGAGAAATTACTCGATCACGACTGCCAGAATCACGCCCCTGTTTTTTTTTAAATTTTGCCTCCAAATAATTTTACTTGTTTAAAATTGGTTAACTTCCCTTATTACTTTTGATTTGTTATGAATCACCCAGGTAAAATTCAGTATTTACTCTTAACTTACCTTACTCTTAACTGCTTTTGCGAAAAAGAGAAAAGTATAAAAACAATCGCAGGATTGTTTGCTTCGTCTGTCTTCGTTTTGAACAACTGCCAACGTGAACACTTCTTGGCTGTATTTTGTGGTTCAAATTAAATAAAAAAGAACGTAAAATGTTTGTTTTGTTTTCCAACGACCTGTGTGTAAAACAGATATTCAACGGCACATGCAATCAGGTAAAGATAATTCGGGGTTTACAAATGAAAGAATTTTCTTGCAAGTAGAGTATACGTATTATCACCCTGCAAATTTTAGAAGTAGTCCAAACACTCGAATAAAATGTAGCCCACAAAGGACTAGGAATAGTCCAAAAGAATCCCAAACGTATGGAAAAAACATGGTCTTTTTAACATTACGATGTTCTAGGGCAGGGCCATATAAGCCAATTTTGGATTACAAAGGAGTAGTCTTAAAACTTCTTCATTGTATACACAAGAGGATTAGTTTTAACTTCGTTTAAAAGCGAAAACAATTCGTTAAAAAACGAGACACATTGTCTCACTACAAACAATTTTTGACAATGACATGGTCCATGCTTGCATTACATCGGACCAGTCCATGGAGTAGTCCATTTAATCAAAATGGATCAGGTGGTCCAATATTATTTGCAGGGCAACGAAAAATCGTAGAAGCAGCGGATTGGCTGAAAGTACTGTAGAGTATGATATACTTACGATGATGAATAGCTCAATTTAAACAAATATAGTTAATTCTTAAATTAACTTAAAACTATTTATTTAACGAAAAAAGATTGAATATCAAAATGACTTAAGCGTCTGTACGATCAAAAAAGAAGAATGTTCTAGAAGCATCTTAACAATTATCAGCGTTGCCAAAGTGGTTAAAAATAATGTTGTTGCCAGATCGTATGTGGGGGAACGTACGCCACATTACTCCCCCTTCCGGTTGAGGCAAAATCGTACCCTACGCCCATAACGCGAAGTGATGGTCCTTGGTTCGCCGTTAGGATCCAGGAGAATGTTAGCAGGTTCCCTTAGAGGTAGCTCGTTGGCTGTTGATTCTTTGGATGTTGGTTCATTGACTGATGGTTCATTAGTTGTAGGTTCAACGTATGCCGGTTGTCTATTACAATTGTGATTATCATTTGTAGAGTTTGCTGGATTTAAAATAAATGCTGCCTTCAAACGGTCCAAACTAATGTTCATTTTCTTTCCTTTAACATATACAGTAAAATATTTTGAATGACGTTTTAAAACGGGAAATGGTCCCTCATACGGAGTTTGCAGTGGTTTGCAGGCCATTAAATTACGTATAAATACTTGTGAAGACGTATGTAAATCTTTTTCAATAAACGGTTTATCCTTAGCGTGGAAAGAAGTTTTGGTGGGTCGAAGATCGTTCATAAAGTTTCTGAGTATGTTGACGAATTCATTTTGAGAGGTTCCGTTTGTATCACCTTCTGTTAAAAACTCACCTGGAAGACGTAAACTAGATCCATAGACTAGATGAGATGGCGTTGCATCGATGTCCTCCTTATACGTAACTCGAAATCCCAAAAGAATTAATGGTAAAATTTCTACCCAATTTTCTGATTCATATCATTTAATAGCAGCTTTCAAGGGACGGTGAAATCTTTCGATGATACCGTTTGCCGCTGGATGATAAGCTGTCGTTCTCAGATGTTGTATGCCTAGGAATCTAGTCAATTCTTTAAAAAAATTACACTCAAATTGACGTCCTTGGTCCGTAGTAACTCGTAATGGTATTCCGAACCTCGATACACATGTTGAATAAAAAGCGAAAGCGACATTTTCTGCTGTAATGTCCTCTAACGGGCATACCTCCGTCCAGCGGGAGAAACGATCGATCATTGTTAAGCAATATCGGAATCCTTTAGATGGCGGTAATGGCCCAACAATGTCGATGTGGTCAAAACGATCGGAAGTAGTAAAATATTTGCAGAGTGGTGCTTTGTTGTGGCGATAAATTTTTCCCTTTTGGCAGGCGATACAAGCCCTTGCCCAAAGGTGGCAATCCCTTTTTACACTAGGCCAGACGAATTTTTCAGTCACCAACTTTGTGGTTTTTCTTGCATTAGAGTGACATAGATTATGGATTGAATCAAATGCCGTTTTACGAAATTCCTTAGTTAGGAATGGTCGCACTACTCCGGTTGAAATATCACAATATATAGAAAAGTTTGTGTTAGGCAATACGAACGATTTAAGTTGCAAGCTTGAATTAGAGTTGAGAAATGATTTGATTTCCTCATCGTCGTTCTGATGGCGTGACAATTCTGCAAAATCAATCGTGTTGTTTACATGAATTGCTTCAACGCGTGACAAAGTGTCCGCAACTACGTTTTCTTTGCCAGGTATGTGCCTTATGTCCGTAGTAAATTGGCTCAAAAAATCTAGGTGACGAATTTGCCTAGGGCTTGCCTTGTCGAGTTTCTGTTTAAATGCGAATTGAAGCGGTTTGTGATCCGTATATATACAAAATTCACGACCTTCCAGCATGTGCTGAAAATGTCTGACTGCTTTGTATGCACTCAATAGCTCCCTATCGTAGGTGCTGTATTTTCGTTGAGCTTCGTTTAGTCGCTCTAAATAAAAACCAAGTGGCTGAAAGTTTTCGTTTACCACTCGCTGTAAAACGGCACCTATGGCAATGTCTGAGGCGTCTACCATCAGAGCAAGTTGTGTGTTGTGTTTAGGAAAAGCAAGACATGTTGCTTCACGGAGCATGTTGCTCAAAAGCAAGTTTTCCCTCTTCGGTCCACTTTATAATTGATTTGTCGTTTGTTTTATTACCACGTATAAATTCAAATAAAGTTGCCTGCTGGGTAGCGGCTTTTGGCAAAAATCTTCTAAAGAAGTTAAGCATACCCATAAAACGTTTAAGGTCACAAACTCGTACCGGTAATTTGTACTGAGTTATAACATCTACTCTTTCCGTTGGGGGACAGATGCCATTTACGTTAACTGTAAAGCCAAGAAATTTTACTTCGGACTTACCAAAATTACATTTAGATGGATTTATAACGATACCAAAATTTTGTAGTTTTTCAAAGACCAACTTTACGTGTTGTTGATGTTGCTCTAAGTCTTTCGAAGCGATCAAAATGTCGTCTAAATAAGCATAGGCGAAATCCAAATCACGAAGGATGTGGTCCATTAGGCGCTGGAAAGTTTGTCCCGCATTTCTCAATCCGAATGTCATATGAGTAAACTCGTACATGCCGAATGGCGTTGTTATGGCGGTCTTTGGCACGTCGGATGGCGCCACAGGGATTTGGTGGTACACTCTTCGCAAATCAATTGTTGAAAAAATTTTACTATCCTCTAACCAATGAGTAAAATCGTGTATGTGTGGGATCGGGTATCGATCCGGTTCGGTAATGGCGTTCAGTTTTCTGTAGTCCCCGCAAGGCCTCCACTCACCGTTTTTTTTCTTTACCATGTGAAGTGGGCTTGCCCAAGGACTAGATGAAGGACGGCAGATACCAGCGTCGAGTAACGATTGCATTTCAGCTTTAGCGGCTTTAAGCATATTAGGTGCTAGGCGACGGGGCTTGGCAAAAACAGGTTGTCCACTTGTGATTATATGATGAGTAACATCGTGGGTGGTGTTGTTGATTGAATGCTGTGATTGTGTAATTCCAGGGAATTGTTTGAGAAGTACTTGAAACGTGTCGTTGATGTCGATGGTAGATTAACCTAGAATCGGTGATTCGATGGTCGCAATACTGCAATTGCTAGCCATATTAGTGTTACCATCAAACAGTTTACGCTGCCGCATACTTACTATCAAATTATGATGACCCAAGAAGTCTGCGCCTAGAATAGGTTGAGAAACTTCTGCAATTACAAAATTCCATGCAAAAGGTCGACGTAAGCCTAAATTAAGGGTTAAGCTTTTTTCACCATATGTCTTAATCGGCGATTAATTCGCAGCAAATAAAAAAATGTTGTTGTCCGGGGACTTTAGTTGATGTCGGTTAGGAGGGATAACGCTGACTTCCGCTCCGGTATCCACAAGAAATTTTAAATTTGAATTTTTATCAAAAATTATAAGACGGCGGTGTAGACCTTTTTGTCTGTCATTTACCGTCGATAGTGACGGACTGCTTAGTTTAAATGTTTGCTGCATGGCTCTTTGCATTTTTTAGCCTTAGAGCCGAATTTCCTGTGGTACCAACATTTTCCATTGGATTGAGTTTCTTCACGAGTATTACTACGATTACGATTGCCAGAATTGGATCTGTTACGACTACGCGAGCGTTGAAATTGTGTCTTCAAACTAGCGACTTCTTTTGTTAATTGCTGAAGTTGTTGTTGTAAAGTTGTGTTGTTTGTTGTTGAAGCTTTTGCCAGTGAAAGTTCCTGAACTGATGAGCTGTCGTTGACTTCTGATATTTTATCGGCCATTACAGCGATATTGTCAAGAGTCTCACGACTTATCGAAATTATGGTACGCATGTGGTTTGGTAAACGCGTCATCCACATAGATTTTAAAAAAGCATCCTCGACCTGGTTACCGGCCAAATTTTTCATTTCCCGAAGAAGTTGCGATGGTCGCATATCCCCAAGTTCTATGTCTTGCAAAAGTTTTTTTAACCGTTTCTGTTCAGAGTCGGCGAATTCTTCCAGCAAACGTTTCTTAAGGGTTGCATACTGATTTTCCTTTGGCATGTTCAATATGATGTCACTCACCTGGGACAAAATTGTACCATCGATAGCTGCTACGACGGTGTGATACTTAGTCAGCTCGGCCGTTGTCCCGGCTGTGGCAAATTGCGACTCAATTTGAGCGAACCAAAGTTCTGGGCGAGTGTGCCAAAATGGGGGAATCTTCACGGAAATGCGTGCCAATTCTTCAGTGTGTTGACCTGAGGCTGTTGGTAGATTCCGTAATGGTGGTGGTGGTAAATTATGTGTGGCACCAGGAAGAACGTCTGCATTCTTGCCATCGTTGTCCATTGCGCTGTGTCCTTTTTGTCGGGGTCACCAAATGTAGAGTATGATATACTTACGATGATGAAGCAAATAGCTCAAATTAAACAAATATAGTTTATTCTTAAATTAACTTAAAACTATTTATTTAACGAAAAAAGATTGAATATCAAAAAGACTTAAGCGTCTGTACGATCAAAAAAGAAGAATGTTCTAGAAGCATCTTAACAATCATCAGCGTTGCCAAAGTGGTTCAAAATAATGTTGTTGCCAGATCGTATGTGGGGGAACGTACGCCACAGTACAAAAATTGTGTGAATTGTAGTGAAAAAGTGTAAGTGTATTCCAACTTTCAAGAAATTACTTTCATGTGTAAATGCTAGGTAAGCGAAATATATCAGGGAGTCATCAAAAAACAGTGTCTTCTTTCATTCATGGCCACAGCTACGCATCAGCTGATTGTAGCAGAAAACTTTTCAAAGAAATCTTCCCTGATTCCAAAGTTGCTTACAATTTTAGTTGCGGAAGAACAAATATTGGCAAAGTATTTAGGGTATTTCCAAGGTCTCTTATCCAGTCACATTTTCATAAGTCATAATTTAAAAATTGCTCCAAGCTATTGGTCTTGACGCTAAAATAATTTCTTAAAATAATAAATTTTTTTCTCCTACCTATTTTATTTTAAGGCATTTTTTCGTTTGTAATTCAAAAACAAAAATTTGTAAGGGGTTTTAATTTTATATATATGACAATATGGCTAGATTGGAGACCTCGTGAATACCCTCATTATATTGACAATAATTTGTATAAATTTAGAATTTTTTGTGCATTTACACCAATAGGCCGATCAATGTCATTACTTCTATCTATTTTTAATATTGTGACGTGATGTTTTTTTTTATGTATTCTGTTAAGTTCTTGCTTTAAAAAAATATAAAAATGAATTATTTTTATGTTGTTTTAATAATCGTTTAAAACTTATGAGTTCAATAAAATGTTGGGACAAAATTTGTGTACTGAAGATAGCATGGCTTGCGACGATGCCATGGGCTCAAGTGACAAAGAGGATACCTAGTCTGTCTCAGGATTGGTGGGTGACTTCTTTGATCACTTGGGTGATATGGTTGATGAGAACGTGCTGCTGGAATCTGACCATAAGGACGTCAAGATCACGGTGGTCCCCAAAATGATGAAGGTGCTATAGATTAACCTCCACCATTCTAACGCAGCATCCGCTACATTGCTCCTCCGGGTGGTAGAAAAAGTGGAGGAGCTCGTGATGGTCCAAGAACCATGGATTCACAAGGTAGTATTAAATTTTTTTTTTTATTTATTTATTTATTAAACGATTTGAAGCTTACGCTTGTATTGAATCGTATCAAGAATTCCATACAATAAGTATGCAACACTAATCTATAAATGAATTCTTTACAAAATCAAAGAAAAAGAAAAAAAGAAATATATAAGTACCAAAATAATACTAATACTTCAAAGCTTTACATTAACAAAAAAATAATAATGAAAGATACTGAAAGATTTAAGACATCAGGTATTTTTTTAACTCCATTTTAAATATCGTTAGAGAATTTGCTGCTTTAATTGTATCTGGTAAAAGGGTATATGAGCGTATACCTTCATATAGAATGGTTGTTGGTGAAAAATTATGCAATGCCAAATTATCATATTGCCTTGTCCTGTATGAATGGAAGTCAGAATTACGCAACAAAACTATACCAGTTTTCATATTGTTATGAATTATTTTATACACGAGTGTTGCTAGTTCAAAAGCTTTAAGTTTTTCAAGTGGTAAAATCTTTTTATCGTACAAAACTGACGTTGGTGTCAACAGAGGCAGGTTATTAACTGCTTTAAGTGCTTTGTTTTGGAGAACTTTGAGTTCATGCATAAGGTACGCCGGAATGTTAGACCAAATAGAATTTAAATACACCAGATGGGAATGAACATGAGCAAAGTAGATTTTAAACAGAGTAGCTTTCGGCAAAATTAGTCTTTGTCTATACATAGCTGCTATATATGGAATTATTTTACTTTTAATATGATTAACTTGCAGATTCCACTTCAAATTTTTTTCCAGATACAGGCCAAGATACTTCAAATTATACACTTCTTCAATAATTTGACTGTCTATTGTGAGTTTATAGTGATTTGGTACAATTGTCTTGAAAACCATGTACTTTGTTTTCTGAAGATTCATTTTCATACAATGTTTAGTAAAAAACTCCTTTAGTTTAAAAATATCATGCTGCATTGATTCAAAAAGTAATGCTAATGTTTCTTCACTGTAGATCAAAATAGCGTCGTCAGCATATAATATAAGTATACCTTTTAGACCAATATTAAAAATATCGTCGACGTAGATTATGAATATTAGAGGACCTAATATCGAACCCTGAGGAACTCCTCTCTTAACTAGCCTGTGACTGCTAGATAGTTGGCCCATTTTCACAAATTGGTAACGGTTTGATAGGTAGCTATTCATCACGTTAATACTCTCATTGGAAAAATGCTTATCTTTCATTTTTCTTAAAGCCAACTCATGATTAATACAATCAAAAGCTTTTTGCAAATCGATTGCTATTATGGCTGTATAACGTTTTTTAGAAATTGAATTTTGAATGATATTTAATACTTCCAATGTTGCTGAACATGTACTTGAATGAGGTACAAAGCCAAATTGGTTATCATTTAGCAAGTTGTGTTTTTTTAAATGCTCCCATATTTGGATGAACATGATTTTTTCAAGTGGTTTAGACATTACTGGCAAAACTGATATACCTCTGTAATTATTTAAAACAGTTTTATCCCCCGATTTATACAATGGTATTACTTTAGCTAATTTCAAAGATTTAGGAATGTTTCCATTTACTATTATGCCATTGTAGATATTTGTTAGCGTTTGTAATTTTTCACTGTTTAAATTTTTTAACCCGATTTTAATTAACGCACTTAAATAATTAAATACAAACAAACCAATGAATACATATCTATACTGGTCTTCTTTCAATAACGTACATTTATGTTTCAAAACGACTATGGGTTAGCTGTCATTTTGATGACCGAAATTCCAAAAATGGCGTTTTGCAATTCGATTGACATATCAATATTGGCCACAAAGGCTACGACAATAAAAAACGTGTATACTTATACGAGTTTTAAAAGAAAATTTCTGTACTTTCAAAATCATTTAAGTGATCGATTCGATTGGGTGCGATTGGTACGATTAGCTTTCTTTTATTATTTTTCCCAAATAAATAGACTTCCTATTAAGGAATATCGCATTGTACATCTTGATTTTCATTACGCAAATTTCACTAAAGGCAGATTTTTTTGAATTTCATTTTATCTCACTACACACTGAAATAGTTATGAATATGTTAATATGTATCCATAAAATACAATTTACAAATTCTTACCATCAAATTGAACAAATGCTTGAATTGTGCCAAAAACAATTAATGTCCCTATTGCGGTTGACCACTTTCCTGACAGTTTGGTTGTCTTTGGTAAATTCACATTGCCATTCTCAACTCAACAGTCAGTTGGCTATTAAGTTGTGTATCTGTTTTTTCGTGGTATTGCCGTCTTCAACTTTGTAAAAGTTTGGTCGATAAAAATGTTAAATACACACAACTGCTAAAAAGCAGTTGTGTTATTGGTAGTTAAAGTTTATTTTTTTTTAAATTCGGTGAACATCGAAAACAAAATGGAGAAATCGTATGTATACATTTTTGTAATAACTTTTTCGCCATTTTTAAAAACTTTTTTTAGTTTGAAAATAAAAACAAAAGCTCAATTTGAGTGCCTTGTCCTGCTTATTTAGGGAAACTTAGAAATTGCTCGCGGAAAATACCAAAGTTTGGTACGATTTCATGTAAGGAGTTATAGGAAGAGTTTATAGTGAAGTTAAATAGTTTGGGACCACGACAAGAACTCCTCTTAAACACTTATAAACTTCTTAATCTAATTATAATATTCGTGGCACAGGTTTGGATACACTACAAGACAGGGGGAGGGCTATCACAAGAAGTTCCATTAAATAGCCTTGAGGATACTGTTTCGCAGCTCTTGTATTGCAAGCAGCTACCCCAAATAGAAGAAAACTCATCAGGCACAAGAAAATTTCGTTACTTATTAGAAGTTCTTGCTTGGCACTGGGAAGTTCAAGAGGGTTGTAATCATTACGAATTTGTCTTCTTGTATTAAGCGAATCTATACAAGAGTTTTACTTTTCATCATCGTAAAATAAATCGACACTAGTATTTATTATAAATACTTTTTATTCAACAAAACAATTAAAAATACTTTTAGTTTAAAAAATTATTTAATTTTTTAAAATTTTCACTTGTCAAACTATATATTTTAAGTTGGCAACTTTATAGCAAACTCAACTAAAAACAGTTGGGTATCACAATACCTAAAATGAGTTTGGTTGTGCATAAGTTGGGTTGATTCTCCCACGAAAAAACTGAGTTGAGTGGAGAACAGCAATAGGGGCATAAACTTATTGCAATCGAAAATATTAATTTGCAAATTAAAAAATAATAGACTTTAATTAAAATCTGGTTTCTGTTATGTTTTTTTTACACACAACTCAAATGAATTTTTTTTAGTAAAAAAAATATCTAAAATTTTCAAATTTGTTATAAAAATCTCCAAGCAATTTTGATCAATTTAAAAAAACATTGTTATAAGCTAACAAGTAGAAACAAAAATACAAATAATGAAATCCACCAAACAGCGTCATGGTAATTGGGCGGAATACAAGTATTCATTGAATAGATTTAAAAACTTTTGAAGCTCGGCGAAAAGGAACGCTTGTAGTAACTTCTGCAGCGGCGAGGAGGGATCCTCTGAGACAAACCGTTTACGTAGGATAATCGGTTCGAGCCAAACGAATAGTCAGGAAACACTCGAGGTGTTAATTGACACTTACTTTCCTGGAAACTCCCAAGGGAGCTTACGGGATCAGGTTTGTGAGTCGATATCCAATCCTATGTCTGTCCCAATGGACTATCATAGGATTAAGTGGGCTGTTGACAGCTTTGGCCCGTACAAATTTCCGGGTATGGACGGTATAATTACGGTGGACCTGCAGAGGAATTCGGCTCTTATTATACCCTGGCTGATGGCTATATACAATGGATGCGTTAGAATCTCGTATACCGTGAGCTGGACCTTTTGCAGAGTGGTCTTTATTCCTAAGGGAGCGAAGACTTCTCACACTGAAGCGAAGGACTACAGACCGATTACTCTTGATTCCTTTCTTCTTAAGACTCTTCAAAGAGTTATTGGCATACACTTAGGGATGACCATCCCAAGGTGTTTACTCTCTACATCTCAGCATACCTTGTAACGTGACGTTACAAACTAACTCTATACATATACATTTAATACTAACATCATAAAGTATAAGTAACCCAACACCTTGAATACCCCTATTATTTTGCTTACTACTATGAATCCCCTTACTGTTTACCTAAATTACTTTTGTTAGTTAGAAGTCTCATTTAGTTTATTTTATTTTTGAACAAATAGACAAGGTTTTGTTCGAAACAAGGAGAGTAGAAACTGATGCTAACCCCAGTGTTTACTCTTAGTAGCTTGCATTATTTAACCGTAGTTAGTCGTATTGAGCCGACCGCCAGCGCCTCCGAATTTCGTTGGTAGCCGACTTGATCCGAACCTGTATTTTGCCCGAACGCCAGCGCTCCCGCATTTCGTTGGTATTCGTAACCGTAGTTAGTCGTATTGAGCCGACCGCCAGCGCCTCCGAATTTCGTTGGTAGCCGACTTGATCCGAGCCTGTATTTTGCCCGAACACCAGCGCCCCCGCATTTCGTTGGTATTCGTAACCGTAGTTAGTCGTATATAGCCGACCGCCAGCGCCCCCGAATTTCGTTGGTAGCCGACTTGATCCGAACCCGTATTTCGCTCGAACACCAGCGCCTCCGCATTTCGTTGGTATTCGTAACCGTAGTTAGTCGTATTGAGCCGACCGCCAGCGCCTCCGAATTTCGTTGGTAGCCGACTTGATCCGAACCCGTATTTTGCCCGAACGCCAGCGCTCCCGCATTTCGTTGGTATTCGTAACCGTAGTTAGTCGTATTGAGCCGACCGCCAGCGCCTCCGAATTTCGTTGGTAGCCGCCTTGATCCGAGCCTGTATTTTGCCCGAACACCAGCGCCCCCGCATTTCGTTGGTATTCGTAACCGTAGAGTTAGTCGTGTTAAGCCGACCGCCAGCGCCTCCGAATTTCGTTGGTAGCCGACTTGATCCGAGCCTGTATTTTGCCCGAACACCAGCGCCCCCGCATTTCGTTGGTATTCGTAACCGTAGTTAGTCGTATTGAGCCGACCGCCAGCGCCCCCGAATTTCGTTGGTAGCCGACTTGATCCGAACCCGTATTTCGCTCGAACACCAGCGCCTCCGCATTTCGTTGGTATTCGTAACCGTAGTTAGTCGTATTGAGCCGACCGCCAGCGCCTCCGAATTTCGTTGGTAGCCGACTTGATCCGAACCCGTATTTTGCCCGAACGCCAGCGCTCCCGCATTTCGTTGGTATTCGTAACCGTAGTTAGTCGTATTGAGCCGACCGCCAGCGCCTCCGAATTTCGTTGGTAGCCGACTTGATCCGAGCCTGTATTTTGCCCGAACACCAGCGCCCCCGCATTTCGTTGGTATTCGTAACCGTAGAGTTAGTCGTGTTAAGCCGACCGCCAGCGCCTCCGAATTTCGTTGGTAGCCAACTTGATCCGAACCCGTATTTAACGTAGTTTGCCCGAACGCCAGCGCTCCCGCATTTCGTTGGTATTCGCAACCGTAGTTAATTAGCCGAACCCATCGGTCAACTAACACCCAATATCCAGAACCACTCACCAGTCTCTTTACCAGATCGCAACCGTCCGGCCGCAGTCCAGCACCGCATCCGTGCACCCCCGCAACCTCTGTAGTCCAGCCCACCACCAGCCTCGCGTTCCAGCCTCCGTTCCCGCTTGCAGCTGCGCAGAACCATCAGATAGCCGTCGTAGATTTAAGTATTTTACGTAGATTAAGGTTTCGTAAATAAAGCTTTGCTAAAATTATTGTAAACGAACATACACGAAAACATCCCGTGTTTCATTTCAAAGGAAGCAGACCTTCGAATTGACCCTGGACAGACCGAGTCATACCTCAGCTGGGAAAATAAACTGCGTTACAACCTATACAAAGGGTTGGTCTGTTGAGACTGCTCTCCACTCATTGGTTGGAACTATTGAGAGATCACTTGAATTTAAGGAGTGTACTCTGGCGGCCTTCCTCGATATCGAGGGGGGCTTTCAAATACGTCAGTCCGGACTCTATTGTGGAGTCCATGAGGAGTCTGGGGATTGATGATGGCATATGTAGAATTGTAAATAATCTACTCAGGAATAGGGTAATTTGCTCCACGATAGGTGAAACCAGTATTCGGAGACTGGTGAACAGGGCACTCCCCAGGGAGGTATATTATCCCCACTATTGTGGAACCTGCCTATGAACACCATGTTGACGACATGAGGATTAGAAAGGTGGCATATGCTGACGACGTCTCAGTGGCCATAACGGGAAAGCATTTGAATATAATGTCTGTGTATGGAGGCTGCACTAAGGTTACTTAACACCTGGTGCGTATCATGCGAACTGGGTGTCAATCCATCCAACAGGGAACTGGTACTCTTCACGAGGAAGTATAGGACCGAGGTCATGGGTCTGAACTTCAGATCTCTCACAGCGCCAAGTACTGGGGCATTGGCCCGAGGTGTGTCAATGGGATCTTTGAGGCTGTAGTGAAGCCGACTCTGTATAACGGCGTTGTTGCATGGTGGACTGTGCTGGACAAGGGCAGGTACCGTGCGATGCTTGAGAAGGTGCATAGACTGGTTGCATTGATGATCACAGGGTCAATGCGTTCCACTCCCACTAGGGCGCTGTTAACAGTGCTAAACTGGCTCCCGCTTGGCATCACGGCCAAAGAGATGGCTCTGTGCTCGGCGACACGGATGAATGCAGCACACGGCTGATTGACACTTGATTATGGCCACTCTAGAATAATTGGGGTCTCAATTGTCCTTGAAAGAGAGCGGTGCTTTTTCGGCTATGAGCACCTTCCGTGGACCGGCCCTAGGGGTATATACTGATGGTTTGAGGAAGGGTGAAAGAGTTGGCGGAGGTTTATAGATATGGGAACTGGGCGTAAAAGTTTCCTTTCGTCTGCCGGATGGATGTAGTGTACTGCATGCGGAAATCTCGGCTTTAAGGCGGGCGGCCAACTGGCTAAGGTATTATTTCGTATCTGTAGATACACGTATATTTACTGATATCAAGGCTGCATTTGCTTCTCTAGCAGGTGTCTATACGACATCTAGGTTAGGCGGCATGAAATAACCCACCATATTTCATATGCAAGAACCGCCAATTTCGAAAATGAAATTAAGTCCCAACGGAATGAAATAATATCCCAAAAAGTAATGAAATAATACCCTAATTTTTAAGGGCTCTCTAGAATGAAGACCCCAATATGTATAATACAATTATTTAAATAGTTTTGGTTTAAAGAATCATGCGATAGATATCATGGTTGAGAGCAAGGATTTTATCCTCTATGATCATCGGATTCGATAACTAAAGCTCATCTTCATAGACCTCCTTCGGCCGGACGTAAGGATTTCGTCCTCCATGGTATAACAAATACTAACTTCGCTTTTTTCTGCATAGGCGGTATTAGGCCTAGCGCAAGCCCAAATTTAGGAGCTTTACTTAGCGAAGACGGTGTTTGCTACAACAAAGAGGAGAAAAATCGGCTATACAGAGAAGCTTTTGTTAACGAAGGCGGTGTTTGTTATACCATAGGAGAGAAAGTCCTTGCGCCAAAAACGTTTTCATAATAAATTTAAAAATGAAATAATTCCCAAAAAAATATATTGGGGCTTTATTTTATAAAGATTTTTTGGGAAATTATTTCATATGGAACATGCATGTTAGGAAAAATATGCAATAAGAAATGTATGCCATTTTTCTGGAAATATTGTGATTCGCAAAGATATGGGCCCATAACTATAGTCAAAAGCTAAAGACGGTTCTTTTTAAAAACAAACTTAAAATAATAACATTCTTTTAATTATGATGCTACTATAGTCTACAACCATGTTCACACGGACAGCAATATTCGTGTTTCGCTCTTATTCCTGTTTCGCGACCCAACCATGATTGAAACGACTTGTTTTCCCATACAAAATTTAGAGAGCGAAACAGGTCGTTTCATTTTGAAACAGGCTGCGAAACAGGAAAAATGTACTATCATCTCCAATTTTGACAACAGTTATCGTTAGTTTATCTGATCTAGCTCTCAAAAAAAAAATCAAAACAAAAAAAACAACAAAATAAAAATTGATTTTTAATAAAATAAAATGATAAGAATAACCTAATAATATTAATAAAAGTATTAAATAATATATTTTTAAGTTTTATTTACTTTTTTATCTATTTAAAAAAAATTACACTAACAACACAAACAAAATGTCAAAATGAAACAGGAATAAATCGTATGAACAGCATGTTTGGCAATCTAGTATCAGAGATCGAAACCAGTGGTTTCTATCGTCGTATGAACATAGCATAAACTAAAGTATGTTTTAAATTGAACCGACCTTCTCAAATGCAGAAAATTGTTAATAGAGGCAGTTCACACGGTGTCTTTTCAGACATGTCTAAGAAACACGACTGTTTTGTTTGTTGTCGATCGGGGTAGAGAAGAAAGAGGGGTTGCCAAAAAGACAAGAAATGAGTTTTCATGTTTGTTTATATGAATTTTTATGTTTTCAATTTGTACGTATATGTAAATCAAAGATGACCAGTAGTGGCTGATATCAGCAAATTAAACTCACACGTATACTTACGCTCTTTTGTTTGCTCGTCAATCCACCAATAGGAAATCAGCATGTTGAGCGGGAGAGACAAACTACACTTGCAAAACTTCTGTGTCTTACTTTACATTTTAATCGTCATCGAGACTGCTGTCAGTAAACACATAAAGTGAAATTATTGCGATATATTAATGATGTAGCCGAAAAGTATTTTACGTTACAAAATGCTTTTGATGACATGCAATGTCTTATTTGTCATAAGCCATTTAAAAAAACATGACAACACCCGCCACACATGTGCTTTCGTCGTAATCTCGTTGACGACTATATAAAATAAATAGCAAATTGGTTACTTCCAGTGTTCTTCCTTGGGCATCTTTGATGTAAATTAGACTATTAAATATGAAAACAGACATGTTTGGAAAGACATTGTGAAAAGACAAAAGGTTATTGGTAGCATGTTTAAAAAAGAATGTCAAAAACAGACATGTCTGCAAAGACATCGTGTAAATGCCCCCATACAACATACAACAAAATATAACCCTACAAGAAATGCATAACCAAAACTAAAAAAATTACTATTACTATAACACTATATTGGTCAACACTACCGGTCATATAACTAGTAAAATGACCGGTAGTCTTCTTGTAGGGAAGCTAGTGACAACTCTAAGCAGCCGCCATTGAAATTAAAATAACACTGCATATCTTGTAGCGTTGAAAATGTTTATCATATATTTGGCGTTGCAATTTACACAATTAGGGCCTAACATATGTATTTTGTATATCTTCCCATAAATCTTTCCAAATTATTAATAATTGCAAAATATCTTGCAACATAAACATTTTTAACTTTTTGCAAGTACTTTTTATTTGTCAAAAAGCAGCTGATGCTGTTAAATGAGTTAAAAACAACTTCCTTCGGCTGGTTTTGAAATTAACATCGGTTTTAACGTGTAAAGTATGCTTTTGAACTCCTAAAATTGTATAGAAAACCAAAACATTTTTTTGTTGTGTTCGTTTTGCATGAAAAATATCACTTGGCGTCGCACCACAGATTACTAAACAGATATGACACGAGACGGAAGATTTTGCGTTTTTTCTGTATTTTTCTTCGAAAGATGCCTTACATGAAATGAATGAGCGAGTAGTCACATTTTTCATTTTGGTGTTAAGAAAATAATAGGAAAAAATGACTGCATGTGACCGATAACTTGATTGCGGTAATTTTTTCCTATCATTTTCTTAACACCAAAATGACAAATGTGGGTTCTCGCTCGTTCGTTTCTTGTAGGGTGCCTTTCCTCCATTGATTAAAACTACATTTGTTTTCCATTTCAGAACATGGCGTTTTATATGTATATAAAAATCACAAATGGTAATATTTTCTTAGCAAAAATCTTAAAAAAATTATTTGGTGGCTGATTTGAAAGGGATTTTTTGTTGCGATAAAATAAAAAAAACTTCCGTTCATTAGTGACAAATGATGGAAAAATCGTAGTACACAGTACAAGTTATTCGAACTTGTAAATAATTGCATCATCAAAAACATATTCGTACGTATTATAATTTTAGAAAAAGTAACCAAAATGAAAAAATGTTCACATCTCCAAAAAATATAACCAATTTTGGTTAGAAATAACAAAAAAACGGCAGCTCTGGCTTCCACCTGTACTTGGCTCTGAAAAGAATTCAGATTCGAAAGAGGATTTTGAAGAAACAGAGGAAGAAGAAAAGAACCATGGCACTCATTATCATCTTAGTGCAAAAGG
Organism: Pollenia labialis; assembly: GCA_949318255.1. Classification (NCBI taxonomy): domain Eukaryota; kingdom Metazoa; phylum Arthropoda; class Insecta; order Diptera; family Polleniidae; genus Pollenia; species Pollenia labialis. The sequence continues at coordinate 63,692,238 of OX439141.1, forward strand.
GCAGTAGTTTTAAATAAATAAGTTATTATTTTAAATAAAATTTATTGTTACTATAGTAAATAGGTAGGTAGATAGAAAGGCTGGTGTGAAGTTTCCTCCACACCTTCACCCAGAGACCAATATGGTCCATTGCGATGCCTTAATTAGGATAGATAAGGTGAAAAGGAAAAGGTAGATGAAAAAGAGAATGACAGCCCGAGAATAAGAAAATAGATACAGAAATAAAGCAAAGACCAAACCAAAATTCACACTACACGCGGACAGCGCCCCGTCTCCTCTCGCGCAGCCAGATCATCCCCATTACGAATCCTATAAGACCCTCGAGTCCACACCCCGAGACGTCCCCTAACTCGCCCAGGAATCTACTGCCCAGCCACCTCAGCCTGCTATTCTGGAGCCTGGGACAGTGGCACAGAATATGCTCAACCGTCTCCAGCTCCTCCGGGTCCTCACACAACCCGCACACATCCGTTAAGTCGGATCCCATTCTCACCGCCATCCTGCCTATCATACAGTGGCCCGTGATAATCCCTATCAAGGTCCTGACACAGACCCTACTCTTGCCCAGCAGCGATTTCGAATCGGACCTCCTAAGTACCGGCCACAGTGTCCTTGATACACGGCAGTCCATTCGGCTCCCCCAGGCCCGGTTGGTCACATCCAGAATCCATTCCGTGATCCTTCCAAAGAGGAAGCCAATTGGAGGCCTAACTGCCTCCACCCGGTCAGGATACTCCAACTCCGAGCCCTGTCTCGCCAACTCATCAGCCACCTCGTTGCCGATTATGTTGGAGTGACCCGGCACCCAGCATAGCCTCAACGCATATTCCCCTAAGACTCCCCCTAGAACCCTCCTACAATCATCAACCAGCCTGGATTTCACATAACAGCCCCTCACAGCCATAAGAGCTGCCTGGCTATCCACATATATAGTGACCTCCGAGCCCCTATCAATGTTGTCCCTCATCAGTCCCACGGCCCTCAAGACCCCTAGAACCTCCGCCTGAAAAACACTGCAGTCGTCGGGAAGCCTATATGACATTCTGATGTTCAGATCGTCAATGTAGACCCCCGCACCCGTGCCCCTCATCTTCGAGCCATCAGTGAATATAGCAAATCCATCAAATAATCTGCCCCTACCCGACCAGCTCTCCCTAGTAGGCATTATTACCTCCGGCACCCGCCCAAAATCCACCCTGGTGCTCACGTAATCAGTAGAGCCGGGCAATCCCAGGCAGTAGCCCCCAGCCTCAATCTCACTATAGTAAATAAGTTATTACCAAAAAGTAATTTCAATTTTTGGGAATACAAAATTCAAATTTTTAAAAGATTTTGTTATTCGTGCTTTATTCCCAGTTTTTATTATTGATAAAAACGCTTGAAATTTATTGTTGATGGGATAAACTATTCCTATGCGCATTTCACTGGTTGCTTAGGCCAGATCATCAGGAAACTTCATCCATAAATATTTTAGAAGAACTAAAGATATTAAACCAAATAAAACTGTTAAACGTATAAGAATTATAGCAACAGTTCTACTTGTAATAATATCAAAGTTTAAACAAAAACACATCAACAATTAACAGTGGGTTTATCTCATATTACATTCCCCCTACAATTAGTTGAAATTCTCTCAACATTAATTGTAGTTGTAAGTAGGTTACGCTAGGTCTCCACGTAGCAATATTTTTTGCTAAGCACAAGCAATAACGTCGGCAGAACCATGGCGCAATAATTGCTGACTATATTGCTGGAGAACACGTGAAATTGCTTTGCCATATAAAAACGTATAGAGAAATTAAATGTCAGATAAATAACAGCTGATTTTACAGCAGATTGCTAAGCAATAATTGCTCAAGCAATAAGAAGAGCAATCATTGCGCAATGGATTGCCATTCATGGCAATATGCGGTCTATACGTCGCAAATTTTATGGAGCAATCAAATTTGACGTTTGCCGCAATAAATATTGCTACGTGGAGACCCGGGGTTAAGAAAAACCAAATAAAAACAACAACAACTTACAAAAAATGTTGTCAATTAAGTGTTTTTTAGGCCGTGCACCTGCCTGATTATTATCAAAAAGTAATTTCAATTTTTGTTATTGTTAAGTTATTACGAATAAATAAATTTTCAGATGAATTAAATACATACTATAAAATACATTAATGTGGAAATTAGCAAAAATAATAAAAAAAAATGTTTTTAAATATTATTTTATGCAACTGCCCACAAAAGGGGACGGGGACGAAATGTGTAATTTTACGATCTCCGAGGGCTACTCTTTATTGGGATGCGAAAGAAAATTGTATAAAATCTAGCGATTGGTACTTTTTAATACGTTTGCGCATATGTCTTTCGCATTTTTAAATTTTTTTTCTTTTCGTTAATCATCACTTTATTTTATCCCATTTTTGCAATTTCAAATATTTTTACACACTGAGGAATTTCGTTACTGTAAATCCGCGCCATCTTTAATTTTTATTGCCACTTTTGCTTCATTTTCAGAAAATTTTGCGAAAGTGATTGAGTAACAAACAAGTTGTCATTTAGATTTCGCGTCGCAATATAGAGTAGACCCCCGGGGTCCAGTTTTAGGGTTTTTAACTTTCGCCGAAGTTAAAAATTGCATTTGCTAAGCAAAATTATTGGAAAACTATCAAAAAGTAATTTCAATTTTTGGGAATACAAAATTTAAATTTTCAAAAGATTTTGTTATTCGTGCTTAATTCCCAGTTTTTATATTCCTATGCGCATTTCACTGGTTGCTTAGGCCAGATCATCCGGAAACTTCATCCATAAAGATAAATTCAATAAATTTCAAGTGTTTTTATCAATAATAAAAACCGGGAATTAAGCACGAATAACAAAAACTTTTGAAAATTATTGGTAAACTATATTCAACATTTTTTATTATTCGAATTTATTCTATGAGCTAAATTTCAGTTATGTATTTTATAAAGCTTTTTTGTAATAGTCATATTCCTTCAATTTTTCAGAAATGACTTTATACACTATCAGACTATTATATTGTATTTTCTTGTTACATTTTACCTTAGCTTTCCGTTGGAAAGCAATGAGATATATTGTATGAACAGAAAAATTTTACAATTATTAGACACCAGCAGAATGTAATGCATTTTCTGGCCCGCTACGGCCTTCGTCAGCATTCTTTGTGTCAAACTGGATAGTGATACTTTATAAATAGAATGTATTTAACTCAACTATTTTAACAAATAGAAACTGGGAATTATTTCCTTCTGAAGGTTACTGTATATTATATTCAACATTTTTTATTATTCGAATTTATTTTATGAGCTAAATTTCAATTATGTATTTTATAAAGCTTTTTTGTAATAGTCATATTCCTTCAATTTTTCAGAAATGACTATACACTATCAGACTATTATATTGTATTTTCTTGTTACATTTTACAATATATCTCATTGCTTTCCAACGGAAAGCTAAGGTAAAATGTAACAAGAAGATACAATATAATAGTCTGGTAGTGTATAAAGTCATTCCTAAAAATTCGAGGAATAGGACTATAACAAAAAGCTTTATAAAATACATAACTGAAATTTAGCTCATAGAATAAATTCGAATAATAAAAAATGTTGAATATAATATACAGTAACCTTCAGAAGGAAATAATTCCCAGTTTCTATTTGTTAAAATAGTTGAGTTAAATACATTCAATTTATAAAGTATCACTATCCAGTTTGACACAAAGAATGCTGACGAAGGTCGTAGCGGGCCAGAAAATGCATTACATTCTGCTGGTGTCTAATAATTGTAAATTTTTCTGTTCATACAATATATCTCATTGCTTTCCAACGGAAAGCTAAGGTAAAATGTAACAAGAAAATACAATATAATAGTCTGATAGTGTATAAAGTCATTTCTGAAAAATTGAAGGAATATGACTATTACAAAAAAGCTTTATAAAATACATAACTGAAATTTAGCTCATAGAATAAATTCGAATAATAAAAAATGTTGAATATAATATACAGTAACCTTCAGAAGGAAATAATTCCCAGTTTATATTTGTTAAAATAGTTGAGTTAAATACATTCAATTTATAAAGGATCACTATCCAGTTTGACACAAAGAATGCTGACGAAGGCCGTAGCGGGCCAGAAAATGCATTACATTCTGCTGGTGTCTAATAATTGTAAATTTTTCTGTTCATACAATATATCTCATTGCTTTCCAACGGAAAGCTAAGGTAAAATGTAACAAGAAAATACAATATAATAGTCTGATAGTGTATAAAGTCATTTCTGAAAAATTGAAGGAATATGACTATTACAAAAAAGCTTTATAAAATACATAACTGAAATTTAGCTCATAGAATAAATTCGAATAATAAAAAATGTTGAATATAATATACAGTAACCTTCAGAAGGAAATAATTCCCAGTTTCTATTATTGGTAAACTTTAAAAAAAAATTTAAATTTTCAAAGGTTGGATTAGTTCTACCAAGTTTCATCAATCTGGGGGCACTCAATATCTTTTAAGAAGCAATATAAGCTAAAATAAAAAGGTATGTCCGACTAGATTGGTAAAATACCCATAAGTACGTCGTCGAGTATCGCTTTGCAATCATGTGTCATTAGCACATTAGTTTGTGCTGCTATTACCACCTACTACTAGCTTACATTGGTTTTTTATTTCGCGGCTTACAGTCAGAAGCTGTAAGTTTCATTATTTTTCCTACAACGTAAAAGCGAACGTCGTTGCTTTTTAAGTTCCATCAAATAAGAAATGTTTTGCCATTTTTAAAAAATCAATTTGGCAGAAGCCATTGCCCTTAAAAATATTACTTTTCAAAAACAGTTTATTTTGCTGCTGCTTTTCAAAAGTGTGGGCTATTTTAGCAGTGGGCTTTGTCGGCTAATTAATTTTAACTAGGAAAAAGGCAAAATTTGGCTGATTTTGCTAATATGGTGATAGCATTTTAAGCCCCTGCCAATTTATGGCATTCGATATCAAACGAATTTACAATACATACAACTAAAATGGGAATTTCTATCGATATTGAATGCCGTAATTTGAACACTGAACTTTTATGCGAATCATTCTTTCAAAAAAAGAATTTGGTTCGATAACATGCAGTCTACAACTGACATGAAATTTAACATTAACACTAATATGATGTTAGTGTTAAGTATAGACTCATCATGTTAGAGGTTTTCTCATGTTAAAACACGGTTGTTAATGCAAATGTTTTAAAAACGCTTTTATAACATCATGTTATAACAGCAAGCAATGTCAGTTGTAGACGTGGAGTAACGAAAACGAGCCTTTCCAATAGATGTTTATGACGTTGGACTTGCATAAAGTGAACAAAACTGATTAAGAATGTGGTATGTATTTGGTATACGAACACGAACACGAAAAAAATTACAAATATTTACATTCTCAAGTTTTTTAAATTTATTTGCACCGTCGAAAGCAAATTTGTTTCATTGAAAAGTTCGATGCACAATGAAATTGTTGATAGTGCTGTCCACTAAAAAACAAAATATACGTACATATACATATTCGATATTCAATAGCCAGCGAAAATCGTTTGTCAAAAGTAACTCATAACAGGCACCTTATTTTAAAATGTACATAATTTATTGATAAAAAAGTAGTATAATTTCAAGTGAAAGTGCTAATAACCACCTCTACTTGGTGGAGGTGCTCCTCTTAACATTCCAGGGGGAGGACCTCGCATTGGTGGTGGAGCTCCGCGACCCATAGCCCCTGGCATTGGAGGAATTCCGCCTGGAATCATGCTCGGAGGCGGGCCTCCCATCATTGGTGCTCGTGGTACCCCTCTACCCATAGGTGACATGTGTTGCTGGGCAGGTCCACCAACACCTCGTACTGGACCTTGAAGGCCTGCTGGAACAGATGTTATATTAACTGGAACGCCCCTACCGGAAGCTCTTCCCATTCCAGGACCCGGTGCTGCTCCCGGAATCGGTACTCTTGGCAAGCCTTCCTCTGGAGGTGGTGGACCTTCAACTGTAAGTGAAACAATATTTTCTCCGCGTAATAAAACGAAGCCCAAAACACGTTTTTCCTCTCTTTCTGGAACCTTTGCATTTTTAGAACGTATTTTCCTGAACTCCTCACAGTCTCCAAGTATGAGATTCATGTGTTTATCGAAAGCCTTAAAAGTTCCAATAAATGTACGCGAATCTTGAAGAACAATACGCACCCTATAGTTTAGGTGCTGTATCATCTTATTATTTTTTCCAATGGTCTAAAACAAAACCAAATTATTAAAAGTTACAAATAATTTAAACATTTTTACCATTTTATCTTCTAATATTTATTTTTTTTATAGATAACAAGCGGCTTTAAAAACGTTTACGCTGTTTTTACTGGATGTTCAATCAAATGTATTTGCAGAATGAAGATGCCAGATGATTTTACTAACAAACTGTTTTGACGATCGATTCTGACACCCAAAGTTTGTGATGTCTTACCACAGCCATACAACTCCCTATTCTACGACAGCCATGAAATTAGGGGAAACATTTAAAATTCGGAAAACAGTAGAATTAAAAAAACAGTTGTTAAAATTTTTTATATATTTTCGCCATTTTTGGACAAATTGGAAAATTTTGTAAAGTAATCTTCAGAAAATGTTCCTTATAAAATAGTACATAATACTTCAAAACATTTTAATAATGGAAAATGGTTTTTCAAATTATCTAGCTGTGTTTTACATCGAAAATTCGAGAAATGTATCAGAAGGAAAATATTGATGTATCAGTATCATGTGGTTTTTATAGTTTTGAATAATACTTCGAGAAATTCCACACGAGAAGGACTTTGCCCTCGATGACTTCAAAAATATTGCACAGTGTTATTATTCAGTAATTAAAGCGGCCCATACACTTGCAATATTATTGTAGCTAATATTCGCCATATTATTTCCATTGTGTCCTATATTATACAATAAGTCGCACAATGGTTTCATTCATTCAATAAAAAGGTGAACATAACCTATAGGAATAACATAAACAGCATTGTTCAATGTTGTCAACACACATCACTTTAATTTCGTTGTGCAATAAAAATCTAAGTCTTTTGATTTTTGCCAATATATTGTGCCACCTTCGAATATCACATACAGTGACAGACGAAGCTATTCACACAGCAAGTATTTTTACTTTAAAATTGTTATTATTTTCCAAATAAAAAGAGATGGCCCAATGCAGTATTCCACAAAATGTTTTTTTTACTTGACGATTTATCGTCATTTTGACCAATTTTTTTCATAAATTAGCAAAGTGCCGATTTGCAGATTTTTTTCTAAAAAGTGACGATTTTTTCAGTCTCCAAAGTCTGAATAAAACCTTAAATTTTCTGACAATTTCATTTTTTAAAGTTGGTTATTAACAGCCGTACCTTAACAAGAGCGGAAGGCGGAATGTTTTCTTTCGCTTAGCTTTTACGCTGATATGATACCCCAAAGCAAGAGCGTCAACGTTGTGTCACGAAGAGTAGTAATAGCTTTCTTGTTTAATAAAACCCACAAATTATAAATAAAAATAGAGATAAAAACGCTAGATTGATCAAAAAATAGCTAAATTGCCATTATTAAATAATAAAAGCGGCAAACTTCATTACTAAACGAGCTGCCAAAATCGGGTTTTCCAAGTGCAAAAACAACATAGTTACACTTTGTTTATCTTTCGTCAAACCATCCTCGAATGAACCTTTTATGGCTCGCTGTATAAATCATATTTTCAACAATTATACGGCAAGTATTTCACGGGTTGTAAGAGAATATCTACATGAGTCTCATACGATTCTTGACTTGAAAGTTTCGTTAGATTATCTTTACCCATATCTTAAACGATTCCCGATTGAAGAAGCGTGTTTCGCTGTGCTATGGAAGAATCATACTCGTGTTACAGTTTTTCCCGTTTGAGCAGACTTCTACGATAAAAAATGCGGTCATCGACTATCAAAGACGCTCTTCATGAGACTCCCAGTAGCTCTTACACGATTGAAAAATTCTAGCTGGGTATGAAGTGATAATGTTTTTGTTTGAATGGTTTTTTTTATAAAAATCGAACAAAAATTGTTTAAAAAAACTAAATTTTAAGTTGTCCGATTTTTTTTTTGCCGATTTTTCGAAACGATAAATACGATTTTTTTTATTTTTTTCAGGAAACTGACGATTTTTTCACAAATATATCTGGCAGCCCTGATCTAAAGTAAGAATTTCAAATAACACAAGAATTACACCTTAACATGGTGTCTTCACCTGAGATAATATCTGATATATGTGAGAGAACGTCGGCAGAATGAGAGAACAAATTTCTTCATGTTTATCTTAATCTTAAACAAGGGGAACACGTATGTTATAAGATTTCATAATCGAATGATTCTCGTAGAGTAAACTTGTGTCGTTTTTATTATTTTTTTAGTTTTTTCTATTTTTTTAGTTAAAAATATTGTTTTTTTAAACATTTATTTCAAGATTTTCACTATTTGCACTAAAAAATTAAACAATTTAATGAATGCGTCTTTTTTTGTTTTATATGTATGTATGTATGTGTATTTTTGACAGCTCATCTTATAAGATGGTTGTTATAAGATTTCTCATAATAACTGTCTCATAATATTTTTTATAATATTAATATTAATACTATTTGAGAGTCTACACGTAAGATAATACTCTCTGCGATTGAATTTGACGTTTGCTGATATAAAAATCTTATATCTTATCTCACGTGGAGACCCTGTGTAAGAGAAATTACCCACTATCTACCCACGACGGTAAAAATTATACCAAATTCGGGTAATTACCCACAAAGTGGCAACACTGAGTGTGACAGTGCTGAAGTAATCGCTTTTGCAGATTTGAACTACATATGTATGTACATAACAGTGCTGCAGGGCAAGAATAAAAAAGTTAATAAAAAATTTTTGTCAAAAGTTACAATTCAAAATATTTCTTGAATAAATAGTAAGTTTATATGATTTGTAAAAACCAAATACATATTTCTATTCAATATTTCAGTGAGCAAGACTATCATGAATAGAACAAAAGCATAGCAAAGAGCAAGCATATGCCCACTGCATGAGAAAATAAAAATAAAGGTTTAACCATACAGTACTTTTCGTTTCTAGTCGCAACTTTAGCGATTTCAATGTACCGTAACGAGCAACTTGTTGTTGATTAGAGTGTGGCAACGGACTGTACATTTTCAGACCATAGTCGTATTACCTTCACATTGAATTTTGACCCATTTAGGACCCTTGGGGGACAAAATGGGACTCCTTTAAGGAAAGAGTCCGAATTGCATTGGCGCAAAGGGCCTTGGGCGACTGATCTGGAGGGTGTTGTGAACAAGTTCACTCATTTTCTAAGGAAAAGCTATGAGCAGTCCTGCCCGGTTACATTTCCGGGTAGGCGTAAACAGCCCAAATGGTGGACCAGGGAACTTCACGTTCAAAGGTCTACGGTTAGGAGACTGTTTAATAAGGCCAAGCTTACCAGAGCACCAGAGGATTGGAACAATCACAGGGTGCAGTTCAACAGGCATAAGGCGGATCTGAAAAGGGCAAAGCGACTATCATGGAGGCAATTTTGTGCATCCATTGATAATGTCAACGAGTTGTCAAGATTCCGACGGATTTTATCCAACGACCCTAAGGCCCTTGGTTACATCCAAAGGAATGACGGCTCATGGACTGAGTCTAACTCTGAGACCCTAACCTTACTTATGGAGATGCACTTTCCCGGGTGCAGGGAAACCGGAGGTATGGACGACGGTCAATGGGACGTGATGTCCATGACATCGGATTATACTTCCGCCTGCGTCGAGGAAATGGTCACAAGGGAGAAGCTGGCGTGGGCGGTCAATACTTTCGACCCATAAAAATCACCGGGTCCGGATGGCATTTTTCTGGCCATGCTCTGCAACATTCCGGACGATGCATCATTTCTGCTGGTGAATGTATTCAAGAAGTGCCTCAGTAGAAGGTATCTGCCTAGGGGGTGGAGAGAGGTCAGGGTGATTTTTAAAACCAAGGCTGGTAAAGCAGGCCACTCTACACCGGGGGTTTTTAGACCTATTACTTTGTCTTCATTTTTGTTGAAGACTCTTGAGAGGCTAATAGATTTCTATCTCAGGAGCAATATTGAGACCCGCCTTATTAGCAACGCTCAACATGCTAACCTGAAGGGAAAATCTGTTGAGAGCGCGTTATATGAGGTGGTGGGTTGTATTGAGCACGGTCTGAGGCATAAGGAATATAGTCTCGCCGAGTTTCTGGATATAGAAGGAGCCTTTAATAACATTAGGATTGAGGCGATTAGAGATTCGTTGTTGGAGTTGGGAGTTGAGGACTTTCTGGTGGAGTGGATAGTCTGCATGCTTGGCAGTAGGATTATAAACACGAGCCTGTGGGATCATGTGATAAGGAGGAGGGTTACCAGGGGGACATCACAAGGGGGGGTTCTATCACCTCTACTGTGGTTGCTTGCGGTCAACGGGATTCTTAGGTCATTTCATTCCATGGGCAGGGAAGTTGCTGCCTATGCGGACGACATAGTTCTGCTGGTCAGGGGAAAATTGTTGTCCACGATCGGGGAAATTATGCAGGTGATGCTAGGCGAACTCTCGGCATGGGCAAAGGATAGGGGACTGGGTGTTAACCCTGTAAAGACTGAGCTGGTGCTATTTACCAGAAGGTATCGGATAGAGGGATTTAGGAGGCCAGTGCTAGATGGCGTCGAGTTACCTCTATCGGACGGAGCAAAGTATTTGGGTAACTTTCTGGACTGCAAACTGTCTTGAAAAAGAAATACTCAGGAAAGGATGAGAAGGGGAATCAATGCATATTACACATGCAGGAACTCCATTGGAAAGAACTGGGATCTAAGGCCGGATATGGTAAACTGGATCTACACCTCGGTTGTTAGGCCTATACTTACCTATGGATGCACTGTTTGGTGGGGTGGGTTGAGAGTGGATAGCTATAGGAAGATGCTCAGCTAGGTTCAAAGAAGTGCATCTCTTGGCATCACAGGCGCAAGGAGAAGCACTCCGCAGGAAGCGCTGGACATCCTACTATATCTGTCCCCTATTGAGCATTACGCTAGAAACTTACTTAGACTTTACGAGTCTTCCTTAGTTAGACCCGTGATGATCACACGAGAATTTTGTACGAGATGGGTCTGCTTGATCAGGATATTACTCTCGAGAGAATTTCGGATCATAAGACTGATCCTGGACTTCGGCGCAACACCACCAGTGGAGTTCCCGGATAGGGAAATTTGGAGTGGATCCAATGGACTGTTTGAGGGATGGGCAGTATTTAAGGATGGATCCAAGATGGAAACCGGCACTCGTGCCGGTGTATATATCGCGGACACCGAGGTGAAAATGTCATTCACACTCCCCGATGAGTGCAGTGTCTTCCAGGCTGAGATCCTAGCGATCTGGAGGGCGACGGAAGTGATACTAGAACACATCGTGGGTGGATCTGTGGTGATAATTTACGTCGATAGTCAGGCGGCGCTTAGGGCATTGACAAATTATACGGTGCGATCGTGCCTGGTCGCTCGGTGTAGGAATGCTCTTGGTGGACTCATGGAGGCATTCAATGTAAGGCTGTGTTGGGTACCTGGACACTGCATGGTTGAGGGAAATGAGGTGGCGGACGAATTCGTGAGAGAGGGTTCGAATCTGGACTTAGTGGTAAGGGACAGGGGGGTAAAGCCTCCCCTATGTTACTACTATGGTGTGATACGGGAGAAATTCCGCGATGAAGTTAACCGGTCCTGGAGGACAGAGTGGATTGCAGGGTGTCTGGGGCACTATGGCCCAGATTGGACGCGGGGGAAACCAGGGTTCTACTGAGATTGGATAGGAGTAGTCCAATAACGCTTATAGGGTTATTGTCTTGCCAGGGCTTTTGCGGGCAGATGGGACAACGCCATACCGGACTTCTGCAAATTGTGCGATGGTTCAGAGGAGCTGGAGACGATCGAGCATGTACTGTGCCATTGTCCCAGGATGCAGAGTCTCAGGCAGAAGTGGCTAGGAGATAGGTTTCACGACGAACTGGGGTGAATCGCAGGATGTAGTCCGGCTGATCTATTAGGGTTTGTCAGGGAAATAGTGCGGTTGTTTCTGTTGAGGGGACTGTAGAGAGGGCAATAGTTCTATGCAAAATCTTCTAACTTTCTATCTTTCTTGATTCTATCCATCTCATACTTCGTTTCTTTTTTCTCTTAATTGAAAGGATTCACAATGGACCATATTGGTCTCCGAGTGGAGGTGTGCCCTTGGGCGCATAACCCTTCTTAACCTAACCTAACCATGCCGAAGCCGAAGAGTAGTACCAGTAGCATGACCACAGACAGGTTGCTTGGTAGAGAAAACTACCCCACCTGGAAAATAGCTCCACAGGCTTATTTGGATTTGGACAACCACAATCGATTATGAAGTTGATATTAATTCGCATATTAATGGCTTATTTAAAATAGACTGTTGTCCAATAACAGAAAATAAATCGTTTATATCCAGAATGGTTTGGCTACTGGTATACAGTTTACAACATCGAATACGAGTGATTGCAAATTTTGCCCAATTGGTAAACAAATAAGACTACCATTCAATAAACATGCTACTAGAGCGTCTCATATTCTTGAGATAGTGCATTCCGATATTGGTGGCCCGATGGAAGAAGAGTCTCTTGGGGGAATCGTTATTTTTTAACTTTAATAAATGACAAAACTCGCAAAATTGTTGTGTATTTTAAAAAACTAAAAGCGAAAAGTATCTAACGTCCAAGGCCCATCTATCAGGTGTTGCTTACTTGTACAAAAACAAAAAACGATTCTTTTTAGTTGTCAAAAATGTACTACCACATATACAAAGCAAAAGGAAAAAACGTGTATGTGTGGCATACCATAAACGAAAACAAACTTATACATGCACATGTAAGCAAAATGTAAACAACTTTTGACAACTAAAAAGAGCATAAACAATGATCATCAGTCTTCTTGCGCAGACCTTTTCAATGGGCCTTGCAAACGTCTTTAGAGAATTCCTACACTTTGCTGAAAAACAAAGTGAACAAAAATTAAAAACTCTTCGTACGGATAATGGAAAAGAGTATTTAAATAAAACTTTTCAACAAATTATCAAAGAAAATGGCATTAACCACCAAACCACAAACGTGCATACACCAGAACAGAACGGAGTCGCCGAAAGAAACAGATTTATTGTTGAAAAGGCAAGATGCAAATTTACCAAAAGTTTTTTGGGCTGAAGAAGTGGCTTACTCCGTATATTTGCTTAATCCTTCGAAAGGCACAGGCATAACCCCTGAAGAGTCGGTGAGTAAAAGTAAACCGGATTTGTCTCATATTAAAATTTTTGGAACTGTGGCTATGGCACATATACCAAAATCTAACCGAAAAAATGGGATCCTAAAGCTCACGAATGTGTAATGACAGGCTTTGATGAACACACCAAGGGTTATCGTCTTTATGACATCAATAAAAACATAATTTTTAAAAGCCGCAATGTTTCATTCATTGATGAAAACAAAAGAGTTGCCAAATGCCCAATTAAATCAATGTTGAAAACGGGACATAACAAAATAAGCATGAATTAAATCTCATTGATGATACGTATGTATGTTGATGCCGAAAATATGAACCAAACGAGTACGACAAACCCACCGGATATTGAGGACCAAGCATCAAATGCAACAAACCAATCAAATTCACCAATTATACGACGAAGCGAAAGAATCCCTCAAAGTCCTGTAAGATTGAATGATTTTATCACCGACAATGGGAGCACGTCCTCATTAAATGATTGTGAGTCAGCTGAATTAACAAATGAGTCGTTTCAATCTATCTCGGATGAAAACTTATCATCGGAAGGAGATAATTTTCACGGATTCTCTGGACTTGTAGCACCTCCAACGCAACAAAATAGACCAGATCGTTCATGTCAACAAGTGTCAAAGCTTAGCGTTGAGGGGCGCATTTGTACAGGCAAGTATCCTAATAATACATTTTTAAGTCAATCAAATACTGCCACACATATATTTCAGTCATAACAAGATCTGGAAACACTAATGGAAGCATTATCTCGTCCAGATTCGGATAAATGGAAAATGGCAATGGAAGAGGAGTATTAGAGTTGTGTCGTTCATGAACGAACTCGTTCAATTGAACGGATCAGTCAGATGAACGATGAACGGTCGTTCAGTTTCATCGGTCAATTTCGTTCAATGGTTCACTTATACTACATTTACATTAGGCCGAAATCTTGTAGATTTGATTTAAAATCTTCTTCGAAATCTAGTGCGTTTACATTATTCGTGTTTTTAATTTTTTTACAATTTTTATAAAAATTTTAATATTTTTTTTAACAATTTTTGTTTCGTTTTTTTTTTAAATGTCATTTTTTCTTGTGCAGGGAAATATATTTTAGTGTTATATTGTAAAAACCATAGTTGCATCATTAAGTACTACTAGATTTTGAGTAGATTTCGTCGAAATCTTGTCACGAAGTAGATTTTGTTTTGTATGGGAAATCTAGTCAAAAACAACTAGATTTGGCTCGAAATCTCGTAAGTACTAGATTTTGCGTAGGTGTAAATGTGGTATTAGGTATTTTTAGTCAGTCGGTCACTTGGTTACCGAACAACTGGTTGAAAAGAAACAACAATACTATTGTGGTCTATTTGTGATGTCAGTAAAATATACTTATTTCATTTCCTCATTGCTTTACAGCAAAATGTTATTACATATGAGATGAAAAAGATAACAGATGATTAGGAAAAAAATTAAAACTGGATAAAAATACTTTTTAAATAGAAACTGGGAATTATTTCCTTCCGAAGGTTACTTTATATTATATTCAACATTTTTTTATTATTCGAAATTATTCTATGAGCTAAATTTCAGTAATGTATTTTATAAAGCTTTTTTGTAATAGTCCTTTACGCAGTCCTTTACGTCCGGTACGCAGGCCTGCCATATTTGCCGATTTATCGGCATTTTGCCGATTTTTTGCCTCTATATTATCAAAGTGCCGATTTGCCGATTTTTGATGAAAAAATGCCGATTTTTTGATAAACATCTAAACCAAAGTAACTTTTTGTTTTATTTAGTACAATTTATTAATTTTGGGTAACATTGAAATACTTGTTTTATTAAAAAGAGAGAACTGTTATAAATTTAGCGCTTTTGCTAAGAAAAAAAGGTTAGATTTGTCCTACATTATATGCAGTGTTTGTAATGTATGTTTACCCAACACACACATTTTTTTTGAAAATGTTACAATTGTAAAGAATAAAAGAACTTCATCAAAATCATAAAAAAATATCAGCAATTTTTTTGACAAAAGCTTAAAGAAGAAAAAAAGTTAAATTAAAAAATATAAAGTACTTTTTATTTGAATTTGGAAATAGATTTTTACTTACAAAAAGATGAGGCAAGCTAAATTCGAAATTCACCTTTAATGAAGAAACTTAAATCAAAAAATGATTTTTATAAGCGCATTTGAAGATGATGTAAGTACATCCGATAACCAATCTTTTGTAAGAAAATCAATTAAATTAACAAACTTTTTGGCAACAAAATTTCGAATTAAAAGTGAGAATTCTCCTGGTTCAATTCCAACAAATTCACATTCTTCCGCCAATGTGGAAAAATGTTAAGCCAAGTCAACATTAATAAAATGAAATTTTAATGTACCATGCAAAATTAATCTTTGCATAGAATTCATCATTCCAAAAATTATTTAAAATTTTAAACTATTTTCATGCTGATATTAAAATTTAGCATTTGATACAAATGTCAAGCTCATATGAATCTACAATAACATGTGACATTTTATTGAAAAAAAATGCAAATTGGTGTCTGTTTCTTAAAAATTTTGCTCCCGAAAAGCATGAATTTTTTAGAATAAAACAAGCAACCCTATTCGGGAGGAAAATTTTTAAGAAAAATACACCAAATTGCATTTGTTTAAAATAAAATGTCACATTTTTTTGTAGAAAAGAAAACACCATTAGTATATTTTTTTGTTTCTAATTACTTACGCTAGGTCTCCACGTAGCAATATTTTTTGCTAAGCACAAGCAATAACGTCGGCAGAACCATGGCGCAATAATTGCTGACTATATTGCTGGAGAACACGTGAAATTGCTTTGCCATATAAAAACGTATAGAGAAATTAAATGTCAGATAAATAACAGCTGATTTTACAGCAGATTGCTAAGCAATAATTGCTCAAGCAATAAGAAGAGCAATCATTGCGCAATGGATTGCCATTCATGGCAATATGCGGTCTATACGTCGCAAATTTTATGGAGCAATCAAATTTGACGTTTGCCGCAATAAATATTGCTACGTGGAGACCCGGGGTTACAATTAATTTGTTAAACGTTTATTTTTTGTTGAATTTTATGCTATTAGCATAAGGTAATGCAAAATGTTCTGTTTTGATATTTTTTCCACAAAAAAAAAGTGTTTTACTGTATTAAAAAAATAGGTATTTTTGGTTTTCCGATTTTTTGCCGATTTCTTTAAATTAAAGTGCCGATAATGCCAATTTTTTTGTTGAAAATATGCCGATTTCTTACCAAAATCACCTGGCACCCCTGCCGGTACGTGTCATTTTAAAGAACTTTTTTATGTAACTCTTTATTGAAAGAGATCTTTTTAATAATAAACTCCAATAAAACTCGATTCAAAATAGAGAGCAATACAAACTTCTTGACACGTTAATACGAGTTATAAATTATATAAATGTAAAGATCACTTTTGTAGCTTCACACGATATGTTGAATAAACTAAATCGTATGCATTATTTTCAAAAAAAAAAAACTGTAAGAATTACCTTGCCGGTGACGTGTATATCGTTTTAGATATATATCCAATAATTCATTAATACTAACCTAAAAAATGTTTTGCTCCTTTAATTAGACTATTGTAAACTATTGCACCTTTTTTGTGTTCACCAATCATTTTAGTTTAATTAAACAAAATTTAAATCATGGCGACTTTTTCCCTTTTTTGCCAAATTTTAGCAATCAGGAAGACATTTATTTTTTAGGATTTATACAAAATATTTTTAAGAATGTATGAAATACATATTTTATATTGTTAAAAACGCAATAAAATGAACAATCAATTTGGGGAAAAAGATCAAAATAAATCCGACAACCCTGGCTACTATTGACAATTATTCTACAATGTTTATGAGCGTTGCCAGTTGTTCCTAATATAAAACCCGCCAAATGCAAATTTTTTATTTGAGCAGAAAATTTTATACATATATATTTCATTTAGTTTTAAAATAAGATCTTTAAATAAATTACCAAATTCAATATTCAACAGCTTTATTTATAAAAGCTAAGTCAAGTTTTAGAGCACGAAATTAGTATGGAAAACCCACTTTTAATGTATACATTACCTAAGCATTCGTTTATGAATAAAGCGGCTCATACACTTGCAATAAAATTGTTAAATTTTACGTGTTGTACAATTATATTGCCAATGTGTATGTAATATTCGAAGATGCACAATATTGGCATAAATCAAAAGACTTGATTTTTATTGCACAACGAAAAGATAGTGAAGTGTGTTGGCAACATTGTATAATGCTGCTTATGTTATTCCTATAGGTTATGTTAACTTCTTATTAAATGAATGAAACCATTGTGCAACTTATTGCATAAAAAAGGACAAAGTGGAAATAATATGGCGAATATCTTAGTTCTTAAGAAACTACTTATGAATTTCAAAAACTAAATCCAACCTGGTAAAACACCCAAGATGGCGGACTTATTATTTTTAATGCATTCCTACAATATGAGTATCAAATGGAAGGACTTGCTGAGAATAAGTAAAAAAATTTGTATGCTCTCCTTCAATATGGGTACCATATTAAATTAAAAGTTAAATAATATATAAAAAACACCTTTTATTAAAATGCTCTAAAAAGAAAAAAAGAAAATTTTACTTAAAAACTTTTACTATCAACTTATAACGTCGTTACACAATTTATATGATTTAAAGCTTGTTGCGAGATTTAAATAACTTGCGGCCAATTTCACCAAGTTCAGTTATAACTAACTTTTACTTGAACTTCCAGTTAACAATATGTTTTTGACAGTTATAGCTGATAGTTAATTATAACTGAACTTGGTGAAATTGACCGTTGATGTGATTGATTTTAACTACTAAACTTCTCAAACAAAGTAAATACAAGTTCTTAAATCTCGCGACAAGCTTTCATATTTAAAAAAATTGTGTATTTACAAGCAACATGCTTTTAAATCATATAAATTGATTAATGACATTATAAGTTCTAAAAACAGGCAGTAAAAGTTTTTAAGTAATTCTTTCTCATTAAATAAAGTTACATTAGCATTTAGAATATGAGAACACCAAACAAGTATTAAAAGCGCCACGTTTAGCGAGAAATCAGTACATATGGCAGCCCAGATTGTACTATTCAATTTTATAAACAATCCCTGCAAATAATAGGACCAGTCCAAACACGCGTGTAAAGAGTTGCCCACAAGGGACCAGGACTAGTCCAAAAGTAACCCAAACGTATGGAAAAAACCTGGTCTATTTAACATTACGATGTCCTAGGAGAGGATCATATAACCCACCTTTGGACCACTAAGGAGTAGTTTTAAAACTACTCCATGGTATATAACCCACCTTTGGACCACTAAGGAGTAGTTTTAAAACTACTCCATGGTATACTCAAGAGGATTAGTTTTGAAGTCGTTTAAAAACGAAAGCACGTCGTTAAAAAACGAAGACATGTCGTCTCACTACAAACACTTTTTAACAATGACATGGTCCATGCTTGCATTACATCGGACCAGTCCATGGAGTAGTCCATTTTATCAAAATGGGTCATTCTTGGGTACACTCTAAAATTTTTTGCAGTAACTGAATGTAATTTACTAAAATTATTTTCCGTAAAGTTAAAACTTATTGAAAATTTTGTTATTTTATAATAAATGTGCTGTTTTCACAACATATAAATTTTACTTCACATTCAATCACTTGTGTTGTGAAAACAGCACATAAGCTAATTCTTTAACTGTTTCTACATGTTGTTCCAAAAATAAATATGTATGTTCAGTTATTTTTTATGCTTAAAATAAAACTTAAATGGGTACTTAACTGCAAAGTTAAGGCTTAGTTAGTCTTTACGTTCTGTTCTGTTACGAATCAGCTGATTTGTTTTTGTTATTAAAAAACCTATGAAATTGATTATTATTTCTGTTCTGTTGCGGTTCAGTTTGCTAAGTGACAGCAAAATAAATAACAAAAAATACATATTTAAATTAAAATAAACTATTTTTGATTTAAAGAATTCATAAAATTTAATTTTTTCAAATCTATGTATGTGCATAATTGTTATTTAAATAATACAATGGACGGTGCAAAATTAATAAATTTCTCATAAATGGCTGATAAGTTGCTACAGAAAAAGTAACTATTACAATTTCGAAACAGAACGGAACAGAACAGAAACAGAAAGTAAAGACTAATTCTGCCTTTATTATAAATTATTTTATTATTTACATACCTACATATGTACATGTGCACATAGTAAATAAAACAACAAAAATTTTTCGCCAATTAGATAGGTCTGTCTTAGTATGCAATTCAAATCGAGTTAAAATTAACTGAAAATACCTTTTAATGTATTTTTTGTAGTTTGTATATTTTAAGTTTAAAATGACAGAAAAATTTATTTATTTTTAAAGTGTTTCTCCGTTTAAAAATTAACATTAAAATAATAGCTGTAAAATTTCTTTATTTTAAATGAAATCATCCGTTTTCTAATCAAATTTTCAATTATTCAACTTAATATTCTTTTGAATTTACCTACATAGTATTTTGAGTGTAACATCACACAAGTATGCTATACTTGTTTCTTTTATCACATTACCGTATTCAATCAGTTGTGAATGAATGTTTTGCCGTACAAAAACAATTTGGCCTGTTGTTTTTGTCTTGTTGTACATAAAACGAACGATTGAACGGAATGAACGAACTGAACGAACGGGTTCAATTTGAATGATTGAACGAAAATGACCGGTCACTGAAATGAACGATTTGGCACAAGTCTAAGGATTATCAATCGTTAATGGATAATAATACGTGGTCACTTCAAGATTTGCCACCGAATCGCAAGGCAATCAAATGTAAATGGGTTTTTCGCAAAAAACGTGACATAACTGGCTCCATAGATCGCTATAAGGCGCGATGAGTCATAAAAGGGTACTCACAGAGAAATGGGGTAGACATATTCACCGGTCGTCATAGTTTCCGGCGATACCTTTTCGCAATCGCCGCACAGATGAATCTTAACATGGAACAGCCCCCACTTTACATCAACCAATCAAAAGCATGTCGTCTTAACAAAGCACTGTATGGACTCAAGCAGTCAATTAGAATTTGGAATCAAGAACTAAATAATGCACTAGTGTCATTTGGTCTAAATAAATCAAAATACGATTCATGCTTATTTTACAAACTCGAAGACGATATCCTGTTATTCTGTAATGACGACACTTGGCTCGAAAATATAAAAGATTTTCTAAAGCAAACATTTCATATGAAATATCTACATAGGTGCTGCCACTCAAATACTTGGAATGAGAATAACTCGTGAACAAAACTTTATAGCTCTATATCAAGAACTTTACGTGGAAAACATTCTCGAAAAATTTGGTATGAAAAATGCAAAACCAGTAACTACGCCGATGAATGCTAGTGATGATTGCGCAACAGCAAGCGAAGACATTCAGGACATGCAAAATGTTCGATACCAGGAGGCAGTAGGATGTCTGATGTACCTGTCTCAATGTAAACGACCAGAAATTTGTTTTGCTGTAAATAAACTCAGTCGTTATAACGTTAATCCAGGACACCATCACTGGTCTGCTGTAAAACATCTTTTCCGATATCTACGTGGAACCTCGAAATTAAAGTTATATTATTATTATTCAAGTAAAGATGTTACCAACGGCAGCGTTTTCGGTTATACTGATGCGGACTGGGCGTCAAGTTTTGAGGATCGAAAGTCCACAACAGGCTACGTTTTTATAGCTCAGGGAGGAGCTATTTCATGGTGCTCAAAAAGGCAACAAACCGTTGCACTCTCATTCTGTGAAGCCGAATATATGGCCCTCTCGGCATCTGTTCAAGAAGCCCTGTGGTGGAATGGAATAAGATCACACTATTACAAAAATGTGGAACCCTTGGATATATATTGCGACAACCAAAGTGCTTTACCAATTGCCTCAAGTGGTAGATTTCATCCGAGAACAAAGCACATTGATATACGGCACTATTTTATTCAAGATGCCCTAACAAGAGGAGACTTCATATTGGCTTATGTAAGTACCGATCAACAAGTTGCAGATGTCCTTACGAAGCCCCTTGATAAAACCAAATTTGGAAAGTTCTGTGAAGCCTTGGGTGTCCAATAACAAATTCCAGATTAGGGAGGAGTATTGGAGTCGCCCTGTATAATTTTATTTGTTACGTGTTAATTGTTTTTATAGTTCCTTATGTTTATATTATACATACAACTTAACGCCATTTTTTTTTTAACAAACCTATACTAACTTTATCGTTTAATAAACGCATTAACATATATACATTCAAACCTTGCTCTGCTATAAAATCTGAAAGTTTTTTTTGATGTATTGAATGGCGCTAAAGTTCAGATTGTATATTATCGTATTCGGCGAATATTGGAACAAATATTCGTATTCGGATTTGTATTCGCGAATATAAAAAATTTATATTCGTAACGTCACTAATCTATATATAAAAAAATTAATGTATGAATGTTATTTGTTTATTTGAGTGGGTGTGCCAAAAAAACAGATTTATTTTTAAGGACATAAAGAACGGTAAGAAATAAATTTTCCAAATTTGGTACACATAATTGGGTTATCAAAACACAATCTCGCTAAAAATGGGCGGGATTGGAATGGTTGGCGTGGCATCTCACATACAAAGACATTATAAATTTATGTATCACGGACGCTGTGGCCGGTGCTTAGCAAGTCCGATTCGGGGTTGCTGCTGGGCATGAGTAGGGTCAGCGTGAGGACCATGATAGGAATGATCACGGGCCACTGTATGATAGGCAGGATGGCGGTGAAGATGGGATCCGAATTATCGGATATGTGCAGGTTGTGTGAGGACCCTGAGGAGTTAGAGACAGTTGAGCACTTTCTGTGCCACTGTCCCAGGTTGCAGGGCAGCAGGCTGAGGTGGCTGGGCAGTAGATTCCTGAACGAATTAGGGGATGTCCCGGGTTGTGGACTTGGGAGTCTGATAGGATTCGTAATGGGGATGGCCTGGCTGCGCGAGAGGAGGCTGGGTGCTGGCCACACGTAGGTCGAATTTGGTTGGTCAGGATTTCTTTCGGGGCTGGTCCGAAACATTCTTTTCTATCCATCTTTCTTTTCTGACTTGTGCTTTCGCTGTTTTATTTCACCTATTTTCCTTCTTTACATATCTTTCTCTAATTAAGGCGTCGCAATGGACCATACCGGTCTCTGGGAGAGGGTGTGAAGGAGACTTCATACCAGCCTTTCAACCTAACCTAACCTAACCTTTGTATATCTGGAGAATTACAAGACACAACATCCGACTAAATATGGGCCCGATTGCAGAAGTGGGTGTAGCACAACATAAATTTATTCATACCTAAAGAATGGTAATAGAAAATTTTTCTAAATTTGGTACACATAGCTGGGTTACCAATACATAGCATCTCTAGAAAAACAAATGGGATTGTAAAAATGGGCGTGTCACCTCCCATACAAAGACATTGTAGATCTTTATATCTGGAAAACGGCAAGAGTCAAAATATCCAAAATAGGTACACGCATGGTTTTTATTGGTTATAAATACACAACACCTGAAAAAATGTGGGAGGGATTAGAGAACTGGGCGTGGCTCAAAATAGATTTATTTATATCTGGAAAACAGTGGGCGTGTCACAAAATAAAATCGTATATTTGATGAACGGTAAGTGTAAAATTATCCAAATTTAGTACAATTAGAATAGTTATCAATATACAGTCAGCATCTGTAAGAAATGTGCGGGATTGGAGAAGTGTGCGTGAATCAAACTAGATTTCTTTACATCTAGAGAACGGCCACCGCTACGATTTCCAAGAGTATTCAAACTTGGTACAAATAACTTCATAAACAATGCACTAGATCTGTATTGAAAAACCTTTCATATTTTAATTTAATGAGGGTAGCGAAGCGCACTTGGTTACTCTTGTGACTAATATTAACAAAAATTAATCAAGGTACCAGATGTAGAACGAAAAAATACCATAAAGCTCCCCCTCACATATTCTTATTCACTCAGGACAGTGCATGTTTAATTTTACCTTGCCTTTACACATGCAAGAAGTGGCATGCCACTACTGTATACGCATTATAATATAATTATCAAGGGAGCGTCCATTTAAAATTTTAAAATATATATAAATTAAAATAAATACAAATAAATTACATTAAAAAAGTTAAACTTACAGTTTAAGCTTTTCACATTAAATTAAATTTCTTCTTTAACATGTAACGATTTAGTAATTGCAACCCTATAATTTGCACTTATATTGTTAATGTCTTCTTTGACATTCATCGTTTTCTTTATGTTTTCTTGTATCCTTAGACTTTCAAATGTAAATCTCTGCTTATCCACCCTTACTTTATCTTGTATTCGCACCCCATCAAAATCAATTTTATGTTGTGTATATAAAATGTGTGTTGATAATGCTGTCGTTTCTTTTTTCCTTTGTATATACATCATATGTTCTCCCATTCTAGTTTCAAGGGATCGTTTTGTTGTTCCAATGTATGTATATGAGTTCGCTACTTTGTTCGTTATTTTCTTTACATTGTAATTCGTACACAATGTTGTTTTGTTGTTGTTTGTCTATTGGAAATTTTATTGCAGAGAATATAGTGCTTAGTGTTTTATTGGGTTTATAAGCAAAGCTTATATTATTTGTTTCTATTGACGGTCGTATGTTTTTATTATCAGTGAGGCCAGGGATGTATTTTACACTGTAAAAATATTTTAGTTCTTTTTCTATATTAGTGGGGTTATTATAATTTTTGTTTTTTATTTGCGTAATTGTGTCTTCTATTAGTGTTGATATAAGTTTATTTGGGAAACTATTGCTTTTAAGGATATTGAAAATTATATTTTTGTTTTTAGTGTGAAAAAGTTCATCGCTTATGTGTATAACCCTGGAGATGAAATTTTTAGCAGTGTTAATTATTGGATTTTTCAGTTGGGTTGCGTGGAAATTCATTATCCTTCCTGATGAGGTCTCCTTAGCGAACCAGTCAAAAATGATGGAATTTTTCCTTCGAATTAGTTTGGTGTCTAGGTACGCTATTTCCTGATTGTCTCCCTTTCAATTGTAAATTGTATCTTAGGATGATACTTGTTAAATGTGGACAAAATTTCTTCTTAGTCGGCTGATTTGATGATCGCTAAGATATCATCTACATATTTAACTATGTATTCGAAAAAAATGTTTTTATTTTTCAATTCTTCTATCGCACTGTCAAGCAGGTTGTCAAGTATTATGTCTGCGATTGTATGGGATAGTGGGTTGCCCATGGGCATGCCAAAAATTTGGTTATATATTTTATCTTTGTATATAAAATAATTATTATCATTGAGACAAAATTGGAGAATTTTAAGAAATTGAGAGCTTGACATTTTTGTGTGATTTTGTATTACGTTCCATTTTCCCATTATTGTTCTTATTTCCGTTCTAACTAGAATGTTAGTAAATAATGAGATGACATCAAATGATACAATTGTCTCCGATCTATCAAGTTTTATGTTGGTGAGTTGTTTTTTAACTTCTATTGAGTTTTTTATGTTATACGTTTCAGAGATTAAATGTTTTATAATTGTTCTAATGTATTTAGACATGTGGTAGCACGGTACCTGGACTGATGACATAATAAGTCGAAGGGGGCATCAGGTTTGTGAATTTTTAGTAACCCGTAAATTCGGGGTGCCGTAGCGGCAAAACAAAAATGTTGGCGTTTTTGGCAAGTCTATATGGTTGTTTTTAAATAAATCTGAAAAAATGTTGTTGTTTTCTTTCTGAAGTTTCAATGTAGGGCCTACTCTTATAGTTTTATATGTGTTTTTGTCTTCTAGTAGTACTTCCATCTTATTTTCAGCACAGTTTTGTTTCCTTTATCGGCTTGTACAACAATAACGTCGATGTGTTTACGTAAACATTTTCTCGTTTTCTCAAAAATTGTACGAATGAATTTGTCCTTTTCTGTGTTTTTAATGTTTCTTTTAAAAGTTGTTACCTTGTTTGCTACTTTAGTTCTAGCGAAGTCTATCTCTTTATCTATGTTACTGGCCATTGCCTGTATACATTGCTCTACATCTGCAATGACATGTAATGGTGAAAAACTCAGCTTGTCTACCGGAAGTGAAATTTTTTTCCTCAGTGGCAAAATCCACTTGCACTCTATTTGAATATTATATTCAGTTTTATTTTGAAACCAGTTATCATTAAAAACAAGTCCATGTAACCTAAACTAATTTATACATATGTATATTATAATAGTAAATAAATTATAAAACGGATAAAAAATACACAAATTAATTATTAAAAATGTTTTTTATTTTATTTTTGATAGGTTATGTCAAATACACGTTACATACCAACATGTGAACATGTAAATTACAAACCTTACTGCCCGTCTACAACTGACATGACTTGCTGTTATAACTTGAAGTTATAAAAGCGTTGTTAAAACATTTGCATTAACAACCGTGTTATAACATAAGAAATATTCTAACATGATGGGTCTATACTTAATAGGGCCCATACACAATACCATCATGATTGTACAATCAAGTGATTATGCAATTAATCTTGAAGCACACAACACACCAGCATGCTGGTACAAAATTCATTTTTTACCAAAAATTGTGTGGAAAAGGTTGTAATGAATAACGATAAAATTTGTGCTGCTGTTATTATTGCTATTATCCTTAAACGAATAAGGAGTAAAAAAACGTGTTCTCCCCAAAATATTTTTTCTGTGGCATTCATGTTTTAAATTTTGTATTTGTTGATGTTTATTCCTTGACGATTTAACATTTATGAGCTAACTTTACAGCACACGATACAATCATGCTGGTACAATCAAAAAAATATCAAACTATTTTTGATAAAGCACCATCAGCTGGTACAATCACACCACAAGCTCATACACGGCCAATCAGCTGGCACAAGATTTATTTGCAAAACTGTTGTAAAAATTAACTTTTAAGTTTACCACAACACGAGTAAATAATATTTAAGTAACAGTGCAGCCACACGATCAAGATTTTCTTGATAGTCTTGAACATATTCTGTTTGTCAAAATTTGCAAAAATTTAAAGTTGTGACGTAGGCTGCATCCAATTTTTAGCAATTTACTTTCAAGATGCCATCAAGAAAACAATTTATAAAGGCAAACGAAAATTTTGCTCACGAACCTTGAAATCAGCTTGTTTTTTGAACGTAAATTGAAACACTCACTGGAAAGAGAATTTTAAAGGCAAGTTCGTACCAATTTTCATAAGTATGAATGTATTGGTAAAAAAGTGTGAGTGTATTAAAACTTGGTATTCAAAACTTGATCGTGTAACCCTCAAGTATGTAAATAACATTATAAAATAAAACAATATTAATAAATAAATTTGTTCTGCACAAAACAAACGTTTGTTGAACTAATGCATTTGTTTGACGTGGCTTGTGTTTTGTTATTTTTGTTTTGATCACGCCATTTGTGTTGATTGTTGAGGCCTGTTTTTACACTTTGCCACTTCACTACCAAGGCGAATTAACTACAGGTGGTGTTGAAACGGCATCTGATTTTGACAGTTCGAGCTTATTTGTTAGTGTTTTGCTCAGAATGGTTGCCATTTCGAGCCGTAAACACTAACAATGCAATGCAAAAAACCTTATGTTGTTTTGTCATGCCTCTGTAACGGCTGCAGGTTGTATTTTGATGTAAATAGGAGTGAAGAGGAGTTTACATTAAAATGCAACCGTGCAAACTGCTAGAATATATTTTTTTTTGACAGTTTGCACAGCTGTTCAAAGGGTGTAGGGGACTTGCTAGGAAGGAAAAAAAAGATGGCGGTAACGGCAAAAAAAAGGCGGGAAGTAGGACGGCAGGAAAAAAGAGGAGTAAAATAAGGAAGAGGAGAGTTTTTTTTTTTTGGGTTGATGGAAGTTCGGCAGTAAAGAAGTCGAGAATTTTTCTGTGGGAAGTTCTTTTGCAATTTTTTATGTGATTGGTTGTGCGAATTGATTGAAATTATTTAGTGAGAAACGGTTAAAATATGGGTTGTTAAAAAATCATTTGTGTGATTGGCTAAGAAACAATATTATCAACATTTGACTAATTAGAAAACAAAAAAAAAAACACACACACAAACCGTGAAGTGAATTTTTGAAAACATACACCCTAACATACATACACACCATCCATATAACAAACACACATACAGGATACACACATTCAACCTACATCGTAGACATACCACGATCATTCATCCAGCATTAAGACACCATCATCGATCATCACTACACACCACATCCTCCAAACACCATCCATCCACACACGCACACTCACCACACATACACACCGCGCACACTAGCATTCGACACACCACTGGCACATAAACGGACAAGACTTGGTCCAGACCGAAAAAGGAAGAGGGTATTATTGGTAGCCCTACCCGGAATTTTAGTGTACTAGACCGAGCTCGGACTTGGGGTTGGCGACGGCCTGTAAATTTTTTTCCTACTGAGGTTTGTTTGAGCGGACAGTTAGGACGAGTTTTATTTTTGTACTGACTTCCTGGTGAGCTTGCTACATATGGGAATGTCCTGAGGAGGAAAAAGGTTAAACATGGAGTGAGGAAATCCACAGGTAAGTGAGCAACATTTAAATTTGTAGAGGTAGTTTTGTTATTAAGGGGCAAATCCGCGCATTGGCCAAGGATTTGCCAAGGTAGTGGGAGGGCAGGCCAGGCAGCAAAGCATCAGCTGCCCGCCAGGGAAGTGAGGGGTCGAGATGGTCGGGAATCAGGTTATTGCAGGGAGTTGGAAAATCTTGAGGCTTTGTTTTTTCTTTTTGTATTTAAATTTTGTGCAGTAAACTAGAGTTTTTTTCCATTTGTATATTTTTTTTTTGCCTTTCAATTTGTTAACTATTTTCCAGTTTTTTTAAAGTTAGTGATTTTTTTTATTATAGTTCATTTGGTTTTCTTTATACAAAATTTTTTTTGGACGATGGCTTGTGGGTTGTTAAGATGGCGAATTCACGCCTCTACCGGCCTAGCCTGGCAAGATTTTAATAGCTAAGCGTTGCCATCCTAACAATCCACCGGTTCAAACCAAAAGTCATTGACAAAAATGGCGCCCAACAATGGGGGCCCGAAATTCGGGTTTCCATCAAATAGTGTTCTGTGTTGCTCTCAGTTTTACCTTCAATAGGTCATTGTTTTCAGCGTAGGTCGGAATGACAGCGATCAATCAAGGTCGGTCATCAACTGCGACGTTGAAAATGTTGGTCCTGTTGGGAGAAAGACAGAGATGCTTGCTATTACTTTGGTCCCATGAACGACAGAAAGTCACTTTATTGGAGGGTAGTCATTACCCCAATAGTAGCTACTGTGTTCATGAGACAAAAGTAATATGCAATAAACATAGATTAGTAAAGTAGTTTTGAAATAGAAAAGTTAAAAATTCTTACTTGATTTGATTTTGGATGGATGGGGCCGGGTATAAAGTCCTTTGGAGGAGGTACCCGTGGCGATTCATCTTAAGTTAGATTTCTTAAGTATTTTAACTCCAGCTTTGTTCATCTTCGACAATTTCTAAATTTTCCAATTCCTGAAACCACGGGAGATTTATCGATAATCTTGGTTCTCGAAG
Source organism: Pollenia labialis (assembly GCA_949318255.1). NCBI lineage: Eukaryota > Metazoa > Arthropoda > Insecta > Diptera > Polleniidae > Pollenia > Pollenia labialis. The sequence continues at coordinate 63,721,293 of OX439141.1, forward strand.
GTCTTCGATATTTCACTTCCTTGGCCAACTACCTCTACGGGTTGAAATGAAGCTCACTACTGGTAATTAAATTCTGGAAAATATATTTGAATTTATTATTAATATTGGCGTGTATATGAGCTTGATATAATTGGATCGAAATTAATTGATGTGTCGAATATAGATACATAGGTATACGAAAACGGCTTTTGTTTAATTAATATTAAATTATTGAGTCTAAATAGAGCCCTATTGATACTTAATACCTGAGAGGAAATTAGGGAAATAATTTAACTTGGTTTAGGTACATACGTATACAATACCTATACCTGTTTATACATATATGCATGTATATTGGGGAGCAGTTTAGTTTACTGGGCATACATACATAGATAGCAATTTATATAGAATTTAGCAATTTTTTTTTTGTTGAGTTAAATGTCTTTTTGTTAGTTTTATATACATACATAAGTAGATATTTAAATATACACTAGCAAGCATTTTAGAGTAATTTTAAAGGGATTATTTGGAATCGATTTTACTTATATATATTCACTTATATATAGAGAAAAAAATTATTTTAGATCCTTTTTATAGTAAAATAGTGTTAGTGGTACTTAGGAGCTGTAATCAGTTATATTTATTAGGACTTGGTCAATTTCTGTAACTTAGAAAGGTATTAATTATAGATAGCTAGTTAGTTCAACATAAATATAAAGGATTAATTTAAATTTCAGGACTTTATAATCTAAAACTATTTTAGTCTAGTTTTATATAAAAAAGGGGGGAAATCTGAAATTAATTTTTCTTATATATAATCACTTATACATATAGTAAAAAGTTATTTCAGATTGTTTGTGTAATAGAGTTCTGATAATTTAGTTTAAATACTTAAAAGCTGAAACCAGGGCTTTTAGTTTGCGTTGAAGTATTTACTTATAGACTTTATGAACGAATTACAACAATTAATTAAATAAAATTTTATTAGTTCATTTATACAGAATTCATTTTTCTATTTCTATTATTATATTTATATTATTATTATCATTATAAGTATTATCTTTCATCTATATTTTCTAATATAATTTCATAATTTCAGTTTAATTCATTTAGAAGGATCTCTTGCCTTGATGGTCCATAGTAGTTTTGATTTTATACAGCCTGAAATAAATTAATATAATAATTATATAAAGGTACAATTATATGGAATATAATTCGCGGGGCAGCAACTTAATCCTGCTAGATTTAGTTTAATTGTTTTTTTGGTATGGTAGAGACTAGGGCAAGTAAGATGCAGCGCGATTCCGCTTCTACTTCCTCTAGGCCGATTCTCGGTGGAGCTAACGAGCAAATACCGGCTAATACGACGGCTACAACGACGACAACCGCAACGGCTGCCTATACTTACGCTAATTCGGCCCAAATAAACCCACAATATCATGTGGGTGATCCACCGTTTGTAGATGAGGAGATTAGTGTTACCTCGCCGAATTATAGCAGCATTACAGCCCAGAACGTGCGCCGGGAATTTAGATCCGACGCCACCAATCAAAATACGGCAGCACAGCAGGTGAATCAGTCGGGAATTGACGTGCATAATCTAATTGAGTCAGCTGTAGGCCTACAACAAGTCCAAATGATGCGCTCAATGGAGGACAGGCTGCGAGAACTAGTTCCACAAATAGTGGCGGAGAGCATACGGTCTCTTTCTGCGACATCGGGAGTGCCACAGCCATCAATTCCATTCCCCCGGGCTGAGGTTTTGAGACCTCCGCCACCCATGCAAAGAAGCCAACTGCCACCACAAGCATTCATAGAGCCGAATCATCAACCACAGCCACCACAACAAAATCGCTCACATTATTCTCGGGGCACTTCCTACCCGAACGGACCAGACGGTAATAGCACCTTTAATCAACATGCCGCTCGTCCACCATTTTACCCCCCACCTCCAAGCATGGACGCGACCCGTAGGCCTGGGCTAGATAAGTGGGGCGTTAATTTCGATGGCAGTAACAAAACCATGGGAGCGCAAGAATTTGTTTTCCGAGTGGAGGAAATGAGGAAAGACTACGGAAATAGCTGGTCCGAGGTATTACGTCATTTTCATCAACTGTTGTCCGGCGACGCCTTAGAGTGGTATTGGATGCAGAGACGACTGCAACCAATATACACTTGGGACGAATTGAAGGAGGCTGTCATCAACCGTTTTAGGCGCTTTAATAGCGACGTGGAAATCCATCGGCAAATCATGGACCGCCGCCAACAGCCTCACGAACTGTTTGAGGATTTTTATAATGCTGTTCTTAGGTTAAGAAGTCAACAATCTAGACCAATAAGTGAAAATGATTTAATAGACATAATGAAAATGAATTTACGTACCCCGATGGCTCAGCTTGTGTTTCCCGTTCGCATATTTGGGCTTAGCCATTTCCGTACAGAGTGTAAGAAAGCCGAATCCCTGCTTCATAGTCAGAGACAAGCGTTTACACATCGTCAACAACTACCAAGAGTAAACGAGATCGACTATGAACCAACAGTTCCAGCGGCCATTGAGGTAGAGGCCATAAATACATCCAGATACATTTGCTGGAACTGCAGACAGCCTGGTCACGGGTATATGGATTGTCCATCAGATTCCAGGCGCTTATTTTGTTTTAAGTGCGGGATGGACAACACCGTAACACCAAGGTGCCCTAGATGCTCGGGAAACAGGAGGTCGGACCCGTTAACTGGGGAACAGCGTCCGAGTCCCAGCGCCCAGTAGTTAAACTGGAGAATTTTTACGACCTAGAGGAAATGGAAAATAGTGGAGTCGTTAAAATTTTAGTTAATAGTAAAGCTAGGATTAGTGAAAAGGCAGAGGAGTCAAGAGTTAGGGAAATTAAGCCATTACATATTAGAATTAGGGATTATGAGGAGGCTAGAAAAAGGATTTTCGGTAAGACGCGAATAGAAAAAGCTAGGGAACGTTATAGAAAAAGAAAAGAGCTTAGGCGTGAGATCGCAAACGTCTCGTTATACGAGGGCGATGATACCCGGTTGTACACCCGTATCTCTATCAATGGGGTAGATATTGAGGGTCTTTTGGATAGTGGTGCCACGGTAACGGTTCTCGGCGAAGGATGTTTCGATATCGCTATGAGGGCCGGGGTCGAAGTGCATAAGTTTCCGGCAACGGTGAAAACGGCGGACGGTAGATCTCATACCATTCAGGGTCGGTTTAGAGCAAAAATTAAATTTAATAAAATAGAAAGCTTGATAACTTTCTATTTGGTCCCGACTCTGAAAAGGGCGTTGTTTCTGGGCGTTGATTTCATGAAGACCTTTGGCTTGATTGTTAATTTAGATTGTCTAACCACAAATGATATGCTTTTTAGTGAGGAGGTGGGCGAAAATCCATTAAATCCTTTAATGCATACCCTTTGTGATCAAGACAGGAAGGTATTAGAGGCAACCATAGCTAAGTTTCCATCTTTTGTGGAAAAAGGGCTTGGGAAAACTGATCTGGAAATGCATATAATAGATACGCAAGACGCAGTGCCTGTAAAGCAGAGACATTACCCAGTTTCGCCAGCTGTACAAAAGCTTATGTATGCGGAATTGGATAGAATGCTTGCGATGGGTGTAATTGAGACGAGTCAAAGCCCCTGGAATAATCCAGTGACGTTAGTGCGCAAAGGTACAAAAAACAGGCTTTGTTTGGACGCACGAAAGCTCAATTCACTCACAGTCAAGGACGCCTATCCACTTCCACATATAGAAGGATTGCTCAGCAGACTGGGTGACACACACTATATATCTAGTGTCGATTTAAAGGATGCTTTCTGGCAAATCCCACTGGATATACAGAGCCGTGAAAAAACTGCCTTTACAGTGCCTGGGAGACCACTTTACCATTTTACTGTCATGCCTTTTGGCCTGTGTAATGCAGCCCAAAGATTGTGCCGGTTAATGGATAAAGTGATCCCCTCCGACTTACGCGATCGAGTATTTGTGTATCTGGACGATTTACTCATAGTTACGCCTGACTACCACACGCACCTAACCATACTTGAGCGGGTTGCTAAGCTACTTTCTAATGCTAAATTAACAATTAATGTCGAAAAATCAAAGTTTTGTTTTAAGGAACTTCGGTATTTGGGGTATGTTGTGGGTGAAGGCAAATTAAAACCTGATCCAGCAAAAATATCCTCTATACTTGAATTTCCTTACCCTAAAACGCCCAGACAAGTACGCGGATTTATGGGAACTACCGGCTGGTATCGTCGATTCATTAAAGACTACGCGACAATCGCGACGCCGGTTTTTGACACGTTGAAAAAATCTAAATCTTTTGAATTCCCGGAAAAAGCGAAAGAGGCGTTCGATAAATTAAAAAAAGCACTTACCTCGAGTCCTGTATTACGACATCCGGATTTTCAAAAACGTTTTTACGTGCAGTGCGACGCTTCAGATATCGGTATCGGGGCGGTGCTGTTTCAAAAAGATGAAGTTGAGGGAGAACATCCGATCGCGTATATGTCACAGAAACTCACGTCGGCCCAGCGTAACTATTCGGTAACCGAACGAGAGTGTCTGGCAGTAGTGATCGCCATCAAAAAATTTCGGCCGTACATCGAGCTCATGCCATTTACAGTGATCACCGATCATTCGAGTTTAAAATGGCTTATGTCTAACAAAGAGCTTAGTGGCAGGTTGGCCAGATGGAGTTTACTTTTGCAGTCCTATACTTTCGATATCGAACATCGCCAAGGGAGCAAAAATGTAGTACCAGACACTCTATCGCGCTACGACATGGACGAAGTCTCCACCGAAATTGTCCAACTTATCGACTTAGACTCGCCTGCCTTCGCATCGACACAATATCGCGAGCTAGTGGAAAATATAAAGGAAAATGAAAGTCAGTTGCCTGATTTGAAAGTACGGGAAAATTTTGTTTATAAACGTACCTCACATTACAATGGTGATGTCATGGCCGAGGATTTTTCGTGGAAGTTATGGGTCCCGGCCGAATTGAGTGGCGATTTAATCTCTAAAGCACACAATCCACCAAGTGCAAGCCACGGCGGATTCCACAAAACACTCAAGCGTATACGAGAGTATTTTTACTGGCCAAATATGACCATCCAAATCAGGGACTTTGTCCAAAATTGTGATACCTGTAAAGAAAGCAAACCAGGCAACAAAATCCAAAAACCACCAATGGTAGAAGAAGAAGTGGTCCAGATAAGTCGCCCATTCCAGAAAATTTATATAGATTTTTTGGGCCCATACGTTAGGTCAAAATCGGGCAATATGTTTATTTTTATTGTTCTGGACTACTTTTCCAAATTTGTATTGCTAAAGGCTATGGCAAAGGCCAATAACAAAAACGTAATTCGGTTTTTAGTCGCAGAGGTGTTTCATAAATTTGGCGTACCGGAGATTATTGTTTCTGATAACGGTAGCCAATTCGTCTCTAAAGAATTCGGCGAGCTTACGAAAGCGTTTGAAATAAGGCATATGAAAACCGCAGTCTATTCGCCACAAGCAAATGCGTCGGAGAGAGTCAACCAATCGATTTTAGCCGCAATAAGATCTTACCTGAAGAATGACCAGAGAGATTGGGACAACCATCTCTCAGAAATTGAATGTGCCCTTCGGTCATCAGTGCACTCATCGATTGGTATGACACCTTACTTCGCTTTGTTTGGGACGAATATGATTACCCACGGGAGCGTTTATAAATTGGCAAGAAAACTGGAGCTACTTGAAGACGCTGAGACAAACTTATTACCGAAACCGATTAAAAATGACCTCATACGTAATAAAATTCGGCAAAATTTGGCTAAAAGTTACGCACTTCGCGCTAAAGCATATAACAAACGGGCGCGAAAAGTTAAATTCCGAGCGGGTCAGGAGGTATATCGACGCAATTTTAGTCTCAGCGATTCTAGTAAGCTCTACAACGCGAAAATGGGTAAGAAATTTCTCAAATGTCGTATCGGTCGTCCGGTCGGGAATTGCTACTACGAACTAGAAGATCTGCAGGGGAAGACAATCGGAGTGTACCACGCAAAAGACATAAAACAATAGTTACTTACCTTTTCTATACGTTACCAGTTTTCTTTATAGATCGTTTGCCTGAAAAGTTTTTTTATCTAACCATACCTTGATCTGCCGATTCTGAATTGTTAGGGTTTATTTCCTTTATCGCTTTTTATACTCCCTGTAGTCACCTCCTACGACAGTTTTTAGAAATATCTAGTGTTAAGTATATTGGGTTTTTGTAACCTTTCTCTTTTGCAAATGAGTAAACGGAATTTAGGTTTAGTTTTATCTAATATGCATTTTATTTGAATTATTATTTCTTAAACTAATTTTTTTTTTCTTCTTATTTAAGCTAATTTAGATTATTTGTTTTTTTTACTTAAGCTTAGTTATTTCATTTTACTTAGGCTAATTGATTGTTTTTTTTTCTCACTCGGGGAAATTTAAGGTTAGCGCTATTACATTCTTATTCACCTGGCAATGTGGCCACTATGGTAGGCCTGACAAGAGTAATTTTTCCCCCCTCTAAACTCACCGAAGAAAAAATTCTAATTTGACACCACCTGTTGGGGACTTGGCCTCAATGGTCTTGTGATTTAGTTTTAAATAATTGTCTTTTTACCCCAACTAGAGGCCAACGTTTCTAAGCTGGTTATAGTATAACCGTCATTGCACTATTAATGCGACCTCCTTAGCATCCTGGGGAACTATGCCATTAAGGACTAGAGGTCGTTAGTCATTTAGAGCAATAACATGTTCTGAGTCCGATCTTACGGCAAGTTGGGGCAAGTAGGACAAATTTCAACTAGTGTTTAGTCAAAACAGATAGTATCTTATTTTTGAGGACCACGATCACAAGTGGACGGTTTTCAAATTTGAATTTTAAGCAAAGACTCAATAGTTATAACTTTTATTCGATGGGAATTGCGAATGATTATTGCGGGTAAATCCAGATGTTATTTGTTAAGAATAAATATCGTTTCGTTTTGATTTTTGAAAATCGATGATAATTATTCTGGGGTCAAAGGAAAATCTTTCGGAAACATAACTATTACTATTCGATAGGTATATTACTAATATTTCTAATAGTGATGAATAGGGACCAGTGCTGCCACAACGAATTCAGGTTTTACAACCAAAATTTTTGAAAAAGTTACCAAGTAAGAGGAGGGGAAAAATATATAACCAAATTTAAAATGCCTTTTATTAATTGCGAAAATCATTAAAATTTATTGCATTGCAATTCAAAGGTTATTTGTAAGATAATAATTATAAATTAAAAACGCCAAACATGAAATGTAATTCATTTACATATTAAAAAAAATAACGAGAAACTTAATTAAAAGTTTTTCGTGAAAGAGAAAAGAAACAGTAAAATGTCCATACCAAATTCAGTATATTGAAAGATAATAATGGAATATTTTTTTTAATATGACAGTTATAAATAACAAAAATGGAAAATGGTTTTCCGCTTTTTAGTTGTCAGGACTGTCAAATGCGGCGATTTCTTAATTTCGATGGAAACTTTCGTTTGGCGATGTGGCGAAATTGAAAACGATTTTATGTAAATAATTTTCAATTACCATTTATGTATGTATCTAAAGTATTATAAAAACTTAATTCTCTTGTTTGTAAATTTTATTTAAAATTTATAGTTCTTATTATAAATAACTGTTTCAAAATGGTTCTTTTGCTATATTTTGTGAATCATTGAAAAATATTGTGGCGAAAATAAACAAATTCCCCTGTCGTAACGTACGCTAAATGAGGAAAAAGTATATGACTGACAGTCCAAAGTTTTTACCAAACAATTGTGTTAAAAAAATATACATACCGACAAGTTTTCAACAGTAAAATTTCAAATTTCTTAAAACTTACAGCCATTTCTTAAGGAAAATTCCATAAATTTTAAAGTTATATTGATAGGTGTATTCTCAAATTTGTATAAAAATATACTTCTGACAATGACCTAAATTCAGAACATTAAGCTTATTTTCAGGTTTTTAGAAACACTAAAACGAATTTTCTGAAATCGATTCCTCGTGATTTTATGCACTTCCTACCCTAAGTCTTTACTACTCTTAAAATCAAGAAAAACTACGCTCATTTAAAAAAAAAAAAAATTAAAAATTTCCATTGATTAAAACTTCATTTGTTTTCGATTTCAGAACATTGCGTTTTTTATATAAAAATCACAAATGGCAATATTTTCTCAGCAAAAATATTAAAAAATTATTTGGTTGCGGTTTTGCAAGGGATTTTTTTTGTTTTCGATAAATTATAAAAAACTTCCGTTCTTTGGTAACAAATAATGAAAAAACCGTGGTACACAGTACAAATTATTCGAGCTCGTAAATAATTGTATCAAGGAAAACATATTCGTAAGCCTTATTATTTTAGAAAAAGAATCATTTTAAGATGAGGTGGGAAACGCACATGCCTAATCGGCAGGGATAAAACAATTAATATTAGGAAAATATTCAGGGTAATTATGATTGTGGATAAGAACAGTCAGAATCTTTGGTAAAAGTTTCGGTAGTAGAGATAAATATTTATCGATCATAATGGTGATGAGCCAAGGTAGGAGGATATTAATTGGATATGGCAGTAATGTTAGGCAAGTATGTATTTGCAGTGTACCTGGTAATGGGCATTTATTGTACAATATTTCGGGGAAGTGAGGTTTGGTCGAATAACTTATTCACCTACTATTTCTATCATTGCGAAAGGCAACGTGAATTTCCGGCAAATTTCACACCCTAGGGATCATACTAAGCCGCCTATTTATACTTATGCCAGTAACGAAATTTTCATAAATTTAACACGTATGTCTTATCTACGGATTAAACTGTAGTGTATTTTACACGATCGATTTTTGACAGGTAATTCAAAAAAAATTAATGAAAATACAATACGAACACGACCGGATATCTGTTGGTTGAAGCTACAGGCGGTGATACTATACGGATACTAAACTTAATATTGGGCTAATATGTATGATAATATTATAGTGAAAGGTCCACTTACCGGTGACCTTGATCAGCATTCGATGGGATTTTTGACTTCTTTAGGGGATCCAAAACCGGACCGCAGGTTCCTAAGTGGGGAGAAACGAGGAGCATTAGGTAAGGAAATACGCGATATTGTAGAGTTTGTATACTTACCTAGAGGGGTACTGGATTTGGGATCCGTGTATCCACCTGGGGAGTTAAAAGGGGAAGGGTAAACATCCTTCCATACGAGGAAACATGGCGGTCAGAGACATTGAGGACCCGGGAAAAATTTGTTTAGTAGGAAACCAGTTTTTACTTTCGGTGGCCGGGCGGTGTTCCGTTCCGAACAAATTGACTTTCCTGTGAATTAAAATTATGAAGAATCTTGTTAAAATTTATTCGTTTAAGAATTCTGAGGGAAGAGAAAAATTAAAATTTGTGACAAAAATTACCATTGATGGTAAAATTTTTAGAGGCGAAGGTTATTTAACAAAAGTGATTTTAAAATTGAAAGCTTTAAATAACGGGGAAATATTTATTTGGCAGAAACTTAGGAACCAGATTTATTCAAATAGGTGAACACACCTTGTGGCTATAATAACAGCAATTTTCGTCTCATTCGACAAAAGAGAAAAACTTATTATTTCAACAAGAAACATTGGGAGGAACATGCCATGTTCCCGCAAATGCTGCCTCGTGTGCGCACACTTAAAATGTAACGTGTGAGCAACGCATGATATTGTAAGCCGCCCCTTTGAGACTATTGTTGCCGCGCGATGAGAATACTCTTGCCGCCCGTGAGAATATTTCGGACGCCGTCGGATTTCTTTTGCATTTTAATTCATTTCTTTTTGTTGTTTTGTAATTTTGTTTTTTTTTCACATACACTTAAACACTTCACTTCCCACCGTAATTTCTTTTTATTTAATGCACTTTTAGGTTTTTAATATTATTATTGTTTTTCTTAATTAATATCTATGGATATAAAAATGACGCAAATATAAAAATACCATGGAACTTACCATGTTGTGCGGCTGGCGGCAGTAAAATGGCATGACCAAGCGTTGCCAGATAATCCGGTGCAATACCGAAAGTGATGCCAAGTTCCTGGGCCTAGAACAGGGTTGGGAATGGTGAAAGTTGTTGATAATGGGGCGTTAAGTTGACAGGGAAAAAGTTATGTTGTCCCCCACCATTTAAACTATCGGTGATAGGCGAAATGGTTGGGTTTGTCATGCCTCTGTAACGGCTGCAGGTTGTATTTTGATGTAAATAGGAGTGAAGAGGAGTTTACATTAAAATGCAACCGTGCAAACTGCTAGAATATATTTTTTTTTGACAGTTTGCACAGCTGTTCAAAGGGTGTAGGGGACTTGCTAGGAAGGAAAAAAAAGATGGCGGTAACGGCAAAAAAAAGGCGGGAAGTAGGACGGCAGGAAAAAAGAGGAGTAAAATAAGGAAGAGGAGAGTTTTTTTTTTTTGGGTTGATGGAAGTTCGGCAGTAAAGAAGTCGAGAATTTTTCTGTGGGAAGTTCTTTTGCAATTTTTTATGTGATTGGTTGTGCGAATTGATTGAAATTATTTAGTGAGAAACGGTTAAAATATGGGTTGTTAAAAAATCATTTGTGTGATTGGCTAAGAAACAATATTATCAACATTTGACTAATTAGAAAACAAAAAAAAAAACACACACACAAACCGTGAAGTGAATTTTTGAAAACATACACCCTAACATACATACACACCATCCATATAACAAACACACATACAGGATACACACATTCAACCTACATCGTAGACATACCACGATCATTCATCCAGCATTAAGACACCATCATCGATCATCACTACACACCACATCCTCCAAACACCATCCATCCACACACGCACACTCACCACACATACACACCGCGCACACTAGCATTCGACACACCACTGGCACATAAACGGACAAGACTTGGTCCAGACCGAAAAAGGAAGAGGGTATTATTGGTAGCCCTACCCGGAATTTTAGTGTACTAGACCGAGCTCGGACTTGGGGTTGGCGACGGCCTGTAAATTTTTTTCCTACTGAGGTTTGTTTGAGCGGACAGTTAGGACGAGTTTTATTTTTGTACTGACTTCCTGGTGAGCTTGCTACATATGGGAATGTCCTGAGGAGGAAAAAGGTTAAACATGGAGTGAGGAAATCCACAGGTAAGTGAGCAACATTTAAATTTGTAGAGGTAGTTTTGTTATTAAGGGGCAAATCCGCGCATTGGCCAAGGATTTGCCAAGGTAGTGGGAGGGCAGGCCAGGCAGCAAAGCATCAGCTGCCCGCCAGGGAAGTGAGGGGTCGAGATGGTCGGGAATCAGGTTATTGCAGGGAGTTGGAAAATCTTGAGGCTTTGTTTTTTCTTTTTGTATTTAAATTTTGTGCAGTAAACTAGAGTTTTTTTCCATTTGTATATTTTTTTTTTGCCTTTCAATTTGTTAACTATTTTCCAGTTTTTTTAAAGTTAGTGATTTTTTTTATTATAGTTCATTTGGTTTTCTTTATACAAAATTTTTTTTGGACGATGGCTTGTGGGTTGTTAAGATGGCGAATTCACGCCTCTACCGGCCTAGCCTGGCAAGATTTTAATAGCTAAGCGTTGCCATCCTAACAATCCACCGGTTCAAACCAAAAGTCATTGACAGTTTCTCTTGCTATTGAATTGTTGTAGTTCCGACACCACCCGTAGTTGAATTCGCCTTGTTCACTACCAAAAGAGCTTTCTTTTTTTTTTCTTCGGAAACTGCCTTCGCAACTGATTTGGGCCCTTTTAACACGTCACTTTTAACATTTCTGTTAGTATTCTGTGCTTTTAGGCCACATTCGCCAGGTTTGTTGGACGTCGCGGACTCATACGTAAATAAACTTCAGATAATGGACGCAATTTTCTGGGCGCAAACTGTTTCCAATGTGCTGCTCAGAAATACATTATCCATGGATTCGAATGGTCCTTTTTTCCCCCCCATGCACCTAACATGGGTGGCTTGTGGGAAGCAGCCGTTAAAAGCTTTAAGCGAGTTGCAGGCACCTACCGGCTTAATTTTGAAGAGTTTGCCACCGTGCTAACCAAAATTGAAGGTGTGCTAATTTCCAGACAGATCTCAGCTCTGTCTGAAAACCCGACCGTCTTAACCGCTCTCACCCCCGTTCATTTTCTCCGAGGAGGTACTATTATGGCACTACCTGAGCCATCAATCGAAAACCTCTCTGTAATAAGCCGGTGGGAACAACTAAAGGTCAAATCTCTGCAAAAATTATATAAATGGAAATTTTCTGTCCCCAATCTGCAAATAAGAGACTTTGTTATTATTATAGATAACCTTCTGTCACCAAACGAAGGCGATTAGACAGAATAGAAACGGTTCACAAGGGGCCTGATCAACAGGTTCGAGTGGTCGATGTGCGAACCGCTGCCGGAATTCAAACCCGTCCAATCACAAAACTGTGTCATTTGCCTTACTACAACGATACAAATTCCACACTGTAGATCAGGGATGATAAAGTCAGTACAATTGTACTTTTTTCAATACTATTTGCATTACAAAAGTACTGAAGTAGGAAGGATTTTTTCGCAGCAAAATATAATTAAAATAAGGCGTAGAAACCGTCTTTTTGTGAAAATTGCATCGAATTTAATTCAGACAAAAGATTAACTACAGTCTAATGAATATTGTTGCTATAAATAAACGAAAACTTCTAAGTTTAATTTCTTAAAGTATGTTGAAACGGGATATAGTGCGGCGCCACAAGTTGCTACTTGTTGTACAACCATTTGTTACGTTAGAGGTGTGGTTGGTCATCGGTTAAATAAACAATAAATTTGATGTGAGCTTTCTGCTTGCTACACTTCATTTATCGCCACTACTGCTAAAAAATCGGTACTCATGTTGACTCTTTAAAAAATATTTCTTAATAAAGCTTAATGAAAAGTTGGCTGCGAACGATCAACTGGTCTATTTAACTAAATTGTACGACCAGCTACAACGTTTGGAGGTCGCCAAAGGGCCCTTACACAATATCTTTTGGGGTTATTACTGGGTGAAACGTATTTATACCCTATTCCACTTTGGCGCCCTATGCTTCAGTGGGAGTTAGAGGAATGAACTAAAGCCTATAGTACACGGAATGTTAAAAGCTACATGAGCATGTGGCTCTGCCGTAATTTTGCCGTCATCACACAACACGAACTTGCTATTGTGGCTTTCTAGTGTCGTCAAAATTACGTCAGAACCACATGCGCATGTTGCTTTTTACATTCCGTGTACTATTGGCTTTTATATTTTTTTTGTTAATTGCCAAAGGTGTATTGCATATACGTATGTATGTATGTATGTTTAAGTGTATAGTACAAGTGAATTTTAATGTATCTACATATGTTCGTAGATTTTCTGTTATTTCAATAATCAAACTAATAAAAAATATTTTTAGTACAATTAGGGTCAAAAAAGTACAATTCTTTACTTAATTAAGTACAATTTAGAAAATGTCATTTATCATCCCTGCTGTAGATTATACTTCACCTTCCCATTTTACCCTCCAAAATCTTAATTTTTTTCTTGTTACCCCCCGTTTCAACATGCAAGTACAAGTTCGAAAAACTCAATACACTCACACTGTTTCACTAACATTCACACAATTTTTGTATTTGCAGCCAATCGGCTGTTTCCTCGATTTTTCGTTGATAATACGTATACACTACTTGCAATTAATTACTTGCACGTTCTCAACCGCCACAGAATCCAACTTTTCACCAGTATCAGGGAGTTTACCGCATATTTCGATTCGAAAGAAATAATTTAGGATTTCGAACAATTTGTACAGTGTATTACGATTTGTATACTATTTGTTTCGAATGAACGGAAGTTGTTTATAACTTTTCGAAAACAAAAAGTCCCTTTTGTAACGGCAACTCTCTATTACAAACAATAAAAATACCTTTCGAAACTCCAACTCCGTATTACGAAAACAAGCATCAGTTATGTAAAAAGCGTAAGGAAATTGTTCGAAAGATATTTTGTTAGTGACAAAGTGCAAGATGAATTAAAGGGTTAAACAAACAAATTAAACCTTATAATATAAGATTTGATATAAAATAAATGTTAACTAATGTTATTATTGAAAATGTTTAAATATTTGTGGTCTTGAAATTTTAAAAAAGTTACATTTACGAATAAAAAGCCGTATAAAGTAATGGTTGACTTTTTCTGTTGACTCTTCAAACTACAGGGAAATAAAATAAATTTTTATTAAAAAAACACAATTATAATATTTTTTACACATTGAATAGTATTTATTATTTGTTTTGTTGTGGAATATTTTTGTACATTTTGGTTTTTTAATAGCAGTGCTACCAACTTTTAATTAAATTTCCCATTTGTTTATAAATACAACTCTGTCACTGTTTCGAACGGTTTAACTTTCGAATCGGAAATTTCTTTCGAAAAATGTTGCTTTTCAAATCAAAATACGCGGTTGCCCCCCAGGTGTGTTGCCGTTACCACGCCCTTCGGTTCTGCCCACAGAGTCATGATTTTAATGTGGCAAATTCCAACTTGGAAGCCATACTTTTTTCCTCTCTGCTAAAAAACAATTTGATAACTGATATTTCGGGAATGATCGTAAACACATTATAAAATCAGTGCAATACAACCTGCTTCGATGTAAGGGAATCACAGAAGCACATAAAATATTTTTCGTGAATTTTTTCTTTAAGATACTTTTAATTATTCACTTACAACCTGCTTACTTATGTATAAGGGATAATGCAAAGTTATTCAATCAATAAATTAAAAATTCACTTAAATGGTATTCGCTTCTATGATGCTTCTTAGTCGTGTGTAATAGCCAGCGCATATCGTCAGGTGATTATTGTTTTAGCCTACACGCCGTTTTTGAAAAAATGAGTTAGGAATGGATTATTTATGGCTTCAATGTTCTCTTTCATAATTCAAAATCCATTTTTTGATATCTTGTATAGAATCTGAGATAATTAGTATCGACTTTGGTCTACATCCACATTTTTAACGTTTATTAAATATTATATTGCTACATATTACAATTTTTGGCATATGGAGCAAATTTTGCATACAAACATAACAAAATATACTTTACTATTGCTTTGCGCCATTCGAATAATGAACAACGTAGGTCAAAATAAATCGTCACAATAGTTAAAATTTATTGGACACAATGTGAAACTTGATATGAATATGGAGTCCACAACAAAACTAATTGTTGAATATTGATTTGCGCTATCTAACATATATTTTCTTTCCATATTATGTTGTATCTGTAGTTCGGGGCTTATAGGAATGAGTTTAGCAATTATCACCCTTGTAAAACTCTATTAACTATCAAATTCATTGTTTTTGCTATTGACTTACTTTGCTCCACATCAAAGAAAAGATCATTATACGAAATGAAATTTGATATGGAGCACAAAACGACAAAATGTTATTTCAAATTACAATCCTCAAAAGCTTGAACTTTTTATTTTTTGAACAAATTTTATATTTTCAAATACCTAGAACAAAAATTTTATATTCTATTGTTTAAAAAACCGCTGGATTTCTCGCTAGCCGTCAAAACGGAAATTTCGCCGCTATGGACACATAAAAATCGCTGGAATCGTGGTAAATCCGTCAAATGTGAACAGTGTATCTATTATTCATGTGAAATAAACAAGTGGCAGCTCTACGCCAGATGATGAATTTTTGCTCTTGCATTGTTTGTCTAGGTTTATGTCAAAGTTTTGTTTATGTTAACAATAAGTCCACGTTTTGTTCTGTGATTATTGTATTTTAATAAAGTTTTTGATAATTTTAAATTAAAATAAATAAGATATTGACCATAATTAAACAAAAATTGACTAAAAATGTATTTATTTCATCACGTTAAGTGACACGCTTTGATTTTTGTTTAAGGTATGTTTTGACGTAAACGGTGATATAATATCCATTTTTGTTGTAATGTTGTATTTGTTGCCGTAACGATGCCACCTGCTTATTCCACCATGGTAGAATTCAAGGCGAATTCATAACAGGTAAGTGCAACTCTATAACTACAAAAAGCCCCATGTATTTTGTTTTTACAATTTAATTGTTAGCTGTCAAAATTTTTTTATTGCAAATATAAATTATCACTTTTTTATAAAAGAAATTATTAAATTCACTTCAATCATTCGCAGTTTTGAAATTTTTTTACTATAAAAATAATATTTTTAGCAGTTTTCAATCAACTTCTTCTCAAAACAAAATTATATTTTGACGTTTCACCATTTTTTTTAATTCGCCGTGGAAACACCTGATGAACAGGTGACGAGATGAGTTTGAATTCGTCTTGTTAGAATTCATACATGATTTCGCCTTGGTAAAAAAGTTTTCATGTATTGCTTCTGTCATGACATTACTATCAAGTGTAAACGCGTTGATACCAAAATCTAAATGAAATTTTGGCGAGTTTTGCCCTAAAAGTGTCTGACAACTCTAGTTATCAAAATTGGCGGTATATTTGGTAAACACAAATGCGAAAATATTTTTTTTTATACACAATGTCTCAAAAGAATATAACGTAAGTTAAGAAAAGTTAAAATAATATGTGCTTAAATTTTAAGTGATTGCTAATTAAATCCTTATTCAATTTAGATCTTTTTTTAAACCGAAAGGTCAGCCGGTTGTGGAATCCTCTAATTCAGAAACACTAAAAAAGTAAGTCGTACTACTTTATTTGTCTTCTAATTTTAATAAAATTCATTCAAGGAAAACCTCTGGTGAAGAATCTGACGTTAAAAATACAAACAATAATATAATTAACATTAAAAGGAGTTCAGAAGATAATTTAAGTAATAATTCCAAAATAATTAAATTAGAAACAATATCAAGCGATGAAAGGCCAAGTAAATCAAATAATTTCCTCAAGGATTCAGGGAAAATTTCTCTAAAGTTAAATGATGAAAAGTATTCAGCTATAGCTACTGATTATAATCCTGCTAAAGTAAATTATCATCCAATTAAAGATGCATTTTGGGATAAAGACCAGAAGTAAGTACAATAATGGAAATCGACATACAAATGTTCAATTCGCACTATTATATAAATCAACATATTTTGCAAGGTTGGATACCGTAACAAATTTCGGTATCGGTATTGAAATTTTTTTGGCAATACAAAATTGAAAAATAAGAAGAAAAAGTAAAATAGAAAAAGTTATGGACCTCTTAAGTTTTCATATAAATTTGCGATTTTCCAATAAATTTCTGAACGTCGGGTAAGTGCACCTAATGTCGGCATGTACCAGTAGTCGGCATTTTTTGGATTTAAACGTTAATAAATAAGAAATGCGGGTTTTACATTTATAAATACATAGCATCAAGTTTGTCAAAAAAATTTACTCATCTTTCTATTAGTAATAATTGAATTGGAGTAAGATTAGTATTTTTTGTCAAATTTTGGAGTCTTGAGTGACAAGCTATTGAACTTGTGCGATGACCCTTGATTTTCAAAAAAAATTAGTGTTAGAGCTAACTTAAAAAGGCAAATAGTCATATTATTTATTAAAATTATGTTACTAATAAAGTTGAAAAGGTAAAAAGTCTATTAAATTTTGTCGTAGAAGTAAAAAAATTTACAAAAAGTTAATATTATATTAATTTTGTTGGGTGTCGACATTAGGAACAAAAATTTACAAAAATTTGGCATTGGGTGCCGACCACTGGCAAATCTGTATTTTTCTCTGAGTACACTCAAATTTGAGTAAATTGTTCATCAATCGTGCCTCTGAGATAACAGAAAATGAGTTTAAAACGAGTATACCCAGTAGTCGGCATCATTTCTTTTGAGTATCTCATGTCCTGCTGACTATAGGATAAGTGGTGTCCTAAAGTTGTCAGCAATTTTATTTCTAGTTTAACGGTATATGGGGTCCCAAAACAGTATAATTTTTAAAATTTGTAAGGACTATTAATTAATTACATTTTCTTTAACCCTAAACCATCATCCTTCGTCAAAATGACGACGCGAGATTTTTTTTTAAGTTAAAACCTGTTGTTTCTTTTTCTTTTGGTATAATTTTTTTTATAGTGCTTGTCGCTTCCATGCTGTTGTTGGATAAAGACGTGCAGCGAGCTGCGTTCATTGTAAGTGTTTGATTTTTCGCTTTTATTTTTTTGCCGTAGTCAAAATGACGAAAGATGAAGTTTGTGTAAATTTTAGGAAAACGAACAGGTGGCCGTTATGCCAATTTTTCGGAATTTTGAACATGACATTTATTAACTTATACATTATTTACTCGCATAACCTGCTTCAAGCTGGCCAAAAGCCTCTTAATCGGGTTAATTTCATGAAAAATCTTTTCTCGGGACTTATAAAAAATCACTTGAATGACATGCTTGATATGCCAACAATAACCACCAATGTAAGAAATGATATTAAACATGAGCTGCAAGTCAATAACCCCACAAATTCCAAGAATAATAAAATTACGATCGTCATCAAATTTTCACAGAAGGCTACTGTTCTGAATTAATGTGTCGTTGGGTTCAAAAAGGTGTGATTGGACAAAGAGGCGGTGCCACGCCCATACAACCGAAAATTTTAAATCAATAAATCTCAGGAACTACATGAACCGATTTTCCTGAAATTTTTACAGTAACATCACGTGAGCTAAAAATTAAATAAGCTACTTATTTTTTCGATAGGGTCAGGGGAATTGGTACCACCCATAGGATGCCAATATTAAATATGGCAAATCTTAAGAGCAGCTGCACGCATTTTGTTGAACTTTTGGAAGTAGGATCTTCTGAGCCCCAAAATTGAAACAAAGTAGCAGCGGTGGAAGTGGTACTCCCATAGGAAGCCAAGGGGGAAATACCTCCCATAGGATGCATATATTAAATATCGCTCAACTGAAGAACTATTAAAGAGAGATTCTTCAAACGTGGTTATAGCTACTATTATGGTAAACTACAAATTTCAAAATAAAAATGGGCGTGGTAGACGGAGGAGGAGTAGTACCCCCCACCCCCAAAAAACGAAAATGTTAAATACCTAATATCTAAAGACAAAAGTCTTCATAAGATAAACTGCACCTTTCAAAATAAAAATAAAGGGTGTAGGTGCAGGGGGAGCAATAAACCTTTATCTATATATATAAAAGTGAATGTATGTATATATATTTATGTCTTATAGGAGGCCAAACCACTTGACCGATGCCCTTCAAATTTTCACAGCATGTAACTGTGACCCTGGAAGAGACATTAGGCCATATAAAATTGTGACTGGGCAAAGGGGCGAGCCACGCCCATACAACCCAAAATTTAAAATCGTATTTTCTATGACATTTTTTGACCTACGGCGATAATATTTGGTATATGTGTTGTTGGTATGAATAGAAAAACGTTTAATTAAAAAAGTGGGCGTGGCCCCGCCCATTTTTAGAAAAAGTAAAAAACGTTATATCTAATAAACTACTGAACCGATCGTCATCAAATTTTCACAGAAGGCTACTGTTCTGAATTAATGTGTCGTTGGGTTCAAAAAGGTGTGATTGGAAAAAGGGGCGGTGCCATATTTTTTCGTGGATGCCAATATTAAACAAAGCATATTTTAAGATCCGCTGCAAGCATTTTGTTGAACTTTTGGTAGTAGGATCTTCTGAGCCCTAAAATTTAAATAAAATAGCATCGGGGGAAGTGGTACTTCCATAGGACGCCAATGTTTAATATCGCATATCTTAAGAAATGTTATAGTGAAAACGTTCAAACTGTATAAGTACTCTTATGGTATATTACACTTTTTAAAATAAAAATAAAGCGGGTAGGCGCAGGGGGAGCAATACCTCCCATATGATGCAAATATCAAATATCGCGTTACTGAAGAACTATGATAGCAAGAGTCTTCAAACGTGGTAAAATCCACTATAATGGTAAATTTTAAAAGAAAAATGGGCGGGGTTGACGGAGGGAGAGCAATACCCCCCATAAAACGAAACTACTGAATGCCACGGATGGGGGTAGCGAAGCACACCGGGTTAAGCTAGTATAATATAAAGTAACCTTCAGAAGGAAATAATTCCCAGTTTCTATTTGTTTAAATAAAATATTTATTTTGGTACGTATTTTTGCTTATGACGTGTTTTATAGTCGCTTAAGTATGTCGTAGTCAAAATGACGAAGGATGACGTTAATGTAATAAAAATAAGGATGACTTTATAGGGTTAAATACTAATTTCAGTAAAGTTTAATATGAAAAGCAAGAAAACAATGCAAATGTTTAAGTTTACTTCAGTGACCCTACAAATAGTTAGTAAAATGGTGGAACTTGCTAAATGTAAACTTCCGGTGAATATTGATTACATTCTGAACACAGTGTTAGCGATTATAAAGGAAGATGGACGCCCACACCATTTAAAAATGCTTTTAGGATAGAAGTAAAAGAGAATGCCATTTCTTTTCCCCTCTCTTCAATAAACTCAAGACTTGACGAGTCAAACTTGGCGTGTGTGAACCGGCACTTACATTAATAACGGTAATCCATTATGCTATACTATTTTTGATAAATATGCATGTGTATGTGCATACCTGTATTAAGGTTTTTCTGATTCCCTTTTTTGCTTTTTTTTATTTAAATAATTGTTGGTTTACTTACGTATTAATTGCTTTGCAGTTAATTTTTAGCCAGTGAAGCCGGTGGTAGAGAAGAAAACCCGTCCAAAGGCCGGATATGAAGAAAAGCTTTAGTTAGCAAAGCCGGTGTTTGTTGTACCATAAAGGAGAAAATCCTTGCGGCCGGCCGAAGACCGGTTATTCGGAGAATCTTTATTTGGCGAAGCCGGTGTTTGTTATACCATAGAGGAGAAAATCCTAACGACCGTCTATGCGTAAAAGCTTTATTTAGCGAAGCCGGGGTTTAGTTAATTAAATTTTTATTACCTATGGCACTTCCGTAACATTTTGATGTAAAAACTGTATTAGTAGCTAAAGAGTTAAAAAGTTTTAAATAAATTTACCATTTCCAGTTAAAAAGCTTTCAAGTGATACAACAAACCAATACTGGCCATATACATTCAGAAATGTAGTTGGAAATCACAAATTCATATGAAAACTTCAGAGGTCTATAACTCGGAAACAATGCGTTTTCGAGAATTTTGACATTTATTTTTTCTTTTTATTTTTCAATTTTCTATTACCCTACAAACATATGTACCTTTTTTTTATTTGGAGCTGCGTTGTCAAACTAGACTTGTTTTTATTTCGGTATCGGTATTTTTTTTTTTCGGGATACCAGTATAGCAACTTTTATAACGGCTTATATCGGTATTACAGTTAAATGAACAAACCCAAAAAAATAAAAAAAATTAACAAATATAATCTGGGAATTTATTTCTCATGGTGAGTAACACCATACATACATACATACATATGTATATGAGCATTTCCATCATGTCGAACGTGACTATCGTACACATTTAAAGTTAAAAAAGTGAAAATAAAACATTTTTATTTTGGCAATAGATTTAAGTTAAAGCTCTTAATTAGCCCTTTAATTTGTGCTTTTGTTTATTTTGATAAACAGTTTCGTTTTCAAGAAAATTGCAAAAAAAACAAGTCATTTGCACGTGACGAAAACAGAAGTGGTTTTTGCGGCCAAAGATTCAGACGCCGATTTCATCCAAACCTGAGGCAATCACCCCTATCGTGAATACAAATTCCTTGTAAGTTTCTTCCCAGTTCCCATTTTTATAATTGAATTAACATAAGAAAAAGGGAAAAAACTCCCAAGGAATTTATATTTACTTGGTGTCAAATTGCTTGTAGTTATCCTAAGCAGTTTGATTTGTAATCCAGCAAAATCGGTTCAGTAGGATCAGAGCCTTACAAAATTGATAATTTTGTTACAACAACTAACAAAAATTATGGAACAATGCACGAAATGATATAAGATTTTGCAAAAATACGTTTTATTCGACTGGAAATCACTGTAAAATTTCGTAAAGATCCGTCCATAATTTAGGTTAGGCCCCATATAAACCCTACACCCGGAAAATAATTTAGTACGCCTAAAACCGTAATTATTAATGCTATCAGAATAAAATTTAATACTTCACAGTTTTATAGACTAGAAATCACAATAATAAATTTCGTGATGATTGGTCCATGGTTGAATTAATTAAATACGCCTAAAACCGTAGCAAATATATTTATTGTGGTAACATTTCTTCCAACTTAGTTTCATATGACCAGAAAAAATATGCAATTTTCTGATATATGGTCCATAATTTACCTTTAATTACATATTTAGCAGCCTTCTGAAACTCACTGTAAACGCTAAAACGTATTTCACCACTCTATTGAAATTTATGTTTTTTAATACCAGATATCACTGCAGAATTTGGGTTCATTACTTACCATGGCTTTAATATAAAGTTGCCTCCTAAAAATCATTTGGGTTCGGCTCAAGCTAGTTAAAAATGGCTATAAATAGCATAATAGTTTCTGATGGTCGGTCAATAATTTAATATAGGTCTAAACCGCAACCAATTTTAATGCTGACGTCTGTTTTTACAAAGAATAACTAATAATATATAGACATCATTCCTGAAATATTCGATCTGTCGGTGGAGAGTATCAAAGATTCGGCAGAGCCGAATATAGCACTCTAACTTGTTTTTAACTTATTGTTTCTAATTTTATTGGATCATCCTTCAACTTTTCTCTCAACCTTTTGCAACGCTCTTTATTTTTTTCGCAGCCGTTTTTGTTTATCTAGAGTTAAATAATTGAAATGTTTTTTTTTCCATTTCTTTATTTGCGATCCGTTTTACAATAATAAGCAAATTTGAATAAAATATAAATATTAACATAATTTATTGATTCCCATCGGAAACAACAATATAAGATATGCATGTACTAGTTATAATACATATATAGAGATGATTTATATTTTTACAAATATAATTATAAATTAAATTATATAAATCACATTTTATACAAATGGGAGATCTAATATGTGTTTTCTTTTAAGTCTTCGTACTTCGTCAGTCTCGTCTAATAGTGTGATTGCCAGTGTGTTAGAGTGATTGCTGAGTCTTTTTAAATAGTTGCAGCTAAATTTTTGTATTTCAGTTTTTACAAAAGGTATTTGGAGGTCATTATGTAATGCTATATTGGTAACGTAAAAAGGAGCGTTTGTAATTGATCTTAAGGCCTTAGATTGAAATCTTTGCAGAATTTCTATATTTGATGTGCTGTTTGTTCCCCATAATTCTATGCCACAGGTCCAAATTGGCTTTAATATTGTTTTTAGAAGAAGTACCTTATTTTCGAGTGATAGTTGTGATTTGGGCCCCAGAAGCCAGTACATTTGTTTAAATTTCTTATCTAGTTGTTTTCTCTTGGCTTTTATGTGCACTTTCCATGTAAGTCGTCGGTCCAAATGAAGCCCAAGATATTTGACATTTTCTTTGCTGGGTATTGGGGTGCCATAGAGGCTTACAGGTAGGCAGTTTTCCCTTCTTAACGTAAAAGTAATGTGATTAGATTTTTGGGTGTTAACTATAATATTCCATTTAGTAAGCCAGCGTTGTAGATGGTCGAGTTGTAATTGCAATAATCTTGAAGCATCAGTTGGTGATTGATGTGAGGATATAAACGCGGTGTCATCTGCGTATGTTGCTACAGTTATGTCTTCTGTAGTTGGCATATCGTATGTGAATATAGTGTACAGCACTGGTCCTAGAACGCTGCCTTGAGGTATACCGGCTTCTATTTGATAAATGTTCGAAGCATCACTGTTGATTTTTACATAAAAGTATCTGTTACTTAAATATGACAGGAAAAACATGTAAAATGGTGCTGGTAGAATATTTTTTAGTCTATCCAGTATGCCAAACTTTATCAAACGCCTGTTGTGTATCTAAAAATACAGCAGAGCAATATTTTTCATTTCCGAAGGAGTCAATTATAGCTTTACATATTCGGTGGCATTGTTCAGGCGTTCCATGTTTATGGCGAAAGCCAAATTGGTGATCAGGAATGATACTGTTTTTTTCTAAAATATGTATTAAGCGCTTTAGGAGAAGCCTTTCAAAAATTTTTGAGAAAATGGGCAGTAAACTAATTGGCCTATAGGAAGATACTACATTTTTTGGTTTACTTGGTTTTAAAACCATAATTATCTATGCACACTTCCATTGGGAGGGGAAGTGTTGGAGTCGTAAAATAGAATTAAATATAAGTGTTAAAAAGAAGGAAGTTATTTCCGCATTTGTCTCATTCGGAGTGACATGTTTTATTGGCAGAACCATTTGACACGCAACATCTAAGAAATGCAGAATATCGCTGTCGTTATCATTAATGCATTGAGGCTTAAAAGTTTTCTCTAAGTGCTCTGCAAAGGCGGTAGATTTTTGTATATCAGTTCGGCACCATAAACCATTATCAGTTTTAATAGGAACGTTTGTTTTTGCTGGGCGTTTGAGATACTTAGTGGCATTGTAAAGATCATGTTCCTTGTTTTTGTTTTGTGGCTTTAATTTCCTGAGATACTGAGCTGTATTTTCGTTTCTCTTTTGCCAACAATTCTGAGCATAATTTAATAGCAACAAGATTCCAGTTGGTTTTGTCAGTTGGATTTCTTGTACGGTGCCATACTTTTCTTAGCCGCCTAGATTGTCTGATCATTTCTCTGGCTGTTGCTGAAGCTTGAACTTTAAGACCTAAGTTTCTAGAAGGCCCTATGCCTGGGGTTGATAAAACAGCCGACTCGTGAATCGATGAAGTCAATATTTCAACAGCATCGTCCGAGTCATTCCCTGATTTAATTACCATATTGAGGTTCAAACTGCCTTCTATCCGTTCTCTGAAGACTTTCAGATTCGTGTTTCGTTTAATAAATTTGACATTTTTAGGTTTTATCTCTACATTGACGTTGTAGTTGACAAGAAGGGGAGAATGATCAGAATTCAAGCTATCATCATTTGTGATGTCAAGTGAGTACCTGGAGATGCCACCATATACAAATATGTGTTTAGGGGGGAAATATATAGAGTAACCCAGCAAAAAAAGCGTTGAAAAAGATGTTATTAAATCACCACAACTCGCAAACCCGAAGTACTTCAAATTCGGGTCAAGAAGCTATGAATTTAACATTAGCATGTCATTGGAAAAATGTTGTTCATTTTCTACTACTTTTAAATGCATATATTCCACATTTCTATTACATTTAGAGTTCTGATATTTGAATGTTAATTATAAGTAGTAGAAAAAATGTATACTAAAATAACTTTTAAGATGCTAAACAAAAGTAGTTCTGTAATAGTAATGAAATTGTGAATTAAAGAAGTGATATTAATGCAGTGATTTTAAAATGCATCTATGTATATCGCTTTTAATAATTAAAAACCCCTTTAAATTATTTAAAAGCATCACTCTTAACTAAAAATGAAAAAAAGATATGGTTTCGGTAATTTTTTTTATTATTAATTAATTTAATTTTTTTTTTGTATTTTTTAATCTAATTTTTATTAAATATAAAATTTATTTGCATGGCAAAAAAAAAAATTAAAGTATTACAGGTACAATTCAATTTGCTGAACAAACATATATTTTTTAGAAATTCAATCCCAAGGTACATTAAATATACCTTGTTCAATCTTTTTTAAAAATTTCCGGGCCAACTACATTCTATACAATTATTTAAGAACAAAGGTGCTATTCAAAATTTTATCTCTTATTTGTACTTCAAAACTACTTCTTTAAAGCTAAAAAGTAGCATTAGCTACTTTGGATGTAATTAAGATGCCGTTTATGAAGTATCACTTCCATTTTTTTTTGCTGGGAAATATTGATAGGCCTATTATTGCAGATTAGTTTTACACCAGCAGCTTGAATGTAATTTTTACGACATTCATCTGCAAGTTCATATCGAACTGCAGATTTTATAAATAAGCCAGCTCCAGCATGGGCTTTAGTATCAGGGTGGTTGGTGAAGATAAAATCGTAACCTTTTATTTTTACATAAGACTTTTTTGTTAAGTGCGTTTCGGAAATAAGAAAAATATCAATATGTTGTGTTTGCATAAAAAATTCAATTTATTCGTCATTCCGTTCGCATTCCAAACACCAATTCTTAAATTAACTTGCATAATTTGTTAATAAGAAGTGACATCATATTCATAAGTGTATTTGTTAATTCAATTGTTTATTTAAAAGATGTTCAATATTTTTCATAATGTTATTAATAACATTTTGACTCTCAATATTGGCGTACGTTTCGCCAGCATTAAAGTTATTAGAACCAGTATTTACATTACTGTTATTTTTATTTTGGGATTCATATGAGAAAAATCGTTTCTGTTCATAGAATACTGATTATTGATGTATGGTCGTCGCTCAGCTAGTCTTTTCTTTAAAAG
The DNA here is from genome assembly GCA_949318255.1 of Pollenia labialis. Classification (NCBI taxonomy): domain Eukaryota; kingdom Metazoa; phylum Arthropoda; class Insecta; order Diptera; family Polleniidae; genus Pollenia; species Pollenia labialis. The sequence continues at coordinate 63,747,741 of OX439141.1, forward strand.
GGTTTGGTAAACTATACATCCTCTTAAGCTAGCAGTATGTTGTTGCAAGCAATGTACACATCTTGGAGGAGTGTCGTTTATTTTTGGGCAATCAGGTGTAGGATGACCAAGTCCACATTTCACACATACAAATGGTTTCTTGCAGTACGTTTTTGTGTGCCCGAATTGTTGACAACGGTGACATTGGACAATATCGTCAGTGACTTTAGGAGCTTAAATTTGCACGATGCAATGGTTTATTTGGCGTATTTCAAATAGCTTTTTATTGTTTGGGCTGGGATCAATATCCACGTAAAAAATCGGTAATGGTTGGTTACTAAATCTACTTTTAACATTTATAACATTTCTTACAAGATGACCCTTAACAATAAGGTCTGCTTTAATATCATCAATTTTGGTGGTATGATGGAGACCCTTAATAACAAATCTGTAAGATCTCTCACTTTTTAACTGATATGTATGATAGGAAAAATTATTGTCGTTTAAGTATTTAGTTAATGTACGATATGATTCAACTGTTTTTAAATTAAGTTTAACTTGACCGTCATTTAATCTTTTGTAATTAAATTCACTATTGGCAATCACACTACTTACACATTTTATCATTTTATTTATGTTAGTAACATTATTAATAAAAATTGGTGGCGGCTTTGGTGTAGTTTCAGCATCATCTTCATTATCATTCTCATTATGATCTTCATTATCATCAGCAAGTTCAGAAAACTTATTGGTATTAGAACAGCTTGGTTCATCAAAACTTTTAAGTTTTTTTACAATATATGTTATTTTTGTGTTTTTTTTTTGTTTTGTTGTTACTTTTTGCTAGTTAAGTAAATCATCATCACTTGCACTACTGTCTTCACTTTCTATAGTCATTGTATGACTTTTAATCCCTATGTTAAGTGTATAGGGATTAATAATCACTAATCCACTTGGTTGTTTGTTTTTGTTTGTTGTTTATGTTTGTTATTGTATGACTTTTAATCCCTATGTTAAGTGTATAGGGATTAATAATCGCTAATCCACTTGTTTGTTTGAAATTTATTTTTGTTATTTTAATTTTTATTTTTAAATCACAAAATAAGTTAAACAGGGCAGGTCTGCTCACTTTGAATAACTCAACGCAACTCGAATTGAAATGTACGTATGTATTATCATAAATAAATCACTTACATATGTATATAACAAAATCATTTTCAAATTTGTACCCCCGTATTCATAAACGATTAATAAATTTAACAAAGTTTATTAAGGGCAATTTTCATACAAAGTTGTTTTGTAAACCTTTATTAAATTAAAAAATTTTTAATGAATACGGGCGTTAATTTTTAAGTTCGGCTTATGCTTTGTTGTGATACGAACGTGTATTCCTAACCCTGCATACGATTTTAATTATTAATTAATTATTTTGATTTTGGAATATAAATATTAAGCGAATGGACGCAAACATAATGATTTGAAAATAAATTATCTATATATATAAAAATGGTGTAAAAAATGTATAGTAATTCATAAAATGAGAACGGCTGGGACGATTTTTTGAATAGGAGAAGAACGAAGTGGGACTATCAGGCAAGTCTACTCGCTAACTCTCTGAGCTCAGTCCCGGTCATTAGTGGCATTGCGGTGACTGAAATGGCAGGCAACGGCAACGGCACTGGCCTGCAAGCCAGTAGTTAGGGAGGAGGAGGGCAAGCCACCATGGTGGAGCCCTGAGGTTGCACAATCTCGTAGGGATTGTCGCAGGTTATTCAATATGGTTAAACGCCTGGGAAACTGGGTATTCCGCACGTCGGCATTGAATAGGTTTAAAAATTTGGTTAGATCGGCGAAACGGAGTGCCTGGAGAAACTTCCGCAGCGGCGTGGAAGGTTCCTCGGACACAAACCGGTTACGCAAAATAATGGCTTCTTGCCCGGCTGTCCCTAGCTACATTCAGAAAGCTGATTGTAGCTGGACTACGAATAGTCAGGAGACGCTGGAGGTGTTAATTGAGACACACTTTCCTGGCAATTCCCTTCCAACACCACGGAAGATCAATTGCTTATCAGAGCCTGGACTCGTGTCCATTTCTATGTGCTATGATAGGCTCAATTGGGCGATAAGGAGCTTTGATTCCTTTAAGGCACCTGGTCTGGACGGTATTATTCCGGCCGACCTTCAAAAGAATGCGGACCTTCTAATTTCTTGGCTGTCCGCTATTTACACGGAATGAGGATGTCTATTTCTAGACATTTACTCTCTTCATCGCAGCATGCCTACACCAAGATCAAGTCTGTAGAGACGGTGCTTCACTTACTGGTCGGCCACATTGAGAAATTCCTTGAATTTCGGCAATACTCGCTTGTGGCCTTTCTGGACATTGAGGGAGCTTTCAATAATGTCGGATCCAACTCCATCTTGGAGTCGACGAGGGAGCTGGGTGTTGACGATGTAATTTGTGGATTTATTGATAGGATCATTGAAACCACGATGGTTGCTACCAATGTTTGCAGATATGTACACAGGGGAACCCTGCAAGGGGGGGTTCTGTCCCCTCTACTATGGAACCTGACGATGAACACTTTGCTGAGTCAGTTCGACAGATTAGGGATAAAAACCGTCGCGTATGCGGATGCCGTGGCGGTGGCGGTCATGGGTAAACACCTGCACACGTTGTCCCGTTGTATGAAATCTGTGTTACAGATTCTAAGCTCTTGGAGTATCTCCTGTGGACTTGGTGTCAATCCACGAAAAACTGAGTTGGTTCTCTTTACCAGGAGGTACAAGGTTGGAAACTTAAGGCTTCCTAGGCTAAATGGCACGGAGCTGACAAGCTCGAAAAGGGCCAAATATTTGGGTGTTATTGTCGATGGGAACTCAACGTTCGTTCGCGGGTTAATAGGGCCATTGTGGCCTTATACACCTCCAAGAGATCTGTGGGCAGAAAATGGGGCCTTGGCCCCTGGGGCGTTGAATAGATCTTTGAGCCGGTAGTAAAACCGATCCTCTTCTATGGGGTCATAGTGTTGTAGGTACTGTAGGATGCTTGAGAAAGTATATAGGGTGGCTGCGCTGATGTTCACGGGATCAATCCGCTCGACACCGACGAAGGCGCTGTACGAAGGCGCTGTTTACTTGACATCATGGCCGAACAACAGGCTCTGACTTCCGCTACTAGACTGGGGCGATGGGCCTATGGTCTACGCGGAATTATTGTCATGCCAGGGTCACGCTTCACGCATCATATGACCTGGCGGGGCTGGACCATTGTACTCCGGAACCCTTTTTCGGAGCTTTATTCACAGTTCATAATGGTTATGATGATGAGCTGCTCGATAACATGCGATCTCTGGAACCGGCCCTAAGTAGGTAGAGGTTTCTTCATCGAGGAATTTAGGACATTAGGGTCTCCTTTAGGCTGCCAGATGGCAATAGTGTGCTGCAGGCGGAAATCTCTGCCATAAAGCGGGAGGCAAACTGGCTGAGGTACTATCGAATATCGAGAAATATATGTATATTTACGGACAGCAAGGCTGCCATTGCAGCTCTAGCTGGTGTCTTCACGACATCTATGATAACAGTGGAATGCCGGATGTCTCTAAATGAGATCGCGGAACATTCCAGAGAACGCTGACATGGGTACCAGGGCACAGTGGATGCCTGTGTAACCAGACTGCGGACAGTCTGTCCAAACGATGTGTCCGTCGATGGCCTGATCGGCATTTCGATGGCCCGCTGCAAGACTCTCTTCAGACGGGAGTAGTACAGAAGGGCTCAGGAAAGATGGCAGGGGGAGGAGTATACCTGCGTGATGACCAGGACTTTTTGGCCTGGCTATGACGCGACGAGATCGCGCGTACTACTTGGTCTGGGTAGGGACCGGATAAAAACAGTGATGTCGGTCCTTACGGGTCACTGGGTGATAGGGATTCATGCTAGGAGGATGGGTCTTGCTTATAATGATTACTGTAGGAGTTGTCGTGATGAGGAGAAGGAGGAGACGGTGTTTCACTTTCTTTGCCAATGCCCCGGTCTGGGGAGCATTAGGCATTTTGGGAGACCATGTCTGGACGATATGTCCAACGTGGGACTGAAATCGATCTCCCTGTTCTGCAGGGAATCGGGTTGGTTCGAGGCTGCAGTGACCTCCGGGGAATATTCTGGTGGATACTGACTGACTCGTGTCACTGGCAAGGGGTTTCACAAAGGGACCGCTATTAGCACCCACGTGAGTCGTCTTCGTAACGGCTTCCCGTTTAACCTAACCTAACATAACCTTCGTATTGTTGAGGAGAAGGTTTTTACGGAAAAATTTTGAAACATCCCTCCGGAAAATTGGAAAAGTCGAAAATCCAGTTTTTGTATGAAATTTTGTTTGAAATTATTCCTTAATGGCTTTTCAAATCTAACAATAGAATGTTCTTAGTGTAAATTATGGAAAATTGCGGAATGCTGAAAATTGGAAAATCTCTCCGCAAAAGACGGAAAATTAGAAAAATCGAAAATTGATTTTTTTTGTACGAAATTTTGTGTGAAATTACGAAAATTTAAATATTTGTGTTGTGTTTGTCTGATGGCTTCAAATTGGGAGAGGAGAAGTTCGCCGGGTCCGATAGTTTAACATAAAAGTGAACAATTATCAAAAACGAAAAAATTAAATAAAGAAAAACAAAAAAAATATATACGTACATATGTATGAATGTACATATATATGTATGTATACATATTATTCCTTTCACCCTCGCTGTTTACAAAAACGGAGGATAGTGATACATTAAAAAATATTAAACTGTCTCTACGTACAAGTGTACAAGATACAAGTGTTGCCGAGCCTGCATGTATTGCCGCACCTGCAAGTGTTGCCGCGACGGCAAAAACAATCTTAGTAAGAAATGATGCAATGAACTCAAACACAGACTCAATGGAAAACCCACTAGTAAAAAGTTGTCAAAAGCCTCAAGTATAAGTTGGAATGGACATATATCTAGCAGCCCTACCTCTTCAGCTGTTTCTTCTGCCTCAAAAGTATCATCTTTTGATAGAATACATTCACAAAATTGTTTCGCAGTTCTGGAGGATGAATCCTCTGAAGCATCAAACTCAAATGAGCTTATCAAGAGGTTGTTCTCGCTGATAGGTGAATATTCGTTTTCCGTAGCAGCAATCAAGCGTGGTAGTATAAACGAGACAAAAATACAGGTTAATCATGAGAACCTAAGCAATTTTTCCACTTCATTGTATTTTTTAAAACACCAGATCTGAGCAACGTAAAACATAATAGAACGTGAAGCCGCGTTTAAACTTTAAGTTTGTTGTTGTTTGCAATTTGAGTATGGTTTATATATATATATCTGACCACGTAGATGATGTAGCCATTTTTGCCGAAGATAATTTATTTCTAAATGTTTTTTAAACGATAAATTGTAGTTAATGTTAATTCTTAAGAATCTGTAGCTATTGACAATTTCGATATTATCATCTCCAAAATTCCATTTAAGTTTCTTTGATATTCTGGTACCATTGCGAAACACTAATATTTTAGATTTAGCCTAATTGACTTTTAAAAACCACATTTTACAGTATGAATGAAATGTATCAATCATATTTTGTAATACGTTTGGGGAGTCAGATAAAATGGCGATATCATCAGCATAAAGTAGGAGTTTTACAGAAATGTTGTCAATGTTAATTCCACCCGGTAACACGTCCACTAAATCGTTAAGGCACAAGGCAAACAAAATTGGACTTAATATACAGCCTTGTTTGACGCCAAGATCTATATTGAGAGGTTCAGAAAATATGTTTTTATAAAATATTCGACTTGTTGTGTTTTCATATGAAAGTTGTAAAATTCGAACAGTTTTTGATGATAACCCCATACTAGATAGTTTATAAAAAAGATAATTCCTTGGAATCATATCAAATGCACATGAGAAGTAGACGAAGAACGCATACGTGTTGTTGCCAATTAGTTTATTTAGGTGTACAATATTGACAAGGTTGAAAACGTTGTCAACCGTAGAATATTTTTTTCTGAATCCCGCCTGATATTCATTTAAAATATTGTTTGTCTCAGTTTAAAATATATCCTATACAGAAAAATCACGATCAGTGCTTAAACTGCCAAGAATTTGGTCATACTAAAGCGGCTCATACACTTGCAATAAAATTGTTCAATTTAACGTATTGTACAATTATATCGCCAATGTGTATGTGATATTCGATGGTATCGCAATATATTGTCAATAATCAAAAGACTTTTTATTTTTATTGCACAACGAAGAGAAAGTGAAATATGTTGGCAACATTGTGCAATGCTGTTTGTGTTATTCCTATAGGTTATGTTTACCTTTTTATTGATTTTTGTGCTACTTATTGCATAATATAGGACAAAATGGAAATAATATGCCGAATATTATACGCAAAAATATTGCAGGTGTATGGGCCGCTTAAGGCATACTGCTACTTACCCCTGTTTGCGTAGTATGTGGTGAATTACATGGTACAGTTCTTTGCGATAAGTCTAAAACCGACCCCAACGTAAAAAATCTAGCAATTGTGGCGGTAATCTCACTGCCAATTATAGAGGATGCCCTGTATATAAATACTATCGTCAAGCAGTCGGTTGGACCGAAAACTAATCCCCCTCAAATGCAGGTAACAAATCAAGTAAATATTAATAACATACAGGCTACGCAGGCTAGTAATAACAGAACCTCTTATGCTAACGTCCTAAAATCAAACCATGTGCCAATGCAAGGTGCTTCGCCAGGTAATGATGAAACTCGAGTTTCCAATTTAAGTCATTTACAAAAAAACCATGGACACATTAGTGCAAACAGTAAATAATTTTACGAACACAATAGGAAAAATGATGCAGGAAATTCTTAGAATGCAATCGATGTTATTGCAAGCTGTACTAAACAAGCCATGAACTGTTTTAAGATTTGTTTTTGGAACGCAAATGAATTAGAATACTTTCTTATAAATAAACAAATTGATGGCATGATGGTTTCTGAAACTCATTTGACCTCAAGGAATACGTTTAAAAGCAATGGTTATACATTATATGATACCAAGGACCCTCGAGATAGAGCTTGTGGAGGTTCTGCCATTTTGATAAAAACCCGAGTTAAACACTACCAAATGTGTGATCATCGTGAAGATAATCTCCAAGCAACGAACATTTGCTTTAAGGAGTTCAATATCAGAAAGCCGATATTATAACTATTTTATATCATTAGGACCCTGTTTTCTAGACGCTGACAATTATAACGCTAAACATGCCTTTTGGGGGTCACGACTAATTACACCAAAGGTTCGTGTTTTATTTAATACAATTTCTAAAATGGATTTAAATGTGGTAGCGAGCGGACAACCAACAAATTGGCCTACTGACAAGCAAAAAATTCCAGTTGTCATCGTTTTCGGCGTGGATAGTATATCCCCATAGAAACGGTCCATGTCGAAGCTTCCTTAGAATTATCTTCCGACCACACACCTACAATTGTTACTATTACGAACCCCAATAGAATTGTTTCTCCGACTGGTTACTTAGCGACGTCAGCTACACAAATTAATTGGTTAAAATATAAAAAATATTGCACAGAAAATATTCCGCTTAGTACAACGGAGAATGTAGAAAGCTCTATTGTTAATTTTGACAGTTTTCTGAAACTAGCTGTTCAACAAGCCAGTACTGCCCCCAAAAAAACAAAAAATATTAAAATATATTCCACAGATGTCGAGCGTCTCTTGTCTGAAAAATGAGAAGACAGTGGCAATTGCGCAAATCCCCTCAACTTAAGAAATTACTAAAAGAGGTTCCCGAAACCCGTACGTTTGTTCGCAATACACGTTTTTCCTCAAGAGCCCATCCTTATGTGGTCGATTGGCAGGTGAATCGTACATCGCATTACAGAGAGAATTCGTTTTTTTCCCGGACTGTTCGTATGTGGAATAACCTTCCTGCCGAAGTCTTCCCTCTCACATGCAACATGACCAAGTTCAAATCGAATGTTCACAAACACTACTCCCTCTATCCTCCTTCCCATAACCTATTTTCCTAGTTCCAACACAATGCAATGCATTAGTAGGGGGCATCCTCTGAGTGCTGGTCCTATAAAAAAAAAAAAAAAAAAAAAAAAAGGCTAAGAAAGTAACTGCAGACTCAGAAAACGGCTACTCTGGAAAAATATCTTAAGGAACTTGATGCAAGTCCACAATCAGACTATTCATTATGGCGTGCAGCTAGAAATCTCAAAAGGCCAGTTGTCTTAATTAATTTAAACCCCAAAAAAACCCCTGGTTTTGATAAGATCAGCAACAAAATGTTTTTGGAACTACCCAGCATAGCAAAGAAAATTATAATTTTAATATTTAATGCTATTTTACGTCTTGAATACTATCCTCAAAAGTGGAAGGTTTCCTTAATCACTACGTTACCTTAACCTGGAAAGGAGCACACAAAAGATGAGTAATATAGGCCTATAAGCTTATTTTCTAATATATTAAAGAAGTTTGAGAAGCTGTTAGTGTCAAAATTGACCCCAATTTTAAATGAAAACAGATTTATTATTAACCACCAATTCGGCTTTAGAAGAGAACACAGCACAATTGAACAAACCTATCGAATAGTAAACGCCATAAGAAAAGCCTTTGAAGAAAGAAAATATTGTTCCGCTCTCATCATCAATGTTTCTCAAGCTTTTGATAAAGTCCGGCATTAAGGCTTGTTACATAAATGGAAGAAAAATTTACCAGCATACATACACAAGCTGTTAGAAAGCTACTTAATCGGTCGTTAATTTATTATTAAAGAAATTTCTTAAGTTCACCCCAGCCAATTGGCGGTGGAGTCCCACAAGGCAGCATCTTGGTCCCTCTATTATATTTAATTTATGCTTCGGACATGCCAACAACTACACAAACTTCAACATTTGCGGACGATACAGATTTTCTAAGCGTGCACGAAAACCTTCATGAAGCATCACGTTACTTACAGGATCATATATTCCAACTAGAAATATGGTTAAAACAATGGAGGATTAATGTTAATGAGCAAAAATGCTTACATACAACATTCACATTAAAATCAATAATCAAATAATACCTAAATATTCCCATGTAAAATATCTCGGTATACATTAAGATCGCCGTTAAACGTGGATAAGCCATATAGAGGCAAAATTAACTGAAATTAAATTAAAAGTGTTGTTATTTATTTAATTATTATTATTTATTTGAACTCAAAAATTTTGTTTTTAATTCAAAGGTTTATAAAGGAATGAATAACAAAAAAAAATAGTGTTAAAATACAAAAGATGTAGAAACGAAATAAAAAGGAATAGAAACATTCACGTTGTGTGGTTGCCATATTTTCATCCCGCCCCCTCAACGTGGATGTATCTTTACAAAAATTTTATTTTATATACATCTCATTAATGCAATAATTATGCTTTGGTTTAGGCAAATTCTTTGTTAGAATATCAGCTACCATATTGTTCGTCGGACAACATATGTTGGTTGCCAGTTTCTGTGCACCCTGGTTATCAATATGAAGAGTTACTGGTTCACCTTTGGAAAAACCCAATTCCATTAGAAGTCGTCGTAAATATACTGCCTCTTTCGCTGGTTCAGATGCGGCCATGTACTCTGCCTCAGTACTGTTTAGCGCCACAGAATTATGTTTTCTCGACATCCATGACACCAAACATCTGCCGACAAAAAACGAAAAATCGGTGTATGACTTTCGATCAGAAACCTCACCGCTCCAATCTGCATCAACGTAGCCAGTTAACAAACAATCTTCCGAATTCGTGTAGTTCAATTTATAATCCGCTGTACCTGGCAAGTACCTTAATATATGCTTTACTGCCTGTAAATGTTCACGATTAGGATCAGAATTTCGTTGTGCCAGTTTTGATACCGAATGTAAGATATCTGGTCGAGTAGTGATGGCCAAATACATTAACGCGCCAATCATTGATTGCTATTGCTGCGGATCAATCTTCTCGCAATTATCAGTGCACTGTGGTTGATAACCCGCTTCAATAGGTGTTGAAACCCTTTTACAATCACTCATACCATATTTTTCAACAAATTTACAATATAATTCGTCTGACCAAATTTTATCGCACCAGTCTCGCCACTTCGATCAATTTCAAAGCCCAAAAAATGGTGTAATGGTCCCTTGTCAGTCACATCGAATTCACCGCATAGTTGCATTTTACCTCCAACACAATTTGATTATCTACACATCCGATAATAATATCGTCTACATAAACTGCCACCAACACTAAATGATTTTTAACGTTACGCTTATACAGATAGGGGTCAGCTTCAGTCGGTTTAAAACCAAAATTTTTCAATACTGCATCAAATTTGGAATTCCATTCCCTACCTGACTGCTTTAAGCCATATATTCCCTTATTTAGGCGAGAACCTTATTAGGGTATTTTGCATTTTTAAACCACCACTTTATGTAGATTTCATCATGCAAATCGCTGTTCAGGTATGCGGTACTTACATCGATCTGGTGTATATACATTTTATACTTAACGGTTAACGCCAACAAAATTCTTATAGTTGAGTGTCTGCACGCAAAGAAAAAACATGGTTGTGGTAAACATATTCTAAGAGCAACATATTATGATAAGATTCATGATTGTAGTCACCATATTACGATTGTTATTAAATCATATTATGACCAAATATGTTCGTAATATTACATCATAATATTTTTCCCTTAACCATATTGTTATCCTGTTAATCATAAAACGGTAAGAAGTTATAATATTACTTTCATGGTAATCATAATAAGATAAGAAGTAATCATATTGTTGTGATGGTAACCATAATAAGTTAAGAAGTAATCATATTACTGTCATGGCAATCATAATAAGTTTAGAAGTAATCATATTATTGTCATGGCAATCATAATTAGTTTAGAAGTAATCATATTATTGTTATGACAATCATAATAAGTTTAGAAGTAATTATATTATTGTCATGACAATCATAATAAGTTTAGAAGTAATCATATTATTGTCATGACAATCATAATAAGTTTAGAAGTAATCATATTATGATGCAAAGTGATATGAACTGTTATACATAAATTTTTTACATCATAATATGATACAACTTTAAACATAATATTTTTATTGGGAAAAAATACTTATGATAAAATAAAAAACATAATATAGTTACTGTAATCTTTTTGTCGTAGGTCGCAATTATTTATAAATTATTTAATGGAGTTTTCATTATTTTTCTCTTAAAATAACACAAAACTTACCAGTAATGGTTAATATTTTGCACCAATATTTCACAAATTTTTCCACCACTTTAAGATTATTAAAATTTTTTAGCAAAGATATTTTAATTTGTGACACTACAACCCTTTTTTAATGTTTTTTCTTTATATTTTTTTTTAATTTCTTGTTTATTTTAATGGTTATTTTGTTATTTCTTTTTTAATATTTTTCTTTATTTCTTTTTAATTTCTTGTTTATTTTAATGGTTATTTTTTTATTATTTAGCCACTCACTAACAAATAATTCGATACGTTTATGTAAAACACGACACAACTGATACAAAATTATTTTACAAATGGCGATACCAAAATATTACTAGAGTAACGATATTTTGATTGCATCTTAAACTTATTATGATAAATGTATATAAAGTTATCATGATATGGCTATTAAATATCATTATATTGTTGTGAGTAATATAATATGTTTTGAAAGTTATCATAATTTAGTTGTTAGAAAAATAATTATTTTTCGGTCAACAATACTCAAATTTATAATTGCGATAAACATTAATATGTTTACAGTAACTATAATATTGCTGATATTTAATAAAAATAACAATTATTTGTGTACAACAACAATATATTGTTACAATAAACACAGTGTGGTTGCCGTAACCATGCCCAACCATATTTTTTCTCTGCGTGTGGCTACAGGGGAAAATGTTTCCATGTCGTTGATCCCATATTGCTGGCTGTACCCTTTTGCAACGAGACGAGCCTTATGACGTTCAACATTGCCCTGTTTGTCTCTCTGTAGAGCATAAATCCACTTACACGAAATTGCTTTATGACCATCAGGTAGATCTGACAATCTCCAAGTGTTGTTTTTTTCTAAAGAAGAAATTTCTGCATTCATAGCATCTAACCATAAATCCTTTTCGAGGTAATCACAATTTCCGGTCTGTCTTTACCAATTACTTTTGGTTTTTGTTCAACTTCTTTCAACTCAGATTGGCTGTCTTCATCTGCTGTATTAAATTCTTCTTCCTCATTTTTTACATTTTCTGCAACATTTTCGACGCTATCAACATTTCTTGCATGATTATCAACATTTTCAATTTGTTGTGGCTCCGCAACATTTTCTACGTCATCTGTTACTTTCAAACATAATGTTAAATAATTATTATCAGTTACACAATTATTTTCATTACTGCACTGTTCTTGCCCATCTGTATTATTATTGTTATTAAAAACATTCTGATCAAACAAAACATCTCGTTTTTCGTCTATACGATGTGTTTTTCTGTCATACAGTCTGTACGCCTTCGCCACTGACGAATAGCCAGCCATTATCAGTTGCTCACCCTTTGGTTCGAACTTTGAATTCTTTGTTTAGTCCAATGCAACCGCAAAAGATCCAAATATACGTAAATGTTGAACAGCAGGTTTTCTGCTGTAATGTTGAGAGAATTTCAACTAATTGTAGTGGGGAATGTAAGATGAGATGAACCCACTGTTTATTGTTGATGTTGTTTTGTTTAAACTTTGATATTATTACAAGTAGAACTGTTGCTATAATTCTTCTACGTTTAACAGTTTTATTTGGTTTAATATCTTTAGTTTTTCTAAAATCTTTATGGATAAAGTTTCCTGATGATCTGGCCTAAGCAACCAGTGAAATGCGCATAGGAATAGCTTAACCCATCAACAATAAATTTCAAGTATTTTTAACAATAATAAAAACTGGGAATTAAGAACGAATATCAAAATCTTTTGAAAATTTAAATTTTGTATTCCCAAAAATTGAAATTACTTTTTGATAAAAATAATTAATTTCAAAATAAATAAATACATACATACATATCGCTGGCTTAACTTGTAAAGGCTCTAAGTCCACTTTTTTAAGAAATTTAGATTTTAATGCAGTAAAGTGCCATAAGTAAAAATACATTGTTAACGAAGAAAAAATTACAGTTATCTCATTTTTTGTTGTTATTTTGTAGTGATGAGCAAAAGCGCTAAGTCCAATTTATCACAAGAAAAAAGTCCCAATTAAAAGTGCAGTTTAACCATTTCTCTCAAGTGTTCATCACATGTATTTTGATTGTTTTTTGTCTCTCCTGTAAAATTTCCAAATAAGGACTTAGAGCCTTTACATGTTAAGCCAGCGATATTTATTTTCATTACCTACAAAAAGAAACTCAAAAAAGTAAATTTCATAAAAAAAGGCAAATATTGGCGCGTATTGTGTTGTTCGATTGCCCCACAAAACCACAATAAATATTAGTGCATTTTTGTTATTTTTATTGACGCGCGGTTGCATAGCAAACAGTCACACGATTGCCGCACCAGGGTTGCATTTGATTAGTAAAAGTAAGCACAATATTGGCCATGATTGGTACATGAGCCATTTGGTTGTGCAGTCACACGATTGGAGTATTAAAAGTGTGAAAATTGGTGCATTGCGGCAATCATGAGATCCCAGCTTAAGAAAATTTTTTCAGGCAATTTTCATTTTACGGGATAATGGGTTTAATTGACGGAACTCATATATATTTTATAAGCAGATTCCGATGTATTTCTTCTGGAAGTATATTAAATTATGAACCAACAAAAGCCGGAAGGATTATAAACGCTTTCGTAGTTTTACATAACATTCTTCGAAAAGCAAATGTTAATAATGAAACAGATAGTTTGGAAACAGAAACTATGTATACTGATGGTGAAGATTCTCAACAATCTGTTAATCTTAAAAACAAAAATGGAAGTTTACGTGAAGGTCAGCGAATTCGCCAAGACATAACACGTTTTAATTTTTTATAATTTAGTTTGAATTATCATATATTGAAATTGAAAAATAAATGTTTCATTTAGGACATAAATTCAATTGCATTTTCTAATTCTTTTTTTTCCTTGGCTTTCTGCCATTGAAATTTTTCGACCTCTAGTTTATATATTTTGATATATAATTCTAATTTTCTTCGCTCTACTTCCAAAAATTCGACTTCGGTTTGTGCTATGTTGTGATACAGACGCGTATTCTTAACCCCGCATACAATTTGAATTATTTATTTCATTTGATTTTTTTTTTAATATAACAATTTAGCGAATGGACGCATTTTTTTAAAATAAATTTTCAACATAAAAGTGAACAATTAACAAAAACGAAAAATTTAATAAAAATAAAATAAATTGGCCATGAAGGCTTTCTTTGTATTGATATTTAATAAATAAATAAAATAAATAAAATATATGTATAAATGTTTACATATGTATACTGTACGAAAACATTTAGTTTAAAATTCTTATTTTTGGTGTAATACAATAAATAATAAAAACAAAAAATGCACAGCAAAACGGTGAAAAACAAAAACAACTTTTTGTATGAGTAGTCACAATGAAACAACAATAAAACTAGATGAAAGAAATGCATACGTAACAGTTAATGCTTAAGAATGCAATACTGAAATAAATAAAATAAAACAAAACAAAACAATATTAACTACCTAACGGCTAAACCAATTGTTCGTACACGTTCCCTTTCGCCCTCGGTTTTTACAAAGACTGTTGATGCTGATACATTAAAAAATATTAATCTCTCGCTAGTGCCTGCAAGTGTTGCCGCAACGGCAAAAAAATCTTTGTAACAAATGGTACCATGATTTCAAACACAGACGCAATGGAAAAATCACAATTAAAAGGTTGTCAAAAACCTCAAGTACAAGTTGGTATGGATAGGTACATAACAGTGATTAAACGGAGTCGCAGCCCTACCTCTGCATCAGTTGCTTCGGCCTCAAAAGTACCATCTTTTTTTAAATTAAATTCTCAAAATCGTTTTGCAATTCTGGAGGATAAATGCTCTGAAGCGCCAAACGTCATAAAACGTCCAAGCCTCCCCCAAAATATCTTAGGGAGCAAAACTCAAATGAGCTTATAAAGAGTTTGATATCGGTGATAGGTGAAAATTTGTTTTACGTAGCTGCTATCAAGCGTGGTAGTATAAACGAATAAAAAATAAAGTCATTCATGAGAATGATTTTTGCAAAATAATAAACAAATTTGAAGCACTTAAAAAAAGCTCTTATACCTACCAACTAAAGGTCTGCATGACTACATTCAAAAGGCATATGAATACATTCATTTGTTTTTTAAGTAGGTAAAGTAAAGAACAACATAGACTTAAGTACGCAGTGCTTTACATTTTGTGTTAAAAAATACAATTGAATGAACACACATTGAAATAAAACAGACATAATAAAATGTGTACAAGTTTCGAATATAATAATATTTGAATGTTTTACTCCTTACATGAATATATTAATATTATGGATATTATTGAATATGAACAAAAAAAAGTTATCATCATACATTTCACAATTTTTAATGTTTATTTCAGTTTTTGATTACTTTTATTAACTCTATGCCACAAACAACTTATTAAAAAAGCACTAGTTTTCACACAGTTTTTTAATTTGTAATGAGAATATACATAAGTACTCATTTTACTATGTAGTATTTCTTGCACAAAATCTAACTGTTACCACATACTTGTGTGTGTTGGCATTTGCAAATTGAGTAAATAAATATTCAAAGAAAAAGAGTGAATAGAATGTGTGCCTTTGTTATGATAAAGTAAAATACAGACTACACTCTCTTTTTTATTTTTACTCATAAACTCTGTAAACCACTCTTTAACTATTTAAATATTTGAATGAATATTGGGATGCTTGTGTGTGATAAACAAATGAATGTATTCTTGCAGCCCTTTAATACCAACTGAAAAGCAGTAAAGGTCTTCAGGTATTGATTAAGGGAATTGACTCATGTGTGGACCATGAAAAGGGAAAAAGATTCCTAGAAGAAAATGGCTTCAAAATAAAACATGTAGTAAATATTAAAAATAGAGAAAAAAATCCCCAACCACTTTTTCGAGTGGAGTTTGAACCCGGCGACGTAAATATTAAAAAAACGAAACGCATCCTATTTAAAATTTGAAATATATTCTCTATAGAAGAATAACCATAGAAGAACCACACAAAAGAAATGTTCCCGTTCAATGTTTAAACTGTCAAGAATATGGTCATACTAAGGCATAATGCTATGTATCCCCTGTTTGCGTGGTATGTGGTGAATTACATGGTACAGTTCTTTGCGATAAGTCTAAAACCGACCCCAACGTAAAAAATGTAGCAACTGTGACGGTAAACACACTGCAAATTATAGAGGGTGCCCTGTATACACTATCGTCAAGCAGTCGTCTGGACCGAAAACTAACCCCCCCTGAAACACAGGTAACAAATCGAAGTAGTAATACCAGAACCTCTTACGCGAACGTCCTTAAATCAAACCATTTTTCGAACGCAGTGGGTAATATGATGCAGGAAATTCTTAGAATGCAATCGATGTTATTGCAAGCTGTACTTAACAAATTCTTAGAATGCAATCGATGTTATTGCAAGCTGTACTTAACAAGATGAACTGTTTAAAAATTTGTTTTTGGAACGCAAACGGCATCCGCCAACATAAAAACGAATTAGAATCCTTTCTTAAAAATAAACAAATTGATGTCATGATAGTTTCTGAAACTCATTTGACCTCAAGAAATACGTTTAAAAACAATGGTTATATACTATATGATACCAAGGACCCTCGAGATAGAGCTTGCAGAGGTTCTGCCATTTTGATAAAAACCCGAGTCAAACACTACCTAATGTGTGATCATCGTGAAGATTATCTCCAAGCAACGAACATTTGCGTTGAGGAATTAAATAGAAACGTAGTAATCTCATTGTTATACTCCCCGCCTAGATTTTCAATATCAGAATGCCAATTTTATCAATATTTTAAATCATTAGGACCGTGTTTCCTAGCCGCTGGCGAAAATATATGCCACAGATGTCGAGCAATTGCACAGATCCCCTCAACTTAAGAAAGAGTGTATAAAAAGGCTGTTATGATACTTGCTATTTTTTGTATTGGATTTTTTTAGGATTGACTGAATGAAACAACAAATGCGAGAAAGAACAAGAAATGCAATTTGATAAAATGTAAACAAAACAAACAATACTGCCCACGTTTTTTCCAAACAAAAAACCGTCATTAAAGTTAAAAATCGCAAAAAAAAAGTTAAAAACCGTTTCTATCGATCAAAAACTAAAAAAATTGGCAACAGTGCTAACAATTAATCTGGAAATGTCAATTTTAAGTTAAAAAATTTTATATTTTTTTTGACAGTTAGATTATTTATCGATAACACATGTATATTTGTTTGACATTTCAAGATTTTTTATGATTTAATCATACTCTTTACACTTAGTCAGTTTTCCTATGCAAATATATTTGCACTGTTCTCCAATATAGAAAAAATACAAAAAATATCAAGTATCATAACAGCTTAAGAAAGTTATTGCAGACTCAGAAAACGGCTTCTCTGGAAAAATATCTTAAGGAACTTAATGCAACTCCACAATCAGACTACTCATTATGGCGTGCAGCTGGAAATCTCAAAAGGCCAGTTGTCTCTAAACCACCATTAAGAAACTTGAATAGAAATTGGGCAAGTAATTATGTTGAAAAAGGAAATCTGTTTGTTCATCATTTAAAAAACCTATTTACCCCAAATATATCTCACGATATTGCGGTCGAGTTACCACTTGTTGCTGCTACAGCAGCTGTTCCTCAAGATTTGAGATAAGAGAAATCGAAAAAGCTATTTGTGATTTAAACCCCTTTTGAGGCTACCCAAATGCAATTTTACGCCTTGAATACTATCCTCAAAAGTGAAAGGTTTCCTTAGTCACCACGCGAAAGGATCATACCAAAGTTGAGTCATATAGGCCTATAAGCTTACTTTCTTATATATCAAATCTGTCTAAGAAGCTGTAAGCGTCAAAATTAACGCCAATTTGAATTGAAAATAGATGTATTCCTAACCACCAATTCGACTTTAGAAGAGAACACAGCACAATTGAACAAACCCATCGTATAGAAAACGCAATAAGAAAA
Organism: Pollenia labialis; assembly: GCA_949318255.1. NCBI lineage: Eukaryota > Metazoa > Arthropoda > Insecta > Diptera > Polleniidae > Pollenia > Pollenia labialis. The sequence goes on from OX439141.1 coordinate 63,765,991, forward strand.
CCTTTGAAGAAAGAAAATATTGTTCCGCTCACTTCATCGATGTTTCTCAAGCTTTTGATAAAGTCTGGCATGCATCTCGATATCTACAGGATCATATATTTCAACTCGAACTATGGTTAAAGCAATGGAGGATAAAGGTCAATGAGCAAAAATGCGTACATATAACATTCACCTTGCGTCGGGAATCATGCCCCCCATTAAGATCAATAATCAAATAATACCTCAAAATTCGCATGTAAAATACCTCGGTATTCATCTAGACCGCCGTTTAACGTGGAAAATCCATATAGAGGCAAAATTAACTCAAATGAAACTAAAAGCCATCCAAATTCATTGGCTTATTGGAAGAAACTCTGTCCTTAGTCTCGACTGCAAACTTCAACTTTACAACTCCATCTTAAAGCCAATCTGGTGCCAAAATAAACTAATTCGAACAATCACAGCTGCCCCTTGGTATGTTAAAAACCCAAATATTCACAAGGATCTCAATGTTCCATTAGTTTAAACTGTGATTACGAAATATGCAGAAAAATACTTAAAAATTCTCGAATTGCATCCGAACCCACTAGCTCGAAATATTTTAAATGATAGCGGCCACACTCGCTTAAGAAGAAGAGACACTGCAGCACTTGTCCAATTAGATGAGCGATAAACACCTACATATATAAGTGAACAGAACCAGTGATGAAAAAAATTTTTTGTCTGGCACTGGCAGGACATAAAATAAAGTACTAGGTTAAGATTTGATTAATTATTGTGAGTTCATATTTAATATATGAAGATTCAATAAATAAATAATGAAAAAAAAAAACCAAAAAATTCGACTTCAAAATCATTATATACATAACTTCTTTCCTAAGGAGCTCGCTTCCTCTTTCTTGTCATTGCAACCTTTGGTGCCGTTGAGCTTTCAGATGTGTTGTTCCTGACTCAGTTTGTTGCACTTCTTCTTGTTCTTCGTCTAGATATTCTTTCATTAAGTACTCTGGGTCGGTGTCCTATTCAAAAACAATAAAAAGCATAACAGTCAGTGTTTTCTTGGATTTTGTTCGCAAAAAAATATACTTACTCTTGTAGTAGTAGTAGCAAAAACTTCTCTTACATCTTCATTGCCACTGACGGCTGCGGAAATCAAAAGTGCACTTCTACGGGATTCAAAAGCTGATAACGGATTCAATATTTTCATCCCATTGATTCCACTTTTATTAATTGACACATTTAAAAGAGCCTGTCTTTCCTTCACGTGAAGCCTTCAAATGAAATAAAACATATCAAAGCGTTTCAAACAAATATTGTATTTATCATTCTTTTGATCAGTCCAAAATGTCCTCTATTTTTGGGGATCTTTGACTGGTCCACCAATGCTATTGAGCTTTTGTGCAAGTTCCTTCCACTGTTCATGCCGCAGTGGTGCCCCATCTGCTGATTCGAATCTTAAAAAATATACGTTAATCTTTACCATTTTCTTTGAAAAATAATTTGTAATTTCTCATCTGTCGCAAGTAAACTCTAAATGCATTTCCAAATAATCTTAAAGAGCCTCTTTCTGCTAATCAGTAGGATTTTTGATCTCTACATTACAAAATAACCTAAAAATTTTAAATTTTTAACAAAAAATCACAGTTCACCGTATTTTTTCCAGTGAAAAAATTTTGGCTATAGTGTTCACTAAAACTGTAGAAATAATTCATTCTCACCGTTGCGAACGCACAAATTTAAAGTGAACAGTGAAGTGGGTGAACACTTAAAAATTCATCCTTGCGGAATCCGGACCCTGGCTTTTCCTAAAGAAATTTTAGGATATGTTAGTTTAAATCCATCATATCTATGATATGCTTAAACTTATTCTCTTATAACATGCTGTGCGAAAGAATGTTGTTTTCTTTTAAGATGTAGTTTTGTACAAAATTAGAAATAATTTTTGATTATATATTTAATTTATCAATAAAACCTTTAATTATTTTTATAGAACCCCTTATTTGGCTCTCACCAGAACTTTTCAATTAATTGAAGATACAAAAGGACGATTGAAAATGGTCGAAATTTTAGGAAATTTTTTTAGCTCAGTTATATTGCTCAATCAAGAAGACTTATTACCAAGTATATATCTTTCAATTAATCAATTGGCTCCAGCATATGAAGGTAAATGTTACGTATGTTTATATATAAAATAATTGTAAAGCTTTTTATTGCATTATTTGGAAATCTATTTTGTAAAAAGAATATATTATGTTGACACTCATCCACCAATCTTTGTATCGTGCAGTTGAGTTTCCCTTGTCTATCAGTTTCAGTTTTTTTTATACTTGTATTTTTTTACTTGTAAGCTAGTGGATATGTCGGGTACACACTATCTAGCGGACAATAGTTTTGCATACTTAGCGGACGTCCCCCATACTAAAATGAAAAAAGAAAACAAACCAACACGTATTGAACATATTTCTGAAATTACATATGTATACAAAATTTAAAAACCGAACTTAAATTTGTTATTGTTTCAGCATAATCCTTCTTAACGCACCGTGCTTTAAAGTTAACATTCTGTCGGTTTCAACCGCGCGGAGACTCAGGTTGAAGAGCAAAAGATTTACTGCCAGTTTGTAGATCACGAGCGCAAGACAAACGAATGAGTGTTACAGCGAACGCGTTTTGCGCTCGTGTTCTACAAACAGGCGCATACACCTTAATCGGCGCTGAAAACTGAATATGAAAAACGTTGCTGATTCTATTTCGTTTCAGAAAATGAAACGCGGTACAACCCATGTGCCCAGCAAGTTACCTGTAACAGTTTTGGATAAAATATTTTAAACCCATGTAATATGGAAATTATAAAAATGTCAAAATATGCATTTAAAACCTAAATATGCACTTTCACCAAAATATGCAAAATCATCAAATCGATGCCATTTTAAAGCAAATTTAATGATTCGGAAAGACAATTGGTTGACATCGTTCTTAGACTACCGACAAAATACATGCATTTGCATTGAAGTAGCAGCCCTATTTATAACATTTACAGCGTTGGTTTTTCAAATTCTGCGTAAAAGTGGGTTAATTCAGTAAATCTTCTGTAGTTTTGTCATGAGTGCCCCGGTAGGCTAGCTAGTAGTGAGCTAGTCTATCAACCCCGGGGTCGCGGGTTCGATTCCCGCCAGAGACTCTGGTTTCTTTCCTGCAGACAAGCGTAAGCTTCGCGGGGATTAGCGTAGGGAATTAAAAAAAAAAAAAAAAAAAAAAAAAGATGTTTGCACTAATCTGGGTTTTGTTGGGCGCAAAATGTTCGTATTGAAAAAAACTAGTGTCCTATGTAATAACACATTAATATTTTTAATTGTTTGGTAAAAAAAAATAAATTAAAAAGAGCAAAATTGCAAAAAAAAATTATAAAATTGCTCATGAAGTTTGAACTGAATAAGAAGTACTGTCTGTCTGTCTAATATTTTTGAAGACTTTCGCATTAAGTGACATCATCTTTTTTAAAAACACAAATAACGGTTATTTTTGAATATTTATTTAGGCCTTGTTTATATTAAGCCGTCGATATATGTGTAAGAAGAATTAATTCCCTTATTGAATTGTCTATCATGTACAGAAAAGAGCGCACGTATTTAGATATCTGACAAAGGTTGTAAAGGTAGAAGTACATAACACGCGTTAGTGCGTGCGCGCTCTGTAGACTTCTGTCAAAAAATGTTAAATTAGTATTTTAATAGAACAAGCTACATGCAAAATATTTTGACGCGTAAGCGCCAGAAAGTTGGTTAACTTTGAACTTTTTAACGCGTTGTATATATTTGAAGTAATCAGCTGACAATAAAAAGAAAAATTTAACAAATTTGCGAATCGTGAAAGAAAAAATTATTGAAGAGCTTAAAAAATATACAATATTTATATAAAAAGAATAATTTAAATAAAATATTGATATACTTTCGAATCCGTTTTCAATGCACAAATAAGGCTCTTGTAACGCGCTTTGTGTAACTTACAATTTTTCATGCGCTAAAGTTTTTAAACGCACGACAAACGTCGACGAATTAACGCGTGTTATGTACTTCTACCTTAATAAGAGATAAACAGATGTTTTATTAAATTTGTCATAGTTAAAAGATTTTTGAAAAAAGACAGTAAAGTTTTTGGAATAATACTGCTTAAGAAGGAATTTACACTGAAATAATAGACTTTAAATGTCGTTTCTTTGATTACAGGTAAATTCCTTATTAAATTCTAGATACGCCGACCAACGCTCAAAGATCTCATCTATTTCTTACTATCGTGTTGGTACATGATGAAAATCTAAATCATAGTGAAAATCAATGCTGATCACGCATATAAATCAAACCTACTATCGTGTTAAATTTTTGTTATTATAGGTCCTAGGAGTTCGGTTTGTGCTTTGTTGTGATACAGACGTGTATTTTTAACCCCGCATACGATTTGAACTATTAATTAATCATATTTGATATTGTAATATAAACAGCGAATGAACGCTTAAAAATAAATTATATATTTTGTTATTTAAATTATTCAACATTTTTTATTTTTCGAATTTATTCTATGAGCTAAATTTCAGTTATGTATTTTATAAAGCTTTTTTGTAATAGTCATATTCCTTCAATTTTTCAGAAATGACTTTATACACTATCAGACTATTATATTGTATTTTCTTGTTACATTTTACCTTAGCTTTCCGTTGGAAAGCAATGAAGTATATTGTATGAACAGAAAAATTTACAATTATTAGACACCAGCAGAATGTAATGCTTTCCAACGGAAAGCTAAGGTAAAATGTAACAAGAAAATACAATATAATAGTCTGATAGTGTATAAAGTCATTTCTGAAAAATTGAAGGAATATGACTATTACAAAAAAGCTTTATAAAATACATAACTGAAATTTAGCTCATAGAATAAATTCGAAAAATAAAAAATGTTGAATATAATATAAAGTAACCTTCAGAAGGAAATAATTCCCAGTTTCTATTTGTTATTTAAATTATTTAACATTATAGTGAAAAATTAAATAAAGAAAAACAGTAAAAATATATGTGTACAAATGCATGATCATACATGTGTATGTATGTATGTATACATATTCTAAGCGAAAACATTTAAGTTTAAATTTCTTATTTTTTTGTTGTTGTAAAATACAATTTTAAATATTAAAAGCACAGCAAAACGGTGAAAAACAAAAACCACTCCTTGCATGAGTAAAAACAGTGAAACAATAATAAAACTAAATGAAAGAAATGTTTATGTGACAGTGCATGCTAACGAAGGCAATGCTGTAATAAATAAAATAAAAGACAACAATTTTAGTTACAAATGCTACCATGAACTCAAATGCAGATGCAATGCAAACATCTCAAGTAAAAAGTTGTCAAAAGCCTCAAGTACAAGTTGGTATGGACAGGTACATAACAGTGCTTAAACGGGGTCGCAGCCCTGCAGGATGAATCCTCTGAAGCACCAAACGTAATAAAATCGTCTAAGCCACCCCCAATATATCTTAGGGAGCAAAACTCAAGTGAGTTAATAAAGAGCGTGATCTCGGTAATAGGTGAAAATTCGTTTTACGTAGCTGCAATCAAGCGTGGTAATATAAATGAGACAGGTTAATCATGAGCATGACTTTCGTAAAATAATTAACAAATTCGAAGCTTTTAAAAAAAGCTTTTACACATACCAACTGAAGAGCAGCAAAGGTCTTCAGGTAGTGATCAAGGGCATAGACTCTTGCGGGGACCCAGAGGAAATTAAAACCTTTTTGGAAGAAAGGGGCTTTAAGATAAAAAACGTTACGAACATTAAAAATAGGGGAAAAAAATCCCCAACCATTATTTCGAGTGGAGCTAGAACTTGCCGACGTTAAGCTTAAAAAAATGAAACGCATCCTATTTATAATTTAAAATATATTCTATACAGAATAATAACTATAGAGGAGCCGCACAAAAGGAATTGTCCCGTTCAATGTCTTAACTGCCAAGAATTTGGCCATACTAAGGCATACTGCAATTTACCGCCTGTTTGCGTCGTTTGTGGTGAATAACATGGCACAGTTCTTTGCGATAAGTCTAAAACTGACCCCAACGTAAAAAAATGTAGCAACTGTGGCGGTAATCACACTGCCAATTATAGAGGATACCCTATATATACTATCGTCAAGCAGTCGGTTGAACCTAAAACTAATCCCACTCAAATGCAGGTAACAAATCAAGTAACTACTAATGACACTCATGCTCCGCAGTTTAGTAATAACAGAACCACTTACGCTAACGTCCTAAATCAAACCATGTGCCAATGCAAGGTGCTGATGAAACTCCAGTTTCTAATTTAAGTCGTCTAGAAAAAACTATGGAAACATTAGTGCAAACAGTAAATAATTTTACTAACACAATGGGTAATATGATGCAGGAAATTCTTAGAATGCAATCGATGTTATTGCAAGCTGTACTTAACAAGCCATGATCTGTTTAAAAATTTGTTTTTGGAACGCAAACGGCATCCGCCAACATAAAAACGAATTAGAATACTTTCTTAAAAATAAACAAATTGATGTCATGATGGTTTCTGAAACTCATTTGACCTCAAGAAATACGTTTAAAATAAATGGTTATATACTGTACGATACCAAAGACCCTCGAGATAGAGCTTGCGGAGGTTTTTGATAAAAACCCGAGTCAAACACTACCTAATGTATGATTATCGTGAAGATTATCTCAAAGCAACGAACATTTGCGTTGAAGAATTAAATAGAAACCTATACTCCCCGCCTAGATTTTCAATATCAGAAAGCCAATATTATAAATATTTTAAATCATTAGGACCGTGTTTCCTAGCCGCTGACGATTATAACGCTAAACATAGCTTCTGGCGGTCACGACTTATAAAACCAAAAGGTCGTGTTTTATTTAACACAATTTCTAAAATGGATTTAAATGTGGTAGCAAGCGGACAACCAACTTATTGGCCTACTGATCATCAAAAAATTCCAGATGTTATCGATTTCGGCGTGGTTAAAAACATCCCATAGAAACGATTCATGTTGAAGCTTCCTTAGAATAATCTTCCGACCACACACCTACAATTGTAACTATAATGAACCCCAATAGAATTGTATCTCCGACTGGTAACTTAGCGATGAGAGCTACGCAAATTAATTGGTTAAAATATAAAAAATTTCCCAGTACCCATTGAACAGAAAATATTCCGCTCAGTACACCGGAGTATGTAGATCGCTCTATTGACAATTTTGACAGTTTTCTGACACTAGCTGTTCAACATTCCAATATTGCCCCAAAAAAACAAAAAATATTAAAATATATTCTACAGATGTCTAGCGTCTCTTGTCTGAAAAAAGAAGAGTTCGAAGAGAGTGGCAATTTCACAGATCCCCTCAACTGAAGAATTTATTAAAAGAGTGCACAAAAAGGCTATGAAAGTTACTGCAGACTCAGAAAACGGCTTCTCTGGAAACATATCTTAAGGAACTTGATGCAACTCCACAATCAGACTACTCATTCGAATTCATCAGACAGAGTTCGAAGAGAGTGGCAATTTCACAGATCCCCTCAACTGAAGAATTTATTAAAAGAGTGCACAAAAAGGCTATGAAAGTTACTGCAGACTCAGAAAACGGCTTCTCTAGAGAAATATCTTAAGGAACTTGATGCAACTCCACAATCAGACTACTCATTATGGCGTGCAGCTAGACATCTCAAAAGGCCAGTTGTCTCTAAACCACCATTAAGAAACTTAAATGGAAGTTGGGCAAGAAATGATGTTAAAAAAGGAACTGGTTTTGTTAATCATTTAAAAAACGTATGTATCCCAAATATATCTCACGATATTGCGGTCCAGTTACCACCTGTTGCTGCTAGAGCAGCTGTTCCCCTAAGATTTGAGATAAGAGAAATCGAAAAGGTTATTTGTGACTTAAACCCCAAGAAGGCTCCTGGTTTTGATAAGATCAGCAACAAAATGCTTTTGGAGCTACCCAGCATAGTAAAGAAAATGATTCTTTTAGTTTTTAATGCAATTTTACGCCTTGAATACTATCCTCAAAAGTGAAAGGTTTCCTTAGTCACCACGCAAAAGGATCATACCAAAGTTGAGTCATATAGGCCGATAAGCTTACTTTCTAATATATCAAAGCTGTTTGAGAAGCTGTTAGCGTCAAAATTAACGCCAATTTTAAATGAAACTAGATGTATTCCTAACCACCAATTCGGCTTTAGAAGAGAACACAGCACAATTGAACAAACCCATCGTATAGAAAACGCAATAAGAAAAACCTTTGAAGAAAGAAAATATTGTTCCGCTCACTTCATCGATGTTTCTCAAGCTTTTGATAAAGTCTGGCATGCATCTCGATATCTACAGGATCATATATTTCAACTCGAACTATGGTTAAAGCAATGGAGGATAAAGGTCAATGAGCAAAAATGCGTACATATAACATTCACCTTGCATCGGGAATCATGCCCCCATTAAGATCAATAATCAATTTATACCTCAAAATTCGCATGTAAAATACCTCGGTATTCATCTAGACCGCCGTTTAACGTGGAAAATCCATATAGAGACAAAATGAACTCAAATGAAACTAAAAGCCATCCAAATTCATTGGCTTATTGGAAGAAACTCTGTCCTTATAATTAGTCTCGACTGAAAACTTCTACTTTACAACTCCATCTTAAAGTCAGTTCAGTTTGTGATTTGTTGTGATACGGACGTGTATTATTAAACCCGCATACAATTTGAATTAATTTATAATTAGTGACAAAGAAAATAAAGAAATGCTAAGCTAAATGCTAAATTTTATGCAGCTTCTTCCAGATGCGAAAGCGGTAATTGCTTATATGTACCACCACCAGTTGCATTTATTTCCGCCTTGTTGTGAGTTAATTTTTTTTAACTTACATTTAAAATCCCTCCACACCTTGAAATGGTCGAAATTTAAAAATTTGTATTTCTTAAAAATTTTCTAGCCAAACCTTTTGCCAACCCTCGCTGCCTCTAATTGGTGGTCCCATTGAATTTAATTTTGTTGTTATTTCCTCCCATTCTTTTTTGAAATTGTTAGGAGTTGAGCATCGTTAAAATCCTTTTGCCAAACTGGGCTTATTTTCAAGTTCAGCAATAAGGGTTTTAAATTGTTTTAAAGTTGTTACTTTAATTTTTTTCCCATTTAAATATTATTTTCATTTAAATTTTATATTATTTAACCTTTCTTTATTAAATTGCAATATAATTTATTAAGCTTGAGGTTTTTCTTTGTTACGAATCGTTTGGTCTGGCGAGGTTTCCCACTAGCTCTTCTGCATTTTTTTCTCGGGGGGTTCCAACCCTCCTCACCAGCCTCGTATTCGAACGTAAAAAAAACAATGAAACATAAAAATACAAATCAAACTATCACTAACCACAACTCTACCACATGAAGAATTTGGGAGACAGCTATTCGTCTCCTTTGGCCCTCCCAACCATGTCATAGAAGCATCCGCTTATCTTCTTCCTATGACCCACTCTATTTATATTTATATAATTTATTTATTATTCTTACGTTATTCTTTTTTAAAAATCACTCAACACAATTCTTATACGAATTATTACCGTTTCAACACACACCAATACTTATGACTGTCCTTTTCAAGTTTTGTTTTGCTTCTGACTGCATTTACCTTTGCCTGCCGTCTAAGTACTTTTAATTTATTTCTACTATTTCCAGTCCATGCGGTTTTCATAATATTATATAAATAAAATAACTAAGTAATTATTTTACCGCCAAACAGCCATCTTTTATTTAAAGTTTAATTCTATTTATTTGAAATCTTATTTAAAAGCTCTTCGTATTCAGTTCACTATTTGTATATTAATTTTGGACCAGTCGGAGTTTTGTTTCCTCATGCAATTTAGCCTATAAACTTTTTATTATACCAGGCAAACATGAATTCCAGTAAATGTCACATTTTCATTCATAATTTTAATATTATTTAAATTGTGCGTAAGCAATATAAAAATTTAAATATTTGAATGAAAATACAACCCTACATTATTTTATACACTGCACTACCGACACACTAAATACGTAACACCGCCTTACTATACGAACACATACCTTGGATTAAATTAAAAGGAATTTAAAAAACTTTTAATGTCAAAATCCATACCCATTATTTTTACTGCAGTAGACGCACCTTTTTCAAATGGACTAAAAGACTTAACGAGACACTTGTAAGCAAAATTAGATGCAGGATAAATTAAACCGGAAGGCAACGATCTTGGACAACAATAGCACAAAAATGTGTAAAAATTATACAACGAAACGGAACACACAATTACAGGCTTCACTCCAAAATAGTTATTAGAAGGCGTAAATACTACAATATTCCCTGATGAAATAAAATTAAAAGAAACAGGTGAAGAATGGCTAAACAACAGGAGCTTAACAGAATACAATAAAATACCACAACTATAACAAACAATTTTTTGATAAAAAAAAAGACTTTGAATTTCAAGTTGGAGTTATGGTATTTGTGGCAAACGGTCACAAACTAAATCGGAAGAAAATGGACGAATTGCGAATTGGGCCCTATAAAATAATAGAAAAATCATCAAATTCAATTTACAGAATAAACACCCCAATAAAAAATTGAGCTTCAAGCGAAGCAGGTTTGTAAGGGAGAAATGTAAGAGTTTTGCTTACCATACCGCTTAGGGAAGGCATGAATATTATATGGCGAGTTCCCACTTGGAAGCAATACATTTTTAACACAAAATGCGCTTTACTCGCTGCGCTTTAATTTTGATGTTCTCCCTTACAAACCTGCTTCGTTGTAAGGGAATGCCGTGGCACTTGAAATATTATTTTTCCTTTTATGAAACTTGTTACATTTTTAAATATGCAACTTTGCACATAAATTATGCCTAATAATCATAAATTCTGCACAATCTATTCAAATTGTGCACAAGTTATACACAAAAAATGTGCACAGTTTGTGAACATTGTTCATAGCTTAATTATTTGAAAATTAAACACAATTGATCATAATAAATGAACATTGTGCATGAACGACTATTAACACTTATTGTTCATGAGTTTTGCCTACTTGTGCATAGATTTTGCCCAACATTTTGATATGTGTGTATCTTGTTCATAAGTTGTGCCCATTTATGCATAGTAATGAACAATGCGTTCATATATGGATAATGAGTATGTATTGACTGCAAGTTAGTTTCACTTATGTTCCTTGTGTCAAGAGTTGTGTTGTGTTCATAAGCGACAGTAGTTGAAGTGAAGTGAAATATATAATTGCGCAAATTAAGAAAACCAGAGGTAAGTATTGAGTTATTATCATATATTTATCACAGAATAAAGAGAACTGATACAGCCAATTGTTTTTCTGACTTAGTAGTTGCTTGACGAACTATTTATGGCGTTCTGATTCAGCTGATTTTGTTTACATTTTGTTTGTGGTGCTAAATATGGAACATTTCGCAGGTCAACAAAGCAGTGAAAATATGTTTTCTACAAATTTAGAAGGTATAATTTAATTTGCTGTTGTTTCTGTATATTTGTTATGTAGGGGTGGGTTTTTTTTATACATTTCTGTTTATTTTTTTCGTTTTAATTCAGATTTGTTAGCAGCTGACATTGTCACTCTAGTTGTACAGCCGTATTCATAATGAAAATTTGACATATATACATATGTAAAAAATTAAAACTTGGTGTTTTGATTTTTATTATATTTTATTTAATAGTATAAAAGTTCATTAGGATTTAGCAAGATTTATAATTCAAGAGTTTTTATATTTCACGATAGTTCCAAAGATTTAAAGGTTTATATAAAATAACGTTCAAGTAATTAAAGAAAAAATATTTTTTAAAAAACAACTTTTTGGCAATTAGCATTAATTTTTAACAACTTTTAGTAATTTACTACTTTAAAACATTTGTAATATGCAACTTGAGAATACGACTTTATTTCACGACAACTTTATGACAACTGTTCTGCAAAAAGGTATGCTTCTTCTTGGTCTCTTAATTTAGCATCTGTAAGTCAACCACTGATGATAGCATTGATAAACTTTAGTGTAGAATTGTAGCGCTTTACATATATATATATATATATATATATATATATATTTGTTCCTTTTACTCCTGCAAGGAGCATAGGGCCGCAAAAAAAAATTTGACATGAAGTTAGCTAAAAGATTATTCATAACACACTTACCAAACTTTGCCTAGCGATTTGCTAAACTCTTGTTAGCGAGCTGCCAAACGTTTGCCAACTTGTAATAAACAACAGTTTAATGTCAAACAATTTAGATGGTTTTTTTTAAGTAACTGTTTTTTTCTAAATTACTGTCTTTTACTTAATTTATTTTAATTTTAAACATTTTTATATGTGACAATGTTTTATGATAAGAATTTTATAGAAATGTGAAAAAAATAATGACTATAAATTAAATACAATAAAGATGTTAATACTGAAGTATATGATTTATTAGTTATTAAGCACTTGAACTTTGAAATAAAGACATTTGAAAATAAAATGAAATTTTGTTTCTTTAATATTGACAGGAGGTGTAAAAATTGTTCCTATTTGTTCACAATCTATGAAAATGTTGCTCATAACCTATGCACAGTTGTTCATAGTCGCTTCCCATGTGTTCATAATCTATGAAAATGATGTTCATAAGGTATGCACAGTTGTTCATAGTCTTTTCCTGGTTTTCCAGAATTTATAAAAATGTTTTTCATAATCTATGCCCAGTTGTTCATAAAACAGGCTCATAGTGCTGAACTTAAGTTATGAACAAGTGTGCTTAGATTATGAACTACTATTCTTGGTAATTTTTCGTGAACAATTTGTGCATAAGTTGTGCCCATAGCGCATAATTTCTGCACACAATTCTCTCCGTGTAAGAGTTCCTTAACTTACTGTACTGGATCTCTGTATGTCTTATTGCGTAGCGCATAATTGTGTGCTTTAGCAACCACTTTATTGCGTGATATTCAATATGAATCAGTACCCATGTTCTGTAATGTTGGTGAGAACTTCTGGCGTTAAAAAGATGTGAAACAAAATATTAAATCGTTCCTCGAAAAGTGAGAAAAAATGTGTCTGTAACTTATGTCGAAATCTATCAAAAGAGATTACGTCATAACGTTTTAAATGTCATAATATTCCCCTTGAAGCCGATGAGAAATTTCACACATATCGTTGAAGGCGATCAAAATTTGCTAAAATTTGAAAAATGTTAAACGACGGCGGCGAAATTTTAACCATCGGCTATACCAATTATTGTAAAGTGTGACTTAAATGTTCGTTGTTTTGAAAAGATTCGTATATTTTTAAAAAATGTTGAAAGCAAAATAATTAAACGATGAAAAAATCCGCCAAGAACAAAATACTTACCTCTTCCGTGTTATTATTTTTTGCACTTTTAATGTTAACATTTTTGCTCTACCAGTTTTTATTCGGGAGTATATTTGACAGTTAAAATTGTTTGTTTCAATTTATGGCATTTTTGTTTCATTTCTTACATTTCAATCGAAAAGTTTTTTGACGCGGGAGTTAGTCTGGGTTTATTGGTGAGAGAGGAGTGAAGGAAAGCTTGATATCTTCCCCTCTCACCAATAAACTTAGATTTTCTGAAAAAAAGCTTTCAAAGTGCGAACCCAGACTTACAGAACATGAGCACAGGTAAGAAGAGTCCGTGTTTTTGACTTTATGTGGTACAATGATTTTCTCGGAAGTAGTTGTGTTATCGCTGAGATGAGCTGAATGAAGTACTGTAATTTTGAAAGTTTAAACCAAAATTTACTTAATATACACTGTTGTTATTTTTTAAATAGAAATATTACTAGATTTCTTTCTCAAAATTTTAGACGTTTTCTAAAAAGGTGAAGTTGATTTTTCAAATTTTGACAAGGTGCTTATTATATTTTTGTTAAAACGTGACATTGCATTATGGTTGCTTATATCTCTAAAAGTTTTAAAATTTCTTTTGAACCCTCATTTGCTTCACATTTATAATGTTTTTAGTTATCAGTTTGTCGTTTGATGCTACTTGTTGTTTGATTTATTTTTCTTGTTTTTGGGATTACCTTTTTATACGTATTAACATTATAAATTTTTTTATTTCTTATAGGATTAGAACTCGGTGTTGCTGAATTCACTTTAATGAAAATTATCTGTGATGCAACTGGCCGAAAATTGGATTTCATAAAATCGCAAACACATGTAACTGGAGATTTGGGAATTGTAGCTGAGCAGTCGAGGATGGCTCAACGAATGATGTTTAAGCCTGCTCCATTGACAATTAGTGGTGTTTTTAAAAAGTTAAAAGAAATAGCAAAAACCCCTGGCAAAGAAAAAGTAACGCCAATAAAAGATATATTTATAGCATGCCGTTTTTCGGAGGCAAGATATTTTATCAGATCTTTAATTGGAAAACTCCGTATTGGTCTTGCTGAACAAAGTATGATTAACGCCTTATCGACAGGAATAGTTAAAGCAAAAAATGTTGGCAATTTGAAGAATATGAGCGAAGAAGCTTGGAAAAAAAATATAGAACAAACGGCAATGATTTTAAAAACTACGTATTGGTAAGTGAAAAAATCTATATGTACATGATAAGGTTTACACACAGAAAAAGTTCCCAGAAATACCCGAAAAAGGCATTGTTTTAATTCCCGGTAATTTTTAAATTGGAAATTTCGTTAGTGTACAAAAAATTAAGTAAAAAGAAAATTTTTTGATCAAAGGAAATGATAAAGCATTTTACCAAAATGTTGAAAGATAATCAGGGGGGTGCTTTAATACTATGGGAGATAAGGCCATGATGGCTTTAGCTCTCATTCAAAAGGGAGATAAAGTCTTTTATTTTTTTCATTTGAATGGGAGATAAAGCCATAATGGCCTTAGCTCACATTAGTAATATTAGAAAATGGTTTAATCTCTCATTTCAGTTTTGAACAACTTTTGCATTTTACATTGATTAACATTTTTCTTATTTTTTAATTAAGAGGTAATCATTTGCCCTTTTACTAAAGTTAAGTATTGAAATCTTGCTTCCCATACTAAAGTAGTTCTGCGTGGCGGCCTGCGGCCGTGCTTACAGGTGTTCTCCTCCAGTAGGACGCGGCAGGTGGCTTCGCTGAATAAAGTTTTCCTGCGTGCGTCACAAGAATAAAAAATGTCTTTTCCCGGAAACAGTAAATTTAAGTATTGAAATTTGGCTTCGCATACTAAAGTTTCTCCTCCAGTAGGACGCGGCTGGTGGCTTCGCTGAATAAAGTTTTCCTGCGTGCGTCACAAGAATAAAAAATGTCTTTTCCCGGAAACAATAAACACTAAAGTATTGGAATCTGGCTTCGCAAAAATATGGCTTTATCTCTCATTTCGCAAAATTTAAAATATGACCTTAACTCTCAATGATTGGGCAATAAGGCCATTATGGCTTTATCTCCCATTCAATTGAGCAATAAAGCCATGATGACCTTATATCCCATGGTTTTAAAGACCCCCCCCGATAAACATTGTTTTCATTCGCCAAGGCAGGGTCTAGTTTTTAACATAATTTCAATAATTCGGAGAGTTGAAGCAATTTATTAAAAACATAAAGATCAGGGATAAAAATCATTGTACAATTGTAGCTTTTTGCTACAGCTAATACCTTGTTGGTACAGTCTTACTACCGCGATTTATTTAGTAAAGGGTAATTCGAGTCAAAACGCCATTGAAATGAAATCATTTATAACATTAGAAAAAAGTAATTTTTAGTAATACTTGGGGCAGCTTTATTTTTTTAAATATGAATAGCAAAAAGCTAAAGTACTGAACTATAAATTTGTCTGAAATATTTTGTTTTGCAAAAATTTACCCTTATAGAAATCTCGTTGTACTCATGAAGGGGTTAAAGAAAATCGTACTAACAAACATTAACACTATGTAAAACGACAAAAAATTTTTGGAAATTAAATAATGTATGTATGTTTATAAATTGTTATCGTTCGTATTGAATTTTATATGGAAAATATTTTTTAAACTGACTAGTTTTCACAGAAATTTTCTAAGCGAACGTTAACCTTCGTTATAGTTGAACAGGCAATTACAATTTTATGGATACATTTTTTTCTAAACTTTTGGGACTTTTTCAGCGGCCGTTCCACCGAATCGATGGATAAATGTGGATTTTATTCACAATAAAGGGAAATATTTTGAGCAAAAATTGAGTTTTGAAGAAAGTATTAAAGGTCTGTCGTGTACGGTATAGTGTATTGTTTTTTAAGTTCAGTAGTTGGTCACGGTTTCTACAACCTCCTTTACGCAGTATTGTTAATCAAGTAATCAAAGATAATTCATATTATACGCATTCGGAAAATATCTTGCTATCAATATTATTTGATGATAGCAAAGAAAAGCGAGGGAGTGCTATAAAGAAAATTCTACGCTTTCGAACCGATGTTGAAGAACCAACGGAACTTAGAGTTTATAAAAAACCAGATATAAACTTTCATTGCACAAATTACAGGGAAATTAATTATTTAAATGATATAAATAACGTATTAGAACCACCATTCACGCGAAGCATTCCGTACGATACATTGAAAGACTATTTAAATCAAAATGATTCGCCGTTGAATGATCTAAACATTCCGTCACCTATGCACGGAACGGGACAACATGTTATACCAGAAAATATATACGCTGTTATGGCAAAAATTATTTCCAACAATAATTTTTTTTATTATTAAGTTGTATTAAAAAAAATAAACCCCAAACCAAAACAAACATAGCCATTTCGCTGATTGTTTTTTTTGTAAAGTGCCAAAAAATGTGATTTTTTGAAATTTTGTGTAAGGACCTCCAAGGGGTTCAGGGGGTGGGTCACTAGCATGGGTGGGTCGGCCCTCCAAAGGTAGTGGGGGTCGGTCATACATTTTAGACTCGATTTGGGGCACAATACAAAACAAGTAAGAAAGTACAGTCGGTCAAGCCCGCTATATTATACCCTACACCACAGTATTTTAAAATACATTTAAGAGAGTGCACCCTTTGCGGGACTCATGGAGAATCATGCTAATGTGCCCATATACACAAATATGGATCTATCTATGTTTTAAATTTCATTAAAATCGGTTTGATAGTTTCTGAGAGGCAGAAATTGCCCCCTAACTCACTCTCCTTGTGGTCCTACGATTCGGCCCATTTGAATAGGCTTGGGCCAAGAAGAACCTACATATAAGCCAAATTTTATCATATGATTCTGAGTCGACCGGTTTACTTTAAGGAGGGTCCAGGACCAATTTTTTAAGGTGTTACACACATCAGCACAAATGCATAATACTCTCTCCACTATTGTGGAAAATCGAACAAATTTTTAAAACGATCCAGTGTTTAAAGTTCATTAAATAATTTTGTTTTATATACTCTGAGTACAGCTGGTCTTCATTAGAACTTATCATTTATATTGATTTAAATTAATATATACAAGTTGAATATATACAGTGGCAGCAATACTACAACAATACACAAACCACAGAAACAACGGATTTTTTTGCATTGCTTTAAAAGTGTTTACGGCTCGAAATGTCAACTATTTAAATAAAACATTATGAAACTGTCGAAGTCATCAGCCTTTTCGCTGCCACTTGTAGTGAGTTCGCCCTAATAATAATTTTGGTGTCAGACTGAATGTTAAGTATAACATTTCCTTGCTGTTTAAATTATTTGTTTATTGCAAAATAAAATCTGAAGTAAAATTTTACTTTTTCTTATAGTTAGGTGCATTTTCAAATTTTCCAGTTTTCAAAATCCAGGGGGCAAATTATGGCAGTCGTGGTCGAATACTTTTTCCATTCGAAAGCAATTTTATTTCAGTCAATACTGAACGAATCGTAATTATTTTTTCAGTGTTGTGAAAACTCAAATAAAAGCTTTACAACAATAAAAAAATAATTTCGATCCGTTCAGTATAGACAGAAATAATTAGAAATAAAAATGCTTTCGAATGGAAAAAGTATTCGACCACGACTGCCATAATTTGCCCCCAGGTGAATTTTTTCTGTTGTGCAGTATTTGACTTTTGGTATCTGGCGACCCTGATGTTAGCGCAGTCAGCATTTTTTTAAATTATTAATTATATTCGATGGTGAAAATTACCATTTATGCGCTCGTTTTTGAGTCGAAAATTACTGTTAATTTGGGAGAAAATGATACCCTACCTGCGACTCTTCTGAAAGAGTCTTTTATGACACGCGTTCCCGATCAATTGCGGCTCATTTTCGGGACATTGGATACTACTTTGACATTACATTTTTATTAAAATTTTTATGTAAGATAACAAATCCAATACAATTTTCTATCAGTTTTATTCCTTAGAGCATTTACGACATTCACTTTCTTCGCAATCTGTAAAAAAATGGTCCTGTTATAAACACAAACAATACCAAAAGAAACATAATGCCTAAATCAGTCACATTTCGATCATCTGCATGATCAATTTATGATTGCAGACATTCCGTACATTTTGTTTTATAAGGAAGTCACTTTCTAAGCATTGTGGGAATCATTTCGAGTCTTGTTTTAAGCGCAGAACAGATAAATCAGTTGTTGATCATCTATGATAGTCTTAAAAGACTCAGTTTGGTGATTCGATCTTCCCATACTTTTTGCAACGCACAACCATAGCTGTTTTTATTATTTGTGTTATAAGTATTAAAGCCCTGAACAAATGCATTTGTTTTTTGTTAACAGTTCTCCACACCAAATTATTGTTGTGTCAAATACTGTAATTTTTTTTAAATCAGTTCGAATGATACAGTATGAAAAACTAAATCAATGTTAAAACAGTAGTTGGTTGAAACAAATCCGTGTTAAGCAGTAGTTTGATTTGAACAAATCAACGCAATATATAATTTGATGTGAACGAAAACACAACAGACAACAATTGTGAGTCTATAACAAAGATGTCCAGTAGTGGCTGATATCAGCAAATTAAACTCAAACGTATACTTACGCTCTTTTGTTTGATCGTCAATCAACCAATAGGAAATCAGCATGTTGAGTGGGAGAGACAAACTACACTTGCAGAACTTCTGTGTCTTATTTTACATTTTAATCGTCATCGAGACTGCTGTCAGTGAACACATAAATTGAAATGATTGCGATATATTACTGATGTCAGCCCAAAAGTATTTTATGTTACAAAATGCTTTTGATGACATGCAATGTCTTATTTGTCATAAGACATTTAAAAAAACATGACAACACCCGCCACACAGGTGCTTTCGTCGCAATCTCGTTGACGACTAAATAAAATGAATAGCATATTGTTTTCTTCCAGTGTTATTTCGTGACTCACCAATACTACTACCTTGGGCATCTTTGGTCTATACCACAGTTATGTACGGTCAACTCTTCAATACACACTGTTTGATCTCGATGACCGTTTGTTTATTGCCACTTTGATTCTCAGAGCACTTATTATTCTTAGGGAACTTCTTATTCTCACCTATAAGCTTTTACGTGCGTGCATAAGTGTGTGTATTAACATTGCCAAACAAAAAAAATATAAACAAACTAAAAGAAGTGTTGCTTTTTCGTTGAAAACACATTCAAGTAAACAAAAACCTAATAAAAAAATTAGATAATTCATATCACCTATTTTGTTAATGTTGTTTGGTGTAGTTAGTGTTATTTTTTTTGTTTCGTTGTTGTGTGGAGTATATTCCGTACTCTTTACACATCGTATTTGGTCTTTTATAACACACTAATTAAAACCCATTTGCATTTGAGTGTTTATATTTTGTTTGTGCTTTATGTGTTTTTCCTCTTTGAAGTCGGTCTGATGTTTACATTGTACGATTTTTGTCGTTACGACATTTTCTTTTGCAACCGAACTTCAATACATTTTTCGTAAAATGAAAGAACAATGAGAGAACGAATGATCGAACAAAATGAAACGAAGAGTACGCTCGCTTGTGTACCCCTTTTAATTCCTCTCTCCCCTCTCGTCCATAAGGTAAAAATCGCAACGACAAAAATCGTATAATGTGAATTGGCACTTAGCAAAGAGCAATCGACAATCAGTATTTAAAAAACAAACGAATGTATTGAAACGGCATTCAAATGCATTCGTGCAGGGCTTTAATAAGTATGTGTATACACAATAACGATAAGCGTGAGGAAAAACCTCTGTATATTTTTCTTATGGGTACTTGTTGTCATTCTCTGATATATGTATATATATACATACATATGTATAAGTTATGTTGATGAGGATTTTCCTGCTACCTTTTAAAATAAAAGACACTTTTCCTCTTTAGGATTCAATACAGAATGTTTTTATTTGAAGTAATTTACTTATAACTAACGTTCTTAATAAAATAAATGCTGATAAAGTAATTTTGCCCATTTAAAATTTATTCATGAATTGACCAATCAGAATTTATCAATAATTACAAAAGTTAAAACACAAAAAAAATATTAAACCTAGAATGCAAGTTTGCATTATAAGTATTTGGCAATAGTGCTATCATATTACTTGCACGAGCAACCGAGAAATAATTCGATACTGCATTATGGGTGTTCACTTAGCGTCGTTAACTTGCATTATGGGTGTTCACTTAGCGTTGTTAACTTATGTATAAATATCCTTCTGTATCGCACCATAGTGAAGGGTATATAAGATTCGGCATAGCAGACTATAGCCCTCTTACCTGTTGTGATTAAAATCAACATTTCGTATATAAATCACCACATGATGTAAAATCTTTCCTTTGACTTTAAATTTTTCAATTGCATTTCTTTTTTAACCTGTAGTTGTTTATTAAATTAAAAGTTTTAAAAATATAAAGATTTGAATATGTCTTTCAGTTTTCTTTAAAAGATTTGTATTTTTTTCTTAAGTGTACTGTTTTTTTTTACTCAGTGTATGTGGTATTAAAATGTTTTCTTTTCTTTACGTTAAATAAAAATCTGAAGATTTCAAAAGAAAATATTTTTTGCATAGTTTCAACTAGGGCTGTGAAGTCGGCATTTAAGAGTCGGAGTTGAGGTTTTTGTACCGAAGTCGGCGTCGAAGTACCCCAACAATAATTTTCTAATATTTAATTTAATAAAATTTAATTTAAATGATTTTGTTATTCGTGCTTGATAAAAACACTGAAATTTATTGTTGATGGGATAAGCTATTCCTATGCGCATTTCACTGGTTGCTTAGGCCAGATCATCAGGAAACTTCATCCATAAAGATTTTAGAAAAACTAAAGATATTAAACTAAATAAAACTGTTAAGCGTATAAGAATTACAGAAACAGTTCTATATGTAAAAATATCAAAGTTTAAACAAAATCATCAACAATAAACAGTGAGTTTATCTCACCTTACATTCCCCACTACAATTGATTGGAATTCTTCCAACATTAATTGTAGTTGTAAGTAGGTTAAGAAAAGCAAAAAAAAAAAACAAAATAAAAAAAGGGTTGGCAGTCAGTTTTTTTATGCCGTGCACCTGCCAGTTTATTATCAAAATAATTTTCGTGGGAATACAAAATTTAATTTAAATGATTTTGTTATTCGTGCTTTATTCCCAATATTTATTATTTGATAAAAACACTGAAATTTATTGTTGGTGGGATAAGCTATTCCTATGAGCATTTCACTGGTTGCTTAGGCCAGATCATCCATACAAATTTTGGAAAAACTAAAGATATTAAATTAAATAAAACTGTTAAGCGTATAAGAATTACAGAAACAGTTCTATATGTAACAATATCAAAGTTTAAACAAAATCATCAACAATAAACAGTGAGTTTATTTTTTTTTTTTTTTTAATTCCCTTAGCTAATCCCGCGAAGCTCTACGCTTGTCTGCAGGAAAGAAACCAGAGTCTCTGGCGGGAATCGGACGCGCATCCTCGGCGCTGATAGACTAGCTCACAACCAGCTAGCCTACCGGGGCGACAAACAATCGACGAAACGTCGGGAACAAAATATTATAATCAAAAATTGAATTTTATTTACATTGAAGAAAAATGTAGGCCCTATTAGCTTGACACAAATAACATACATGTTTTTAAGTTTTCGGATTTTTGATTATTGGATCTAATGATATCAAAACTCTATGCAATAAATCAGTATTTGAATAAACTCTAGATGTTTTTTGGTGAAATTTAGGCGATATCTTATGGCTTCTTCTGATAATTGGAAGTATGCAATTATCTATTATTTGTTTGACGTGGTATATGACTTCGTGTACTGCCATTCTCTAAATAATTATTTCTGGTTTTTCCGCGAAATTTTCAAAAGCTGTGGAATTTATTTATTCCTGATGCTAAACATTTTAGGATAATGTGAAAACGTTTTCCCAGCTCCAAGTCAATACCAATTATCTCTGCTGCCTTCCTGGCGTTTTAAACAACTCTTCTTGCTGTGTTTCCATAGTTTAAATATGTGGATTTTTGTTCTGCCATATCCACCAGTTATCTAGCCATTTAATTTTTAAATCGTTTTTTTTATATGTTCTTTTCGTTAGTCCTCTTACTTCCCATTTTTTAATACCTGTTCTGTAATGCAATGTGTAAATTTACATTCCTTAAAACGGATCCAGGCGTTTAGAAGAGAAATGTCTACTTCAGTTGTTATTAACTACTCATTCGGATTGGTCAGGTTTACAACCTCCTTGGCTCTTGTTTTTTCACAACAGTCATCGAATTTGCTATTTTTTCTACCACATACATATGTGTAATGAGAAATCGATTTTATATGCGAGCCAATCCATAGCAAAATTTTACTACCAACATTTTTAATTTTTTTTAAAATAAATAACACAGTTCAACATAAAAAAAATACGGGGTCCGACGGTTGATTATGGCAGAGGAGACAAAAAAATATACGTGTGTCGGTGTGTTGAAAGATGATATCGGAATTTAATTTAAGAGGCGGTTAAAATTTCCCATCCTTGGCGTGGTGTTTTCCTTACATCTTAGGTCTAGGTGTTGAACAACTTTATATGATTTTGGGTGTTCAACAAAATGGTGAGGACAGAGATGAAATATTCTACAAAAATGTTGGCCATAAAATTGTATTATATATGTCGGAACACACCAAAGCCCAAAACTTAACACAAATACCAGAAACCAGTCAAATTCAAGATTACTTATTAATGGTTAATTTAGTTATTATAATATATTTACAGTAAGAACAAGAAAGTCATTCAAACATTGATCAAGGGTTGATATTTGCGAACAAATTATTTTATAATTAATTTCACCTTAGATCTACAAACAAAAAACGCTTTTTACGACGTATACACAAAAATAAATACTTATAAGTTCCTTGGTTTTCAAATTACTTTATATCATTTTTCTAGAACGATACTTTCTCTCCAGGCTCGATCCAACAAATCGGAATGCCAAAGTTCATTGAGTTTCGTTCACCTAAACCAATAATTTCACAAAATTATTGTCAGGCTAAGAATATCGATCAAAACTTGCATTACCTTTAGACCGCAGAATCAAACTGTTATAGCAAATTCGGCAGATATGTTTTCTAACGGGTCCGCAATCTAACTTTTTTTTTCAACTAGTGCTTATTTCGTAAATGGTAACACTTACCTCATGTCTGATTTGACAGATAATTAGTTTTATCCTTCCGCTGAACGAATATGGTTGTGTATACGCTTGAACAACGCTGGGAAATATTGCGACATTACTTTGAAAATCATGGTAATGTTGCAGAATGTATTTGAAAATTGCGTACGTATTTTGAAAGAAGAGAAGCACCGTCAGCTCCGTATGTTTGTTATCTTGTGAAAAAAGTGAAAGAAACTGGCATCCTCATCAATAAACCAAAGCGTGCAAACCCCAAAAACAGGGCGTACACTCGAGAATATTGCTGCTGTGGCAGAAAGTGTGCGCGAAGCGCCATCAACATCAATTCACTGTCGTTCTCAACACTTGAACATTTCAGAAACATCATTGAGACGAATTTTACATAAAGACCTTGGTATGACGCCATACAAAGTCCAATTGGTTCAGGAGTTGAAGCCAACTGACCATCCAATGCGTTTTCGATTCGCTAAGTGGGCCTACGATCGACTTACAGAAGATGCCGATTTAGCCAAAAAAAATCATCTTTTCAGATGAAGCTAATTTTGATTTTGGCGGCTATGTAAAAAAGCAAAATTGTCGCATTTGGGTCACAGAAAACCCGCACGCATACATTGAAAAGCCGTTGCACCCAACACGAGTCACTGTTTGGTGCGGATTTTGGTCCAGAGGTATAATTGGGCCATTTTTCTTCGAAAATGAGCAAGGAGTGGCCGTTACAGTCAATGGCGATCGTTATCGGGCCATGTTGAACGAATTTTTGTTCACAAAAATTGAAGAGGAGGATATTGGCAACATTTGGTTTCAACAGGACGGCGCTACGTGCCACACAGCCGAAGCTACACTCGATGTCTTGCGCCCTGTTTTTGAAGATAGCATTTTCAGCCGCAGAGCTGATGGCGTTTGGCCACCTCGGAGCTGCGATTTGACATCGTTGGACTATTATTTGTGGGGTGCGGTCAAAGATAAGTTTTACGCCGACAAGCCAGAGACAATTGACGCTTTAAAGGACAATATTCGTGAAGCCATTGGTGAAATACAGCTGCACACTATCGATAATGTGCTTTAAAATTGGACCGATCGTGTAGGCTACTGCATGGCCAGCTGAGGCAGCCATTTGAATGAAATTATTTTCCATTATTAACCGGAAGGATTGTACTTTCAAATAAAAAAAAAAGATATTTGAGAAAATATTCAGTAGATTTTTTTTATTGCATTTTCAAAAAAAAAGTTATTTGGCGGGCTCTTTAACTATATTTTGAATTGAAAAAACTTCAAAAAATTAAATCTTGTACTTCTTAAGGGTATACTTGCCGCAGTCATAGCAAAACCAGTCAAGTTTTTCCAAACAGTCAGGCATGTTGTTTCTTACAAATTCCCTTGTGGGACAATGAAAACACAAAAAGCTTAAATGTCCTTGCTTATATTTTAAGTGGGAAGAAGATTATAACAAGAGAATGTAGAAGAAGGTTAGGTAAAGAAAGGTTATGTACCCAAGGGCACATTTCCACTCGGAGACCAATGCGGTCCATTGTGGATTAGAAGAAGGTTAGCAAAAGAACCATAGGCATAGGTTAGGTTAGGTTAAACGGGCAGCCGTCATGTAGACGACTCACTTGGGTCCTTATAGCGGTCCCTTTGTGATACCCCTAGCCAGTGACAGGAGTCAGCTAGTATCCACCAGACTATTCCCCGGAGGTCACTGCAGCCTCGAACCCCCCCGATTCCCTGCAGAACAGGGAGATCGATTTCAGTCCCACATTGGATATATCGTCCAGACATGGCAATTCAAAATGCCTAAGCCTAATGCTCCCTAGACCGGGGTATTGGCAGAGAAAGTGAAACACCGTCTCCTATTCCTCATCATCACGACATCTCCTACAGTAATCATTATAAGCAAGACCCAACCTCCTAGCATGAGTCCCTATCACCCAGTGACCCGTAATGACTGACATCACTGTCCTTAGCCGGTCCCTACCGAGACCAAGTAGTACGCGCTTTCTCGCCGCGTCAAAGCCAAGCCATAAAGTCCTGGTCATCAGGCAGGGATGCTCCTCCTGCCATCTTTCCTGAGCCCTTCTGTACGACTCTCGTCTGATGAGAGTCTTGCAGCGGGCCATCGAAATGCCGATCAGGCCATCGACGAACACGTCGTCCAAGAAACAGCCTCGTTTGGCTAGACTGTCCCCAGTCTGGTTACCCAGGCATCCACTGTGCCCTGGTACCCATGTCAGAGTCACACTGGAATGTTCCGCGATCTAATTTAGAGACATCCGGCATTCCACTGTTAACATAGATGTCGTGAAGACACCAGCTAGAGCTGCAATGGCAGCCTTACATAAAAATATATCTCTCGATATACGATATTACCTCAGCCAGTTTGCCGCCCGCTTTATGGCAGAGATTTCCGAAACTTCCACCTACTCTATCGCCCATCTGGGAACCATCGGTATAGACCCTTAGGGCCGGTTCCAGAGATCGCGTGTTATCGAGCAGCTCATCATCATTACCTTAATGAACTGTGAATAAAGCACCGAAAAAGGGTTCCGGAGTACAATAGTCCAGCCCCGCCAGGTCATATGATGCGAGAAGCGTGACAGTTACGCGTAGACCATAGGCCCACCGCCCTCAGTCTAGTAGTGGAAGTCAGGGCCTGTTGTTCGGCCACGATGTCAACTGGCAGCCAGTTCAGCATAGTAAACAGCGCCTTCGTCGGTGTCGAGCGGAGTGATCCCGCGATCATCAGCGCAGCCACCCTATATACTTTCTCAAGCATCTTATAGTACCGCCACCTTCCCATGGCGGGCCACCACACTATGACCCCATAGAAAAGGATCGGTTTTACTACTGCCTCAAAGATCCATTTAACGCCCCTGGAGCCAAGGTCCCAGTTTCTGCCCACAGATCTCTTGCAGGTGTATAAGGCCACAATGGATAGTTTGCTATCGAGAATTACGCCCAAATATTTGCCACTTTTCGACATCGTCAGCTCCGTGCCATTTAGCCTAGGAAACCTAAAGTTACCAACCTTGTACCTCCTGGCAAAGAGTACCAACTCAGTTTTCCGTGGATTGACACCAAGTCCACAGGAGATGCTCCAAGAGCTTAGAATCTTTAATGCAGATTCCATACAGGCATAGTGAAGTAGGTTCAAAAGTGTTAACCCTTAATAAGCAATCTTGAATTCGACTGGTTTTTGGCATTTGTGTAGTTTTGATCTTTGGTGTGTTTTGGCATATGTAGGAAAATTTTATGGCCAACATTTTTGTAGAACATTCATTCCCGCCATCCCCTTTTTTCGGGGTGTTTTTTACGATTTGTTAGAATAAAGCCAAACAATCTCGTTATAAGGGGGAGTTAGAGGGTTTATATATTCCACAAAAATATTTGCCATAACATTTTCTACAAAGTTGCTGATCATTACCTAAACCTCAGTTTTATATAGAGTCCAATACGCGCTCATATTTAGCATTTGGCACTGCTTTTCACCAAACTTCGAACAATTCTTGATACGACTTTTGCGAGTTCATAATGAACTTTTGAAAACATAGAATTGTGTATGCAAAAGTATTTTGTAATCCCAATAGGTTATATATCATGCGGCGTCAACAGAACCCTGGAATCAAATGGTATTCTATATTTTTGAGTCCATGAAAAGTTTTTCACTTCTACATTAAAACGATTTACTAAGTATAAAGTATATATAAGTGAAGCTCATGAGCACCACGACCCAGAGGATCTTTTGTGTAGCCCATGTGTTTCACCACGTCAGGTTTAGGCTGCGTATAAAACCCATTACCCTGTCCGGTGAAAGATCATAAATATCAGTCGGGCTATTTTATTTACTATTTGCTCCCCGAAAAATTTCCGCCTAGAAGTCCCCAAGGCGGGACATAAGCAGAGCAGATGTTCCGACGTTTCGTCATCCATCCCACAGAATCTGCATATTTGGGTAGATGTATTACCCAACTTAAACTGGTCGAAACTAAAACCACAGTGCCCTGTTAATAGGCCAACAAGCAGTCTGAGTTCCGGTTTATCAAGCAGCAGAAACCTGCGTGCCCTGCGCCGGGACAGTGTCACAAATCTTTTGGACTGTCTTAATCCAGAAGTGGACGTCCATGCGTGAACACGCGACAGATAGAAATTATATTTTTTTTCTGTAATAAAAACGACATTCGGAAAACAAGGTAACGGTGTTTTGGTTCACTTTTTTCACTCTGATAAGCATTCGGTTATTATATGGACAATTGTCTCTCATACTGAATTCAAATTCAAAAACATAAACAAAATTTTAAGTTAGTTCCCTAAATTGACAAAATCAGTCTAAAATAAATTTTTAATCAAATATATTTACTTTTCCATAGTCAATGTCCTAATTATGATAAAATCATTCCAACTTTATTGGAATTCGGAATGGTGCAAGTTCAAGATCGCTGTCCTATGGTACCAGGAATTCCTATTAAGCCCATGTTAGCTCAGCCAACAAAAGGAGTGTCAGAAGTATTAGAACGCTTTGATGGCCTTACTATAACGTGCGAGTGGAAATACGATGGCGAAAGAGCCCAAATACACTGTGATGAAAATAGAATAATTTCAATTTTTTCTCGAAATCAGGAAAATAACACCTTAAAATATCCTGACATTGTAAGTCGTATTAAAAGTTTCCCAAAATCAAATGTGGAATCATATATTCTTGACAGCGAAATTGTAGCTTGGGATGTTGAGCAGAAAATGATTTTGCCATTTCAAGTGCTTTCGACACGCAAACGTAAAAATGTGGACGTGAATGAAATTAAAGTTCAAGTGTGTGTTTATGCATTCGATTTATTATATTTAAATGGAACGCCATTGGTTTTAAAGACATTTGCTGAAAGAAGGCAAATAATGAAAGATCATTTTACAGAAATGGAAGGCGTTTGGCATTTTGCTACTGCAATGGATACTAGCGATGTTGACGAGGTCCAACAATTTCTTGAAGAATCAATTAAGGGTAATTGCGAAGGATTAATGGTAAAGACTCTAAATAAAGATGCTACATATGAAATTGCAAAACGATCAAGGAATTGGCTGAAACTTAAAAAAGATTATTTATCAGGATGTGGCGATTCGCTAGATTTAGTTGTCGTTGGCGGTTACAGAGGTAAAGGAAAACGTACGGGAAGCTATGGAGGTTTCCTACTGGCTTGTTATGACAATGAAAACGAAGAATATCAAAGTATTTGCAAAATTGGAACAGGTAAGAAAGCAATTTAATATTGTTACGAAAGTAACTTTTGTTAAGAGTTAATTTATTAGTTTAAATTGTTATTGTATTAGTTATGCACCCTTCTACTGTACAAATCAATGTACAGATGTAATGTTAAAATTGTTGTGCATAATTGTACTTTTACCCCACAGTAAATACTAGAATTTTCGATATAGGTAACTTCATTTATTGTAACACCTTAAAGTATGCCTTAGTTTATGATGCATAATAACTCAATTTATTCAGCCATATATGTACATATATAAACCATAAGTTTAATTAACAAAATAGACGTTAGGGGTCGTACGTTCTAGAGCCAACTAGTCGTCAGGGGGGTTATTATGTAATTCGATTCGAAACGAAAATACTTTCGAAAGAAATTTCCGTATGGAAAATGAAATGGTATTTTCTAATCCGTTCGAAAGCCCCACAGATTTGTATTTGTTAAAAAAAAGGGAAAAACAAAGTGCTGCCAAATTTATAGCCGATAAATTTGACAGTACCTGTCAATATTGACAGAAATTTTTTGAAAAACAAGCGTTAATTAAAAAACGTTAAATTTTCCGCAAAATGTAAATATAAGTGAAAACTTCCAAACAAAATAAAATAACAAATAACACTACGTGACAATTTTTTGACCAAATGAATTTTACACCTAATCTTTATGTAAAAATTTCCGCTGAATCCTAATATGAAGTCAGAATTGTCAAAAGTAGAAAAGTTTTTGAGATATTCTAAAATAACCGTTATTTGCGTTTTTAAGAAAGATGCTGTGACTGAAATGCAAATATCCAACAAATAAAATTTTAGCATATTTCAATACGAACATTTTGTGCCCAATAGGATCCAGATCGGTGCAAAAATGATAAAGTTACAGAAGATTAATTGAATTAACCCACAACAAATAAATATACAAAGCTAAATTTTTAGTAACAATAAATATTAAAAATTGCTTGAAACTTTTGAATTTCTATGTGGGTTAATTTACTAAATCTTCTGTAGCTTTGTCATTTTTGTACCAATCTATGTCTTGTTGGGCGCAAAATGTTCATATTAAAATAATCTAATGTCGCATGCAATAAAACATTAAGATTTTTAAATCATTGGTTAAAAAAAAATAACTTGAAAAGAGCAAAATTGAACAAAATCATAAAATTTTCAATGAAGCTTGAACTTTTGTCCCCTGTAACTCTGTCATTTCTTGACCAATCTTCACTAGCAATCCATGGTTATTTTAGAAATTTTATAACCTTTCACTAGAATGAAAGAATTACATAATCCGCTTAAAATTTTTTAAGATATTTGCATTTCAGTCACATCATCTTTTTTAAAAACACAAATAACGGTTATTTTGGAAAATCTCTCTTTAAAACTGTTATACTTTTGACAATTCTGACTTCATATTCGGATTCAGAGGAAAATTTTACATAAAGATTAGCTGTCAGATTCATTTGGTCACGACTTTGTTGAAATTTTGTCACGTAGTGTAATTATTTATAAAAATATAACGGTCTAAGAACATAAATTCTGTTCCATTGTGGTTGGAAGATAGCGATAAAGAAAGTGATGCAATTGCAGAAATACATCCGATACATCCGACATTATGAGCCTTGATAATAGTACGTAAGAAAGATTTTTAATTATCAAATTTAATTATAAAAATACTATTTTTAGTTTCGTGAAAAACTTTCGGCTTAATAAAAATTCATTTATTTATGTAAACAATTGTATATACATATGCCACCTGAAAGATCGACAGGACTTTCACACTCATCAATTTCCATATGCTTATCTGAGGTATGCGAAATAATCGAACAAAATATTTGTCCGAAGCATATTATCTTTGAAATGACTGAAGAAAAAAAGATGGAGGCGAAAATATGTTTTTTTTTAATAAATGTGGAATACCTGGAGTAATTGGCCAAGTAACGATGAGCATTTATACTTCAACCGAAAACAGACATTTAACTCTTCTCATACCTAGTAACATAGCGCATTTGTAAAAATAGTTAATACAAAATCGATTAAATGAAAACTCACTTTTTTCCACTTTTTCAATTCACGATACGGTGGACCAACCGCATCTTAATCCTTTGATAGTATTTGCCACAAATCCTTCGATTTGCATTTAGCATTTGCAACATTGAGGTGCCCCTTTGCTCAATATGCATGTGCAATTATAAAATCAACCATCACCATATTCTGTCTTGGTTTTGTAAACATTGCTTTGTTTAAGCTTTCCCTAAACACAACCCAAATTTAAAAAAATTTTCAGACTAAAAACAAGGAGTTGTGACAACAAACACAGTATAAATTGTGATTTCAAGTCACTCACAGTTCTGAATATAGAGGAAATCGTATGTTTTAAATTATATTTTACACTTTTTGTAAAAAGTTTTATTTAATTACTTACATTTTTAAATTTTTTATTGTTTTCGCAAGCACAGCACCTTTCGAATAATTTACTAAAAATTTAAATGAACTGACATTTGCTTTCGTATTATATAGTTGCAATTGTAAAAGGGTAATTTATAATTTACGAAAAGGGGTAAAAAAAATCCCACAAAAAGAAAATATTTCCGAACGTTCGAAAATAAATTTTCGAAAAACGTACTACATAATACAATTTGTACGAATTCGTAAATCTTTTCTTTCGAATCGTATTACATAATAACCCCCCAGAGCTCGAACATTGTATGGTCATTTGCCCGTCTCTGCTAGAGCGAAATAGAGTCCCAAAAGATGACAAAAGATGATTCTAATTTTAGACTTTGTCAAGTTGTTAACGCATCATGCGGTTACGGTTGTTAAAGTCACTAAGTTCTTTATAAATAAGTGCTATAAATTAAAGTGTTGTGTTTATTTTGTTTTATTTGAATTGCAATTAACGAACTCAAGAGGTTTATTATAAAGGAAATAAACCAAAACGTTATTGAAACGCAATATCGCAACAATATTAAATATTAATTTCTGTTAAGTCAGTTTCTAAAATCTTTAATTGAAAAATAATTAAAATCCTATTTTAAAGCGCTTAGGAAAATGAAATTTAATTTAATTCGACAAAAACTGACGGGCATTCCAGAAGCTAAGATAATTATTGTGCTCAGCACCAATTTGGGCTTATCCAATCGCGGGCGAAAATTTGTGCTAGATACTGATGCAAGCGGCATCAGCACACCTGTGCTGTCCCAAGTGGTCAACGGTGTGGAGAAAGTCGTAGGCTATTACAGTCGTATACTTTCGAAGCCTGAGAGAAATTACTGCGTGACTCGACGAGAGCTTCTGGCTGTACTAAAGTTCATAAAACATTTTCACAAATATATGTATGTATGGTCAACATTTTCATTTAAAGCCTAGTACTCTGTTCAAATTTGTGAAAATTTTTGAGCAACATTTATTATTTCACACGAAAGTATGCGACATTGTTTTGCGTGTGTAAACAAACCCCACATGTATTTAACTGAAAATTATTTTTTTTAATAAAAAAGAAAGTAAATATGGATAAAAAACTGTTACCGGTTGTGTTATTTTAATTTTTTATTCCTTATTTAATAATTAGTTCATACTTCTTTGCTTTTGCTTAAAATTCCATGTGAAATAAGAGCAGCTTACATTTATTCGCAGTTGAAAAAAAATGTTTCCAGAAACATTCGCAACTTTTTCACAAAATGAACAGAGTACAACTCTATCAACATTATTTCATAGATATTCCGCACAAGTTTTTTTCATATGTTTTTTGACAGCATTTTACGTGAAAGGTTAAACAGAGTATCAGGGTTAAAAACAAACCATTCTGCACTCAGGTGGTTGCTGCATTGTATATTATTGCATAATATAGGACAAAATGGAAATAATATGGCGAATATCATATACAATAATACTGCAAGTGTATGGGTTGTTTAAGAGTCTCAAAACAAATTAATGGCTTATCTAATTGCCAACAAAATCGCCTCAACAATAAATTTCAGTGTATTTATGAAAAATAAAACTTGAAATTCAGCACGTCATACGGAAATCTTATTAATAATAAAAAATCGCCATATATTTTATAAATCGTCGAAAAAATCGCAGTTTAGTCAAGATGTTTGAAAATCGCCATGTGTGGCGACAAAATGTTTAAGGCAATGCGGCAATTAGTAAAAGAAACAAGTATAAGTATAAACAAGTTATAACATATAAAAAATCATAATATGATTGTTTCTTTTCAATCAGTTCGGTATAGAATAAGAAATCAAGTGAACAAGCAACTGAAGTAAATGAACACATGAATTAAGTGAACTGACTTAAATGACTCAAAAGTACGAAATAAACAGCTGACTCAAAAGACTAACAGACGCAAAAGACCAGGCGACTAGAAACTAACTATTGAACTAAAAGGAACGATCTGACTGATTAGTTCAATTGAACTAGTTCGTTCATTAACTACCCAACTCTAGATTGAGCGCCTTCAGAGCTACGGTTTTAGCATTGACCACAGAAAAGGTGGAAAACATGGCAATGCGGATGCTTTGTCAAGACGACCCTGTTAGCTGGAATGCAAGCATTGCGTAAAGGCTGAAGGAAAACAAAACATCTGTTACGTTCGTCTATTGCATATAGAGTCCAACGAAGATTGGTAAATTTCGCGGAAAAATTACCCCATTTTAGCAAAAATTTTACAAGCCAAGGAAGAGGGCAAAAGCCTCACCCGAAACGAAATTTCGACTGATGAAAGCATACTGGGCTCTGTGGAACAGCCTTCAAGTAAAGGGTTCGCCAAATAACTTTTTTTTTTTTGAAAATGCTATATAACAAAACTACTGAATATTTTCTCAAATATCTTTTTTTTTGAAAGTACAATCCTTCCGGTTAATAATGGAAAATAATTTCATTCAAATGGCTGCCTCGGCTGGCCATGCAGTAGCACATTATCGATTGTGTGCAGCTGTATTTCACCAATGGCTTCACGAATATTGTCCTTTAAAGCGTCAATTGTCTCCGGCTTGTCGGCGTAACACTTATCTTTGACGGCACCCCACAAATAATCGTCCAACGGTGTCAAATCCCAGCTCCGAGGTGGCCAAACGACATCAGCTCTGCGGCTGATAATGCGATCTTCAAAAACAGGGCGCAAAACATCGAGTGTAGCTTCGGCTGTGTGGCACGTAGCGCCATCCTGTTGAAACAAAATGTTTTCAATATCCTTCTCTTCAATTTT
The DNA here is from genome assembly GCA_949318255.1 of Pollenia labialis. Lineage (NCBI taxonomy): Eukaryota > Metazoa > Arthropoda > Insecta > Diptera > Polleniidae > Pollenia > Pollenia labialis. The sequence goes on from OX439141.1 coordinate 63,800,055, forward strand.
TGTGAACAAAAATTCGTTCAACATGGCCCGATAACGATCGCCATTGACTGCCACTTCTTGCTCATTTTCGAAGAAAAATGACCCAATTATGCCTCTGGACCAAAATCCGCACCAAACAGTGACTCGTTTTGGGTGCAACGGCTTTTCAATGTATGCGTGCGGGTTTTCTGTAACCCAAATGCGACAATTTTGCTTTTTTACATAGCCGCCAAAATCAAAATTAGCTTCATCTGAAAAGATGATTTTTTTTGGCTAAATCGGCATCTTCTGTAAGTCGATCGCAGGCCCACTTAGCGAATCGAAAACGCATTGGATGGTCAGTTGGCTTCAACTCCTGAACCAATTGGACTTTGTATGGCGTCATACCAAGGTCTTTATGTAAAATTCGTCTCAATGATGTTTCTGAAATGTTCAAGTGTTGAGAACGACAGTGAATTGATGTTGATGGCGCTTCGCGCACACTTTCTGCCACAGCAGCAATATTCTCGAGTGTACGCCCTGTTTTTGGGTTTTGCACGCTTTGGTTTATTGATGCGGATGTCAGTTTCTTTCACTTTGTTCACAAGATAACAAACATACGGAGCTGACGGTGCTTCTCTTCTTTCAAAATACGTACGCAATTTTCGAATACATTCTGCAACATTACCATGATTTTCAAAGTGATGTCGCAATATTTCCCAGCGTTGTTCAAGCGTATACACAACCATATTCGTTCAGCGGAAGGATAAAACTAATTATCTGTCAAATCAGACATGAGGTAAGTGTTACCACTCACGAAATAAGCACTAGTTGAAAAAAACGTTAGATGGCGGACCCGTTAGTAAATGGCTGCTTATACCGTACGTAGGAAAATACTGACAGAAAATCAGTTAGTGCCGTCGGCGAAAGTAAAAGAATTCGTTAGTGCATTTGAAAACGGTCCTAGCGGCGGTCATCTGGGTGCGACGAAAAACCTAGAAAAATTAAAACAGCGCTTCTACTGGGTTGGCTGCCAACAAGCTGTAGCTGATTGGATAACAAATTGTGCACAATACATTGCCGCCATTACAGGGGCCATTTCCTGTAAGTAATGCCGGAAACAAATATATGCTAGTAGACACCGATTACTTTAGTAAATGGCCTAGGGTATATGACTTCTTAACCAAGAAGCTAGGAAAGTTGTAGACGTCTTCGTGAACAATTGGGTGTATCGCTACAGTGTTCCATTAGAAGTACATTCTTTCCAGGGCAGAAATTTTGAATCTGCTATATTTAAGGAAATGTGTGAATTGTACAGAATAAGAAAAACAAGAACAACCCCATTGCATCCGCAATCTGACGGCATGGTTGAAAGATTTAACCGTACATTAGAGGAACATTTGCGTAAAGTAGTCAGCACATAACAAAACGACTGGGATAAACACATTTCAAAATTCCTGTTGGCGTATAGGTCAGCTGTTGACGACTCCACCTCTCGTACACCCGCCAAAATTGTGTTTGGAACAGAACTCAGACTATCAGGCGGTCTAGAGTTTGGTGTTAAGCCCATACGAACGGGTTAAAAAAATGAAGTCTCCACCTCACAAGAACAAGAAACTCTTAATAAACGTCATGAATTTGTGCAAAACCGTATTAAGTTGTCTAGTTACAAGATGAAAGCCAGATACGATTTATTTAGTATTTGATAGTCATTTAATTAGTTTAAATTGTTATTGTATTAGTTATGCACACATCAAGTGTACAAATCTATGTACAGATTTTAAAATTGTTGTACATAATTGTACCTCAACCCCACTGTATATACTAGAAAGTTTTTTATTAAGTTATCTTAATTTATTGTAACACCTAAAAGTATGCCTTAAGCTACGGTCACACTTATTAAATATTTGACCAAATAAGCGTAACCACTACTTTTGTTAACAGTATGTGATATTTAACAAACTCTTAATATCACAAAATAAAGCTTATTATACCGCTAGACATAGCAAAAAACTGTTTTCTGTAAGATGTGAAATTATAAACAAAATAAATATTGGAAATAAAGGAAATAATTATTTAGTTTGCTTGTTGGTTCCGTTTTTTCGTCAAATATTTGACAAGTGTGACCGTAGCTTTAGTTTATGATGCATAACAACTCAATTTATTCAGCCATATAGATAATGCATAAGTTTAATTAACAAAATAGACGTTAGGGTCGTACGTTCTAGAGCCATCTAGACGTCAGAGCTCGAACGTTCTATGGTCATTTGCCCGTCTGGGCTAGAGTATAAATAGAATCGCAAGAGATGGCATAAGATTATTCTAACACTCAATTCACATGAGGGCTTTACGACGTCGTTTTAACTGTATTTCAACCACACATTTCAAAGTAAGAAAAATAATAAAACGTAAATAAAAAAAGTTTAAAAAGAGAAATATAAAAACGACATGAAAAACACAAAATGAGTCGTTTTGTTTACCCCTCTTTCTTCTCTGCACCGCTCGCCAACGAACCAAAAGAGACGTCGACAAAGTGACGTCGTAAAAGCCTCCATGTGGATTGGCTGTAAGTTTAGAGTTTGTCAAGTTGATAACGCATCACGCGGAGAAAATTATTAACATTGAAGTGTGTTGATTACAATAGTGAGTTTTGAATAAAAGCTGTAAATTACGGTTGTTAGTCACTTAAATATCGTACAGTTTTAGTAGAACATATATTATAAAAAACTCGGAAAAATCGGTTCAGATACAAGCAAGTTTTTTAAATACCCACTTTCGGGAACCATAGAACTCCCCGAGTCCAAGCTTTATGTAAATGGTAAATTTCTTCTTAAACACGTCGGTATATAAATCAGTCAAATCTGTTAAAAAATGGCTGAGTTATAACCAAAATACTGAATCCCCAAAAATTACTTTTTTTATAATTAACTTTGTTAAAATAAGTTATATATGTATACCCTTTTTACCTTCGGTGAAGGACGTCATTATTAAAATTCGTCGCGGTTTAGACCTAGATTTAGTATTTCATTGACCGACAATCAGAAAGCTTTTTGATTTTATTTCTAGTCATTTAAAAGTTAATTTGAAAAATATTTTTGAGAGGATCCATTGGATCCATGGTAAATTATGGACCAATCACCACAAAATTCTGTAGTGTATTTCCTGGCAGTGTAATTACTTTAAGGCCGTGTCGTACATAACTTTACTACAGTAGCACTATTTTCCAAGAGTAGACTTTATATGGGGCCTATTGTAAGTGATGGACCGATGTTAACGATATTTGACAGTGTAATTTCTTGTCCTTTAAAACTGTGACGTACCAAATTTTATTTCAATAACTATAATCATTTGTTGAGGTTTAAGGCGTACTAGACTCTTTTGCGATAGTACGCTTTATATGGGGCCTATCGTTACTGTGACCATTCGTTCTTTTTTTTTAAGAATATAGATATTTTTTTGATACGATGTCCTTTAAGATTTTTTCAGAAAAAAGGACAGTAGATCCTTTTATTAGTGAATTGTCCTTTAGTTGGATTATGAATTCTTCTTTTAATTCAAAAACTATAAGTTTTTTTCCCCAAAACCCCAAAATTTCAATATTTATGCAGCAAAACACGCTGGTTAACATTAGCGTAAGATCGAATTTTAAAATTGTTCGATCCATTGAAAGAATATTTTCTCTCTCAACAAAGGAGCCCGATGATATTGCAAAAATTATTTTGATGATCCATGTGCTGGGTTGTGGTTACTTTTGGCACATAGCCAAGCCTTTGTATCCATTAATAAATTTGTTGTCTAAAGTCACAACATATTTCAATGCCTGAGGCTGCTCTTACTTTAAAGGACTTTTAATTAAATTGAATTGCACGCAAAGAAAATGTGTTTTTACCATTGGTTATTAAAAGCATTTTGGCATACTAAGTTGTCAGGTAGTATTGACGATTGTATCTGCCGTCCTTTTTGTATATCGAAAAGTCCCACTTAAACATGGGTTCGTAAGAACCACTTTTAATAACAAGGTACAAATTTAAATGGACTGTGCAGAATTTATATTAGTTTTATGTAAAAACAGTCATATTTAAAAAATTACTTCTACAGAAATATATAAATTATTTTTAATTATTAACTGCCAGGCCAATAATGTCGACAAGAACATGCTAATATCATATTCTTTGAATTGTCTTATTACCTATCCAATAACCTGTGCCCGTGTTCTGTAACTCTCGCGTCGAGAAACTTTTCGATTGACATGTGTGAAATGAAACAAAAATGCCGTATATTAAAACAAACAGCTGTTTTTCTCACTAAACTGTGTCTGTAATTTTATTGGCGAGTTCTAGCTGTCACGTAAGGAAATTACTCGCCAATTTGCAGAAAAAGTGTGTCTGTAACATTTTTGTGAGAAAATTTCCCGCTTTGAACTGTCAAACAAACTCACGAATAAAAATGGGGCGAGAAAAAAATTTAACACTAAAAAACAATTTAAAATGCAAAACACAAAGAATAATAATAATAATAATTTGTTCTTGGCACATTTTTTATTGTTTAATTCTTTTACTTTTAACATTTTTATAAAATATACGAATATTTTCAAAGCTCGTTTGCAAACAACAAACATTAATGTCGCACTTTACATTATTTGGTATAGCCGACGGTTGTATTTTTACCGCCGTCGTTGAAAAACTTTTAACTTTAGTAAATTTTAGTCGCCGTTAACGATATGTGTTACTTGTGTTCTCACCGTCTGCAATGTAACATCGGCTTCGAGTGCAATGTTATGACATTTATAACGTAACGACGTAATCTCTTTTGATAGTTTTCGACATGATTTACGGACACACTTTTTTCTCACTTTTCGAGAAACGATGGAATATTTTGTTTCACATCTTTTCGATGCGGGAAGTTCTCACTATAGTTACAGAACATGGGTACTGTAGCCCGTTTCTGTATTTTTTGCATCGTAAAATTTTCCGCATGAAACCAGTGAATCGGGACAGAAACAGTGCAAAATGAAACAAAAAATGGTTTTTCTCACACAAGTGTTTCTGTATCATTTTAATAATTTTCCAGCAATTATTGGAAGGATGTGAGAAAAAGTGTTTCTGTTACAATATTTTGCGAAAAGTTTCTTACAAGAACTGTCAAAATAAGTCGCATTTGAAATTGGTGCGAGAAAAACAAAATATAGATATTTTAAATTTAAAATATGTTTATATACTATTTTTGTAATATAAATAAAAAACATTTTAATTATGAATGCGTAATTTAAATGATGAAAATAAATAAAACACCATTGTTATATTTTGTTAATTAAATTTTTTTAAGCCTTTCCTTGTTTTGGTTTTATTCAGGTCTGCCAGATAAATTTGCGTGAAAATCGTCAATTTTTTGAGAAAAATAAAAAGATCGTCTTTTTGTTTTAAAAAAATCGGACAATTTACAATTAATTATAAACAAATTTTGTTCGATTTTTTATTACAACAAAATCAAACAAAGACGTAGTCAAAGTTCATGGGTATTTTATACATACATATGTACATATAAATTGTCTTTTATATGTGTATATATATATGTTCCTTTTACTCCTCTGGGGAGCATAGGGCCGCTAAATTGTCTTTTGTTCGAACTTAATTTTTTTTTAATTTATATATATTTTATTAAGCTTGAGGTTTTTTTTTTATAAAATTATTTATTTTCTTTGATCCGATAACAATTTAAAAGTGTTTTTTCCCCTGAAGAAGTCTCAAAAAGGCGAGACAAAATATCATATTAAAAATAAATTTTAACTTTCAAAAGATTTTGTTATTCGTGCTAAATTCCCAGTTTTTATTATTGATAAAAACACTTGAAATTTATTGTTGATGGGATAAGCTATTCCTATGCGCATTTCACTGGTTGCTTAGGCCAGATCATCAGGAAACTTCATCCATAAAGATTTTAGAAAAACTAAAGATATTTTTTTTTTTTTTTTTTTTTTTTAAATTTTTATTTTTATTATTGAATCTTTCTTATCGAAATTTACAATATGTATTCAAATCTTAATTCTACTTGTTGCTTATTAGTTGTTACCAGTGTAACCACTAACTGCTGTATTCAAATTTTAAAACTGTCTTCTAGTTAGTCTCAAAGTATCGGTTCTTTTTAGCCTCTGGTGACCTTCGAACTGAAGCAGACCCCGAGCGAGGTAGTTAGGGTGGGCCATTAGTTTATCGATGTAGCTTATTGAATATTTTTTAATTTCCTCCTGGATAGTTGGGACGTTGAGATCTCTGTGGATAATATCATTACGTATATACCATGGGGCGCAGACAATTTGTCGTAATATTCTAGACTGTCTTCTTTGAAGCTTTTGGATGTTAGATGCGCATGCAGTACCCCATAATTGGATGCCATATGTCCATATTGGTTTTATGATGGACTTGTATAAAAGAATTTTGTTGTCTAAAGACAAGTTTGAGTTTCCACCGAGAAGCCAATGTAGTTGAGCTGCTTTAAGTTTCATAGCCGTTATTTTCGCTTCAATATGACGAGACCAGGTCAAGCGTCTATCTATATGAATTCCCAAGTACTTAACATGGTTTTCTACCGGAACAGTGATGTTATTTATTTTTACTGCTGGGCACGTTTGTCTTCTGAGCGTGAAAGTTAAGTGAGCACATTTAGCCGGGTTAACCTTTATTCTCCATTTTTCTAGCCATGCCTCTAGTTCATTGATGTGGGACTGCAGATTTTGCGATGCGACTTTTGGGTCATGGTTAACACTAATAAATGCTGTGTCGTCTGCAAATGTAGAGGTATGCGTGCTCAGGTTTGTTGGCATATCCGCTGTGTATATTATATATAGAAGCGGTCCTAATATGCTGCCTTGGGGGACACCAGCAGTAATTTTCTTGAGGGGGGAGTATTTATCTTGCGACCTTACTATGAATGTTCTGCCTGTTAGATAGCTCTCCAGAAGCTTGTGAGTGTTTTGAGGAAGCATTCGTGTTATTTTGATGAGTAGCCCATCATGCCAAACTTTGTCAAATGCTTGGGAAATGTCTATAAACAGGGCTGAGCAGTATTGCTTTTTCTCAAACGCCGATCTAATAAGGGTGACAATTCTATGCACTTGTTCTATTGTACCATGTTTCGCTCTGAATCCGAACTGGTGATCCGGGATGATGTCGTGTTCATTTAGATGAGGAGTTATACTTAAAATGAATATTTTTTCGAAAAGCTTCGATAGAATTGATAATAAGCTTATCGGTCTGTACGACGCAACCTGGCTAGCATCTTTTCCTGGCTTGGGAATCATAACAATTATAGACCTCTTCCATGAGGATGGGAAGTATCCGACTCTTAATATAGCGTTAAAAATGAGCAGCAAGATTCTGGAAGCAGTCGATGGTAAGTTTCTTATCATTGACCCTGTGATGCAGTCAGGTCCGGGAGATTTTCTTATATTCACTTTTTCTATTGCAGATTTTACTTGAGTTATGTTAAATTTTAATGGATGGTTTACCTTATTAGGAATGATTGGACGACTGGAACAAGTATGTGTATCATGTGGCGTGAAAACTTTCTCAAGGTGACCCGCGAAAGCGTTTAATTTTTCATCTGTGTTTTTGGCCCAAGTGCGGTTTTCCAGTCTTAATGGAGATTCTTGGGTTATAGGGCGTTTCATATGCCGTACAGCCTTCCATAAGCTATAATTAGAGTTTTTTGTGGCATCTAGGGTGTTTAGATAGCCTTCTATTGCAGACTCGTGGTTCTGTCTCAATTTGTTGCGAAGAGTTGTCAGGCATAATTGAAGTTGGGCCTTAGTGGTTGGGGAACGACTGTTTTGCCATTGTCTTCTTAACTTCCTTTTTTCTCTGATAAGGGTCTCAATATCCGCCGATGTATTGTAAGGAGCACGTTTAATTGACCGCTTGATTGGGGTTGCATTTCTTGCTGCAGTATCCAAGACTTCTGTAAATCGGTCGACAGCTATTTGGATGTCAGATGAATTTTTTAGGGGAATGCACTGTGATAGGTGAGAGCTCACATACATTTTATACTTTAACCAATTTGTGTTTCTGTTTGGATAGGAAATAAAGTTTGCAGCTGCGGCGTCGGAGTTACCTTTTAAAATGAGGATTGAAGGTGAATGATCAGACGAAAGATCATAGGAGGAACTAACTAGTACCTGATCGCGCTTGATGTTTTTGATTACAGCAAAGTCAATAAGGTCTGGTAGCTTATTGAAGTCGGTTGGCCAATAGGTAGGCTCACCACTCGATACCACATCAAAATTATTTGCAGTTACGGTATTGTATAGCTGATTACCTCTAGGACTAATAAGTCTGGAGCCCCAATATGTATGTTTAGCGTTGTAGTCGCCAGCAGCAATGAATTTCTGACCCAATGTGGAGAAGAAGTTGAGAAATTTATCGTATACAATTTTGTGCCTCGGGGGACAATAAACGGATGTTAACGTTAGTTTGAAATCAGTAAGATTTATAGATGTGGCCTGGATACAATCTTCTTCGAACTCTGGCAATGGTAAGTGTCTGATGTGTTTGTGCACAATTATGGCTGTGCCACCACAAGCTCGTCCGCTGGGATGTTTTGTGTCATACGTAAGGTATCCATTTACCCTAAAGCAGTTTTTATGAGTAAAGTGTGTTTCAGAGACAAGAAGTACGTCGATTTCATGCCTATGAAGAAAGTTTGTAACTTCGTGTTTATGTTGGGATAACCCGTTTGCATTCCAGAAACATATTTTTAACTGGTTCATTTTTTGTTGAGTAGAACTTGCAGGAGCATGTTCTGGTTTCGCATCATTTCCTGAAACATGTTCTGCATAGTGGCCATGAAGTTATTCATAGTTTGAATTAAATTTTCTATTGAGGTAGGCATATTTCCAGAAGGCATTTGTAGACCTTCCCTATGAACATTAGCGTATGGAGGTTGCTTTGTGTTGGAAGTACTCGGGGGATTTTTCGCATTAGGGTTTCCTTTTAAGATTTGGGCATATGATTGATTTTGTTTATTTGCTTGTGTAGTACTAGCAATAGAGCCAGCGGCTTGGCTGGGCTCATTTGACGGACCATATTGGGAGTGAGTATATTTTTGAACAAAAGCAGGTTTTTTTAAATGCAAAAAGACTTTACAACCCCTATAGTTTGCCGTGTGATTTTCGCCACAGTTGCTGCATTTCTTAACATTCGGGTCAGCTTTAGAACGATTACATTCGGCGGTTTTATGAGCGTCGCCACAAACCACACATACGTGAGGCAATTTACAATATGATTTTGTATGCCCATATTCCTGACAGTTTGTGCATTGGGAGGGGCCCTTTCGTTTTAATGGCTCCTCAACAGTTATTCTTCTGTTGAGTAGGTAGCGCAAGTTGTATATGGGATGAACTGAATTTTTGGTTTTGAGAACCGATGAATCAAACGATATTTCGATGCGGTGCATTGGTTGAGGAACTTTATTTCTGTTCAAAATGTTATGAACAGATTTTACCTCATACCCCTCTAGCTCTACGGCAGTTTTTATTTCCTCTATAGGAACAGAACTATCTATGCCTTTTATGACAATAATCAATCCCTTAGCACTTTTTAATTGATATGTATAGTAACTTTTCTTTTCTGCGTCCAGGTGTCTTGATATAATACGAAAGTTCGTTTCTGTACTGGCTTGAATTTTGGTCTCTTGAATTTGCCCGCGCCGTATAGAAACGACGTAGAAATTATTCTTACCTACAAGTTGAGTCAACATGTTGACTATGCTATTTGATGTTTGCTCCCGCAGATAGATGGGTGGCGGTTTAACTTCTTTAGTGGCTGTTCCATTAGCTGATTCTGCTTCTTCATCGTCAGGTATGGATAGTACAGAGAATCTGTTACCATTTGTTGGCAAAGAGACTACGTTAGAGCTTTTGTATTGTTTGGCCATGCGCTCCTGTTGGGTGGACCTAGGGCTAGCCTTTCTCTTAGTTATTGTAATATATCTGTCCATGCCTGTTTGCACTTTAGTACTTTTTGGCACAGCTCCTGTATTTATTAATGCAGATCGAGATGTTCCAGGTTTTTCGTTATTATTCCTGTGTTCAGACGACTTCACACTTTGAACCACATTTACGGTCGGATCAACACACTTGCTCAGGTTGGGCACACTTGCACTTAAATTGCTGTATGGAAAACCAGTTGCGCTGGCAATTTTTGCACTTAAATAATTTTTATTTAATTCTGGGTATCGAATGTTTTCATTGCTCACGCTCGGGGAGCTTACCACAATATACGCATTTCTGCTATTTGTGCTGGGCCTACTCTCCTTATTGGGAGTATTTGTGAGGCTCATTCACAAATCTCTTCGGGCACACTAGTTATTGTTCTTTTTTTCAATTATGGATGTATAACAAATATTTTTTTTTTCACCTATTACAAATATTTTTTTTTTCACTTCGAATTTTTTTTTTATTTTTCTTATGCACTGATACACGTCCGTACTCGTCAAGAGCTGGTTCGCAACGCACTGTTTATTGTTGATGTTGTTTTGTTTAAGCTTTGATATTATTACAAGTAGAACTGTTGCTATAAGTCTTATACGCTTAACATTTTTACTTGGTTTAATATCTTTAGTTTTTCTAAAATCTTTATGGATGAAGTTTCCTGATGATCTGGCCTAAGCAACCAGTGAAATGCGCATAGGAATAGCTTATCCCATCAACAATAAATTTCAAGTGTTTTTATCAATAATAAAAACTGGGAATTTAGCACGAATAACAAAATCTTTTGAAATTTAAATTTTGTATTCCCAAAAATTGAAATTACTTTTTGATAATAAATTTTAACATAAAATAAAATAAATATTTTTATAAAAACAAAAAGAAGTCAAGCTTAATAAAATAAACATACAAACTTATTTAAAATAGATATATGGGCATTTCCATTTTGACGTGTCGTGATATTTGTAGCACAAAATGTAAAAAAATTAAATGACGAAGTCAAATTTGTAAAAAGGGTTTTTATATATACAAAGTAATGAAGTAACTCTACATTCAGAAAAAAAATTACAGTAATCGACGCTAAGGATTTGCAGATATAAGCAAAAATCTGCCCTGACGTGACGTTAAAAAAACGGAAGTGGGTTTTGATTGCATTACAAAACTGAAAAATACTGCGAATTGAGCAAGAAGTTTTGTACAAAACCTTTTTTAGTAAACTTAGAACTTATATAGATTTATTTTTCAAGCTATCAAATTCAAAAATCTTTGCTCGTTTTAATGTAAATATGGGAATTTTCAGCTAAAAGTCTACTTTTTTTAATGTAACGCCAGATTGCAAATAAGGTTGTATTTTCGGACCATGTTGTTCAATCGTTATCCCTTTTGTTACTTAATGTAGAGCTTGTTGCGCTTTACACCAAAATATAAAAAAGTAAACGATACATATAAAATTTTTTGAGAAACTATTTAAAATACTTCTGGCGTTACTTGACAAAAAGTAGGCTTTTCGCTGGAAATGCCCATATACAAATACCAAGAAATTAAAAATTTTTAAATTAATTCCGCTTAGATAACAGTAAAATAAATATTTAGGGTTTTTATTTTTGCGAAAAACCAAGGATTCATAGTGACGACGTTGTTTTAAATTTGTATCGTATGTGTCCAAATAGGATATAATTGAAATTTAAAAATATCGGTTCACAAATGGCTGAGATATGAGTGAAAAACACGCCTCCAATTTTTACCCATAAATCTATAATTTACCTATTCTTATAACTATTAACTTTACTTTTCCTTTTTCACCTACATAGTAGAATACCTGGTAGTTGAAATCGAAATTGCCGAAATGTGGGTTTGGCATAAAAGTGTCCATATAAGCTAAGAATATCAAATATGTATATAAATTTGTTGTTGCTTTCTACAGAAATTCATATTGTCTTTTTAAATTTTCAATGCCACAAAATATGAAGTGCTTGAAATTTAAAAATTCGATATGAATTTTTATAGAAAGCTACAATAAAGTTATAAAATACTTTTGATTTTGTTTTTGCTTTCTTCACGTTTTAGAAAAAATCAGCAAATCGCCACGTTTTCGCAGCAAAAATCGTTGAAATGAAGGTATATCGTCAAATCTGGCAGCCCTGTATTAATTATATTTATTTCTTTTGTTGACGTTTCGCTTTCATTTGACATTTAATTCTGGAAATATTCCAGTTAAAACTGAATCTGTTTTGTCTGTTTTCACATTTAAATACCGAAACACGGTTTTCTCGCAAATCGAGAAACGATGGAATTTTTTGTTTTACACTCCATGTGAAAAATTTTACGATGCGAGAAATACAGAAACGAGCTACTGGATACTATTTATAATTTTTGCTACATTTTGAAATGTCCTTTTTTTCGTTCGAAAAATATGGTCACCGTACCTATGGTAAATTATGCACCGATCTTCACGAAATTAACAGTGTGATTTCTAGTCGTATAGAAAGATTTTTTTCTGCATTTCATTTAAACAAACCGGGTCTGTAGGAGATGTGAAAACAGCTATGCATGCTTGACAGATCGTACTGCAGAAAGTATTGCTGCTGTTCGCGATAGCGTGGTTAAAGAGTCGTCCACCTCAACTTGTCGTCGTGCCCAGCAATTGCACCTCCCACGCTCGTCGTTGATGATCATTATGCATAAAGACTTGCATTTACAGGCTTACAAGGTGCAATTGACTCAAGAACAAAGACAAAATTTTGTAAAATGAATGAACACATCGTATAAAGACCATTTTACTGATCAGAATTCAAAAACGTTTTTCTTAATTGGATAAGAATTATAGCTGGTGGAGCGGCTTAAAGTCGACAGTTTTTTAGAAAGTCCAAAAAAGGTGATTTTGAGAAAATAAAAGACATTTTAGAATTGAAGTGTCAGAAATATTGCCATCTGATCACTACTTTTTTGGTATTGTTTTAAAGGTATATCTATTGTTTATTAAAATAAGTAAGAAAATGTCCACCAGATTCCCCTCCTTTTTTGGCAGTTGCCGTTTTTCAGACACCCTATATTTATGTACTTTTTACAAATAAAATAGAGAATATCTAAAAATGGGCAAAAATGGTCACGCCCATATTTTTTTTATCATTTTTACTACACAGAACTTTAAATAATTTCGCTAAATTGGGCCACAAAAAATTACAGGTTTCCTTGAAATTTGAAGAAAGATGTTAAAATCTTATAGCCAGCGTTGCCACAGCCAAGATATTTTTGCAACCAAAATTAAAAAAAAATTGCCAAATAAGGAAAAAAGCTACCAAAATTGTAATATTTTTTATATTTTATGTTATCTTACAGCACAAGATATAAGTGGAACTGATTGACATATTTTTGTTAATGTACGCATATGTGCCTACTTATAAATATCTATGTAGCCTTATTTATAAACAATATTTTCTTATGTCAATAAGGTAGGCATAATTATTAGAATTTGTTTATTTATTTAAATTTAAGAACACATTATGAAAATAGGCAGGTAGTTTTAAAACTTGGTTTTTATACTAAGTAAAATAAAAACTGCAGGTGTATATAATCCAGTTAATTGTTGCCTAGATTTATGTTTCGCAAATCAGGTAGCTTGAGCCTTTTTATTTTTGGGTATAAATTAACCTGCAATTGTGTAATGCAATCAGTTAAAATTTTACTTTGCAAAAGTAGTGATCAGTACCAGAACTCATAACGTCATTTCAAAATTCGGAATTGTTCGAGTTATTTAGAAAATCACATAATGAAAATGTATTTAATTTGGCTATTGTGGAAAAATTGCACGGTTTACCAGGAAAAGGATGTTAAGAACAAATTTCACTTCGTTTTCTTGGATATTCGTAGAAAATGGCTTGCCTCAAACAGTACGACAAAAACCTTTATGGAAAAGTACTCAGACTGGCTAAATGGAGTAACAACTTTTGAAAACATCGAAGAACCGCATATATCTTTGGACAGCAGAAAAGGAAGACCTGCTAAAACTATAAACGAGTGTTCGGAGTACACAAAAAAACGTAAACTTCAAAATGCTACAAAAGATATATCAACATCGAGTCTGTCAGAAGCATTATGTCTTAAGTACGTAAAAGATAAAGATAAATCAAGGTCTGATATTACAAAAGCTGTGGAGCTTGCTAGCCCAGATCGACTGCGAAGGATTAATAAAAGTATTCCAACTTCTCCGAATGCATTACCCACAAAGTATAGCATAGAAGAAGCCTTAGCGTTATTTATGGACTTAGGATTGTCAAAGGAGAAATATAATATTTTACGAAGCTCTTTAAAGAATCATAATGTTAATGTTCTTCCTGGATATAAAAAGGTTACCTCTGCCAAAAAAGAAGCAGTACCATCTAATGTAAAAGTTACTGAAGTATCAGCAGAAGTTGAACTGCAAGACTTAATGGATCATACATCTAAACGCTTAATTCAAAGTTTTCCTGAAAAAGAAAGAGCATTACTTCCAGATAGGCTAACATTGATAAGCAAGTGGGGATGTGATGGATCATCTGGTCAAAGTGCTTACAAACAAACAATATCGACAACTGACATAACTATTACAGATGCAAATATGTTTATGGCTTCTATAGTTCCTTTACGGCTTAGAAGTGAAATCTCTGAGCATTGGAAAAATCAAACGTGTCATCGTGTCCAATGCCTATCACAATAAGGGAGCACTTATTTTGATCCTAAAAGATTTAAAAATCCTGGGTTTTTCCCCATTACAAATTTCTTGATAACATCAAAAATTATGATGTTTTCAACAAAAAACCCAGTGCCTCCACAAAGATATGGCCAATAATGATACTCATTTTTATTAAAATATCTTTCTTACCTCAAAAGTTATGATGTTTGTAATAAAAACAGTCGAAAGCAGACACTGTGCACAGTGCCGCGCCTTACCTAACACCTTGCAAATCATGTATATTAAAGCTAACTAAATGCTTTTTAAAATTTTTAAATATCTTTATCAGTTCATAAGTTATGATTTTTGCAACGAAAAAAGTCAATAGGCGCCACTGTGCGTCGTCAATGGTCAGAATGGTGGCAAGAAATGGCAACAGTGGATGATCAATTTTTGAAGTAAATCATCTTCATTGATGTGGCACATTTTCAACTCAGTGGATTTATCAAAAGCAGAATTTCCGCAATTGGGCGAATGATAATCCAAGAGTGATTGTCGAAAAACCAATGCACCCACAAAGAGTTACTGTTTGGTGCGGTTTATGGGCTGGCGGAATAATCGGGCCGTATTTTTTCTAAAATGAGGACGGTCAGGCAGTTACTGTGAATGGTGTTCGCTATCGTGAGATGAATACGTACGCTGTATGGTCTGAATTAAAAGATGGATGTGGACGATATGTGGTTTCAACAGGACTGTGCCATTTGCCACACAGCTAACGAAACAATGGCTCTTTTGCGCGACAAATTCAATGGCCGTGTAATTTCAGCATTTCTGTACAGCTCACTAATCAGTGTGACAATTTTTGTAGGTATGCCTTTGTTCATAATAGCGTTCCACATAGCGTTCCGATAGACAGTATCAAAAGCTCGCTCAAAATCGATGGATAGAAGATATAGGTGTGTGTTAAGTTCTACTGACTGTTCAATGATTATGCGCAACGAGTTAATGTGATCGGCACAAGATCGCCCTGGACGGAAACCAGCTTGTTCCCTGCGTAAAATGGAATCACAAGAAGGTGCGGCAGTAGATATCCCTTCTTGGGTTGCGGCGGATTGCGGTGATTGCTGTGATTGACTGTGTCTCGTCGGTTATTGATCCTTCAGTACTAAAAAATGTTCGCCATCGGTCCAGCTGTCTTTCGGGATTCGTTAGTTCGGATCCGTTATCACCTTTTATTGTTGCCGTAGGTCTTATATTATTACCACTCATTTGTTGTATGGTTTCGTATGCGCCATGCAAATTTCCAATGCTTGCAGTAGTTTTAGCTTGTTGGGCTAGCTTATTTAAGTAATTGCACTTATCCAAGCGAACTAAACGCTTAACCAGTGTGGCAGAAACGCGGTAATTAGTTTTGGCTGTAGTTTTCGCCCTTAGGAGAGGGTTGTGAAGTCGTTTGCGGTGTTTTATTTCCTCCAGAGTTTCATTGCTTATCCACGGTGTTGCACTTCGTTTCGCAGGACCTATAACGGTAGTAACTTTTTCTGTGCACGCTGTTGTTATCTTAGAAATCTACCAACCTATCGCCGTTGTCATTTCTCGTGTCACCAAGTCCTTGCGTGCACATAACAGAGTGTAGATTACTATTGTAACTACCCACTTTAGCATTAAAATCACCCATAATTATCTTTATATCTCCCATCGGAATAGAGCGTACGACTGAATCAAGTTGGGAGTAGAATTGATCTTTTGGTTCACCATCATCGGGTTCGGTTGGGGCATAACATTGCACTATAGATATTTTGCGAAATTTAGAGTTTAATCTCACCGTAATGAAGCGCTCGGATATGGCATTATATGATAAAAGGGCACTTTTTGCTTTTGGTGATAACAGAAGACCGACCCCATTTATTCGGTGTACTGCATTTCCAGAGAAAATAAAGTAATAGCCCTTCTGGAGGCTTATTGTTCCGGAGTTTGGCCAGCGTACTTCCCTTAAACCAAGGACGTCAACGCTGTAGTTTGACATCTCGTTTTGGACTTGGTGAAGTCTCGATGGTTCTGGGAGAGTTCTTACGTTCCATGTTCCAATCATAAACTGGGTTTTGAATCCATAGGTTGCCATCGGAGGGTTATCAGTTATTATATTGCTTGTTGATGTTTCTGTAATCGAGTTATATTAAAGATGGGTGACTGATTATTCCATCGCATCCGTACCTAATGCTGGGGCTGCCAGCAACCGTCTAGGCTAGGGTTTGCTGATGGTAAATCTTTTGAAGACCTTGGGCGTCACCGTTGGCAATACTCTTGGCTCATCCACTGCCACCCCTATTGAACGGTCCATTCGTAACCGTTCAAGGAGAAACACCCCACGTTGTTGTGCTGCAGGTATTTACTCCATGCTGCGCCTAGGGTTATACCGCCTGCGATCGGTCGTCAAAGCGATAGAGTTAGATGGAGAAAGCTTGTCGATGCCCTATGTTCACTTTGAACTTTTTACAATTGTTTTATATGCTATGTAATTTAATTTAGTTGTAAATAAATGACATATATACATATTATATATATTACTAAAGAGCAGTAAAGGTCTTCAGGTGGTGATTAAGGGAATTGACTCATGTTTACCCTCGGGGGAAATAAAAACTTTCTTGGAAGAAAAAGGCTTCAAGATAAAACATGTGGTAAACATTAAAAATAGGAAAAAATCCCCAACCACTGTTTCGAGTGGAGTTAGCGCCCGGCGCCGTTAAGCTTAAAAAAACAAAACGCATCCTATTTACAGTTTGAAATATATTCTGTACAGAAAAATCACGATAGAGAAACCGCAAAAGAGAAATGGCCCTGTTCAGTGCTTAAACTGCCAAGAATTTGGTCATCCCAAGGCATACTGCTACTTACCCCTGTTTGTGTAGTATGTGGGGAACTGCACGGTACAGTTCGCTGCGATAAGTCTGAAGCCGACCCCAACGTAAAAAAATGTAGCAACTGTGGCGGTTACCACACTACCAAATTTAGAGGATGCCCTGTATACAATATCGCCAAGCAGTCGGTTGGACCAAAAACTAATCCTCTCCAAATGCAGGTAACAAATCAAGTGGCCACAAATTATATACAGACTTCGCAGCCTAGTAATAACAGAACCCCTTATGCTAACGTCCTTAGATCAAACCATGTGCCAACGGTGGCTCGCCAAATAATGATGAAACTCCAGTTTCTTATTTAAGTCGTCTAGAAAAAAGCATGGAAACATAAGTGCACGCAGTAAATAACTTAACGAACACAATGGGTAATATGATGCAGGAATTTCTTAGAATGCAATCGATGTTATTGCAAGCTGTACTTAGCAAGCCATGAACTGTTTAAAAATTTGTTTTTGGAACGCAAACGGCATTCGCCAACATAAAAACGAATTAGAATACTTTCTTAAAAATAAACAAATTGATGTCATGATGGTTTCTGAAACTCATTTGACCTCAAGAAATACGTTTAAAAACAATGGCTATATACTGTACGATACCAAGGACCCTCGAGATAGAGCTTGCGGAGGTTCTGCCATTTTGATAAAAACCCGAGTCAAACACTACCTTATGTGTGATCATCGTGAAGATTATCTCCAAGCAACGAACATTTGCGTTGAAGAATTAAATAGAAACCTAGTAATTTCATCGTTATATTCCCCACCTAGATATTCAATATCAGAAAGCCAATATTATAAATGTTTTAAAACATTAGGACCCTGTTTTCTAGCCGCTGGCGATTATAACGCTAAACATACCTTCTGGGGGTCACGACTTATAACACCAAAGGGTCGTGTTTTATTTAACACAATTTCTTAAATGGATTTAAATGTGGTCGCGAGGGGACAGCCAACTAATTTGCCTACTGATCATCAAACAATTCCAGATGTCATCGATTTCGGCGTGGTTAAAAACATCCCCATAGAAACGATTCATGTTGATGCTTCCTTAGAATTATCTTCCGACCACACACCTACAATTGTAACTATAATGAACCCCAATAGAATTGTATCTCCGACTGGTAACTTAGCGATGACAGCTACGCAAATTAATTGGTTAAAATATAAAAAATATCCCAGTACCCATTGCACAGAAAATATTCCGCTCAATACACCGGAGTATGTAGATCGCTCTATTGACAATTTTGACAGTTTTCTGAAACTAGCTGTTCAACATTCCAATATTGCCCAAAAAAAAACAAAAAATATATTCCACAGATGTCGAGCGTCTCTTGTCTGAAAAAAGGAGGGCTCGAAGAGAGTGGCAATTGCACAGACCCCTCAACTTTAGAATTTATTAAAAGAGTGCACAAAAAGGCTAGGAAAGTTACTGCAGACTCAGAAAACGGCTTCTCTAGAGAAATATCTTAAGGAACTTGATGCAACTCCACAATCAGACTACTCATTATGGTGTGCAGCTAGAAATCTTAAAAGGCCAGTTATATCTTGGCAGTTGGGCAAGAAATGATATTGAAAAAGGAAATCTGTTTGTTAGTCACTTGAAAAACGTATTTACACCAAATATTTCTCACGATATTGCGGTCGAGTTACCACCTGTTGCTGCTAGAGCAGCTTTTCCCATACGATTTGAGATAAGAGATATCGAATACGCTATTTGTGACTTAAACACTAAGAAGGCACCTGGTATTGATAAGATCAGTAATAAAATGCTTTTAGAGTACTACCCTCAAGAATGGAAGGTTTCCTTAGTTAACATTATACCAAAACCAGGTAAAGATCATACAAAAGTTGAGTCATAAAGGCCTATTAGCTTATTATCAAATATGTCAAAGCTGTTTGAGAAATTATTAGTTTCAAAATTAACACCAATTTTAAATAGCACTAGATGTATTCCAAACCATCAGTTTGGATTTAGAAGAAAACGTAGCACAATTGAACAGACTCATCGAATAGTAAATGTCATAAGAAAAGCATTTGAAGAAAAATATATTGCTCAGCACTCTTCATCGATGTTTCGCAAGCTTTTGATAAAGTCTGGCATGAAGGCTTATTACATACATAAATTGAAGCAAAACTTACCAGCAACCACACACAAGCTGTAAGAAAGCTACTTAATCGGTCGTCAATTTATTATTAAAGAAGGAAATTTCTTAAGTTCACCTCAGCCAATTGGCGCTGGAGTCCCACAAGGCAGCATCCTTGGCCCTCTATTATACTTAATTTATACTTCGGACATGCCGACAAACACATACACCCAAACTTCAACATTTGCAGACGATACAGCTTTTCTAAGCGTCCACCAAAATCGTTATGAAGCATCTCGTTACTTACAGGATCATATATTTCAACTAGAAATATGGCTAAGAAAAAGGAGGATAATCGTAAATGAGCAAAAATGCGTACATATAACATGCACCTTGCACCGGGAATCTTGCCCCTTATTACAATTAATAATCAAATAATTCCTCAACATTCGCATGTAAAATATCTCGGTATACATCTGGATCGACGATTAACGTGGAAATGCCATATAGAGGCAAAATTAACTCAAATGAAACTAAAAGCCATCCAAATTTATTGGCTTATTGGAAGAAACTCTGTCCTTAGTCTCGATTGCAAACTTCTACTTTACAACTCCATCTTAAAGTCAATCTGGTGCTATGGTATTCAGTTATGGGGCACTGCCTCGGCTTCTAATATCAAAAAAATCAAAGGTGTAAAAATAAACTTCTTCGAATAATTACAGCCGCTCCCTGGTACGTTAAAAACTCAAACATTCATAAGGATCTCAATGTGCTATTAGTAAAAACTATGATTACAAAATATTCAGTAAAATATTTAAAAAGGCTTGAACAACACCCAAATCCACTAGCTCGAAATATTTTAAATCATGGCGGCCACACTCGCTTAAGAAAAAGGGACACTGCAACACTTACCCAATTAGTTGAGTGATAAACTGTGAACAGAACCCGTAATGAAGAAAATGTTTGTACTTTGGCGGCACAAATATAAAAATGAAGGTTTATTCGAGAATTTGTTGTTCTAAAAAATATGTTATTTTCATTGTTTTGATACACGTATACTTCTCGCATACAAATATATCTGTGCAGATCTTTTCAGCGTCCCAAAATTTAATTAAAATTACTTAAAAAACTATTCTAGAGTCTTATCTGCTAAGTTATATAAAATAAAGCTGGGGCCTAATTCTGGCAGTCGTGATCGAGTACTTTCTCGATTCAAAATCAATTTTATTTCAGTCGATACTGAACGAATCGAAATTATTTTTTCAGTATTGTGAAACTTAAATTAATTCTTTACAACACAGAAAAAATAATTCCGATGCGTTCAGTATTAACTGAAATAATGAGATATTAAATTGCTATCGAATCGAGAAATTACTCGATCACGACTGCCAGAATCAGGCCCCAGGTTTATAAAAGGTTTATTGAACCAATTTTTATAAAAAATCCGTTGCACAGTTTTCATAGAAAATCCGTTTCACAGTTTTCATAGAAAATACGTTTCATAAACCTGTGTTATATTTAATAACTTTGGCCGTTAATATTTCGCATTAGTAAATTGCAAAATATTTAAAATATTGAAATATTTTTTTTTTCAGGATTTACCGATGAAGCGCTACAAACCCATGCAGAATTTTTTAAAAATCACATTGTACCATCTAAAAAGTCTTATGTATGCTGCGACAGTACTTTGGAGCCAGATGATTGGTTTGAGCCTGTTCAAGTTTGGGAAGTGAAATGTGCTGATTTATCAATTAGTCCCATTCATAAGGCTGCAATAGGAATTGCTGATCCTGAAAAGGGAATTTCACTTCGATTTCCTCGATTTATCAGAATACGTGACGATAAAAGTCCCGAAATGGCGACGTCTGCCCGCGAAGTTGCGTATATGTATAACTCTCAAGATCAAATAAAAAATCAGCAAAATAGACCAGTTGCGATTGAAGATGATTTCTACTAAAGGTATGTTCAGACCAAACAAATATTTGACGAAAAAATCAAAAAAAGCGTGACCAATAAATTGATCAAACATTAGCTTTATTTCTAAAAATTTCTATTGATTTACCAAGTTGTATTTGTAAGAAGATAATTGTATAAAGTAATTAAGAAACTGATAAATGATATTTGATTCATCCAAACGTTTTGCAAAAGCAAATAATTGTTTTATAAAACTAGTGGTTACGTTAAGGACGTCTAATATTTAATATGTGTGAACATAGCTTAAGCTAAAAATAAAATTTGATGAAAAATGTATTTATATAATTTAATGTACGAGTAACAATTAAATATAACAATTAAAAATACTTTTCAAAATTTATACTTATAAGTAGGGCAACCAAAAAAAGCACTAAAAAACAGTTTTAAGCTCTTAAAAAAAGCATTTAAAAACATGAAAATAAGCTGTTAATATTTAAAAAAAAGGCAATTTAACTGCCTGTTTTTAGAAAACGTAAACAACTGAGTGAGTGAGAAATTATATTGAAACGAAAAACAAATTTTCGTTTTTAATTGTTGTTTTCAATATAATTTCTCACTTACTCACTTGTTTAGGTTTTCTAAAAACAGGCAGTTAATTTATTGTTTATGCGACAAATTTTCATAAAAAAAACTGTCCATTTGGAGTCAGAACGTTCTTGTATATAGAAAAAGTTAATTTTATATCTACAGATGTTAAGGGAGCATATTTTAAATTGAGCATTTGCTCTGAAGTATATTTTATACGATTGGACTCACAATTCCGCTTGCTTTCCAAAATATCCCCAATATCTTTAATTACCTAAAATTCTTAATTCTTTAATAAAACTGATTTAAATGTTTTATTAACTTTGTCTCCTATATCCCCTGGAACACCGGACATTTTTGTTTCCTACTTTGTTACAACTTCGTGTAAAAACCCAAAATTTGCAGAAATTAAAAATATGTATTTGGTTCCGTAAATCACTTTTATTCCAATATATACAGACAAATTCTTAATGGCTAAAATTATATTAAAAAAGAAAACAAAACGTTGTCTTACCAAAACAGAGAGAAGGGGATCTAACAAACGTTGCTTTATACAAAAAATATTTATATTTAAAAAGAAATACGACGTTACAAACTATGATGGTAAAAATACGTTACAGAAAGGTATTATTGTATGAAGTGACTGTGTGACTGAGAAATTTGATCGTTAGAATACAGCTATGGAATTTTCGAGAGAAAAGAAATTAAGCAACAAATAATGGCAAAATAAGTTGATAAAAACGCTTAATACTAAAACATTACAGTATCGCTGAGATAGAGTAACATAAAAATCAAGTAATAAAGTATAGTCGGTCAAGTCCGACCATACGATACCAAACACCACAGTATTCAAAAACTAATTTTCGAGTGTATGGCTGTATGATAGGCAGAAATTTCCCCTATCTCCACTCGTGGTCCTATTTTTTAAAAAATGCATACCTAAATAAATATGGATCTATCTACATGTTTCAAATTTCATTTAAATTGGTTTGATAGTGGGCACAATGACCCTATTCCGAAAAGCAGCATGTATGGGGGATATATGAAGTTATGGACCGATTCGCCCATGTGCCAATTAGAACCTATGTACCAAATTTCATTAAATTGTCTTTAAAAATGTGACCTGTACTTTGCGCACAAGGTTACATGGATAGCCAGCCAGCCGGATGGACATCGTTAGATCTACTCCGACAGTAGGGCTGACTTCACAAACGCTGTATTGCAATGCAACACTAAAAGGAATAGCTTCATAAACTCCACAACTTTTCTGTAGACAATTTTTGGAGTTCATTATAGCATGGTAACTGTATTCACTGCACAACAGTTGCAAAATTCGTGCATTGTTTTTATTTGTAATGCCTTTTCAACGCATTTGTTTTTAGTGATGCTTTGCAATACTTCGTTTATGAAATCAGCCTAGGCTTTATATGAGGCCTATGGTTACTGTAACCATCCGTAATTTTTTAAGAGGACAGTCCTTTGTTTTTTGATACGATGTACTTAAAGATTTTTTCAGAAAAAAGGACAGTAGATTGTCCTTTTTATACCCTCCACCACAATTAGTTGTGAAGAGGGTACATTAAGTTTGTCATTCCGTGTGAAACTTTTTTATTATTCATCTCAGACCGTACAAAGTATATATATTCTTGGTCCTTGAGTGATTCTAAGGCGATTTAGCCATGTCCGTCTGTCTGTCCGTCTGTTGAAAACACGCTCACTTTCGAACAACTCAAAAGAAATGAACAAACTTGGTGCCAAATTGCTTGTAGTTATCCTAAGCAGTTTGGGATTGAAATTCAGCAAAATCGGTGTAGTAGGACCAGAGATATGAATCAAAATGTGGAACCACCACCTTAAAAAAAATGATAATTTTGTTACAAAAAATAACATAAATGGTGGAACAAGGCACGGAATGAGATAAGATTTTGCAAAAATTAGTTTTATTTGACTGAAATCAGGCTGTTTAATTTCGTGAAGATCCGTCCATAATTTACGGTAAGCCCCATATAAACACTACTCCCGGAAAACAGTTTAGTACACCTAAAACCATAATTAATAATGCTATCATAACAGAAATTGGTACGTCACAGTTTTAAAGGACTTGAAATGACGCTGTGAAATTTCGTGATGATCGGTCCATAATTTACCTTAGGCCCCATATAAACCCTACTACCGGAAAAACGTTTAGTACGCCTTAAACCGTAAAAAATAATGCTATCATAACAAAATTTTGTACATCACAGTTTTATATGACTAGAAATCACACTAATAAATTTCGTGATGATCGGTCTACAATTTACTATACGCCTAAAACCGTAGCAGATATAGATATTGCGGTTAACTTTCTTCCAACTCAGCTTCATATGGCCAGAAAAAATGTTAAATGTTATACAATTTTGTGATATACCATAGATCCATTTAAAGCAGCCTTCTGAAATTCACGGCAAACTCTAAAACTGATTTCACCGCTGCATTAGTTCATAGCCAATATAAATTCCCCTCCTGAAAATCATTTAAGATCGGCTTAAACTGTTACGAATCATGATATTTAACTCAAGCTATTTGAAATTGCTAAAAAAAAAGCATAAAACATTCTGATTGTCGGTCAATAATTTAATATATGTCTAAACCGCAACCAATTTTAATGCAGATGTGTATTTTTATAAAGATAAATTAATAATAAATAGACATTATATACATATTACTCCTAAAACATTCGAACTGTCGGTGGAGGGTATCAAAGATTCGGCACTCTAACTTGTTTTTAGTGAATTGTCCTTGAGTTAGATTATGACTTTTCTTTTAATTCAAAAACTATAAGTTTTATTTTTCCAAAACCCCAAAAATTTAACATTTATACAGCAAAACACGCTGGTTAACATTAATGCCAGCGCAAGATCGATTTTTAAAATTGTTTGATCCATTGAAAGAATATTTTTGCTCTCAACATCGGAAATGGATGATATTGCAAAAATTATTTTGATGGTCCATGTCCTGGGTATTCCATAAATAAATTTGTTATCTAAAGTCACAACATATTTCAATGCCTGAGGCTGCGCTTACTTTAAATTAAAATGAATTGCACGCAACACATTTTCTGTTTTTACCATTGGTTATTGAAACCATTTTGGCATACTGAGTTGACAGGTAGTAATCTGTATTGAAGATTTGAAATCAATGGGCTGCATTGCTTAAAAAATTTAACGATATGTGTGTCAGTGGATCAAATATAGATGGAACCTTTTGGCTATTTCAATGAAAACAAGTTAGAGTGATATATTTTTTACGGTTTTAGGCTTACTAAACTGTTTTCCGGGAGTAGTGTTTGTATGGGGCCTAGGGTAAATTATGGACGGATCTTCACGAACATCACCGGACATTTTTGTTTCCTACTTTGTTACAACTTCGTGTAAAAACCCAAAATTTGCAGAAATTAAAAATATGTATTTGGTTCCGTAAATCACTTTTATTCCAATATATACAGACAAATTCTTAATGGCTAAAATTATATTAAAAAAGAAAACAAAACGTTGTCTTACCAAAACAGAGAGAAGGGGATCTAACAAACGTTGCTTTATACAAAAAATATTTATATTTAAAAAGAAATACGACGTTACAAACTATGATGGTAAAAATACGTTACAGAAAGGTATTATTGTATGAAGTGACTGTGTGACTGAGAAATTTGATCGTTAGAATACAGCTATGGAATTTTCGAGAGAAAAGAAATTAAGCAACAAATAATGGCAAAATAAGTTGATAAAAACGCTTAATACTAAAACATTACAGTATCGCTGAGATAGAGTAACATAAAAATCAAGTAATAAAGTATAGTCGGTCAAGCCCGACCATACGATACCAAACACCACAGTATTCAAAAACTAATTTTCGAGTGTATGGCTGTATGATAGGCAGAAATTTCCCCTATCTCCACTCGTGGTCCTATTTTTTAAAAAATGCATACCTAAATAAATATGGATCTATCTACATGTTTCAAATTTCATTTAAATTGGTTTGATAGTGGGCACAATGACCCTATTCCGAAAAGCAGCATGTATGGGGGATATATGAAGTTATGGACCGATTCGCCCATGTGCCAATTAGAACCTATGTACCAAATTTCATTAAATTGTCTTTAAAAATGTGACCTGTACTTTGCGCACAAGGTTACATGGATAGCCAGCCAGCCGGATGGACATCGTTAGATCTACTCCGACAGTAGGGCTGACTTCACAAACGCTGTATTGCAATGCAACACTAAAAGGAATAGCTTCATAAACTCCACAACTTTTCTGTAGACAATGTTTGGAGTTCATTATAGCATGGTAACTGTATTCACTGCACAACAGTTGCAAAATTCGTGCATTGTTTTTATTTGTAATGCCTTTTCAACGCATTTGTTTTTAGTGATGCTTTGCAATACTTCGTTTATGAAATCAGCCTAGGCTTTATATGAGGCCTATGGTTACTGTAACCATCCGTAATTTTTTAAGAGGACAGTCCTTTGTTTTTTGATACGATGTACTTAAAGATTTTTTCAGAAAAAAGGACAGTAGATTGTCCTTTTTATACCCTCCACCACAATTAGTTGTGAAGAGGGTACATTAAGTTTGTCATTCCGTGTGAAACTTTTTTATTATTCATCTCAGACCGTACAAAGTATATATATTCTTGGTCCTTGAGTGATTCTAAGGCGATTTAGCCATGTCCGTCTGTCTGTCCGTCTGTTGAAAACACGCTCACTTTCGAACAACTCAAAAGAAATGAACAAACTTGGTGCCAAATTGCTTGTAGTTATCCTAAGCAGTTTGGGATTGAAATTCAGCAAAATCGGTGTAGTAGGACCAGAGATATGAATCAAAATGTGGAACCACCACCTTAAAAAAAATGATAATTTTGTTACAAAAAATAACATAAATGGTGGAACAAGGCACGGAATGAGATAAGATTTTGCAAAAATTAGTTTTATTTGACTGAAATCAGGCTGTTTAATTTCGTGAAGATCCGTCCATAATTTACGGTAAGCCCCATATAAACACTACTCCCGGAAAACAGTTTAGTACACCTAAAACCATAATTAATAATGCTATCATAACAGAAATTGGTACGTCACAGTTTTAAAGGACTTGAAATGACGCTGTGAAATTTCGTGATGATCGGTCCATAATTTACCTTAGGCCCCATATAAACCCTACTACCGGAAAAACGTTTAGTACGCCTTAAACCGTAAAAAATAATGCTATCATAACAAAATTTTGTACATCACAGTTTTATATGACTAGAAATCACACTAATAAATTTCGTGATGATCGGTCTACAATTTACTATACGCCTAAAACCGTAGCAGATATAGATATTGCGGTTAACTTTCTTCCAACTCAGCTTCATATGGCCAGAAAAAATGTTAAATGTTATACAATTTTGTGATATACCATAGATCCATTTAAAGCAGCCTTCTGAAATTCACGGCAAACTCTAAAACTGATTTCACCGCTGCATTAGTTCATAGCCAATATAAATTCCCCTCCTGAAAATCATTTAAGATCGGCTTAAACTGTTACGAATCATGATATTTAACTCAAGCTATTTGAAATTGCTAAAAAAAAAGCATAAAACATTCTGATTGTCGGTCAATAATTTAATATATGTCTAAACCGCAACCAATTTTAATGCAGATGTGTATTTTTATAAAGATAAATTAATAATAAATAGACATTATATACATATTACTCCTAAAACATTCGAACTGTCGGTGGAGGGTATCAAAGATTCGGCACTCTAACTTGTTTTTAGTGAATTGTCCTTGAGTTAGATTATGACTTTTCTTTTAATTCAAAAACTATAAGTTTTATTTTTCCAAAACCCCAAAAATTTAACATTTATACAGCAAAACACGCTGGTTAACATTAATGCCAGCGCAAGATCGATTTTTAAAATTGTTTGATCCATTGAAAGAATATTTTTGCTCTCAACATCGGAAATGGATGATATTGCAAAAATTATTTTGATGGTCCATGTCCTGGGTATTCCATAAATAAATTTGTTATCTAAAGTCACAACATATTTCAATGCCTGAGGCTGCGCTTACTTTAAATTAAAATGAATTGCACGCAACACATTTTCTGTTTTTACCATTGGTTATTGAAACCATTTTGGCATACTGAGTTGACAGGTAGTAATCTGTATTGAAGATTTGAAATCAATGGGCTGCATTGCTTAAAAAATTTAACGATATGTGTGTCAGTGGATCAAATATAGATGGAACCTTTTGGCTATTTCAATGAAAACAAGTTAGAGTGATATATTTTTTACGGTTTTAGGCTTACTAAACTGTTTTCCGGGAGTAGTGTTTGTATGGGGCCTAGGGTAAATTATGGACGGATCTTCACGAACATCACCGGACATTTTTGTTTCCTACTTTGTTACAACTTCGTGTAAAAACCCAAAATTTGCAGAAATTAAAAATATGTATTTGGTTCCGTAAATCACTTTTATTCCAATATATACAGACAAATTCTTAATGGCTAAAATTATATTAAAAAAGAAAACAAAACGTTGTCTTACCAAAACAGAGAGAAGGGGATCTAACAAACGTTGCTTTATACAAAAAATATTTATATTTAAAAAGAAATACGACGTTACAAACTATGATGGTAAAAATACGTTACAGAAAGGTATTATTGTATGAAGTGACTGTGTGACTGAGAAATTTGATCGTTAGAATACAGCTATGGAATTTTCGAGAGAAAAGAAATTAAGCAACAAATAATGGCAAAATAAGTTGATAAAAACGCTTAATACTAAAACATTACAGTATCGCTGAGATAGAGTAACATAAAAATCAAGTAATAAAGTATAGTCGGTCAAGCCCGACCATACGATACCAAACACCATAGTATTCAAAAACTAATTTTCGAGTGTATGGCTGTATGATAGGCAGAAATTTCCCCTATCTCCACTCGTGGTCCTATTTTTTAAAAAATGCATACCTAAATAAATATGGATCTATCTACATGTTTCAAATTTCATTTAAATTGGTTTGATAGTGGGCACAATGACCCTATTCCGAAAAGCAGCATGTATGGGGGATATATGAAGTTATGGACCGATTCGCCCATGTGCCAATTAGAACCTATGTACCAAATTTCATTAAATTGTCTTTAAAAATGTGACCTGTACTTTGCGCACAAGGTTACATGGATAGCCAGCCAGCCGGATGGACATCGTTAGATCTACTCCGACAGTAGGGCTGACTTCACAAACGCTGTATTGCAATGCAACACTAAAAGGAATAGCTTCATAAACTCCACAACTTTTCTGTAGACAATGTTTGGAGTTCATTATAGCATGGTAACTGTATTCACTGCACAACAGTTGCAAAATTCGTGCATTGTTTTTATTTGTAATGCCTTTTCAACGCATTTGTTTTTAGTGATGCTTTGCAATACTTCGTTTATGAAATCAGCCTAGGCTTTATATGAGGCCTATGGTTACTGTAACCATCCGTAATTTTTTAAGAGGACAGTCCTTTGTTTTTTGATACGATGTACTTAAAGATTTTTTCAGAAAAAAGGACAGTAGATTGTCCTTTTTATACCCTCCACCACAATTAGTTGTGAAGAGGGTACATTAAGTTTGTCATTCCGTGTGAAACTTTTTTATTATTCATCTCAGACCGTACAAAGTATATATATTCTTGGTCCTTGAGTGATTCTAAGGCGATTTAGCCATGTCCGTCTGTCTGTCCGTCTGTTGAAAACACGCTCACTTTCGAACAACTCAAAAGAAATGAACAAACTTGGTGCCAAATTGCTTGTAGTTATCCTAAGCAGTTTGGGATTGAAATTCAGCAAAATCGGTGTAGTAGGACCAGAGATATGAATCAAAATGTGGAACCACCACCTTAAAAAAAATGATAATTTTGTTACAAAAAATAACATAAATGGTGGAACAAGGCACGGAATGAGATAAGATTTTGCAAAAATTAGTTTTATTTGACTGAAATCAGGCTGTTTAATTTCGTGAAGATCCGTCCATAATTTACGGTAAGCCCCATATAAACACTACTCCCGGAAAACAGTTTAGTACACCTAAAACCATAATTAATAATGCTATCATAACAGAAATTGGTACGTCACAGTTTTAAAGGACTTGAAATGACGCTGTGAAATTTCGTGATGATCGGTCCATAATTTACCTTAGGCCCCATATAAACCCTACTACCGGAAAAACGTTTAGTACGCCTTAAACCGTAAAAAATAATGCTATCATAACAAAATTTTGTACATCACAGTTTTATATGACTAGAAATCACACTAATAAATTTCGTGATGATCGGTCTACAATTTACTATACGCCTAAAACCGTAGCAGATATAGATATTGCGGTTAACTTTCTTCCAACTCAGCTTCATATGGCCAGAAAAAATGTTAAATGTTATACAATTTTGTGATATACCATAGATCCATTTAAAGCAGCCTTCTGAAATTCACGGCAAACTCTAAAACTGATTTCACCGCTGCATTAGTTCATAGCCAATATAAATTCCCCTCCTGAAAATCATTTAAGATCGGCTTAAACTGTTACGAATCATGATATTTAACTCAAGCTATTTGAAATTGCTAAAAAAAAAGCATAAAACATTCTGATTGTCGGTCAATAATTTAATATATGTCTAAACCGCAACCAATTTTAATGCAGATGTGTATTTTTATAAAGATAAATTAATAATAAATAGACATTATATACATATTACTCCTAAAACATTCGAACTGTCGGTGGAGGGTATCAAAGATTCGGCACTCTAACTTGTTTTTAGTGAATTGTCCTTGAGTTAGATTATGACTTTTCTTTTAATTCAAAAACTATAAGTTTTATTTTTCCAAAACCCCAAAAATTTAACATTTATACAGCAAAACACGCTGGTTAACATTAATGCCAGCGCAAGATCGATTTTTAAAATTGTTTGATCCATTGAAAGAATATTTTTGCTCTCAACATCGGAAATGGATGATATTGCAAAAATTATTTTGATGGTCCATGTCCTGGGTATTCCATAAATAAATTTGTTATCTAAAGTCACAACATATTTCAATGCCTGAGGCTGCGCTTACTTTAAATTAAAATGAATTGCACGCAACACATTTTCTGTTTTTACCATTGGTTATTGAAACCATTTTGGCATACTGAGTTGACAGGTAGTAATCTGTATTGAAGATTTGAAATCAATGGGCTGCATTGCTTAAAAAATTTAACGATATGTGTGTCAGTGGATCAAATATAGATGGAACCTTTTGGCTATTTCAATGAAAACAAGTTAGAGTGATATATTTTTTACGGTTTTAGGCTTACTAAACTGTTTTCCGGGAGTAGTGTTTGTATGGGGCCTAGGGTAAATTATGGACGGATCTTCACGAACATCACCGGACATTTTTGTTTCCTACTTTGTTACAACTTCGTGTAAAAACCCAAAATTTGCAGAAATTAAAAATATGTATTTGGTTCCGTAAATCACTTTTATTCCAATATATACAGACAAATTCTTAATGGCTAAAATTATATTAAAAAAGAAAACAAAACGTTGTCTTACCAAAACAGAGAGAAGGGGATCTAACAAACGTTGCTTTATACAAAAAATATTTATATTTAAAAAGAAATACGACGTTACAAACTATGATGGTAAAAATACGTTACAGAAAGGTATTATTGTATGAAGTGACTGTGTGACTGAGAAATTTGATCGTTAGAATACAGCTATGGAATTTTCGAGAGAAAAGAAATTAAGCAACAAATAATGGCAAAATAAGTTGATAAAAACGCTTAATACTAAAACATTACAGTATCGCTGAGATAGAGTAACATAAAAATCAAGTAATAAAGTATAGTCGGTCAAGCCCGACCATACGATACCAAACACCACAGTATTCAAAAACTAATTTTCGAGTGTATGGCTGTATGATAGGCAGAAATTTCCCCTATCTCCACTCGTGGTCCTATTTTTTAAAAAATGCATACCTAAATAAATATGGATCTATCTACATGTTTCAAATTTCATTTAAATTGGTTTGATAGTGGGCACAATGACCCTATTCCGAAAAGCAGCATGTATGGGGGATATATGAAGTTATGGACCGATTCGCCCATGTGCCAATTAGAACCTATGTACCAAATTTCATTAAATTGTCTTTAAAAATGTGACCTGTACTTTGCGCACAAGGTTACATGGATAGCCAGCCAGCCGGATGGACATCGTTAGATCTACTCCGACAGTAGGGCTGACTTCACAAACGCTGTATTGCAATGCAACACTAAAAGGAATAGCTTCATAAACTCCACAACTTTTCTGTAGACAATGTTTGGAGTTCATTATAGCATGGTAACTGTATTCACTGCACAACAGTTGCAAAATTCGTGCATTGTTTTTATTTGTAATGCCTTTTCAACGCATTTGTTTTTAGTGATGCTTTGCAATACTTCGTTTATGAAATCAGCCTAGGCTTTATATGAGGCGGTTACTGTAACCATCCGTAATTTTTTAAGAGGACAGTCCTTTGTTTTTTGATACGATGTACTTAAAGATTTTTTCAGAAAAAAGGACAGTAGATTGTCCTTTTTATACCCTCCACCACAATTAGTTGTGAAGAGGGTACATTAAGTTTGTCATTCCGTGTGAAACTTTTTTATTATTCATCTCAGACCGTACAAAGTATATATATTCTTGGTCCTTGAGTGATTCTAAGGCGATTTAGCCATGTCCGTCTGTCTGTCCGTCTGTTGAAAACACGCTCACTTTCGAACAACTCAAAAGAAATGAACAAACTTGGTGCCAAATTGCTTGTAGTTATCCTAAGCAGTTTGGGATTGAAATTCAGCAAAATCGGTGTAGTAGGACCAGAGATATGAATCAAAGTGTGGAACCACCACCTTAAAAAAAATGATAATTTTGTTACAAAAAATAACATAAATGGTGGAACAAGGCACGGAATGAGATAAGATTTTGCAAAAATTAGTTTTATTTGACTGAAATCAGGCTGTTTAATTTCGTGAAGATCCGTCCATAATTTACGGTAAGCCCCATATAAACACTACTCCCGGAAAACAGTTTAGTACACCTAAAACCATAATTAATAATGCTATCATAACAGAAATTGGTACGTCACAGTTTTAAAGGACTTGAAATGACGCTGTGAAATTTCGTGATGATCGGTCCATAATTTACCTTAGGCCCCATATAAACCCTACTACCGGAAAAACGTTTAGTACGCCTTAAACCGTAAAAAATAATGCTATCATAACAAAATTTTGTACATCACAGTTTTATATGACTAGAAATCACACTAATAAATTTCGTGATGATCGGTCTACAATTTACTATACGCCTAAAACCGTAGCAGATATAGATATTGCGGTTAACTTTCTTCCAACTCAGCTTCATATGGCCAGAAAAAATGTTAAATGTTATACAATTTTGTGATATACCATAGATCCATTTAAAGCAGCCTTCTGAAATTCACGGCAAACTCTAAAACTGATTTCACCGCTGCATTAGTTCATAGCCAATATAAATTCCCCTCCTGAAAATCATTTAAGATCGGCTTAAACTGTTACGAATCATGATATTTAACTCAAGCTATTTGAAATTGCTAAAAAAAAAGCATAAAACATTCTGATTGTCGGTCAATAATTTAATATATGTCTAAACCGCAACCAATTTTAATGCAGATGTGTATTTTTATAAAGATAAATTAATAATAAATAGACATTATATACATATTACTCCTAAAACATTCGAACTGTCGGTGGAGGGTATCAAAGATTCGGCACTCTAACTTGTTTTTAGTGAATTGTCCTTGAGTTAGATTATGACTTTTCTTTTAATTCAAAAACTATAAGTTTTATTTTTCCAAAACCCCAAAAATTTAACATTTATACAGCAAAACACGCTGGTTAACATTAATGCCAGCGCAAGATCGATTTTTAAAATTGTTTGATCCATTGAAAGAATATTTTTGCTCTCAACATCGGAAATGGATGATATTGCAAAAATTATTTTGATGGTCCATGTCCTGGGTATTCCATAAATAAATTTGTTATCTAAAGTCACAACATATTTCAATGCCTGAGGCTGCGCTTACTTTAAATTAAAATGAATTGCACGCAACACATTTTCTGTTTTTACCATTGGTTATTGAAACCATTTTGGCATACTGAGTTGACAGGTAGTAATCTGTATTGAAGATTTGAAATCAATGGGCTGCATTGCTTAAAAAATTTAACGAGATGTGTGTCAGTGGATCAAATATAGATGGAACCTTTTGGCTATTTCAATGAAAACAAGTTAGAGTGATATATTTTTTACGGTTGATTTCCAGTCGAATAAAACAAATTTTTGCAAAATCTTATCTGATTCCGTGCCTTGTTCCACCATTTATGTTATTTTTTGTAACAAAATTATCATTTTTTTTAGGTGGTAGTTCCACATTTTGATTCATATCTCTGGTCCTACTACACCGATTTTGCTGAATTTCAATCCCAAACTGCTTAGGATAACTACAAGCAATTTGGCACCAAGTTTGTTCATTTCTTTTGAGTTGTTCGAAAGTGAGCGTGTTTTCAACAGACGTACATAGCTAAATCGACTTAGAATCACTCTAGGCCGGAGACTCTAGGCGGAATGACAAACTTAATATACCCTCTTCACAACTAATTGTGGTGGAGGGTATAAAAATATTGGAGCTAAAAATATAATGAAGTTTGTAGCATTTATTTGTATCTGCCGTCCTTAGTGCGCCAACGAAAAGATTACATTCAATTGTTAATAAATTTTGGATTATCGAAAAGCCCCAATTAAAAATTGTTTCGTAAGAATCCCTTTTAGTAACAAGGTGCATATTTTAAATGGACTGTGCAGTTTTATGTAAAAACAGTCATATTAAAAAATTATTTTGACATTACATGGGTAAGTAATGAAAACTCTCCCTAATGAACATACCTGGTACTTATTTTATTATACTATGGTTTTAAAGACTTTTAAAAAATTGTTTTTTATATGAATTTCTAGGTATATTTTTATTGATTTTTTAATAGACAATAAAATAAGTATTTGTATAAATAGTTGTTGTTGTAACAGCTCGACTTGTATTGGTGTTGCTGAGTTGCCAATCTTTGGTCGGCGCAATTGATGCTCCGAGTCGTTCCGGTACGTAGACCCAATTGTCGCGGGGACGTGTATAAATAGTAGTTCAACTTGCTTATATAATTTTCTTTGAATTATCTTATTAGCTATCCAATAACCTTGATAATATTTATCATTTTTACTACATTTCGAAATGTAATAGCCTTTTCACACTTGTCAACATTTAACATCTAACATTAGCTTGCGAAGATGTTGAAATTTTCCCATAGAAATACCTAGAGCTAAAACTCAAAATTTTTCAACATCTTTACCCTTGGTCTACATTAAAGATAAATATCTCAGCAAGTTGGCAATAACGTCGGCAGAATAACAGAGCAATATTTCTTAGTCTGAATTTACACGTTTCATCTTTTGATGCTCAACTTCTTTTCAATTCCCTTTTAAAGATGCCAATATATTTACACGCAGCAATCGGTTTCAACTTTTTTCGGTACAAAACAACAACAATTTTATTAATAGCGAATCAAAGAGAAAAAGAAAAGAAAAAAAATTACATGCAGCCATCGTTGTACATATACCAACGAATAAAAACACAAAGCGTACTGACCGAGTACAGGCATCTCCGTACTAACCCCCTTTCTTCTTTCTTCTCTCACCTAAAAACATAAGAGTTGAGCATCAAAAGACGAAACGTGTGAAAGCAGACTTATTGCTCAGCTTATGTTACACTACCTTTACACATGAAAGTTCTTTCATGAAATTTCTGTATACGTATTATAAGTAAAAATTTCAATGAAATAGACGACTTTCTTGTTCGATTACACAGGAAAGTGAAAGTTCATTTGAAAAATGTCGTCAAAGCGTAAAGTGGCAAAAATTGTTTAAGTTTGAGAACTAAAAAAACTAGAAATTGAAAACCAAAACAAAAAAAAAGAAATGAAAATAAAAAAAACCCGTAAATAGGAGGCAGTGGGTAAAGCCATTATTAATAAAAAGATGAGAATTCGATGTGGAAGCGAATTTACTGAATTTTTCCCCGGTATATGTAATACGCAGCGACCGGATCTTTTTCTTTATGGCTTCAACGTCCAAACACATTTCATCTGCAATAGCTTCATACGATTTTTTTTAATGTCGTTCCTTCTGTAGGATTTGTGGTTCATATCCCACAAAATGGGGTGGGATCGGTACAAATTTATTAATTTAATAATTTGTTTATTGCTTAATTTTGCCTCCATTTTTATTGTT
Organism: Pollenia labialis; assembly: GCA_949318255.1. Taxonomy (NCBI): domain Eukaryota; kingdom Metazoa; phylum Arthropoda; class Insecta; order Diptera; family Polleniidae; genus Pollenia; species Pollenia labialis. Next base: position 63,836,523 of record OX439141.1, read on the forward strand.
TTTCTTATTTGTAATTTCAGAGTTGCCAAGACAAATACTCACGCCGAACTTTAGGCATTCGTTCCAATTAATATTTATTTTTATTTATTTTCCTAATATTTATCCATTTAAATTAGAATAGTTGTGTTTCAAATAATTGTAGTTAAAAAAATATATTAAAATTCTTTATATATACGTCCAAAACAAGCTGCTTTTGTAACTATAATTTAACACAATCCTGAAATTTCAAATGCAAATTTTAAATAGGCAACACTGCTTAGTTTATTGTCATTTGTTTTCATGCAATTGTCAAAAAATCGCTTTCTTCAAATTTTCATTGAAAGCAAACTGAAAGTTGGGCTGAAAGTAAAAAAATGTAAATGTGTTAGTGAAAAAGTGTGAGTGTATTGCGACTTTCATGAAATTACTTTCACGTGTAAATGCTAGGTTAAAGGCATGGGAAAACGTATTTATGTTAACTCATAATTTGAAAAAAATCAAGGAAGAAGGTGCAGTGTAAAAACTAGCGCTATCTTGGAAAAATAATTTTTATTAATATAAATTCTTTCTTATTCGACCTTATTAATTAAATGTACACTAGCTGGCCCGGTCCACGTTGCTGGCCCTAAGCAAACATTAGTGTTGTATTACCACACGATTTAAATTGAGCATTTAACGAAATTTACGGCCTTTAAAATAAAAATCCATGGAATACCTATCATAAAGTGGTTTTACAAAATAACTTACATATGGTGTAGATATGGGCTCAATCAAAAAAAGAAACGCATGTATTTAGGGCAAATTGGAAATTATATTTATTTATTACTTCATCTTAAGGCCAGCGCATAGACAATGTTTTTTGTTTTTTTTTTATTTGATGTTAAGAGCCGTTTTCTGATTTTAGGTAAATCGAAAAAAGCGGGCGGGGCAAAATTTTCTTTCCATAAAGACCTAAGTTGGACTATGGCGATAATTTTTAAGAAAAAATCGTCCAAATCGGTCAAGCCGTTCTCAAATTATGCGCTTAATAGAAAAAGTAGGCGTAAAACTAGGCGTGGTAATTTTTTCTTTCGATGAAAACGTAAAATGGATTAATACGAACAGTTAAAAGAAAAATTAGTCAAATCGATGGAGCAGTTTTTTTATTTTAGGTAAATCGAAAAAAGTGGGCGTAAAAGTGGGCGGGGCAAAATTTTCTTTCCGTAAAAACCTAAGTTCGGCCATGGCGACCATTTTAAAGAAAAAATCGTCCAGTCCAAATCGGTCAAGCCGTTCTCAATTTATGCGCTTAATAGAAAAAGTGGGCGTAAAAGTAGGCGTGGTAAATTTTTCTTTCGATGAAAACTTAAAATGGATTAATAAGAACATTTGAAAGAAAAATTTGTCAAATCGATAGAGCCGTTTTCTGGTTTTTTGTAATTTGAATTTGGCGGGGCAAAATGTTCTTTTCGTATAAATCTAAGATGGACCACGTCGATCATTTTAAAGAAAAAAACGTCCAAATTATATAATTTTTTTATAAAAAAACTCAAAATTAAGTAAATTAATATAATAAAGATCGAATAAGAAAACAATTACATATATTAATAAAACTAATTATTTAGTCTATTTTTTCTAATTTTATTTTAGTGTTTCTTTAATTTAATTCTTTTACTACAATTTTAATTGGCTTCCATTTCACAAATTTAATTTCTTTACCACACAATTTGCTTCTATTTTTTTCTTTTTTGCATCGTTTTTTTCATTTGGCAACCAAATTTGACGTTTTATGTAAGCAGTAATTGTCAACAAAAATGGACTAACAATTATTGCAACATAAATTACCGGCAATAAATATGTACAAAAAATTACTGTCTACATTAAAGATAATATAATTTTGACATTTACTGCAATATATGTCGCTTTAATTATCTCTGGTATAGACGGGCAGTTACAAAATGTTCCTATATCATTTTATTCCATTCTACATCGTCTAGGGTATTCATTCGGTTAACCGTTTATCGGTTAATTACTACCCGATTAACTGATCGGTTAATATAAAATTGGCAATTTTCGATTAACGATTAAACCGGTTAATTTCAGTCGATTAAACGATGTAAAAAATTTTTTTAGTTTTTTGTATTTCAGCATCATCAAAATTATTTTTACACAAATCACTAAGGTGATCAATAGAACTATTTGACGTATGTTAACATTCTATAAATTTACCATGAACAAAGATATATTAATGAAATTTGGCAGTTATGTAGAACATCCCACTTTTTGAATAAAAAATACCATAATTCTCAATCTCAATCATTAGCATTTTCATACTAAATACTAAAAAACATCAAAAGTTCAACTTTGACCTTAAATTTCTCAACAACTACTGAACCGATTTTAACAAAATTAACACTGGAAAAAGAAGTCTTCTCTCCTGCAAAAAAAAATTGCAAAATTATCTCTATCGGTTCAAAAGTTACAGATTTTTGGCCGATGAAAAACGATTTTCAGTCACTGTGCGTCGATGTAAACAAAATTGTAGTTCGCGTCCACAAGCTCCATCAAAACAATGCTATTTTCTTTTTATAATTGAAATATACCCGTCCACAGTGTGCTGGTGCTATAATATCGATGTGTTTTCCATCTTACGCCCCGATTGAATTTGGAAAATTCCTCGTTTTATTTATACTTTGGGAAATACTCTTCCATTCCTTCTCTGTTGCTGGCATATGTACCAAAAGATATTATTTTTTATATGTTTTTTATTTAACAAATTAGGTTTTACCTTTAAAAATTAATATTTTTATACTTTATATAATGCAGCGCAGACTTCAGGCAAATATTGCAAATCGATAATCTTTATTTTAAACAAGAACATCAGACTTGCGTAACTGTCCCCAGTCGCTAAAAATCTCAAAGTAATTGCCAGGCGTTCTCCGGGACATATACATAGATTCCCGCATATTAGTATTGGACTTTTCTATTGATGGGTTGACGAGATTAAGCAAATAATCAAAAACGTCTGGTGACATTCGCACAAAGTTTTTGTGTATGTCGGGATCATTCCTTTTCAATCGCTCCCTAAAAGAGACATATGTACATACCATTACTGTTCCTTTTGTTTTCTCCTTTTTTTTGCATTATTATGAATTAATTGGTTTTTTTAAAATAATAAATTATTTTTTATAATAATAAACTATTTCACAAAAGAAGCAAAACAGGTGATTAAAAAGTTTACCAATAGTGTAAATAAGCTTCAACAAATTTTGATTAAATTTTTATCAAAAGATTTTGAAATATATTGAAAGAATATTTTGATCAAATTTTTGAAACGTGTAAATAGAACATCAAAATAAATTTTCAAAATTTTTATAAGACTTCAAAACACCTTCAATAGTGTAAATCTAGCTTTATTCACTCTGCAGTTTTATTTGCCAATATCATAGAAACTATCTTGTTCCCTTAACAATAAATTTCATTGTTTTTATCAAGAATAAAAATTGGAAATAAAGCACGACAAACAAAATCTTATTAATCAGTAAAAATTTTAAATAAATGTTGACGTGCCATAAATTTTGCGGGCAACTAAATTTGAGCCTCATTCCATAACTTTGTTATGGTAGGTTCATGAATATTCATGGGTAATAAATGGTGGCAACTTTTAAATATTTGTCGGTAAATACTATGATGCAAGGATACAGATGGTCGGGTTAACCGACTATACTTTTTTCACATGTTAATATACGTTTTTTTTAAATTATCATCATCATCTCCTAAAATTGCATGGTCATTCAAGGTGCCGTTATTAATTTTTAGCAAAAACAATTTAGCTTAAGTGTACATTAGACTGGCCATAGCGTTATATAGAAAAAATTAAAAATGTTGAATCCCAAAGTTTTCTGCTGATAAACTACGGATAATCTTGCCCGTAATACCCTAAAACCAAAGTCCAAAAAAATAGGTGAATTTGTAAAATTTTTTTTATTGTTGATAACTTACTAATGAAGCCTTTTTGTGGGCTTATCCTCTTCGTCGTATGTCAATGCCCGATTGAAATCTGTAATTAGTTTTTAGTAATTGCCCTTTCTGCCGGGTCATTTACAACGGTTAAGTGTTGCCATATTCGTTTTGCGGTGCAGTATTCTTCTTGATCCTTCCAAATTGCAGCTCATACGCTATAATTTGTGCTCATACGCATAAATATTTTTAATAGTAGGTATGAAAAAACCACAAGCTCCAATTTTTAGTTAAATTTTGTGCTAGTTCGTTTTCGTGAATTGGTCGTAATTTAATCATTCTAATAAAAAAACAGATGTACTAAATGTGTAAAAACTTAATGGAATTTTTGGTTTTATGTTTTTGTAAATATTTTGCTAAAAGATCTAAAGCAGGTAGACTATTTTGTCTTATGTCGAAAAATACATGCCAGTTTTTACATACAAAAAAAATAAAAATAAGTTTGGTTGTTACCATTGAAGGAAATTACTAAAAACGCTTAACCTTGAAGTAATTTTTTATGATCAGTAAAAAAATTTTCAATACATCATTTTGTTGTTGCATCAGATTATGTCTGTGCATTGGTTAAGGGGTTATGAAAAATTCCAACCATTCTGATAAAAAAAACACATGCAATAACTGTGTACAAATGTAACGGAATTTTGTGGTTTTATGACTTTTTACTAGAACATTCAAAACAGGTAGACTATTTTGTCTTTTTTCTACAAAAATGTGAAAAATTTGCAGTTTTAAAGTAAAAGTGATAAGAGAAAAAAGTGGGCAGTGAATAATAAGTAAAAACAAATTAAATTAAATAAAACAATAAAAAGTTATAATGGCAAGCTCATCTAAGAAACTACGATCCGATAATGATATATTTTTGGTGGGAAAATGCGAAAGTGAACTGAAAGGCGCAAAGTTGCCTAATATGAAGCAAGTTCTTCAATTATTTTTTTATAAAACCCGAGTGCAAAAACTCCCTGTGAAGCCAAGCATAAAAAATACAATGCATTTAACTCTTGAATTTTTTCAAAAAGCAAATATGACCGAAATCAACTGCCTGAAAAATTTTAACTTACGTCCCGAATGGAAAAATTTTTCCAAAAACAGATTTGGCAAATATGAAAAATATAGAAACGATGAAAACGAATTCTGTGAAAAGATAGAAAATTATATATTTGATACCGCAGCTGCAGATGCACTTGAAATGATGACTATTGAAGAGGACAAAGATTTCCTTCTGTTGCAAAGAGAAAAGGGTTGGCCAGGTTGTATGTCAGGCCAGGATTTGAAGCTGTCACGAAAAAAAGAACGCAAAGCGAAGCTACTGGAAGAAGTAGAAAAGCCCAAGTAAAAATATCAAGTAAAGTCACAAGAAGTTCAAGGTATTGGTCAATATTATGTCTTTTTTTATTGTTATTTTTAATTATTGCTTGTTGTTCAAAGATGAGGTTGCGTCTGATACAGATTCCTCAGAAATTATTATATACGAATGCGTAGAAATGGACAATTTAGCTCCGGAGGTTGATTTTCTGAAGGACCAACATCAAGCAATCCAGGGATTTCGGGGAAAAATCCATTTCGTTGATGATCCAATGTTAGCAAGCATGGATAAATGCCGCATAAGTGATCGCGATGCAATGCATTTAACATCTGCTACAATTACAGCCGTCTTGCGGAAGTTGCAGGAAATGAAACCCGACTTAAACGACATAAAAGTGGAAGATTTCGTCATTAACCAAACATCGTTTCAAACAATGCGAAAGGAATATCGGCGCAGACAAGCGAAACAGATCATAGATGAATTCAAGGTACATATTTAATAATTAAATATAAATAAATACCTTGAAGGTATTTTACATAATATTTAATTTCAACATAGATTCCTGAAGTATTTGGTTGCACTGGGACGGTAAAATGCTTCCAGATATGGAAGGCAAGGACAAAGTTGATCGATTGGATCTCGTTACAACCGCAGAGAACGAAGAAAAACTCCTTGGCATTGCAAAACTTGAAGAATCTTGTGGTGAAAATATTGCTGAAGGCATTGACAAATTCCTACGCAAATGGAAGATTAATAATTTAGTGCAAATTGTGGCTTTTGACACAACATCTACAAACACTGGTATTGAAAAATGCTCAGCATATTTGCTTGAAAGTAAATTGGGTCGCGATTTACTTTTTCTACCGCGTCGCCATCATATCAGCGAATTGCTTATTAAAGCTGTGTTTGAGTTTAATTTCGGAAAAACATCAGCCACCTTCCTCAATAGGGTCAGGGAAGAAGTATTAGGTATGTATGTATAACAGTGGAAAATTCAGTACTTTTTCCTTTCAAAAATACCACTGTACCCCCACGTCCATTTAAGTACTCTTTTCTTGTTATGATTTTTTGTTTACCAATTTAGCGCTGCTATTTTTTTAACATTAACACTACTGTAGTGCGATTCACTATGCTTTTTAAACATGAATCAAAAAAAAAAGATTGCGCACTCAGCCGTACAAAAAAAATTTCTACTGCGCATCTACGTCATCATAGACTAAATATGAGTGTTTGTTGTAAAAAATGTAAGACACACACAAATGAACACACACAAAGTCTATTGTTTCGTCACACACAAAAATAACGGACCTGCGCAATCTTGTTTATTTGATTCATGCCTTTTAAACCACAATTGTTTCGTTTATAAACGTTAACGACAAAATTAACCATTTTGGTATTCACTAACACTTTTAACGACATCTGCTGGTGTTAAAAGTCAGCGTATTATACCTTCAAGGCAAAAATCGAAGTATTTGTTAGATGCATTTAAATTCACTTCGGGCGATGGCAATGGAGTCGCATTGGGAAGAGCATTTTTGACTAAAGCAATTACTTCGTGGATTTTTACTTGAGTATATGACGAATTTAAAGCTGTTAGCCATTGCAACTTAATTTGTGGACAAAGGACGGAAGCTATGATAGCGTCATTGACTTCTTGTGTCAAATCAAAATAGTTTTGGAACCGAGCTTCCACTGCTTTTAAAACTTAACCGGACAAGAGCGATATATATTCGTTGTTGTGACTGTTTGATATTTTAATGTATTGCACTCGAATTGTGGCCAAAGTTGGCAAAAGATATCCGTAGATCATTCCTTTGCTTCCCTGCAAAAAATCGATGGCTTCAGCTATTGGCTTTATATGTCTGAACATTTCAGTAAACTTTGACTTCTAAGTAAATAATAAAATAAAATAATAATAAATAATAATAAATAATAATAAAATAAAATTTATAAAAAAAAACAAAAGCAACAATTTATTTTGTTCCAGCCTACGTCGACTTCTAAGTAAATAATAAAAAAACAACAACTATTTAAAAAAAAAACAACAAAAGCAACAAATTATTTTATATCATCTTACTTCGACTTCTTAAAAAATAATAAAAAAAATAACTGTATTTATAAAAAAAAACAACAAAAGCAACAAATTATTTGAATGCGTTGAAAAGAGAATTCTTTGCAATTTTGCAAAGTAGAGGATATTAGATAATAACAACTAAAACTTATCGGCTCCAAAATGACATGAAAAACGTAGGTTTGTTAGTCATTTCTTGCATTTTTTTTTCTACGGAAGAACTGATTGCAATTAGAAATAATGTTTACCAATTTTACAAAACTTTGTAAATATAAAATGCCATTTTTCATTTGAAAAGAACGAAGATTTTGATTCTAATTTAACTTTGATTGCAATTACTGGATTTGATTGCAATCAAATTTGATTGCAATCAATTTATATATAAATTGATTTCAAAAAATTGATTCAATCGTTTTTATCATATTTACGATTTTGAATGCAATCAAAAAATTAGCAATCATTAAAGCGAAATCATGGGATTGCAATTAAATCGATTGCAATCATTTACAGCTGTGGTTGTGGCCGTGCCCTGGTACATCTGATGCATTTTTGCACTGTAGATCGTGCCATTATTTTGCCTTTTATTGGCCAAAATCGTTGCCGTATGAAGCATAGCAGTGCTTGTGGTCCGCAATGTTTGTTGTCTTCGTGAACCATGTTAAATAGAAGTTTTACGACAGGATCATTATAAGGGACTAGCATTTGATGTTTTGCATCGTACGATATTGGTGATGCTTCTAATCGACCCCCTACTCTCAGTATTTTTCTTTCATCGAGAAATGGAGACAGACTACTAATTGTGCTCTTTTTATTAACCTCATTGTGTTTCTGCAGTTGTTCAATTTCTTGTGAGAAGTCGGAACTCTGAATTTTTTGTATGATGAAGAATAGTGAATTATCTAATTCCCTTGAGGTGAAGCAGAAGTTCGTTGGGCGAAGTGCCCTTGGCGTCCTTAGATTGGCTATGAATCTCTTGACAAAGGCTACAACTCTTTGCAGAGTTTTGAATGAATTTTTGTGATTGATTCTATATATAAAATTATCATCAGCTGATACTTCAATTGCTGAAATGGGAGTTATCTTTTTTCGCTCCATGTTGTGATGGATGGCTAATTGCGGTATGGTCCTTGGAGGCCATGACTCTTCCCTTCCATGAAGAAAAAGTAGTCCATAAAGCCAAAGATTGCATGCTGGTAATTCCGAAGCTTGAAGTCCTCTAGATAATACATCAGCGGGATTGTCCTTTGACCTGACATGTCGCCATTGATCTGCCAACGTGATTGACTGGATTGTTGATATTCTGTTGGCCACAAAGGTGTTAAAGGAAGAGGATGGTGCGTTTATCCAGGACAACACAATCTCAGAATCAGTCCATAGATATATTGGCTGATCTTGTAACTTGAGGTCGGCCTTTATTCGAACTGCAAGTTGAGCCGCTAATAGTGCTGCACAGAGTTCCAGTCTAGGTACTGTCTGTTGTTTTAACGGAGCCACTCGTGATTTTGCACACAGCAGTCGTACGATCACACGTCCATCCTTGAGTGTCGTGCGAATGTAAGATACCGCACCATATGCCTTCTGTGATGCGTCTGCAAATACATGCAGCTGCGTGTTTACTGGAATATCTCCACTAAAAAGATGACGTGGTATTTTAAAACTATTAAGAGTGCTTAAATCATTTCTGAACGCCTTCCAGACCGCGCAAAGATTATCGGGGAGCGGCTCATCCCAATCTAGGGTTTGTTGCCATAATTGTTGAATAAAAATCTTTGCTTTAACCACCACAGGAGAAAGAAGACCAAGAGGGTCAAATAGTTTTGCTATATCAGAAGTCGCAGTACGCTTTGAAATTAACTGAAGTTGGTTGAGTTTCACCTTGACGCAAAATTGATCGGCCTTGGGTAACCAAAATAGTCCTAGAGTTTTGATGGTATTTGTGTTGCTGCTGTTGAAGTCCAAATTTACTTCTTGGTCACCAATATCGATATTTTTAAGCAATTGGGAATGGTTTGCGCACCATTTTTTTAAACTGAAGCCGTGTTGCTTTAAAATGGTTATGGGCTCCTTTTGCATAAAAATTGTCCCTTAGCATCTGAGAGCCAGATGGGAATTTGACAGCATTTTCATCAGCTATTTTTTTTTAACATCTCGTGGCCAGGTAAGGTGCTGAACGTGTTCCATATGTAACCGTGGTCAATTTGTAATAGTTGATGGGTGCATTTGGATTTTCTCTCCAGATAATCAATTGGAGTTGATGATTGCTTGGATCGAGTAAAATTTGGCGGTACATCTTTTCAATATCTGTTGTAAATACGAATTTTGGCAATCGGAATCGGAGGAGGATTGAAAATAAATCACCTTGGACCGTTGGACCACTGTACAATAAATCATTCAATGAGTGCCCAGAAGAGGTTTTTGCTGATGCATCAAAGACCACTCTGAGCCTTGTGGTCGAGCTATCTGGTTTTAATATGCTGTGGTGAGGAATGAAATATTTTGGCCCACACAAGGTATCGATGTCAACCTTTTGCATATGACCGAGTTGTTCATATTGCTTCATGAACTCTATATACTGTATCCGGATGGCTTCGTTCTTTTAAAGTTTCCGCTCCAGGCTCATAAATCTGTTAAATGCCATGGCGTGCGACTCGCCTAATGCTTTTAGGTTCTCTCGAACGGGGAGTCTTACTATAAATCGGCCTTCTTGGTTAGTATGCACATGCTGATTAAAATCTAACTCGCATAACTTGTCGGAAGGTGAAAGTGGCCGTTCGCTAACCTGAAGCTCGTCTATCTTCCAGAATTGTTCTATGGTTTCTTCTAATGATGTAGGGGAGTCAAAAATCGCACATGTGAGTGTACCTTGTAGATTTCGTGATGGGCTTTCTGTAATTGACCCACCTATAATCCAGCCGAGAGCAGTGTTCTGGAGGACAGGTAATTCGTCATTGAGTCGTATAGTTCCACTCTGGATAAGTCTGTAGTAGTACTCTGCGGCAAGGAGAATGTCTATCTTCTCTTGTACATTAAATTGGGGATCTGCTAGTTGGATATTGCTTGTAATGTTCCATGTTGTAATATAAATAAGTTGACTTGGCTGTGGTGGTATGATGCTTGGTAACACATACGCCTCTAAGTTTGCTGAAAAACTGAGATCCCTAGACTTCATCTCTAAGTTTACACGATGGTTGGATCTTTTCTGGGTGTTGCCAACACCATCGATGCAAAGTGAGGTTTCCGTTAGAGACAAAGACAATCTCTGTATTACCCGTTTTGATACGAGATTAAATTGGCTTGAAACGCCATTAGGAGCAGAAACAATCACCTTTGCTGTTGCTAATAACACATAGCCCTGGCGCCTTCCTGCGATATTTGTAGTGGCTGAGGTTACTGATACAGCGTTGCTTGATGATGTGCGTGGTTGAGCATCTGCAATCGAAGATGTATTTTTAATTTCTGAGCTTCCCGAGGTTGATTTTGAGGGTTGCTCAGATACTTGTTCCAGATGAAGTAAAGTATTGTGTTTTTTCATACATTTTTTGCAGCTTCTTGCACTGCAAGTTTTAGAAGCATGGCCTGGTCTGAAGCAATTTACACACAGCCTTTGTTTTTGAACCCACTGAAGCCGGGCTGCTGGTGCTAGTTGTAGAAACTTGGTGCACTGATAAAGGTTATGGGATCCATTGTGACAAAATTTGCAGGAAATGTTAATGCTTCCAATTGATGCTGCTACAGAAGAAGTAGCCTTGTTTGTTGGCTTGTCCCTTTGTCCAATTGCTTCCATTGATTGAAACTGGATTTCCAAAAATGATAAAAAGTTTACAATCGTTGGGACTTCCCTGGGGTCCTTTAGTGATTGGATGAACCTTATGTGAGTAGACTTATCCAGCTTTTTGATTAAGAGCTGTAACAGTAATGCATCCCAAGAAGTTGTCTCAATTCCAAGGTTGTTTAGTGCTAATAGACATTCCTTGGTGATGTCATGAAGATTCTTAATGGCCGATGCATTCGATGTACCTGACGCCTGGTTGATTATTTTGTCAACCAAGTTTGCTACCAAGAGTCGTTTGTTGTTGAACCGTTCTTGTAGCGTTTTCCAAGCCTTAACATAGTTTGCGTCTGATAGGGAAAACTGACTTATTAGGTGCACTGCTTCTCCTGATACGTTGCTTTTTAAAAACCACATCTTTTGGACAGCGGGTATTGATTGCTTATCCACCATTTCAGAGAATAGCTCATAAAATTGTCGCCATTTTAAGTAATCACCATCAAACTGTGGTATAGCGACCCTTGGCAGATGTAACGATCCTTGTACTGACGCAGTTGGTGCAGCAATTGGTTGATGCAGCTCAACAGCCGTCAGGTCCTTGTCAGCCATTACAGACAGGCACGTTGCTTTTTCATGAACTAGATCGCTCAGTGCATAAAATTGTTCAACATCAAAACCAGAGCCGGATGGGTCCTCAATGGTGTCACAGATATCATCATATAAATCTTGGATTTGGTTCCAAAGCTTATTGATGGTGTCCAGCTTTACCTTGTAGTATGCGCGAGGTTGAAGATCTTCGTCAACCGTCGAACCGTTTAGCAATCGACTTAAGGCTGTCATCCGGGCTGTTGCCTTGCGGATGGACCCTTTTTGTATAGTAACATTTTGGACACTACTTGCTTGGTCAGTAGCTGCTTGGGCCATGGCTACATGGGCAGTTACTGCATGACTTGGAGGTTTTTTATGGTCAGCAGATTGTGATCTGAGACGCCTGGCTTCACCTTCAAATATGTCCAAGTATGATTTCGCCAGGTCGCTAATTTTCGCGTAGTACTCCCCAGTAAAGTACTCGTGACTGGTAGCTAAGTCTGCGGCAGTATCGAGTGATCGTAACTGAGTATCATGATCTTCAAATAGGCTCCATAGTTCATCAATTCGTCGTGCACGTTCATCGAAATAATCAGCAGTTGTTTTCCGACCGGCCGAGTCCTTTTTAAAGTTGCGAATGATCGCTTGAATAGCTTCACCCGTCTTCAACAGTGATTCGAGCAATTGTTCTGATGTCTCCATATTAGCTTCCGCACGAATGAAGGTGGATTTGAAAAGGAAAATGTGGACGTGTCCACTGGTGGGGGGAACGAAAACTTCAGGATATCAAGAGATCACGTCGGGGTCACCAAAAAATTGTTTATACAAAACTGTATAAACATGAGAATAATGGTTCTTTAGTATTTATCAGCCCAAACGCATGAATTTGGACTGTACTAAATTTTGGTTGTTGGGTAGTTTTCAAGCACTTGGAACTTGAAACCTGTTGTGTGGTTAGTTAATCTTCAAGCACTTGGAACTTGAAAATGAACTGGGGCCGAATTACCGCATACGTTAACGAGAAAGCTTTCGTAACGAATAAAATTTCGTCACGTTTCGAATGGATGGATTATAGCATTCGATAGCTAACGTAACGAAATTTTTGCAAAAAGTACTAGATTTGTGTTACGTTGGAATAGAATAAAAACATATGTTTAGTGCATATTATTCTCAGCTGAAAATAAGAAGAACAAGCATATGTTAAATAAAAAATTTAAAACAAAACCAAATTTTCGCGGCTTATTTCAACATATTCAGTGAATTTAAATATTTTTAAAAACAAAAATAAAATTATAGAAGGAATGGCTACATTCCTATCATTGTGCTTATCGTCTTCCGATTCTGAAGTTGAATATAACACAGTTCGTATCCGAAAAGAAATGAGGGATAAAAGCGATCCAATGTCCTTGCCGGCTAATGCGTAAGTAAATTGCATCATTCGATTGTATTTTTAATAAAAGTTATGTAATTTTTAGGTTTATTAAGCGCTTCAGACTTTCAAAAGAAGCGTTTAATTTTCTTCTTTCTGAGCTATGTTTCGAAGGGCATATGTCTACCGCCTTACCACCAAAGTTGCAGCTGGCTGTAACTTTGTCGCTTCTGGCAAGTGGAAGTTTCCAACATACCGTTGGAAATGACTACTTGATGGGTATGTGCCAAAGTGCCGTATCTAAAACAATCAACCGTGTCATAAATGAAATTGAAGACAGAATATGTCCAAAGTTCATAACATTTCTCCCAAATGAATCAACTTCATGTATGGAATTATACATGCACAAATTTAAACTCCCTGGAGGTAATTGTATGACATATGACAAAATCTGTAAATACTTTTTTCATATGACTTTTATGCTATCAGTAATCGGGAGTGTTGATGGTACACATTTTGGTCTGCAAAAGCCGTCAGAAAATGAACATATGTTCTTCAACAGGAAAGGGTACCATAGCCTTAACTCAATGATAGTACGTAGAGCTCATTAATATCTTTATTTATATACATATTCATCCATATTTTTAGATATGTGATCACGAGTACAAAATTTTATCCATTAATTCCAAATATGGAGGGGCATCGCACGACTCCTTTGTTTGGAAGCAGTCCGAGGAAAGACGTTTCTTAGAGGAACTCTACAATACTAATGAACTTAAAAACGTTTGGCTTCTAGGTAAATTCACTATTTATATAATTTTATCTATTTACTACCATTATTTCTTTTATATAAATATCTTATTTCAGGCGACTCAGGATATCCCATTGAACCCTGGTTGATTACACCTTATAGAAATCCTGAAGTAGGTTCTGCTGAATCGTATTTTAATGAGGTGCATGCAAAAGGTCGTTGTATTGTTGAAAGAACAATAGGAATACTTAAAGCTCGTTGGAAAATTCTAAGCAACGATAAAAGAAGTCGTTATGCCCCGGAAAAAATCGCAAAATTCGGAAATGTGTGCGCCGCATTGCACAACTTGTGTATTTACTTCAAAGTTCCTTCATATACACAAAATATTCCTCAACCCAGCATCTCTGTTATAAACCCTAATATCGGAAATGAGACGCAATTAACACGCATTGGACAAAAAATAAGAGACCAAATAAAGTGCTCACTTATAAGATAGAAATAAAAAAAATTTATTATATTTCAATTCATTTATATGTACGTACATACATATGTATTATAAAACATTTTTCAAAGAAAACAAAAAAATTCATTAATTACTTAAAATAATTATAAAAAAACAATCATAAAAAATCACATTTTATTACACTAATAGCTAGGATAAAAAAATCACATTTTAATTCATTTGTACTTTTTTGCAGATATACACAGACTACCATTAAATTTTATTGAACAAGGATAACAAATAGGCATTTGTTTTATTGAAGCAACTGAAGTTGTAGTTTTTTTATTTCAAGCTCTACTTTTTTGATTTCAGTGTTGGTTTTGTGTTCTTCCTCTCTAATATTAAGAGATCTTTCTTTAATTTTTATCAAACGTTCTAATATTTGGTTTTGTTCCTGCTTATATTCCTCCATATTTTGAGTGTGTGAATTTAAAAGAAGTAACATTTGATTAGTCTTTGAGAGTAACTCACGTTGGTAGTCTTCTGTTGATACCACATGTGAAGACAAAATAGAAATTTTTGAGTCTTTTTCCTTTTTTGCATAAGACCTTGGCTTTTCTTTCTCAACATAATCATTTACATCTTCACTGGCATCATCCTCTAAAATTGACTGCATACTTTCACTAATGGCGGCATCTAAATCACATGTATTGGAAACATTTGGTTTCCCATAAGTTTTAACTGCGGAGAGTCCTTCCACATGAAGGTCAACCCCAGTGGCTTGGATTATTTGCTCTTCAGCAGAAGTCAAAATCATTTCCTCGTAAGGTCCACCTCCGGTTTTTTGCTTTGATGCTTTGTTAAAAGAAATTTTTTTTTTGGCATTGAATTTTTGATCTGCAAAAGCCTAAAAACACAGCATTTATAAATAATTAATTTACATGTGTACACCAGTCGTTCAACTAATTTACCTTTCTCCATAATTTTACGTCCTTAGTTGGTGGTCCATAGGAATTCAGCTTTAGAGCAAGTTCATCCCATAATCTCTTGGCTGTTGCTTTTCCTTGGTTACAATTTGGCAATATGTTTTTGGCCAAATTAGGATGATCGACCATGTACTGCGCCATAACTTCCTTTTGTTTACCATTTATTTTGTTGGTATTAGTCCTATAAACAATAATCACTTTATTATCTTGTTTTTAAACTTTAAAAATAATAATAAACTTACATCTTTTTATATTTTTTTGCACACAGAATTGAAAAGTTTATGATTTCGATCAGTACTGAGATGACGAGTAAAATTTAAACAGCTGTTACTCGATTACGCCCTCGTTATCGTATGCTATCATCTCAAATTTCGATTGTGCTTGTTCGATAACGAATGCAGTAATCCCAAAGAGAAAAATAACGAACAATTTTATTCGATCACGTATGCGGTAATTCGGGCCCTGAATTGAATAATTAAACAATTTAAGTAATTTAATTTAACTACTGCCTTTATTAAATTTATTGTCATATTTATACTAATACTAAATACAAATTATGCTGAATTAACTAAATAATGAATTAAAATTTATGCTGTTTTGGCCAATCAATAAAAATGTAATTTAATATAGCAACGACAAAAATTTACGTTAATTAGCCAATCAAATTAAAGGAAATATGATACGATATATAGGGCATTCAATCAATGTTGCGTACAATTAAGGGTATTCACTATGTAGTAACTTCTAAATAATAATTTATGAAATACTTGGGTATAGGTGACGATGATCATCCCGTTTAAACCGAAAAGGATTTAGCTTTCTTCTTTGAAAAGGTACCGCTCGTTTTTGACACGGGGGCATTTTGTGTAGAAGCCTGTGAACGGTGATTCGGTTTGGTATTCGAGGCTTCCTCAGCAGAGATATGCTGGAAACGTTTATTTAATGCGGCCTCACAATCACTCCACAAGGGCAACTTTTGATAGTCAAGCTGCTCCTCTCATTTTGTACGAGTGACTGGATCAACCTTTGACATAACCAGATGAATTATCATGGCGTTGACAATGTCTTTCTCATTACAATCGACAAAAGTGAACCGTAAATCGCCGACACCGTGTCAATCATGCTCCTAAAGGCTGAAGAGGAGGCCCTAGACATTTCCGAAAGATCAAACAATTTTCTTATGTTGTCAAAAAAGATCAACACGGATTATCGTAAACTTCCTCAAACTTTCTAAAGCCTTGGAATAATTTTGCTCAGTCACTTGGTAAGCCTTTACCGTACCAAGCGCTTCATCTGACAGATATGATATGAGATGATTAAACTTTTTAATATCAGTTAGAGACGTATCGGTATGAACCAAACTATTGAACAAACTGATAAAGTTTTTATAATCCGAGTATTTGCCAATGAATTTAGGCAATTTCATAAGTGGGATTCTGCTTTTGTGACCCTTAAAGGCAAATGAAGTTTCACCCACGCTTGGGTTTCTCGGAGTTAAGTAACTCAAAAATAGACTCTTTGTGTCAATTCACAAATCTTCCACTTCGGCCCGATCACCATTTGTGGGATCCAGAACCTCAATCTCGGACTGAATGTCCATCGCATCATCTACCTATATATAACAGTTTAAAATCTCAAGGCGACACTGTAGGTTGTTCTAAGAGAATGAAATAGTTTTCTCTTCAATCGAGGTTTTCATCCTCATTATGTTGGTCATTACTGTGTTCTTTTGTGCATATAAGCCTTCGATTGTGATCGCACCTTTATGTTTTATTGGAGCCATTTTGCAATAAAGTTTCTCACAAAATTGTAGGTATCACAAAAAGTATGTAGGAAACCAATAAGCGATTATAAATTTCCTTTAGAAATATTTATTTTCGTAAGGATCTCAAGAAAATTGTATTAATTTTGTCGTTAAGACAATAAAAACGAATTCAAATAATTTCCGAAATCAACTTACGGCTTAAAATCAATTAAAAAAAACGCTTAAGGAAATTTTCTGGAAGGATCTCAAGGAAATTGAAATGATTTTGTCGTTTAGACAAATAAAACGAATTTTTAATAATTTCCGAGATCAACTTTCGGTTTCGAATCAATTTCGAAAACCACTTTTATAAAAGTACAGAAATTTTGGCTGGTCTCAACTATTTTTTATCACAATTCACACAATTTAATCAAAATGAAAATACAATTCTTTGCCTGAAGTGAAATCTTCGGTATCAATTTCAATTATTGCACTAAAATCAAAATTTTTTGCACAATTTTACCGAAAAATTTATTTTTCCCGAAAAGTAAAAAAATTGTTTGCTGGGTTAGCAATTGTAATTTTCCGAAATTCAAATAATTTAAATAAATTAGAATTGTGGTTATTTAATTGTGGTTATTTAAATAAATTTTATAAAAAATCAACAAAAAATTACACACAAAATATTGCTTTCAAATTTCACTCAAATTGCTTGCTGGGCTGTATGGATGCAACATACCAAGAATACAGCAAAGAAGAACAACAAAATTTTTTAGAATTTCTTTGAATTTTTTCACTATTTTGATATATAATTTTTCAAAAAATTTATGTTTTATTGTTAATTTATTTACCACAGCCTCTTTATCAATTAATTATACTCGCAAACACTTAATAATTGTCCGTCCGGTTATTATAATTTTACCTCGATCTTCCTTGTAAACAAATTCGGTATCACTGTAAATTATACATAATTATATTATATGAAATCAACCGGTATTCACTTTTTCCTTATTTATTTTAATTTCTAAATTTTATTTCTAATCGTTTTTATAAATTGTTTTCAATTTTCCCACAAACTATCAAATTATTTATTTTCTATTTGTTTACATTTGCATTTACCATATGATCGATGGTGTTGCCAACTTCGATCAGTACACTCTAAAAAAACAGTGTTGGTAAACGATACTATTACCAAAAGTAGCGAGTAGAATGGAAATGAAGAAAATAAATAAAGCAAATGTCAAACAATAATGACAAACGCGATTGTGGAATAAATAAGACAAACACGAAAAGAGGTAAAAATTGGAAAATTGTAAATATTTTACAATTTAATAAAATTAAATATTTTTTTTTTTAAATGAACGAGAGATACCGAAAAAAAAGAACGAACGGTAGGTGAAGCGAGGAGGCGTAACTTTTTGTGGTTTTTCGTAATTATGTTTCAACACTATAATGAAGTTTAATGTTTTTTTATAATAATTAAGTTTTAACAATAAGGCACTTTTATATATTTTTTGTGTGTTTCACTATTAGGGTGGTGTATAAATTTGCAAATTTGATTAAAAGAACGAATAATTTCAGGTGTGGAATTATAACTTTGCCAAAAATTAAAATTTTTAAATTGAAATTTTAATTAAAGTTTTATTAGAAAACAAACGCAGTCTCACACTAATTATTGGTTCTTGAATACCTGATTAGGATTTTGTTGACGTTCCGCACTTTCCTTTTGACACAAGATGCAATTGCACTTCGGCATTTGTGTAGTATGGATTGCGATGACGATGGCTTCCTTCCTTCAATAGGTATAGGATGTTGATGATGATGATTTTTGTAGTTGTTGTGGTTGTAGCAATTACAGACGCACTATTTTAAAGTTTTTGTTTTTATTAAACGTTTCTGTTACACCGATGGTTTTATTAACACACACGGTAGAGTCTTGTTATATTTTTTCGAATATACGAGCGCGGCATGTGCGAAAATTTTCATAAATTTTTTAATTTATTTAAAAACACTGTCCCTGCTCGGGCGCCGAAATGTTTTTCCTCCATATTTTTTGAGGACTGGTTTTAAAAATCAGTTTAAAAAAACTAAAAGATTTAATTTTTTTTATAAAAAATGGAGAACGGGTTTTCACTTGATTTAAAAAAAATGCTAATTCCGCTTTTAAAAAATACACGTTCGGTGGTATTCAGTATATATACAAGAATCATTTACTTTCTCAAAATGGATCCTTAATCTATCTTAATATAAGAGAAGTTTTACAAATTTCCCACGCAGCTTGACAATTAGAAAAAGAAAGAGAGTTACGTTAAATGAACAGTTGGGAAAAAAGGGAATTACGTTAAAAATTAAATTTACTAAAAATGACAGTTAAAAGTTAAAGTTTAAAATTCAAAAAGCAATAAAAAGATAAGGAAAGAAAAAAAATAAGAAAAGTAATGAAATGACGAAACAATCTCTGCGATTGAATTTGACGCTTGCTGATATAAAAATCTTATATCTAATCACTGGTGGAGGAGACCCTATGTAAGGAAACTAAATTAGATGATTTTGTTCAAAAATGCAAAACATTGGAAGAAAAGTATTCTGTCAAAATCGATGCAATGAAAGGTATTTAGACTGGTAAAAATATGAAGCAGCAGAAAAGAGCACTGATATCGCTGTGGTGCTACATGGACGTACGAACATTCGCAAGTCTGTCCAGCAATGAGAACTGGAAGGAAATGTAACAAATGTAAGCAACTGGGGCATTTTTCGGTTATGTCTCGTTTGAAACCTGCAGTTGGTGGAACATATAACCGCTGTATGAATGTTTTATCAACCATAAGAGATAATGAAGAGTTGGATCCAGACAAAACTAAATATTTTGGTGAAGGTAAAAATTATAATGGATATTATAAAAACAAATGTAAGATAGGTTTAATAGAAAATATCTCTGATTGTAGAACAAGTTATTTTGGTGGTTGGTTTAGAAAGATTAGGGTGGATAGCTATGACGTTTGTTTTAATACGGGATACGGGCGCCGATGTAAACCTTTTGCCAAAGACTATAGATTTATAAAGATGCTGCACTTAGTACATTTGAAATTTTAAAAAATGTTGTTCTTCTTATTGATGAGGGGGGGAAGTAACAAGAAAGCAAAAACTTCGTGCTCACATTCAAAGAACTAAAGAGTGCAAGAAACCACATGCATTAATACATACACATGTTTGCTGCTTTTGCCAGCCAAAGTGTGTGTGTGTGCTTTTTTTTGGTTGAAACCGGTTTTTGGTATTTTTTTTAATTGATTTCGTTTTATTTTCAAACAATTTATGTGCAAATAACCTACGTAAGAGCATATGCGACCGATTGTGTAATTGTAGGGCAACAGTATCTGTTTTATTTTTGTAAAACTTAAACTACATCGATTTTCACCGAATTATAATTCCATTTTTAGATTATTTAATTATGCACTTACCATGTGTGTATTTATTTATATATCAGACGAATTTACTATGTGTATTAATTAATTTTACTTATGAGCTCTTTACAAGTTAAATGGTTTAAAATTTTAACTTTTTCAATATTTGATAATTTGTAGTTGTAAGTTTCCCATGTGGAATGCTTCCGTAATAAATAAGAACTAGTAGTAAATTGAGCATCTCCATCCTGTGTTTATAACATACGTCATTCTCCTTAAACCAAAAAGAATAAATTGAATTTTTGGTACAATTCACGCATTGCTCAACAATAAATTTTGTTATGCTTTTCATTTTTTTTTTTTGTAAAAATATTTTTTCAAAGACCTTTATATCAATTTTACAAACTTCAAAAATTAAGTCAGAGGGAGCACACAAACCTCCAAAGTCGGATTCTTTTTGAAAATTTTTTGCATGAACAAACATTTCTGAAGGATATGACAAAATTTGCGCGGGCTTTTTAGATCCATACGACATTTAACGCATGATATTCGTTGTGATATGTAATCAACAAAATATCGACTCGATGTTAATTCTATTGGCACATTGTTGGATGTAAAGCAATCGGCATCTTCATTAAAATATTCTTTATTTTCATTGTATATATCTGCGATTTCTATTTCAGGGGTGTGAGTACTCTCTGATTGACGGAAAGGGACATTAAAATAGGTTTTAGGCTTTTGATTTCCTGAGATTAGAAATCACACTTAGAGGCTTTTGTGTTATTCGATTCAGAATTTGCATAATGTGGATTAATCTATCCGAACAGCACTTTAATACGACTAAAAGAGAAATGTATGATAATATTTCTAATAAAATTCCATATTGTTTCCAGTCTAATAATCAGCCTTATTTCGGTTCTCGATGTCGAAAACGACTCAGTATTAGATTAAAGTAAATTAAATTAAAGTTCTTTAATCTACTACAAAATTCGACTTACGGTGCTACCGACATCGAGAACCGAAATAAGGCTGAATACCTTTTATAATCTAAAAGCTTTATTGGCGATTTTTCAGATTTAAAAACTTGAATCGTATACTTTTACGAGTATTACCAAAAAAAAAATTAATATGTGTTGCAAAATTATATCTGATAAATAGAGCGCATGTTTTGACAATCCGTGTACGAGGCTATGTCATCAATATACATAATTATTTGTCTAAATTTGTTGAATATTATTTAAGTTGCTGTAAAATATAACACTTTTTAAATAAATTAATAAAAATAAAATTATAATAGGCGAACAATTTTAATCAGCCTTATTTCGGTTCTCGATGTCGAAAACGACTCAGTATTAGATTAAAGTAAATTAAATTAAAGTTCTATAATCTACTACAAAATTCGACTTACGGTGTTACCGACATCGAGAACCGAAATAAGGCTGATTGTATGTAGCGAAATCCACATATTTTTTTGTCCTATCCCGCGAAGCTCTTCGCTTGTCTGCAGGAAAGAAACATTTCTATTCCTTATAATATTTCCTCATATAAGCTGGCGCATACAAGTTTAATGGTTACAATGTTAAGCTTTTTCAGTATGTTATCGATGATTTGTAGATATGTTTTTAAATATTTCTTATTTGTAACTGCCCGTCTACAACTGACATGACTTGCAGTTATAACTTGAAGTTATAAAAGCGTTGTTAAAAAATTTGCATTACAACCGTGTTATAACATGAGAAAACTTCTAACATGATGAGTCTATACTTAACACTAACATCATATTACACAGAAAAAGTTATTGCCGAATTATTTTCAAACGAACGCTTGTTTGAAATTTTTTTAATTTCTACAAATTTTTTTACTGATTCAATTCATATTTTTGTTTGATTTTTATATAACCAACAAAAATGTTGACAACTATTCAATAATATAATATAAGCGCTATTGGTTTCAAGTTTTCATAATTTTGTATGAAATATTTAACGCTCTTTAATGTTGTCGTTTTTTTTTGCATTTTTTTATTTGATCGTAAGCAACACTTCTTTATGTGAAATATAAGAACAACAACACAAAACACATACAGTCTATTTTTGGACGCTTTAAAAAAGTACAACAAGAAGAAAGATGATAAAATAGCGCGACGAGGTTTGTAGTAAAAAAAAAACAATACCTACCAGGTAAAAAAAGGTTTCATTCTTTTTAAACAACAGAAACAACAATAACATTATAAGAAACAAAATAAATATTTGGTTGGTTTCAAAGTTGGTAAAAAAGAATAAAAAACAAAATCCCGTATTCAATTTTATAAAACGGTTTAGTTAAATTCATCAAATACAAAAATGGAATGATGACGAAAAACCTATCGAGTCGGTCTGCTGCCGTTTTTGGTTGCATTTCTTCTTCTTTAGCCAAGGAAAGGATACAGCAAAAGTGAGTGATGAAGAAAAACATTGTGGGTATAAACAAGACTTCGTTCAAAAATTATTCCAACAAAAAATGTGTCTCAAAGCCAGCCGCCGCTCTGCTTTCTGCATTCATCTTCTCCTTCAGTGATAGCTTGGGTACGCGTCATTGCTTGTGCAAAAATTTTTGTTTGATTCAGCTAAATTATTTGTTTGAAATTTACCTATATGAATTTCAGTAAACTTTTTGTTTGATTCTGTAAATTATTTGTTTGAAAAAATCAGTGTTTTTTTTCAGTAAACAAAATGCAAATAAATTGTTTGAATATGCGAATTTGTTTGTAGGACCGATTTCAGACAAAAAATGTTTTGATTCCACAAATTTTTTGTTTGAATTCGAAAAATAATTTTTTCTGTGTAGTGTTAAACTTAAGTATTTAATGTCAGTTGTAGACTGCATGTAATGCTTCCGAAATAATATAAGGACTAGTAAATTTAACATCTCCATACTGTGTTTAGCACATATGTAGATACGTACGCAAACCAAAAAGAATAAATATAAATTTTTTATTTTCATTTCTTTATATTGTAAAAACATTTTAGCAGACCTTTAAAAGAATTTTACAAACTTCAAAAAGTAAGACGGAAGGAGCACACAAACTTCCAAAGCCTGAATCTGTTGCATAATTTGTTGTAATAATAAATAAAATTGGATTTTTCGGCGGAAACGATTTAATAATTTTTCAAATAATACAATTTTAATAAAAAAAAAAATTTTAAACAAAAATAAATAAAATTGAAAGAAATTACGTTCATACACATCAAACTGGTGGCATCTTCTATCTTCTATATATATAAAATATAAAATATAAAAATATATATAAAAATGAAAAATGTTTGTATGTTTGTGTGTTTGTTTGTTGGCTTATAGACTCCGAAACTACTGAACCGATTTTCTTGAAATTTTTACAGTAACATCACGTGAGCCCTAAAAATAAAATAGGCTACTTATTTTTTCGATAGGGGCAGGGAAATTGGTATCCCCCATAGGATGCCAATATTAATTATCGCATATCTTAAGAGCCGCTGGACGCATTTTGCTGAACTTTTTGTAGTAGGATCTTCTGAGCCCCGAAATTGAAATAAAATAGCAGCGGGGGAAGTGGTTCCCCCCATAGGACGCCAATGCTTAATATCGCATATCTTATGAACTGTTATAGTTAGAATGTTCAAACTTTGTGGAAGTCACTCTTATGGTATACTACACTTTTGAAAATAAAAATAAAGCGGGTAGGCGCAGGGGGGAAAAACCTCCCATAGGATGCATATATTAAATATCGCTTAACTGAAGAACTATTAAAGGGGGAGTCTTCAAACGTGGTTAAAGCTACTACTATGGCAAACTATAAATTTCAGTATTAAAATGGGCGGGGTAACCAGGGGAGCAGCAGTACCCCTCATAGATAGAAATATAAATAAGAGCCACAGCACGCATTTTGTTGAACTTTTGGTAGTAGGATCTTCTTAGCCCCAAAATTTAAATAAAATAGCAGCGGGGGAAGTGGTTCCCCCCATAGGACGCCAATGATTAATATCGCATATCTTATGAACTGTTATAGTGAAAATGTTCAAACTTTGTGGAAGTCACTCTTATGGTATACTACACTTTTGAAAATAAAAATAAAGCGGGTAGGCGCAGGGGAAAAACTACCCATAGGATGCATAAATTAAATATCGCTTAACTGAAAAACTATTAAAGCTACTACTATAGCAAACTATAAATTTCAGTATAAAAATGGGCGGGGTAAACAGGGGAGGAGCAGTACCCCTCATAGATAGAAATATAAATAAGAGCCACTGCATGCATTTTGTTGAAGTTTTGGTAGTAGGATCTTCTGAGCCCCAAAATTGAAATAAAATAGCAGCGGGGGAAGTGGTTCCCCCCATAGGACGCCAATGTTTAATATCGCATATCTTAAGAACTGTTATAGTGAGAATGTTCAAACTTTGTAGAAGTCACTCTTATGGTATACTTCACTTTTGAAAATAAAAATAAAGCGGGTAGGCGAAGGGGGGAAAACCTCCCATAGGATGCATATATTAAATATCGCTCAACTGAATAACTATTAAAAGGGGGAGTCTTCAAACGTGGTTAAAGCTACTATTATGGCAAACTATAAATTTCAATATACAAATGGGCGGGTTAGACAGGGTAGGAGCAGTACGCCTCATAGATAGAAATATAAATAAGAGCCACTGCATGCATTTTGTTGAACTTTTGGTAGTAGGATCTTCTGAGCCCCAAAATTGAAATAAAATAGCAGCGGGGGAAGTGGTGTGCACCATAGGACGCCAATGTTTAATTTCGCATATCTTAAGAACTGTTATAGTGGGAATGTACAAAATTTGCAGAAGTCAGTCTTATGGTATACTACACTTTTGAAAAAAGAAATAAAGCGGGAAGGCGTAGGAGGGGAAATACCTCCCATAGGATCGATTTATTAAATATCGCTCAACTGAAGAACAATTAAAGGGATAGTCTTCAAACGTAGTTAAAGCTACTATTATGGTAATCTATAAATTTCAGTATAGAAATGGATGGGGTAACCAGAGGAGGAGCAGTACCCCTCATAGATAGAAATATTAATAAGAGCCGCTGCAAGCAATTTGTTGAACTTTTGGTAGTAGGATCTTCTGAGCCACAAAAATGAAATAAAATAGCAGCGGGGGAAGTGTTACCCACCATAGGACGCCAATGTTTAATATCGGATATCTTAAAAACTGTTATAGTGAGAAAGTTCAAACTTTGTAGAAGTCACTCTTATGGTACACTTCACTTTGCAAATAAAAATAAAGCGGGTAGGCGCAGGGGGGAACTACCTTCCATAGGATGCATATATTAAATATCTCTCAACCGATAAAGTGGTTAAAGCAGTGTAGCGAAGCGCACCGGGTTAAGCTAGTATTTTTATAAAAATTAAAAGTATTTTGATTATCATCAAATTCACATTGAACCATGAGTTTTTTATTACTAACACAATTACAAGATTGTGAGTTTGATGAGGCATGTTAATGTGTGGCCATGTCGCTTTAGAAAACATAAAATATCTTTTATGAACAAAACAGTTTATTCTTTCAGACAAATTATTTTTAATATGCCTACAATTGTTCAAATTTGGACAATAACAGCATTTGAACTTCGGTGCGAATCGATATAATTTCATCTGTACAACAATAAAACACATATTATTGCCCTACAATTAAAATCTGTCACATTTTGTTTAACGTAGGTTATTTGCACATAAGTAAATGGGATGCAAACAAAACATCTTTTATTATTTAAATGTGTTTTCAACGAGAAAACGAGATTTCTTTTAGTTTGTTTGTTTTTTTTTTAAATGCAATGTGTACACATCAGGCGCGGATTCAGGGGGGGGGGGAAATAAGGAAATTCCCCCCCCCCCTAAATTATAAAAATATGTTTGGCTTATCTCGATAATACAAGAACAATAATAATATTTTTTTGACTTGAAAATACGTGCGGTTGAATTATTAATAAGCCTTAGTATATGCAATATTTATGTATATATGTATGTGTTATATGAATCGAAATTCTATTCGATAATTTTTGACGAAAAGACAGATTTGTCGGGAAAAATCCAGATTTCCTTATCTTAACCCTTATGTGTGTGGAAAAAAAACACCTTCTATAGGGTGGATAGGTACCTGGGTACCTTCATGCAAATTGTATGAGAAATCTAATTTTTTGTCTTGTATTGTACAAAAAATCGATGGTTAATGATATAATATTAGAATTTTACTCTGGTTTTCCCCTTTTCATATATTTTTTAAAATCCTACACCCAAAAAAAAAATTTGTAATATCAGCAACTTTTTTGCACCCTTAATAGGGTGAATAGGTACCTTGGTACCTGTATACGTTTTATTTGGAGCAACATGGAGGATCCTAGCAGAAAAAGATGCTAACATTAGCAAAAAAATTGCTAAGCTCAGCAATTTTTTTTGCTGAATTTAGCAACTTTTGCTGAATTTCGCAACTTTTTCTGCTAGGACCCTTCAAGTTGATCCATATAAAACGTATACAGGTACCCAGGTACCTATTCACCCTATTAAGGGTGCAAAAAGCAAATTGATATGCCACGCCCCCCCCCCCAACTGATATTGTATATAAACACCTATGGAAATATAACAATAACAAAAAGTTAGGAGTTCTCATGAAATTGTAGAATTGTAGACTAAAATCTTATATAAAAAATTTCGATTTGAAAACGCAATAGGTACACAGGTACCTGTCCACACACATAAGGGTTAAAGATATTTCAACATACAACAAAAAGTTGCTAGGAAAGCACTAATTGGCTTTGTAGTAGTTCTAAAAGCTTTGACAAGTTTTAGTCTTGACCAAAAAAATTGTGTAGGAAATGGAACATATGGGTGTCCTCTGATGTCATCAGAAAATGGAGCTGTTATATAATTCTGGACAAATGCAAAACAAACGCCTTGCTATTCCCATAAATCAAACAACTCAATTTAAAAAAGAAACAAAGTGGCATTAATACAATTAAAGAAACGACAATTTTTTTTATATATAATCATCCCAAGCGAAAAGCAGTTTTAGCAAAGTATTTGGGAGCCAAACTCTCTACATTATGCGAGACAAGACACGACTCAATTTATCACTTTGCTACAAGTGTACATCATATAGTAGAAGCTTCGGAAAAAATATCTGAGTGGAAAGGTAGAGAAACTTCATCAAAAGCCTTATATTAAGGAACTCGAGAAAAGAAATAAAGCCGAAGAACTATTTAAAGCGATTTTTGAAAACGTTAAAGTTCAAATCGAGGTTCCAATCACATTCAAAATGTTGAAGATTACTACCGAGTTGTAGGTTACATTCCTCTTATTGAATTTATTTTAGAAGATCTCAAAACACGTTTCCCAATAGAACATACCTAAACTTCTACCTCAAAGTGTAATCAAGTCAAATACAGATACAAAACTTTTAAAATCACAACTAGCTGATGAGCTGATTATGTTTGATAAAATAGACAGATAAACACCTACTAACATCTAAACCTGACTCTGAACTGTTGCATTGGCAACAAACATGGAAAATATCTGAAAATCTATCAGATAACGTTGTAGATTCTTTAATTAACTGTGATCAAGATATCTACCGAAATTTAAAAAAAATATTTCAAATTTTCGTTTTAATGCTCGTCAGCAGGGCAAGTTTGAAATGGCACGAAAAATAGCTGGCAAAATGGCACGAAAAATGGCAAAAATAAACATGTTATTTAAGAAACATTTATTTTATTAAGTTTTTATTGTAAGTATGTTTCTTCAAATTGTCAAAAAAAAAAAAATACTGGGGGGCAAAACGCAAGAATTTGGAAGTTGTTTTTAATACACTTTTAATCTAATTTTTGTTATAAAATTCTGTTACATAAAGAAATATTTTTATAACATTTGTCATACAATTTTTTTATCAGAAAAATCTTATTAAAAAAAGACGTTTAAAATTGCGTCTTCGATTTCTAGAACACCCCTGATAATCTCCTGTTATCACATAACACAGTTCTATAAATGAAAAACACTCTTTCAACATCGCAAGATGTAACTGGAGCATATTTGAACACTAAAAGTTCAGATGGAGAGGGGTTGTCAATAAATTCACCCGTCTCACTTTCATTAGAACAAAATTGTGAGAAAATCGATTAAAACACTTTAAATACATAGATTTTTCAGGAGTATTGAATAATTTACCACGTATTACGATTACGATCTAAAACCTTTTTTAAACTTTTCAACAAAATCTATTTTACTGACATCTTGTATTATTTTCCTTAGCAAAAGCTTTCATTCATAGAAATCCCTTTAGTTTGTAACTTCAAGAGGCTTGAGCAGATGCATTGAAAGTACTTTTTACGTCAGATTTTTGCATTATTCAGTTAGCATTTCGAATAGATTCTGCCTCATATTCGCTAAGCTTATTTAAACATTTTTTTCTAGGTTGCAAAAAGGTTTTCTTTGGCAAGCTGAACCAAAAATTGCTTTTTAAAAAAATAATTGAAGAAATTGCAAAAATTGCATATGCCATAAAAAACTTGCCCTACTCGTCAGTAATGTTACGAGAGAATGGTCATTTCCTACCCGTCGTCTAATAAAAACATGGCTAAGATCAACAATGACAGAAGAAAGACTGTACTATCTAAATTTGCCTCACAAGAAAATCATAAATTGCTTATTTAAAAAAATTAATTTATATTGAACTGATCTTATTTTTCATTTAAACTTATTGTTGAGTTTTTTTTAAATTTTTTACTTTTTTGTGTAAAACAAACTTCCCCCCCCCCCCCCCTTAGACTCAGGCTGGATCCGCGCCTGATACACATACATACACACACACGCGTGTGCACATACATATACGCTGATAAGTGAGAAAAGTTCTCTGAGAGTAATAATAAATATTGTAATTTACTCTCACAAGTGGATTTAGCGGCTAAATCCACCAGAAAAATTAATATAGACAGAAAAATGTATGAACAATATCTTTATAAATCTATAGTCTTTGCTTTGCCTTTAAGGTTTATAGAAAAACTGAATTTGAAGAATAAAAGTTGTAAATCTAATACACGTTTGTTTGCCTATAGGAATACCGAAATAGTTGGAAAAATTAAATTAAAATGTACTGTTGACTGAGGTGAGCAACCCGTGATTATTGAGTTTGAGATAGTGGCCGGTTGGCATCGGCCAATTTTAGGGAGGGGGTCGTGTGATCTGTTAGGTCTTAAAAGGCGAATTTATATCGTTGGTTGTAAGGAACGTCATCAGTGTATATTAGGTACACACTTTCATCGGATATGCCCGACGGAATACCAGATACGGAAACTGCGAGATTATGATCCCTGATAGAGAATTATTTCCGAGTAGAACCTCAGACAAAACACCTGTGGGGATCTGTTGCTACACGGAATTAAAACGGGCGTGAGGGTCTGTGTTGGAAACTCGTAAACCGAGATATTCTACCGATAACAACACTAGCTTCCAGGCGGAAGTCCGTGCTATTGTGGAATATGTGGGAGGATTGAATCGCATATGGGGCGTGTCGACGCTAACATATTTACGATGGCCAAAGGGCCTTTAGGGCGATATCGGTTAATAGGGTCAAGTCCAAGACTTTATTGGACTTTAGGACAGCCATTACCGAATTTTCCACGGCCGTGAGGATCCGTATCATATGGGTGCCGGACCATTGGGAAATAATCGGTAACGAAAGGGCCAATATACTCTCTATTGTAACGAACCATGTCCTTGCCGTGCCTTATCTATTAGAAGAATGTGCTACTTTAAGTTCCGGCCGTGCTCAGGGGTAATGGGAGGATTCTTTATCTTCTTAAAGATAAGGCCGTCCATTACTGTAAAAATAGTAGCAACAAGCCGTAGAACGACTACACACAAAAAGAAAAAATATAAAAGAAAAATAAATTTAAAAATGGTAGGGAATGTTAGTGAATTTTTGAATTTTGTTTGGAATAGGAACTTGATGGTGTTCGTCCTTTTCCTTTCTAAACCCTCTCATGACCGTTGCTATCCAATGTATATTCCGCGGATTGCGAAATTATAAAGGAAAAGTTAGTAATTCATCTCAAATTTACAATTTATTCAAAACAAAATAATTAAAGTGTGTCTTAA
Organism: Pollenia labialis; assembly: GCA_949318255.1. Classification (NCBI taxonomy): domain Eukaryota; kingdom Metazoa; phylum Arthropoda; class Insecta; order Diptera; family Polleniidae; genus Pollenia; species Pollenia labialis. The sequence goes on from OX439141.1 coordinate 63,867,042, forward strand.
ATCCTTAATTTTTCTGTCTTTCATAATTCTTTTGATAAAAACAAAACAAATGGTAAAAGAAAATGGATGTTCAAGTGTATATGATAAAGTATGTATGTATATATAATGTAGTATAAATGCATATTTGGATTGTTAATATTTTTTTTTTAATCAAACAAATATATGTGTGTAAGTAACGTTTTAAGGAATTAGTTTCATTAACCGAAGAATAATTTAAACAACTTTTCGCGATTGTGGATTGTTTAATTCTTATTTTATGTTGATAAAATTCCTAAAGCTAGATACAAATGAATCAAAACTACAAACTAAGCAAAAATATAAAAATTATTTTTCATGAAAGTCAAATTACAATTTTAGTATAATTTTAAAGAACGTTTTTAAGGGTACAAATATGATGTGTATAAATTAGCATATAGTATTTTATATTTATTCTACTTGAATTTGTTATATTAAATTTATTATCTTAAAGCCTTTAACTTTTGAATTCTAGTAACAGTCAATTTGTATACCTTAATACTACAATTTGAAAGCCGTTGTAGTAACCTTAGAATAATGTTATCTGTCGGATAAAAATAACATTGTAATTTGCCATTTTTGTATCGTATTACTGTCATGTAAAGCTAGCCATATTGTAAAACCCTAGCCTTCATAAGGTGAGCATCTCTTGCAATTAATTAACATTTGGCTAAATAAAGACTACATTGATTATATTAATTACTTACATCAAACAATCTTTTATTTCTTCCTACGATTATATGATTTAATAATTCTCCTTCATGAGAATTTATTAAATCTTAGGAAACCTCTAGTAGAAACCATATAATTAGTGGCCGTTGGATCTTACCAACAAGAACCTCATTATTGTCTTTTGGAACCTACCAAAAGATTATTTCTCTTCAGCTCTATCAACTGCAAACCACCCCTAAAAGCGATTTGCATACATACTTACCTACAAACAGATGTACTTTCTCTCCCAAGTCTGTATTGGCCGCCAACTCATCATTCCTCTTCAACTTTACTCATCTTGAAATATCTTCACATGATACATACCTACAAGCAACTATACCTACATATCTACTTCAACAAAACACCTACACTCATCATAAAGCTACATCCAACCAAACATTCATCATCATATTATACAAGGTGTACTACACACACAAACCTATACTTTGTTCAGATGAATAGAAAGTATCTTGTTACGTCTGGAAAACAAGGTATGGGAAACAAATAAAAACATTTTCACACAATCAGCAAACTAATACCATGCTCACACGGACAGCAATATTCGTGTATCGCTCTCTTATTCCTGTTTCGCGCCCCAAACATGATTAAAACGACTTGTTTTCCCATACAAAATTTTGAGAACGAAACAGGTCGTTTCATTTTGAAACAGGCTGCGAAACAGGAAAAATGTACTATCATCTCCAATTTTGATAACAGTTATCGTTAGTTTATCTGAACTAGCTCTCAAAAAATATCAAAACAAAGAAAAAAATAAAATAAAAATTGATTTTTAATAAAATAAAATGATAAGAATAACCTAATAATATTAATAAAAGTATTAAATAATATATTCTTAAGTTTTATTTACTTTTTTATCTATTTAAAAAAAATCACACTAACAACACAAAAAAAATGTCAAAATGAAACAGGAATAAATCTTATGAACAGCATGTTTGGCAATCTAGTTTCAGAGAGCGAAACCAGTGGTTTCTATCGTCGTATGAACATAGCATAAATCTATGGGAATAAGTTTCTTATGCCACTTGTATACATATTTACTACTTAATTTAGAAGTAATATGTATTTAATAATATATTCTTTGAACATGAATTGGCGTTCAAATGGTACATGTCATGTTGACGACATGTTTTTTTTTTGTATAGTCATGCGTGTGCATGTGTTCTTTTTTGATATTGAAAACAAAAACAAAATTAAACAACGAATGAAAAAGCAAAGCTAACTGACAGTACATTCATCTGTGTACTCGTTTCTTTTCCCCTCGTCCCTCACGCCTATAAAGTAGCAATCATGTCATTAAAATATGAGCCGTATGAACACAGACTAACAGCCTGTTTTTAGAAAATGAAAATATTTGTTCGTTCGTAAAAAAAACGAACGAAATCTGATTTAGGTTTTCATAAAATTAAAAACCATTTCCTGTGAGTGACAAAAAAAAAGCTTTCATTTATTGTACATATTTTTGATTCTTACAAAATGAACGTCTTCGTTATAAATGAAAACAAATGTCAAAAGAAGACGATAAGTAAAAGGCATTCGTTTTAAAAAAAAAATAAAAAAAATGGAAAATCACAAGGATATTTTACTGAAAAAAACGTAAGTTATTTATAATTATATTAAATATTGTATAAAGGTTCAAGTATAATAACATAAATATGAATATTCAATTTAAAAAAATTCAAGAAATAAGCGAACTACATACGCTCAGTTTGAGAAGTTGGTTGATCATATGGAAATCTTTCCTCATTTGGCTACCGGCAATCCGATTTTCAAATGTATCAGTATGAATCACAGAATACTAACAGAACTGTCACGAGATGGAAGATTTTGGTTTTATTAACGCCGGACGTAACCGCTCCCTATAGATGGTGGCAGCAATATCCACTTAAATCTCTATGTTCTTATTTAAGTAAGAATTGATATTTAAATAGAATTGGTGAAATAGGCCATAAGCTATTTTATTTCTAAAAATTTCACACTATCTACTAAAGCCCTGCACGAATGCATTCGAATGCCATTTCAAAACATTCGTTTGTTTTTGAACTACTGATTGTCGATTGCTTTTTGCTTACGAATCAAATTCTGTATTGTGAAAAACACATAAAGCACGAAAAAAATTTAAACACACAAATCACAGAATATACAGAACTGACACGAGACGGAAGATTTTGCCTTTTTTTTTTGTCTCTTTCTAAGAAAGCTGCCCTTTTGCATTTTTTGTTTTGATTACGCAATTCGTGTTGATAGTAGCGGCCTGTTTTTACACATTGCCACTTTACTACCAAAAAACATTTTCTTTCTCTTTCTTCGAAAGCTGCCCTCGCAACTGATTTGGGCCTTTTTCACACGTCACTTTTTACAGTTCTGTGTATTCTGTGACACAAATGCAAATGATTTAATTAGTGTGTTATAAACGACCGAATACGAAGTGTAAAGAGCACGGAATATACTCCACACAACAACGAAACAAACGAATAACACAAACAGGGTGGTTAGACTTTTTTCTTCAAAAATCGTCAAAAGTTTTAACATAATTCGTCAAAATCGTCACGAACATTTAGCAAAATCGTCAACAAATCATCAAATATTTTAATTTTACAAATAAGAGACAATTTATTGCATTGATTGGTTCAAAAATATAAATTTTAAGCAAGAAATTCTATTTATGACGAAGAAGTTATATGGTTAAGTTTTATTCTATTTATTTCAGCAAGTGGGCTGAATTTGAAAAGAAATACAAAAGAAAAAATATATTTTCATAAATGCATAACAAAAATTTATTTATTTCATTTATCCATATTCACAAAAAATTAGGGTTTAGTAGATTAGGAAACAAAAAAAAAATTAAAAAATCAAATCTTATTTGCTACTAGCTCGAGCTATTTTTAAATGATTAATTTTTAGCGCTATCGCTTTTGCAAATTGTTTGTACTGTTGAAGGTGCTAAACCAAGGGCTCTGTCTACATCAACAGTCTTTTTACCCGACTTGAAACGTTTTATTACATCCAATTTTAGTTCCAAACTAAGTATGTAATGGTTCACACTCTTCAAGTTTTAGCCGTCAAGTCTTGAGTTTTTAGGAGAGAGAGGAAAAGAAATGGCATTCGCTTTTAGCTTCTCTCCTAAAAGCTCAAGTCTTAACGGCTAAAACTTGAAAAGTTAGAACCAGCACTAATGCATTGTCTTCTCTTTGCACCCATTTTTTACACAACTTACTTCCTAACACGCAACTGTACTTAGAATAACTTACCTAACAGAATTAAATGGGAATTCGCCTTTTTATACGAAAATAGAAAAATTCTTCACATGTGATTATGACTTCATTGAAAAATGCAATCGTTTGTAGAAATCGAAATCATAAAAACGCAAAGCGGATTTAACCAATTTTTAAAAAGCGAACCAAATAGAACCGACGCAAATCAGAGCTCTAGTGTATATTTTTTGCAGTATCGTTGGCATTTATATAATTGTAGAATGCTTCTAATGAAAGCCACCTGGTTTGTGATGGGGGAAGAATTTTTTTTTGTTTAATTTCCAAAAAAAAATTTATTTCGAAAAATTGATTTTTACGTTTTGGACTGTTCCCACTATAATTGTAAATATTTCTTTTAAGTGTTTTATTAATGCCAAAAAATCGTCATAACACTTTTACTTTTATTGAAAAATCGTCATTTTACGGTTTTTTCTCAAAAAAATCGTCAAAATGACGAAAAATCGTCACATCTAACAACCCTGCCCAGGGCTGCCAGGTACTTTTCTTCGTTCTCCTCAAATTTAAAAATAAATTTCCCCAAATATCCCCCGATAAATGAAAGAATCCCCAAAATAAGCCCCTGTAAAAAATACATAATTTTTAACGGATAATTTGAATTTTTATTTAAGTTTTACTTGTACAATGTGCTACAAGAGATCATTTCTATCGAAAGAAAATATGTAGTTGTTTTTTTAAATACCTATATACAGTCTAACTTTCCTATAATGAATTTGCATGGGACCACAAAATCACTTAATTTTTAAGAAAGTTTATTATACAAAATTAATATTATTTCCAATTTTATTAAAAAATAATGAGGATATTCTAGTTTGGATTACATTCCCACGTGCAGCAGTTATCCATGTAATGTGTGATTATTATTTGACAATTTTTAGTCTTTTGAATAAAAAATTATATTGCACAAATCAATTTTAAAACTGGGGCCATCAGTTATTACTAGTTCTAAACCAATTTTTGTTTATTTCTTTTTTAAAAACATAATGATATGTTCATTTCGAATTATTTATAATCTAGACTAAAAACTTTACGACATTTAAAAAATTTTCCATAAACTTAAATAAGTGATTGTTTTGCCTTGTACACACTATTTGACATTTCAATCGACTTTTCTTTGCACAATCTTCATCAAACTTCATATTAAATGTTGTTATATACAAATAAACCAATAAGCCCATTCATTGGCTTTAGAGTTCACTTTAATTTTTTTTGAACACCTCTTATACACATGAAGTTGTCCAGGAAAATGCAAATTTTCGACTTTTTGTATATAATCGAATTATTGACAGATTAACTTCAAACTTATCAGATATTTTTTTTAATAAAAACGAAACTTTTTTTGACCGGTGCTCATTGATATCAAGTGATGTTGTTTGTATTGATATTCAATAAAAATAAATAAAAAAAAAAAAAATAGCGACTTTAATGTGTATGTGACACATACTATGTCTGCATTAAACTTAGTTGTCTTTTATAGAAAAATTAAGCTCATATTTTTTATTTCCCCAAAAAATCCTAAGTTTTATTTTTAATATCCCTAATGCAAACCCCAAACCCAGCGCTGCCAGAAGTAAGATTTTACCTTATTTTTTAACCGAAAAAAGATTTTAAGATTTTTTCCCCAAAAACAAGACTTTTTGTCTAGACGAAGGTTAGACTCAATTAAAAAAACCTTCTTTGTTCCCATTTAAAAATTTTTAAACTAAATAATACAATTTAGTATTAGAAATTAAATTTTTTGTAATGTTTTTTTTGTTTATTTTATGTATTAAATAAAATATGAATTGTTTTTATTATTTAAAATAAAGAAAACTACTTTTTTCCAAAAATAAGATTTTTTCTTCAAAAATAAGATTTTTTTGGTGAAATTAAGATTTTTTGCTGAAAGTTTCTGGCAGCCCTGCCCAAACCCCAAATACAATTGTCTGTCCCTTTTAGCAACAAGAAAACCCCTAATTTGGGGTCAAACCCCCTAAACTGACAGCCCTGACCCTGCCCTATAATTTAAATTATTTATGTTATTATGAAAACGATCGCAATGCCGTTTAATAACAAATTCCGTTTCTTCCTCAAATGTTGCATAGCATATAAGGCATTGAATGTTACCAAAAGCGTTTTTGACAGCACAATATTTTTTAAGTGCCATCATAAAGTTTTTTCTGTTAACCTGAAACAAAAAGTATACAAGTATTAGTAGTGGTATACACAATTGTGCATGGAAATGGATTTCCCTGGTGTATTTATTCAAAAATAAAATAAATTACATGAGAATTATAACGAGAAAAAGTTATTTTAGTAAACAGTTAGGGTATTCATAGTGGTAAGTAATATAGAAATGGTATTCACGGTGTTGGGTTGCTCATACTTTAAACATCTGTGCATACATTTTTATTCTAGCTAATGGTATATCATAACTTTTTAGAAAATACCAAATGCGCACATGAGTTTGCCTGCAAAAATGTATAAAGTCATTATAAATTAGTAAGGTTAAAGGCAGAATTAGTCTTTACTTTCTGTTTCTGTTCTGTTACTTTTTCTGTAGCAACTTATTAGCCATTTATGACAAATTTATTAGTTTTGCACCATCCATTGTTTTATTTTAATAACTTTTATGCACATAAATTTGAAGAAATAAAATTTAATTAATGTATTTTTTATTATTTATTTTGCTGTCACTTACAATTACTTTTGGATTTTATCACACTGAACCGCAACAGAACAGAACAACTAATCAATTTCACAGGTGTTTTAATAACAAACACAAATCAGCTCGGTCAAATAATTGTAGCATAAAAAAGTAAGCAATAAATAGTGCGGAACAATAAAGTTTCATTAATACATCAATAAAACACATCTTCTTACCCAAACATTTTACCTACTGTCACATTTTCTTTTATGTGTAGAGGTTATTTACACATAAATTGTAGCAAAACAAGACTTTTTTACTTGTTTTTTAAATATTTCTACTTACTTAAGAAAAGTGTTTTCAAAGACCGACGCGATTGGTACAGAAACCAAAATATTTTTACAAGCAAAATACCAACAAATTCTTTTGGCTATTTTTTTCTTAATAATTTCTGTATTTAGGTACGTCTTTTTAAAAAAAAGCAAAAGGGACCCTTTTACAGGTATCAAATAATTTTTTTTCACAAACAAAACACATACCGTTTGCTTAAACGTTGCAGTAAATGTTATTGTTAAAAAAGTTACATAGTGCCGGTTCACACAAGTCAAGTCAAGTCAAGCCAAGTCTTGAGTTTTTAGGAGAGAAGGGAAAAGAGAATGCCATTTCTTTTCCCCTCTCTCCTAAAAACTCAAGACTTGACGAGTCAAACTTGACTTGTGTGAACCGGCACTTAATAAAATTTACGTTAGCTTTGCTGGTTAATGTTTTCAACAATTTAAATTATGTTAAACTTATATAGAAATGTTATATTACTTCGCATTTAAGTCTTAAAATTTAGACTCTAAATATTGCACGCAAGGCATTGGATGTTACCAAAAGCATTTTTGACCGCACAATATTTTTGAGTGTAAGCTGAAACAAAATAATATAGCATCCGTTAAACATGTACACTAGAGCGTCTCGCCATATAGGCAAGAAAAAAAAAGTTCGCCGTACACCACCGAATACGAAGTAATGTTGTAAGACATTTTCAAAAAAAATTTTTTTAATTTTTTTTGCCGAAAGTAGGGGTCGCCAAAATACATTTTTCGTTATATCTTCGGCATTTACAGTCGGATCTCAAAGTGTGATATATCGATGTTTTTGTCTCAAAGAGACCAATGTTTTGCTTTAATAGTCAATGGTATTTTGTATCCCGTTCTAGTATTTACCCACCAGATCTCATTTTCTACCACCCTAATGTACCACCCTAATAGCAGAAAATTAAAGCCCGCAAAAAATCATTAAACTTTTGTTAAAGAAGTTTTTCGATAGTTCCAACAGAAGTGTTAAAAAAATATAATTTATGTTTTTGCCGAATGTAGGGGTTGACTTTTTAAACAGTTATCATATATTCGGTATTCACAGTCGGATTTTATAGTATTATATATCGATGTTTTTGCCTAGTATCTTCTTTTTTAAATAGTGATACACTCTTTTCGAACTTACCATAATATCTGTACCAATACAATAAAAATTCAAAGATCTGTGTATATTAAAACAATTTTATTTAATCATATTTTGAAATGACCCAAGTTGGCTATATTTTTCACGGCTTTCGAGCTTGGAAAAAATGTGGCCTAGGCGTTGCTCATCGGTAACAGCCATGGCAGACTCATGTACTACATGAACAAAACGCTCGGTGTTTTGAGAATGGCACGGATATTCTGTGAAATTAATTAAGGTTAGTCAACAAAACTATCAAACAAAGTTGTTTTTCTTGTGCTACCTGGTATCTCGATTATTTCTTTTGAAAACTGTAATGCTTCCAGCTGGTCTTGCATATAGAACTGCAAGCACGGCGGCTCAGTCAATTCAAATTTGGTCCAATTGATCATATGGTAATATGAGTCACTTTCGAAGTCTATGAAATTTTTAACTTGTGCACCGTACATTTGACGAATGCCTACTGCTGCTTCATTTCGCGCAGACAAAATCTTGTTATAGCCGTCTGAACGTACTAGCGGATCTTGGTCCGTTATCATCGATAACAATACATTCTCGGGGTGGAAAAAGTACGCGTTATTTTCTATCGACGGACGAAGTATCTGTTGAACATCTTCTGGCAATTGACGAATCCAAGATATATATTTAAAAACGTGGCGACTTCCGTGAATTGCAAGTGGTTGGCTTTTCACAAGAAACCAAAATGGCGCGTAAACTTTCATAACAAACTCAGCCAGTTTTTTCAATATAACTGGGGGTTTAGCGCACGTTACATAAAACCGGAGAATTCTAGAGGCAGTTGTCAACCAGCGCGCTGTGCTAATAGCTCCGGGCTTCTCGCTGGCTAATCTGTCATCGCATTCTCCGGTATGGACAGTTCGAACCATACGATACAAGTACGACTGATCGCCTCGAATACTCCATCCTTCTATGTTTGCTGGCATTTCTCCCATTTCAATTCGCTCGAAATTTTTATTGACCTAACAGAATGGAGTAAACAATAGAGATCCGAATTGTTAATGGCATGATTAAAATTTCATTGAAGAAAAGTATGCGAAACTTACAGAATACTGCGTACAATTCTGAATTCCTTCTCCAATACTTCCTGGCCAGAGTCCAGGTCCTTTCTGTTTGCCAAGCAATGATCTCAATAAAGCACTGAATGGTAATTCATTGAAGTGGAATAGGCACACGAACCATTGCAACGGCCTCTGTAACTGGCGTTCCATTCTTGGAATGATTCCATTTTTGTAACCAGTGTTGGTAGGAGTTCCATCGCAGCTAATAGCTACTAAGTTATCCGTACTGAAGTTTCCATTCCTTAAGAAATCTACTATACTTTTTTGTATTTCCATAGCTGTGCTGTCAGTGGGCGTAGCATAGCCAATGAATTTGGAGTGTGGCTCTTTCAATATAGTGATATGCTCTTTATTGACAACAACATTCCGAGTCACATTTGCCTCCGTTATTCTTTTCAAAGTAGGCTCTTTTTTACCATCGAAAGAAATGCACGTTATTAAATCGTTACATTTTGCTGCGACTGTTGCTTGCTTACGGAATTTTACACGTTCCCTAAATATTTTGTTTTTGTCGATGACAAGTCCATCAAAAAACTGGCATATGCTTTCGGCAGTTTCTTGTGATAACTCTTCATTTGCTTTTGCGGTAATCGACAACTTTAAATCTTTAATTAACATGGTCGCAAGTAAGGCACCGTATCGAACTGATGTGTCGCTGCGATCCAAAGCTGAACTAAAATTATGCAATGAAATGTCAGCCACTACAATTTTTTTTAAAGTCTGTGATACATCGTTAACATTTTCCTCAAACTCCTGCTCTTCTTCACTGTCTACATTATACCCAACGCTGACAAATTCGTCACGCAACCCATAAGATGATTCAACAGTCTTCGACATTTCTTCACCGTTGCTACTCGCGACATCATATCAGCAACATAATCTATAGTCAACAATCGTGGACCGCACTGATCGATGAAAAACTCTTTTGCGTGGTCTGGAATTTTATCAGAGGCTGTGCAATTGCATGCAATATTTCTTTCAATACCGCACTTACAACGCGAAATTAAGAACAATCTATTCCACTCATTTACATTGTATTCGAATTTATATTTTACCATTTTGTAGTAATCATTCAGAAGCTTATCCAAACTTTTACGAACACCACTTACCGACATTACTGGAATGCCTGCGCGCTGCCACAAAATGATGATACCTCTCAAAACTTCTTGTTTAAAAGCACCCAGCTTTCGAATTCTACTAGCGTTATGCCGAAGATGTAAAAAGAAATTAATAACATCACCCTTAGTTGGTAATTTAGTGTTGTTTAATTCACTGATAGTAAAAGACATTTTTTAGTTTATTTAAATTAATTCTTGACACGACACGATTAAATATTGATAACTCCAACAGATATTTCATGGATAATACAAAAATAAATAAACTATGAGAGTAATAACGGTACTACTTCCATTATTAGAGGATTTAAACTAACTCGAATTTACTTAATCTCCCGTTAACGTCTAACCGAAAGATGGATTTCCGGGTATAAAATTTTGTACGAAAAATTTCAAATCAATTTCAAATCAATTTAAAATCACATTTCCTAGGCTCGACAAAAAACATGAATTTTTTTCTTATAGATCTACCGGAATTATGAAAATATTTCATAAGAACAGCCTTAACTATTAGAACGGTTATATTGAGGTCAATGAATATTAAAGATGACCATTGGCCTCCTCGAGACAAAAACATCGATATATCGCACTGTGAGATCCGACAGTAAATACAGAAAATCTGACAAAAATACTCAAAAAGGTAACCCCTACATTCGGCAAAAAACATAAATTGTATTTTTTAACAGTTCTGTTGGAAATATCGAAAAACTTCTTTAACAAAAGTTTAATGATTTTTTGGGGGCTTTAATTTTCTGACAATAGGGTGGTACATTAGGGTGGTAGAAACTGAGATCTGGTAGGTAAATACTAGAATGAGATATTTGAGGTTAATGACTATTAAATCAAAATATTGGCCTCCTCAAGACGAAAACATCGATATATCACACTTTGAGATAGGACTATAAATGTCGAAGATATAACGAAAAATGTGGTTTGGCGACCCCTACTTTCGGCAAAAAAAATTAAAAATTTTTTTTCAAAACTGCCTTGCAACAATACTTTATATTCTGTGGTGTACGGCGAACTTTTTTTTTTCGAGACAACCTAATGTACACTAGGGTGTCCCATTAAAAAAAAATTTTTGGGGATCATTCTTAATTTGAAAACTCATAAGGCTAAGAATTTTTGAAATTTTTTTCCGATTTTTCGGAGGTGGTTTAGAGGTCGCGCAAATTGATTTTGTACCAAAAATCGACCTTTTTGGGCTTTTTTTTAATTTTGGTTGAAAATTGGTAAAAAATAGATATTTCTTCAGCTTCTGAGTCAAAATTCTTAAAGAAAATTTTCCGATCTTTAATTTTATGTGCATAAATAATAAGTTTCGTCAGGGATTTTCCACATTTTGATACATTATATAACAGTTTTTCGTAAATTTTCAGCAAATATGAAAAAAATGCTTTATAACTTTTAAAATTTGCATGAAGACTAAAAAAACTAATGATGCAGTTTAAAAGATTATGAAGTTTTAAATAAATTAGCAAAAAAAAAAATGAATTTTCTCTCACCGTTCTCGAGTTATACCCTTTTAAAGCTTTGTACACATTGTATTAAATGTATAATATTATAAGGTGTGAACTAGGTTTGCATTGCTTTAAACTTTAAATAATTGGATTTAGAAAATGTTTTTACGAATAAAATAATAGTTACTTACCACTCATACATAACAGACCTGAGCCCCATCCAACAATAAAATCTCCTGGAGCCATTAACCGAGCTCGCTGGATGATGAAAATTATATACTCTCTAAAAATATGCATTTTTCGAAACCAGCTACAACCTTTCATTCAAAATTCAAAAATTGATGCCTTGCTGGAGTTTACCTCATTTATTTTAAGAGTATATATTAGAAATTGGTACCTATGCCAATGTCCCCGATACGCTCCTCTTAATGACCTTATACTTTTGAAACAATTGTATGATTACAAGCGCTTTAATGAAAAAGTTGCACGCGAACTCTTAAAACCTTTCTGCGGCATCAGTTTCAGGCCTTATCGTTTTTTGATGAACGTATAGATACCAAAACTTTGCGTTTAATGCTTAGAAACCTACATGAACCAAGTAATAACAACGAATTAGTGAAAGGAAATTTAACAGAAGACATGATTGAAAATAAACAAATTCAGTGTTTTGTTACAAAAGCCAGCCTAACTTTTTTTGAAGCCTGCAACATTTCTACTGATTTTTTACAAACGGATCCAGAAAAATGGGAAAACAACAAATCATTTCAGGAAGGAAAACACAGAGTTCAACAATTGCAAGTTGTAAATGATGTCGCAGAACGTGGTGTGGTCTTGGCTTATAGTTATATCAATATCACAACTTCTGAAACAGACTTTCAGAGTTTACTGCAGGGGGTAGTGCAGCAATGCAAGAACTATAATAAATGATTTATAACAATTCTATTTTTCTTTGTTTTAAATATAATTGTTATGTATGAGTGGTAAGTAACTATTATTTTATTTTTAAAAACATTTTCTAAATCCAATTATTTAAAGTTTAAAGCAATGCAAACCTAGTTCACACCTTATAGTATTATACATTTCATAGAATGTGTACAAAGCTTTAAAAGGGTATAACTCGAGAACGGTGAGAGAAAATTCATTTTTTTTTGCTAATTTATTTAAAACTTCATAATCTTTTAACTGCATCATTAGTTTTTTTAGTCTTCATACAAATTTTAAAAGTTATAAAGCATTTTTTTCACGAAACTTATTATTTATGCACATAAAATTAAAGGTCGGAAAATTTTCTTTAAGAATATTTACTCAGAAGCCGAAAAAATACCGATTTTTTAGCAATTTTCAATAATAATTCAATAAAAGTCAAAAACGCTAGATTTTTGGTACAAAATCAGTTTGCGCGACCTCTAAAGCACTTCCGAAAAATCTGATAAAATTCTCAAAAATACTTTACCTTATGAGTATCCAAATTAGGAAAGATCTTTTGAGAAAATCCAAATTTTTATTTTTTTTGGGACAACCTAATGTACACTTGTCGAAGTCACACCGACGACTGAATTGAAGAGCATAAAAATATCCCTACAAGAAGACTACCGGTCATTTTACTAGTTATATGACCGGTAGTGTTGACCAATATAGTGTTATAGTAATAGTAATTTTTTTAGTTTTGGTTATGCATTTCTTGTAGGGATGTGTTTGTAGTGGTATGCACAATTGTGCAAAGAAATGGAAACCCCTGTTATAGACTCACAATTGTTGTGTGTTATGTTTTCTTTCACATCGTATAATACATTGCGTTGATTTGTTTTTTTAAATCAAACTACTGCTTAACAACGAGTTGTTTGAAACCAACTACTGTTTAAAATTGATTCGGTTTTTCAGAATTTCAGAAATTAGATGGATCCTAAATCTCATGAACACTAAATATAGCCTTAACCCTGAGGAAAACTCAATGTTCCCTCCTGCTATAAATGAAATAATTATATTTGACATATACTTAAACTTTCTATCACTTAATATCAAAACATTTTTAATCCAAAACCATATTAGTACCATTCATAGCGCTTTTTTATACTATCTAGCAAATAACCTAATGAAAGATGTCTAAATTCGAGGGAGTAAAAATAATTTAATGAAACCTTCGAATTTTAACAGACAAAAAGATAACGGACATTTTCCGAGAAATAATTCAAACTCTTACCAAAATGGTAATGGTGTTCACCCTAATAATTCAAACTCTCATCAAAATAGCCATAACTACCGGCGGAACAATTTTAACCCGATTAGAAATAATAATTCATAGCCTGAGCCTATGGAATTGGGACACTCAAATGTGTGTGAACATTTTCGTACGCCGCCCCCGGGTCCCAGTTACCATTAGTAACACCTACCATAAACAAAACTAAGGTTAGATGCCTAATAGATTGCGGCGCAGCTAATACTTTAGGCGATTATGGAGTATGCAGGGGGCTGTCGAAAAAGAGAAAATTACAAAATAGGCGCAGAATATAGATTACTTTGATATGAAACTGCCAAATCATCTGAATAATGAAGAAAAAGGTAAATTAGGGAAATTCCTATGTAGAAATAGGGAGTCCTTTTATCAGGAGGGTCAAACATTGACTACTACTAATGCGGTAAAGCATAGTATTATTACGATATCAAATAAACCCGTATTTTCAAAAATGTATCGGTACCCAAAGATACATGAGAAAGAAATAGAAAATCAAATAAAAGAGATGCTAGTCTAGGGAATAACAAGACCAAGTAAATCGCCTTATAACTCTCTGTTAACAAACATACATGTATAAATTTTAGTATTTTATTGTATTACTAATAACTCACTTCCGTACATGTATTTTTATTCTGTTGACATAATTTTAGTGCATTAACTTTGCTTGCATAATATTTAGTTTAAATTTTATTTTATTCTTTTGTAAAATGCATACATAGCAATTTCAAGTTCATTAACCGTTTTGCTTATTAATTTTGTTTTTTATTTACACCATTAATAATTAGGTCATTCATTTTTAAGCATTTTTATTTCCTCATTTATTTGTTATTATTTTAAGCTAAGCATTTTATTATTAGTTAATTTTAATATAAAAGAAAGTAGTAAATAAAGATTTTTGAGTCGTGTTTTAGTAATCATATTTGTGTTTTCTTTAATACGGCTTCCTTCAGGTTTCAAGTGCTTGTAAGGAAAAACATTAAAAGTTAGCGCCAATCTGGATTTATGTGTTTAGATTGAATCACGCTAACGCTCATTTTAAGATACGTTTGATACACAAACATTTTGGTGACCCCAGTTTTGGTTTTTTTTGTATAAAATTTTCGAGTCTCCCCCACCAGCGGTAAGGGACTCTTAAAATACAAAAAGCACCTTGTGAACACACAACCACATCATCAGGACAGGAGTCCACTCAACAGACACCAGTCTAATCAGCAGGCACCGAAAACCATTTGGTGACCATTATATTTTCAAGACATCAGTCTAATCAGCAGGCACCGAAATCCATTTGGTGACCATTATATTTTCAAGACACCAGTCTAATCAGCAGGCGCATCATTCTTCAGTAATACTAAACATTTGATAACATCATGGCAAGCATCCAGGACTTAATAGCACAGCAGGAGGTGAGGGCCAATAATATTGAAAAAGTTATTTTAACTATTAAAAAGGCCCCACTTGAGAGAAGAACTGAAGAGTTTTACAAGAGCAAGTGGGATGAACTGGTGAAGTTATGGCAAAGCTTTGAAAAGGTAGAGAACACCATCCGAAGGGATCCAACTCTAAGCGAAGAAGATCCATACATAGTCAGAATCTTCTATCAGACCGTCGGAGAGATGTACAATGTGGCAATAGAAAGCGTTGAAGATCAAATCGACAAGCTAAAAAAGAAGCCACCTCCAGCCATAAAGGAAAGGACAACTTTACCTAGTCAGCACGTCAGTGAAGATGAATTGACAAAGGGACTAGCAAGAAGAGTAATAGCACGCATGACAGCACTTTCTCGCCTGCTGCAGGGTTTATCGTCACTGGAAGAAGATCATCCACATCAATTTTACAAAATTAAAGCAGACACAATAAGAAGTCTATGGACTCAAATTCAAGAGCTATACGATGAGATATGGCAAAAGACAGAAGACCCATCAATTTTGGGTCTAGAACAAAGCAAATTCGATAACTTAGAAGACTTGGTACAACACTGCTTGATACAACTAACAGTATTAGCAGAAAAGCAGCACAAAGTTGTAACCGGCACACCTTTGGATGGAAGTAGCGTAGCAATCAGCAGTTCGTTGCCATTGCCAAAAGTCACGATACCTCACTTTAATGGAGATTACGCAAATTGGCGCCAGTTTTATGAACTTTTCATCGAGATGGTGGATAAACAACCCCTTCCTAACGTGCAAAAAATGTGGTACTTAAAAAACACTCTTTCAGGAGAAGCAGGAAAGCTCATAAGCCACTTAGCATTATCTGAAGAAAACTACAATACGGAATGGATGCTATTGCAAGAGCGTTATAATAATAAACGTGTTCTAGTGGCTACATTAGTAGAAAAGATCCTTAGTCAACCAAAAGGTGCAAATTCTACGTATTCAATTAAAACTCTGCACGATACAACGAAAGAATGTTTGCTGGCATTGAACAATTTAGATATCGACACGTCTGCTTGGGATGCCATTATCGTACAACTTATGATGAAGAAACTTGACTACAACCTCTACGTTCGCTTTATACAGTAGTTAGCCAAGCCGAAAGAAATGCCAACTATTAAGGAATTTCTCTTATTTCTAGAGATGCAATTCGAAGCCATGGAGTCAATTGCGCAAAAGGAAAGATCGAATAGTCATCAAAAACCGAACAGAGCTGTTACGTCAGTAACATCAATGCAGAACGACAACTGTAAACTCTGCAACAATGGCAGACACCTTATTTATCAATGTAAGCGTTTCTTGGCAATGGCAGAATCGGAAAGATTGAAGTGGATACAACAACAAAAATGGTGCGTGAATTGTTTTAAGACTGATCACATGGCCAAGGCTTGTACTCATGGTTGCTGCAAGAAATGTAACAATAAACACAACACGTTGCTACATTTACCTAAGGGACAGATGGGTACACGAAGAACCACAACATCATCTGATCAAGTTGAAACTACAAGGCCCACCACACAGGCTCCAGTTAACGCAGTTGCAGTCTCTTCAGCTTCAGTAAATTCATCAACAAAAGACAATAATTACGTCATGTTAGCCACAGCAAAGGTCATAATGAAAGCAGCAAACGGAATGTCAAAGGAGTTCAGAGCTGTACTAGATTCAGGCTCACAAGTCAATATTGTAACTGAACGGCTCATCAGGAAATTATCACTAGCAAAAACAGAATCTTCTTTGTGCATCGACGGAGTCGGAACAATTCAAAGGAAGGCATCACATCGTGCAACTATGGAAATGATGTCCATAAATAGTGACTTTTCGACAACATTGGAAGCCTTCGTCCTGCCAACTATTATTCCTGCTCAACCAAGTAGTACAATTGACATTGCTGCCTGGAAAATTCCAAACAATATTCACCTGGCAGACCCCAAGTTCCACTTGCAGGGGAATATAGATATACTTTTCGGTGCAGAATTTTACTTCAGCCTTACACAGCCTGGAACAATCAAGCTAGGTGACAATAATCCATTACTTCAAAATACCTCGCTCGGCTGGATTGTAGGCGGGCCAATAAAACACACCAAGGTTCTTTCATGCGAACTCTTGACATGTGCTATATTTGATAGTGAATCGTCCTTAGAGCAAGCAATTGAGAAGCTATGGAAGCTTGATGACATTGAGTCAAGCGAGAAAAGTTTATCTCCAGCAGAAAAACTCTGTGAAGAACATTTCAAGTTGCATGTGCAAAACAATGTAAACGGACGTTTTGTAGTGAGCCTTCGATTCAGGGAAAACAAGTCGTACCAGATGGCTTACAATAGATTCATCAGTCTAGAGCAACGGCTTCAGAAAAATGAAGACATTAGAGTTCAATATGTTCAATTCATGAAGGAGTATGAACAGTTAGGCCATATGGAAAAGGTAAAGATTGACACTATACCAAACCCAAAATATTTCATCCCACATCATTGTGTGCTAAAACCCGAAAGCACTACAACAAAACGCAGTGGTCTTCGATGCATCTGCAAAGACTTTGACAGGACTTTCACTCAATGATATTATGTATACCGGGCCTACAGTCCAAAGTGAGCTCTTCTCCATTTTACTTCGCTTCCGAATGCCAAAATTCGTTTTTACAGCTGACATTGAGAAAATGTACAGGCAAATATCAATCAATCCAGACAATTATCAATACCAATTGATAATTTGGAGAGAAACTCCGTCATCATCAATTAGCTATTACAGGCTCAATACCGTGACATTCGGAACACGGGCAGCTCCATACTTAGCCACAAAATGTCTGCAACGAATTGCTGAAGAAAATGCAGATCGCTATCCACTTGGGGCATGAATGCTGAAAGAAAACTTCTATGTGGACGATGGTCTGGGTGGATCAGATAGTTTGCAGGTAACTCTGGAAACACAAAAGGAACTAATAACAATTCTGGACAAGCACGGTTTCAGACTAAGGAAATGGTGTTCCAACAGTCCGAAGTTATTAAAAGATATACCACATGATGACCAAATCCTAAATTTGGATCTCAGTGACAACACTAACAAACCAATCAAAACACTGGGAATATATTGGGTGCCTCAGACTGACCAGTTTTGCATCAGGGTAAACCTCACTAAATATCCAACAGTTTCTTGGTCTCCTAGCACCTGTCATTGTCCAGGCAAAGATTTTCATCCAGCAATTGTGGCAGCACACCTTACACTGGGATGAACCATTGCCTTAGGATCTCCGCACGGTGTGGAACAACTTCCACGATGACTTGAAGACATTAGAAAATTTCAAAATAAGAAGGCACATATTTTTTGATGAAGTTCCTGCCACAACGCAGCTTTATGTATTCGCAGACTCCTCTGAAAAGGCGTTCGGTGCAGCGGCATACATTCGTGCAACTCTAAAGGATGGAAGAGTGTCTGTCCGCCTGTTATGTGCAAAATCACGAGTGGCCCCTCTAAAACACAACAAACACTACCTAGGTTAGAGTTATGTGCTGCAGTTGTCGCAGCGCAGCTCGCCCATAAGGTCAACGCTGATTGCAACCGTAAAAACCACCAGACATTCCTATGGACTGACTCCGAGATTGTCCTATCTTGGATTAACTCACAATCATCGTCATATAAAACATTTGTTGCAAACAGAGTATCCACAATACAGTCTCTGACACTAGCAGGCCAGTGGCGTCATGTAAAATCAAAAGATAATCCCGCTGACGTCTTATCCCGCGGACTTCAACAATCCAAGCTACCTACAAATGGATTATGGTTCCATGGGCCAATGCTTCTTCATGGAAACGAGTCGTTATGGCCATCAAGATTCGCATCTCAACCACTTAAGGCAGACAACCCTGAACTGAAAAAGGTTGTTATGGCTACAACGATAACACAGAACGACGATCTGATATACACAATTAACCATAAAAACTCGTTTGGAACGTTGCAAAGAATAATGGCATACGTTATACGATTTACAAGGAACACGAGAATACCTGCTCGAGACAGACCAACACATATATCACTTACCCCAAAGGAGCTAGACGATTCTCTGCATCTCATTGTGCGTTCTATACAATTTTTGGATTTTGCAGAAGAAATAAGGCAACTACAAAGGAATCAGACAATTGACAAAAAAAAGCCCACTTAATAGCCTCTCACCAATTTTGGATAAGGAAGGTATTATTCGAGTAGGAGGACGACTAAAAAATTCCGAGTTGCCGCCAGACACAATGCATCCTATGATCTTACCATATAACGATTCCTTGGCAAAGCTATTGTTTATCATGATACATCAAAATAATAAACACTGCGGCCCACAAGCTCTTCTAACCATAGTGCGACAACGGTTTTGGCCAATAAAAGGGAAATTCACCGCTCGTTCAGTCGTTCAAAAATGTGTCAGATGCACTCGAGCGCGACCACAACTGCATAAACAAATCATGGGCAACTTACCACAACCAAGAGTAGTGCCTGCTCGACCATTCATCAACTCCGGTGTGGACTATTGTGGTCCATTCTGGATACACTACAAGATTAGGGGCAAAAAGCCAACCAAGGCTTACATAGCCGTATTTTGCTGTTTTGCCACCAAGGCAGTTCATCTAGAATTAGTGTCTGATCTGTCAACAGAGTCATTCATTGGGGCTCTGAAATGCTTTATAGCTCGTCGTGGCCACTGCCAAAATATCTTTTGCGACAACGCGACAAATTTCGTCGGTGCCAAAAACCTGCTCGAACTGTCTGAAAGCATACACTCAGAAAAGGCGCAGGAAGCCATCATTACTGCTTCAAGCGCTAAAGGTATACATTTTAGTTTCATCCCACCAAGAGCGCGCCACTTCGGCGGTTTATGGGAAGCAGCTGTAAAATCGGCAAAGCATCTACTGGTACGTAGCGTGTCAACCGAGTCACTGACTTACGAAGAGTTGGAAACAACAATCATAGAAATTGAAGCCATACTAAACTCACGTCCGTTAACTCCGCTCTCAAACGACCCAGCTTGCCTAGAAGCGCTGACTCCTGGCCATTTTCTCATCGGGGAAGCTCTTACCTCACAAGTAGATAGCAGAGCAGAAAATCTTAAGGTCTCGGGCGTGTCGCATTGGAAACTTGTCTCTCAACTAAAACAACAGTTTTGGAAAAGATGGTCAACAGAATTCCTGAGCGAGCTTCAACATCGCTATAAATGGAAATGCAAATTCAGCAATTTTAAAAAAGGAGACATGGAAATTATTAAAGAAGACAACACTCCTATCATGAAATGGCCGTTAGGACGAGTAGTAAACACATACCCCGGAGACGATGGAATCATCCGAGTTGTTGAGGTAAAAACTGCTTCTGGCCAGTTTAAACGTCCAATACATCGCCTTGCACCACTTCCTATCGACCACAATGTAGAAGATGATAATGAAACTCAAACCGATCCATCAGAGAATACAAATACAGAACCTAAAAGCAAAAGGATACGGTTGTCAAATAACTTAATGTTGACATTGCTAACAACATTACTAGTACTTCCAATGATTCTGGGCGCTGGAATTAGTAATGAAAGGTTCGGGCCCAAATTGGGTATTCACTTTGAAAAGATAGCTACAACTTTAGCCACAACTCAGTGGCATCTGGTTGTATATTACGATCTATCAACGTATTGGACTGATACAGCTATGTTAGCAAAGGCACTCGCCAGTTAGAACAGCTTTGTAAACGAATAGAACCAACTTTGTCATGTCTCAACACGATAAAACACCTCCAACACGTAGAAACCGATTTAAATTTAGACAATAGGTTGCTCTACAAGTCGAGACAAAAAAGAGGTGCCATTGACTTTGTCGGAAACATCGCGCACTCATTATTTGGTATCCTAGATTCCGAATACGCTGAAAAAATGTCGTCAACAATCACAAACCTGCAGGAAGACGATACATTCATGTTAAAGCTACTGAAGGATCAAACGTCGGTTATTAACTCAACCATGAACATTGTAAAAGAGGAACTGACAACTGCAAAATACAACTTTTATAATCTCCATGCTCAAATTAACAAGATAAGTAAAAATGAAGAAATGATAAACGATGAGTTATATCAGATCAAACAAGTCCAATTGTTTAACTCAGGAATTATGCAACTTTCACTCATTGCCAACCAGTTACAGAAAATGCAAACACATATCTTAGATGCTCTGACAGATACCCATTACGGGAGAATACATCCATTATTGTTAACTCCAACCCAGTTAGAGGCTGAAATAAGGCAGATAAAAACACATATGCCTCAAGAGTTAGAATTGCCTGTACCCGAAGATGATTTGTTAGATCTATATAAATTAATGACGATAAGAGGAGGTATCACTCAGGAACATGTTGTGTTTAGCATAATCCTGCCACTAATAGACCACAAAGAATTTGAACTGTACAACTTAATCCCCATTCCGAACGTGATAAACGAGACAATGATAGTTATCGAAACATGCAGCTCCATGCTGGCAATAAACACTATTCACGAACGTTACTTTCCTGTATCACATGATCAACTTAAAACTTGCGATGTCCTCAGCCAGGACATGTTTATATGCCACAACATACAACTGCAACACAGCGTTGGATCAGAAAGGTGTTCATGCGAAATCAATCTGTTCAAGAACGTCACTATGCAAAATTGTCATTTGAAGAATCTCTCAGCAAATATAACTTGGGTACCCCTGACTCATAAAAACCAATGGATATACGCAACGGTGTCAGCTACGCAAGCAACAGCAGTTTGCGCTAAAGAAATTATACCGCTATACTTAGAGGGTTCTGGATTATTAACCATTAAGCCTGATTGCATTCTTAAACACAATTTCATCCATGTGTCAGGCCAACACTTAATATCAACCACGTTCACATCAGCCTACACAAGTCTGGGAGATATCTCAGAATTGTCACCTAAATCGTTCACAAAACCTCAACTCAACAAACCTACCAATTACTCGTCAACACCAGACCAACTTGCCCGGCAGCTTACCAAATTAAAATCAATGGAGCACAAGCTAGAACAAATAAAGACTTCAGAATCTGAACATCCTTCTAAGTCAAAACATGATATAATAGTTTCGTACTCTGCGCTCGTCATCAGCGCAGTAGCCATCATAGCCATACTATGGAAGGCCATGTTACGTAAAAAGGTCAACATGATACACACCAATAAGGTACCCGAACATGAATCACCCAACCAACACACAGCATCACCCGAAGCCGAACCCACGCCCGTACCAACTCCACGCTTTACCATGCAAATTTGAAGTATCGATGACCAGATAAGCAAGCGTGAGAATGAACTTTGAATCATGTTCAACGCAGCCGTGATTTGTATACATAAATCTGAACCCTAGCTGCACTGACTCTACTATTTGAACGGTGTTCAACGCGGTGGAGAATGTTAACAAACATACATGTATAAATTTTAGTATTTTATTGTATTACTAATAACTCACTTCCGTACATGTATTTTTATTCTGTTGACATAATTTTAGTGCATTAACTTTGCTTGCATAATATTTAGTTTAAATTTTATTTTATTCTTTTGTAAAATGCATACATAGCAATTTCAAGTTCATTAACCGTTTTGCTTATTAATTTTGTTTTTTATTTACACCATTAATAATTAGGTCATTCATTTTTAAGCATTTTTATTTCCTCATTTATTTGTTATTATTTTAAGCTAAGCATTTTATTATTAGTTAATTTTAATATAAAAGTTCGATAAGTTAGGTCGAGCACAATATTTTTCGACGATTGATCTTGCGAAAGGGTTCTACCAGATAAGGATGGAAGACAGGGATGTCGAAAAGACAGCCTTTTCCACTCCGATGGGTCACTTCGAATATATCAGGATGCCATTCGGATTGAAGAATGCGCCTGCTACCTTTCAACGCATGATGAATCATGTGTTGAGAGAATATATAAATAGAACCTGCGTCATCTATATGGATGACATCTTGGTTTTTTCAACCTCTTTAGAGGAACATTTGGATACGTAATCCAAAATATTTTATTCACTAAATAAATACAATTTAAAGGTGCAAATGAACAAGTGCAATTTCTTAGCCAAACAAACAAATTTCTTGGGTCATATTGTAACGCCCGATGGTTTGAAACCATGTCCATCCAAGATCGAATCAAAAAATAAAATTAAGATCCCAGATAGTCTGAAGAAAATAAAATCGTTCTTAGGCCTCACAGGTTACTATAGGAAGTTCATAAAGAACTATGCTCCTATAGCAGGACCTATAGTAAAATACCTCAAAAAGGATGCCAAGATTAACATTAACGATATCTCATACTGCGAAGCCATCGACAAATTAAAACGGATTATAACCAATCCACCAATTCTGTCCTATCCTGATTTTTTTGTATTAACCACCGACGCTAGCCATCCATCTGTTATGCCAGTAGGACATTGAATGATCACGAGAAAAATTATAGTACTATCGAGAGAGAGCTCTTGGCTATAATATGGTCTACAAAATATTTTCGCCCTACATTTTCGGAATAAAGTTTTTAGTATGTACTGACCATTAGCCTCTAAAATGGTTGGCCTCATTAAAGGAGCCAAATTCGAGATTGATTAGATGGAAAATCTTCCTCGGTGAATTTGAGTTTGATATAGAAAATGTCAAAGGAAAGGATAATAAAGTAGCAGACTTCCTAGGTCGGATAGAACCAGATAATAAAATATCCGAAAATCTTGATATAGAACCAATATTTATAATATCTGATGAAATTGTTTCGGTGCATGATCAACAAGCAAACAATGATGAAAGGGACTTTTATATAAGTGAATCGGTAGTTAACAAATATAGGACACAGATAAGAATTGTAACAAATAAACGGGTGGAACAAGAGGTGTTATTTAGGAAATATAAGGTTATATACATATGTGAAAATGATATTCAAAATGATCATTACATGAATGATCTATTTAGAAGAACTTTAAATAAAGGAAGTATAGGCATATATTCCGAACTTTCTGATAGTCTATATAATATGGTTCGAAGTAAACTAATAAATTTATACAGGGATAATCGGGACATAAAATGTATAAAATGCACGAAATTAGCAATAGATTTGTCTAATGAAGAAGAAGTATATAGGGAAATTGAAAAAACAGACATTAATACAAACCACAGGGGGATTTTGGAGAACTTTGAGGAAATTAAGTTTACTTATTTTTACCCAAATTTAATCAAACATATAAACAGATTTATAAACGCATGTAGAACCTGTAATGAAAATAAATACGATAGGAATCCGTATCGTAAACATTTGAATCATACGGTTACTCCTATAAGACCAAATATTGTAGTTCATATGGACATATTCCAAGTCCATAGAACTTATTTCTTAACCTCTATCGATAGATTCACTAAATTAGGCTCCTTGCATAAGGTAACGGATAAAAATATGTGCACTATCAAGATCAAGATAGAGGAAAGAATTGCCTTACTTGGCAAACCAGACTTGTTGATAATGGACAATGAATTTAATAACACATTAATAAGAATGTTTTGTGCAGAGTAAAATATTCAAACGCATTTCACCACACCTAACTCACATACCGGCAATTCCGATATAGAGAGAATGCATCTGTCACTATTAGAACATATAAGGATCTTAAAAAGAAATGATGAAAATATAGAGAAGAATTAGTAATAAGAGCAATAGGTTTTTATAACACCACTATTCACTCCACAACAAATATAAAACCCATAGATTTTTTAACCCGTTCTGACATAGACTATAATCAATATATGAATAATGAAAAGCGCTGAGGCAGAAAACTGCTAAGCGATTTGTTAAGTACAATAGCAAAAACCCTAACAAAATAGATCTAGCAAATATTAAACGACCATTAAAAACTTTTACAGGTTATAATGAAATCAACCGCCGTGATTCTTCTAATATTCTGGTGGACATCGTGCACTAGCTCCGCGGTTGATATAAGAAGCATCGAAACACAGGCAGGCTACATCGTAATACAGAGTGAACCTGTCGATATCATGTCGATATTCAGAATTAATTCATGTTATAAATGTGCAAGATATCGGAAATACTATAGAAAGATTGAAGACAGGTGTATCAGTTAATTTTAAGATAAATGATGGATGGATATATGTTAATCTTGATAAATAAATTAAGGAATTGGAACATTCCCTTGTAACGACACTATTTTGCTGGGTGCTGGGGCAGCTCATCGGGCCAGTGTCACTGTAGTTATTTACCGTCAATAAAAGGCTGGTAGTTTACAACGTTATAAACCGTATACTTTATTTACACACGAACGGCACAGAGATACAATTACCGACAGAGAGAAAAGGCTAGGCAGTAGATGCACGCTGCGTTCGGAGCCAGCGGTGCGCTTTGGGAAATGTAATCTCCCTGACCACCACTAACACTGACTTACTTAAATCGTCAACTGGCAGAGAAAGATACACGCTCGAAGGTCGCTTCGGTTGTGTGATCGCGGTAGTAAAGTAGAAGTGTAACCTCTTGCTTCACTACTTCTCTCACAAGTTGACTATTCAAGCACGCACGTAAGAAAAATCAGTTGGGGAGATGTAATCTCCTCGCCAATGCTAGTTCTTACCCGTTTGCTAGCTACTAGCCGACTGACCCAATTGCATGAAAACACACCCCTTTTATACAGTGTCGAACTCAACCCACCACTATCAACCGGCTGTTCACGGCTTTCACCACGACACCTTCAGGGTTGTGTTTTCTCAGTCGGCATGTTCCATAAATTTACGCTAGGTGTCTCCACTGCTCTATTCTTCCGTTACATTTAAATAATTACCAGTAAACATCAAATCATATATTTCATATACAAAGATAAATAAAAATAAACAAAATAACTAAAAAGAACAATTCAACTTATTAATTACTAAATATATATAAAAAAAAAAATAAAATAAATAACTAAAAGAACAATTCAACTTATGACTAATATACCAAAAATACTATGTTCGGCAAAAACGAGGGGACCGACTTTTGTCGTCACATTACCCCTCCCGTCGGCTAGTGGGATCATGGCTTCATCCATACCACCCGTAGCTTACCGCTACGTGCGATCACGACTCGGAACTTCTGGCCATCTACGACTTCCAATACCCGCAGCTGCTGGTGCGGTTTCCGCTTGCTGTCACCCTCCTGGATTCGCTTTCGCAGCTCGGCTGAACACTGCGTGACAGAGATCTCCCTCGGGCTGGTAGGCATAGGTGGGGTTAGGCTGAACTTTGCTGGTGATGGCAGAGTGTCACTAGTAGTTGGTGATGCATAGACCGAAGCGGCAGGAGGTAACTGACACTCTTGCACCCGGATTACCGGAGGTGCAACTGCCATGCTTGCCACCGAGTCCGAGCTTGAAGATGAAGTCGCTGATAACGGTGATGTGGAAGATGTGCCTGTTGAGGAGGTTGCTGGGGATGAAGATTCAGACGACGGTTTGGCGCGTGAAGATGTATGGGTGTGAGCCATGCTTGTTGATAGGCCAGGGAATGCGGTACACCACCCCCGGCCGGGAGTGGCTGGTTTATCTTCCCCTTCGTGACGTACTTCATGCGCTGGCGACTCGTGACGAACGGCAACTCTTTGTGGCCGGTCGCTGACGTCTTCAGTTTTCCCGTTCTCAATCTCTAGACTCGGTTGGAAGTGCGGTGTAACTGGGACTAACAGTCTAACTTTTAACGTTTTCTCGAAACATTGATACCCCATGTAGCGATACTGTGCCTCTTTGACTTCCCAGGAACCCAGACCTTTCCTGGGCTTTGGTGTAGGTGGTCGGTACTCCTCATTGTCGGAGTCCAAAGACGGGGGTGACCTGGGCTGCAAAGGTGATGGTGGCGATGGCGGCCGTACCTCCATGGTGGTATCTTGAAACCCAAAAAACTTCGATATATATCATCTAGCAAAAATTCGTCATCTGTTTGAAAGAGGGCTCCCAAGTCCACGTAGTTTGACTCCTCAGTATCGAATGGAGGGGCCTCGGACACTTCTTCGTCACTAATGGTGATGACGTCGGAGTGTTGCTGCTCCGGTTCCTTTGCTGCGGTTGTACCGTCTCTCATCCGCGTCTCTTCTTCACCGTTGGGAACATCGACATTGGGTGTGAAATCTGGACTGTCCTCTCTTTGCTGGGTGGACATCCGATAATAGCAGGTTTTCCTGGTTCGCTGGGTCGGCTTCGGAGGCGAGTATACCTTCTTCGGTCGCGGGCGGGGGGTGGCTTTTGGTTGCTTCCTGGACCCCGGCCGGCAATTTTTGCTGCAGCCCGGTATATCATCCTCATCTAGAAAAACGGTTCGTCGCACCTTCGCTCGCTCTTGCTCCACCCTTCGTCTAAACTTAGCTTTTGACTTCTCAAACTTCCTTCTTTCGGCACTCATCTTCCTCGCGACTGTATGCTGGTGGTGTACTCGAGAAATCTATAGCAATGAAAAGAAAATACCCCATTAATCAAACTTGGCTACCACGGTGTTGATACGTTTTTATATCGCTCAGGTGCGCCGTGCGCACATCGTTCTTTTGTTGACCGCGAATGTTTACGATAACGGGGGACACAAACCCCTGGACGACGTAAGGCCCCCCGTACTTTGGTGCTAACTTTGCCGCAAAATTATTAACCGCGCTTGACAAGGGATGTTGTCGAACAAGAACTTGCTCCCCGATTTGTGGTTTCCAGTTACGCCTCCGCAAATTGTAGTGGCGCTGTTGCTTCTGGGCAGCTTTTCCTAGATTCCTTCTAACAATTTTGAATATTTCCCTTAACTCGGTGACCCGCTCCTCTGGGTTAGGGTTTCTCGCTCCTGTGCCCACGGTGACTTCATCATAAAGGGCCTTTGGAAGTCGGGGCTCCCGGCCCTGAGTAAGGAAAGCAGGTGAATATGTTGTTGTCTCAGATACGCTGGTATTTATGGCCAACATTATTTCGGGTAAAAACGCATCCCATGTGTTGTGTTGTTCCCCTGCAAACTGTGCTATGATTGTCTTAATGGTCCGGTTTGCCCTTTCAGTGGGGTTTTCCTGGGGCGTATATGGAGCTGTGAACTGCTGACGTACCCCCATGTCTGCCAGGAACTTCGTGAGCACCCGCGATGTAAACTGTGTACCATTATCAGTGATGAGTACCTTGGGCACTCCATATCGTGCCAGAATACGCTCTCGGAACGCTTTTACCACCCCCTCGGCTGTGGCCTTCCTCAGGGGTACTAGTTCGCACCACTTGGTGAATTTGTCGAAGAAGACAAGTAGCATCGTATGGCCATGCTTGGTTCTGGGCAATGGACCCACAAAATCAGCGCACACAGTTGCCCAGGGTTCGTCCGGAATACGGGTAAGCATCTCTCCTGCGGGTAACTGTTGCGATACCTTATAGCGCTGACAACTTTCACAACCGCGGACATATTTACTTATGTCCCGAAACATCCCTGGCCAATAGTAACGATTTGCGACTTTATTAATGGTCTTCCGGATCCCTAGATGGCCGCCGGCCGCGTTGTCGTGGGTTTCTTTCAACACCTTTTCTCTTAACGGGGTCGCAACACACAATTTCCACGGGGTAGAGTCTTCATTGTTTAGCTCATGCGAAAAATGACGATACAATTGTCCATCCACGATGGAGTAGTCAGGGAAATCTTGCGGCCGCTCGCGTACTTCTTCCAATCGGGTCTGTACCCACTTACACTTACTAGCTGGTCTTGCCGTCAAAAGATTGCTGGTTTCGCAGGGCTGTCGGGACAAGGCATCGGCTACAAGGTTCTGCTTCCCTTTTCGGTATTTGACGGAAAACTGGTACTGCTGTAGCTCTAAGGCCCATCTTGCCAATCTACCAGTGGGCGAGTCAATCGAGTTCAACCATTTCAGCGCCAGATAATCCGTGACGACCACGAACTCATACCCCTCAAGGTAGTGCCTCATTTTTCGAATACCCCACACAATAGCTAAGCACTCTTTTTCCGTGGCGGAATAATTTATTTCTGCGGCATTCAGATGTCGACTGGCGTAGGCAATAACTTTTTCGGAGTCATCTAAATTCTGATTTAGCACTACCCCCAATCCCTCATTGCTCGCATCAGTTTGCAGGACAAACGTTTGGGTAAAGTCGGGGCATGCCAGCACGGGAGCGCTTGTCAACCTCTGTTTCAGCATATTAAACGCGTTCTGCTGAGCCTCGCCCCACTTCCAGTGCTTCCCTTTCTTCAGTAACTGTGTCAGCGGTTGAGCAATCGGTGCGAACTCAGGTACAAACCTTCGGTACCACGAGGCAGCGCCAAGAAACCGCCGAATCTCTTTTATGTTCTTCGGGGCAGGTATTTGAGAAATGGCCGCTATTCTATCTGGATCGGTTTTAATTCCCTCTTTGGTGACGAGGTGGCCCAGATATTTTGTTTCCGTTTTAAAAAATTCGCACTTGTCGACATTAATTCTCAGATTTGCCGCTCGTAGGCGTCGAAATACTTCCTTCAAGTTCTCCATGTGCTCTTTGAAGGTGGTACCAACAACAATGATGTCATCTAAGTAGGCAAATTCATGGGGTTCCATATCAGCCCCTATTACGGTGTCTAATGCTCGCTGAAACGTAGCCGGAGCGGAATGTAGTCCGAAGGGCATAACTCGCCATTGATACAAACCCCGGCCTGTGACCGCAAACGCAGTATATTTCTTACTGGTTTCTTCCATTGGAATCTGCCAGTACCCGTCTTTTAGATCTAGGCTGCTGATAAATCGGGCGTTTCGTAGTCTATTCAGGATAGCGTCTATTCGCGGAAGGGGATAGGCATCGGGAACTGATCGGAGATTCAGTTGTCGGAAATCCATGCAGGTACGCCAGGTGCCGTTCTTTTTCTTGACCAATGTAATGGGGAAACTATAGGGACTGCATGAGGGCTCGATGCACCCGTTTGCAATGAGTTTATTTACCTCTTCATCGATGATGGATTGCATGGCTGGGTTCCGTTGGCCGTACCGCAATTTAATTGGTCTGTCATCCTTCATAACAATTTTGTGTGTGGCGATATTTGCAAGCCCTTTTATTTCCTTGAACCTCGGAAGCTCCTCCTCTAGGAACTGAGTGATTTGCTGTTGTTGTTCCTCGACGGAACTGACCGACAAAATCTTTGCGACGCTGATTGGTGGATTTAGTCCTTGGGGGTTTTCCCCAGGTTTTCTTACCTTTTTAGGGGCGTTGCGATGGGAAGTCTTCTCCTGAGAGCAATTTATCTCCAGACCGGCACAGGTCAGGGTGGTATTAAATTTCCGTAAGAAATCTACCCCGAGTACGAGATCTTCGGTAGCCTCGCGCATAACCAGTAGCTTGCAGTCTGCCGTAACATTTCCCAAGGTTATCATCACTTTTATCGCCTCCGTTATGTGCTTCTGGGACCCATCCGCCAAGAACACATCTATGTTTACCGGCACGAATGCAGGCGTCTCACATATTTGGCGTATCTGTTTCGGGGTGATAAAGCTCATGGTGGCTCCAGTGTCGATGATGGTATTGACCAATTTATTTTTTATCAGTACTGTTGCTTTGATTTTGTCTTCGTCCCAGCTGAGGCTAGTTTTATTTTTAGGCAGGGAGTTGAAGTAACCTTCTGCCTCGTGTTTCTCTAGGGTGCGATGGGCCACCATCCGGTGATGGGACGTAGTGGGTATACTTTCCAAGTCATCGGCTAGTTGGATGAGGTCATCTAAGGTGGCAAAGTCCTTTCTTTTAATGTACCATTGATAGTCTGGCTGTGCATTACGAAAAATTCTCTCTAGCTTTTGTTCTTCCGTCATGCCCGTGTGTCGCATGAGCTCCTGTAATGCCAGGACATAGTCTTTGAAGGTTTCTCGAGGACGTTGTGTTCGTTTTCTTATTTCATCTTCCAGTTTCTCAAAGTAACGGAAATGGAGAAAGAATTTATAAAAATCTGCCTTGAACGGCATCCATTTTCCCCAATGCTTGTTGTTATTTCGAAACCAAACTAATGCTTTTCCTTGGAAAAATTCGGGCATTACTCGCAGCATTTCATCGAGATCTACCCCGTACATTTCAGCTTGCTCCTCCACACGTTCTACGAAGGCTAACGGGTCCTTACTACCCTCGTATTTTAATCCCCATTTTCGTACGACCTCCACCATGAGGAATTGCTTTTCAGCAGTGGTTCTTGGAGTGTCGCTTGCCGGAGGTGGATTCACATGCCTGTGGATACTTTCATTTTTCACCGGCGATTTGTTGACGGTTGCCGACGGCACTTGTAACCGTGGGATGGGTGATACCGGTGTACTATCGTTCATCGTCTCATGTGTCGACTGCAGCTCTAGCAATTTCTTGAGTTGATTCTCCTCATGCTCTGTCGCCAAGAATTTCACAAACTTCTTCCTCAGCTCCTCCACAGTGCCTGTAGCATCTTGCTCAAATTGGCTCAAATACTTCAGCAGCTCCTCCCGTTTAAGGTAATAAACCCATGAAGTCTTCAGCATCCTGGTGGTTGGAACACTCTCAGGTCCCTGCTCGGGCGCCATTGTAACGACACTATTTTGCTGGGTGCTGGGGCAGCTCATCGGGCCAGTGTCACTGTAGTTATTTACCGTCAATAAAAGGCTGGTAGTTTACAACGTTATAAACCGTATACTTTATTTACACACGAACGGCACAGAGATACAATTACCGACAGAGAGAAAAGGCTAGGCAGTAGATGCACGCTGCGTTCGGAGCCAGCGGTGCGCTTTGGGAAATGTAATCTCCCTGACCACCACTAACACTGACTTACTTAAATCGTCAACTGGCAGAGAAAGATACACGCTCGAAGGTCGCTTCGGTTGTGTGATCGCGGTAGTAAAGTAGAAGTGTAACCTCTTGCTTCACTACTTCTCTCACAAGTTGACTATTCAAGCACGCACGTAAGAAAAATCAGTTGGGGAGATGTAATCTCCTCGCCAATGCTAGTTCTTACCCGTTTGCTAGCTACTAGCCGACTGACCCAATTGCATGAAAACACACCCCTTTTATACAGTGTCGAACTCAACCCACCACTATCAACCGGCTGTTCACGGCTTTCACCACGACACCTTCAGGGTTGTGTTTTCTCAGTCGGCATGTTCCATAAATTTACGCTAGGTGTCTCCACTGCTCTATTCTTCCGTTACATTTAAATAATTACCAGTAAACATCAAATCATATATTTCATATACAAAGATAAATAAAAATAAACAAAATAACTAAAAAGAACAATTCAACTTATTAATTACTAAATATATATAAAAAAAAAAATAAAATAAATAACTAAAAGAACAATTCAACTTATGACTAATATACCAAAAATACTATGTTCGGCAAAAACGAGGGGACCGACTTTTGTCGTCACATTACCCCTCCCGTCGGCTAGTGGGATCATGGCTTCATCCATACCACCCGTAGCTTACCGCTACGTGCGATCACGACTCGGAACTTCTGGCCATCTACGACTTCCAATACCCGCAGCTGCTGGTGCGGTTTCCGCTTGCTGTCACCCTCCTGGATTCGCTTTCGCAGCTCGGCTGAACACTGCGTGACAGAGATCTCCCTCGGGCTGGTAGGCATAGGTGGGGTTAGGCTGAACTTTGCTGGTGATGGCAGAGTGTCACTAGTAGTTGGTGATGCATAGACCGAAGCGGCAGGAGGTAACTGACACTCTTGCACCCGGATTACCGGAGGTGCAACTGCCATGCTTGCCACCGAGTCCGAGCTTGAAGATGAAGTCGCTGATAACGGTGATGTGGAAGATGTGCCTGTTGAGGAGGTTGCTGGGGATGAAGATTCAGACGACGGTTTGGCGCGTGAAGATGTATGGGTGTGAGCCATGCTTGTTGATAGGCCAGGGAATGCGGTACACCACCCCCGGCCGGGAGTGGCTGGTTTATCTTCCCCTTCGTGACGTACTTCATGCGCTGGCGACTCGTGACGAACGGCAACTCTTTGTGGCCGGTCGCTGACGTCTTCAGTTTTCCCGTTCTCAATCTCTAGACTCGGTTGGAAGTGCGGTGTAACTGGGACTAACAGTCTAACTTTTAACGTTTTCTCGAAACATTGATACCCCATGTAGCGATACTGTGCCTCTTTGACTTCCCAGGAACCCAGACCTTTCCTGGGCTTTGGTGTAGGTGGTCGGTACTCCTCATTGTCGGAGTCCAAAGACGGGGGTGACCTGGGCTGCAAAGGTGATGGTGGCGATGGCGGCCGTACCTCCATGGTGGTATCTTGAAACCCAAAAAACTTCGATATATATCATCTAGCAAAAATTCGTCATCTGTTTGAAAGAGGGCTCCCAAGTCCACGTAGTTTGACTCCTCAGTATCGAATGGAGGGGCCTCGGACACTTCTTCGTCACTAATGGTGATGACGTCGGAGTGTTGCTGCTCCGGTTCCTTTGCTGCGGTTGTACCGTCTCTCATCCGCGTCTCTTCTTCACCGTTGGGAACATCGACATTGGGTGTGAAATCTGGACTGTCCTCTCTTTGCTGGGTGGACATCCGATAATAGCAGGTTTTCCTGGTTCGCTGGGTCGGCTTCGGAGGCGAGTATACCTTCTTCGGTCGCGGGCGGGGGGTGGCTTTTGGTTGCTTCCTGGACCCCGGCCGGCAATTTTTGCTGCAGCCCGGTATATCATCCTCATCTAGAAAAACGGTTCGTCGCACCTTCGCTCGCTCTTGCTCCACCCTTCGTCTAAACTTAGCTTTTGACTTCTCAAACTTCCTTCTTTCGGCACTCATCTTCCTCGCGACTGTATGCTGGTGGTGTACTCGAGAAATCTATAGCAATGAAAAGAAAATACCCCATTAATCAAACTTGGCTACCACGGTGTTGATACGTTTTTATATCGCTCAGGTGCGCCGTGCGCACATCGTTCTTTTGTTGACCGCGAATGTTTACGATAACGGGGGACACAAACCCCTGGACGACGTAAGGCCCCCCGTACTTTGGTGGTAACTTTGCCGCAAAATTATTAACCGCGCTTGACAAGGGATGTTGTCGAACAAGAACTTGCTCCCCGATTTGTGGTTTCCAGTTACGCCTCCGCAAATTGTAGTGGCGCTGTTGCTTCTGGGCAGCTTTTCCTAGATTCCTTCTAACAATTTTGAATATTTCCCTTAACTCGGTGACCCGCTCCTCTGGGTTAGGGTTTCTCGCTCCTGTGCCCACGGTGACTTCATCATAAAGGGCCTTTGGAAGTCGGGGCTCCCGGCCCTGAGTAAGGAAAGCAGGTGAATATGTTGTTGTCTCAGATACGCTGGTATTTATGGCCAACATTATTTCGGGTAAAAACGCATCCCATGTGTTGTGTTGTTCCCCTGCAAACTGTGCTATGATCGTCTTAATGGTCCGGTTTGCCCTTTCAGTGGGGTTTTCCTGGGGCGTATATGGAGCTGTGAACTGCTGACGTACCCCCATGTCTGCCAGGAACTTCGTGAGCACCCGCGATGTAAACTGTGTACCATTATCAGTGATGAGTACCTTGGGCACTCCATATCGTGCCAGAATACGCTCTCGGAACGCTTTTACCACCCCCTCGGCTGTGGCCTTCCTCAGGGGTACTAGTTCGCACCACTTGGTGAATTTGTCGAAGAAGACAAGTAGCATCGTATGGCCATGCTTGGTTCTGGGCAATGGACCCACAAAATCAGCGCACACAGTTGCCCAGGGTTCGTCCGGAATACGGGTAAGCATCTCTCCTGCGGGTAACTGTTGCGATACCTTATAGCGCTGACAACTTTCACAACCGCGGACATATTTACTTATGTCCCGAAACATCCCTGGCCAATAGTAACGATTTGCGACTTTATTAATGGTCTTCCGGATCCCTAGATGGCCGCCGGCCGCGTTGTCGTGGGTTTCTTTCAACACCTTTTCTCTTAACGGGGTCGCAACACACAATTTCCACGGGGTAGAGTCTTCATTGTTTAGCTCATGCGAAAAATGACGATACAATTGTCCATCCACGATGGAGTAGTCAGGGAAATCTTGCGGCCGCTCGCGTACTTCTTCCAATCGGGTCTGTACCCACTTACACTTACTAGCTGGTCTTGCCGTCAAAAGATTGCTGGTTTCGCAGGGCTGTCGGGACAAGGCATCGGCTACAAGGTTCTGCTTCCCTTTTCGGTATTTGACGGAAAACTGGTACTGCTGTAGCTCTAAGGCCCATCTTGCCAATCTACCAGTGGGCGAGTCAATCGAGTTCAACCATTTCAGCGCCAGATAATCCGTGACGACCACGAACTCATACCCCTCAAGGTAGTGCCTCATTTTTCGAATACCCCACACAATAGCTAAGCACTCTTTTTCCGTGGCGGAATAATTTATTTCTGCGGCATTCAGATGTCGACTGGCGTAGGCAATAACTTTTTCGGAGTCATCTAAATTCTGATTTAGCACTACCCCCAATCCCTCATTGCTCGCATCAGTTTGCAGGACAAACGTTTGGGTAAAGTCGGGGCATGCCAGCACGGGAGCGCTT
Organism: Pollenia labialis; assembly: GCA_949318255.1. Taxonomy (NCBI): domain Eukaryota; kingdom Metazoa; phylum Arthropoda; class Insecta; order Diptera; family Polleniidae; genus Pollenia; species Pollenia labialis. The sequence continues at coordinate 63,903,001 of OX439141.1, forward strand.
GTCAACCTCTGTTTCAGCATATTAAACGCGTTCTGCTGAGCCTCGCCCCACTTCCAGTGCTTCCCTTTCTTCAGTAACTGTGTCAGCGGTTGAGCAATCGGTGCGAACTCAGGTACAAACCTTCGGTACCACGAGGCAGCGCCAAGAAACCGCCGAATCTCTTTTATGTTCTTCGGGGCAGGTATTTGAGAAATGGCCGCTATTCTATCTGGATCGGTTTTAATTCCCTCTTTGGTGACGAGGTGGCCCAGATATTTTGTTTCCGTTTTAAAAAATTCGCACTTGTCGACATTAATTCTCAGATTTGCCGCTCGTAGGCGTCGAAATACTTCCTTCAAGTTCTCCATGTGCTCTTTGAAGGTGGTACCAACAACAATGATGTCATCTAAGTAGGCAAATTCATGGGGTTCCATATCAGCCCCTATTACGGTGTCTAATGCTCGCTGAAACGTAGCCGGAGCGGAATGTAGTCCGAAGGGCATAACTCGCCATTGATACAAACCCCGGCCTGTGACCGCAAACGCAGTATATTTCTTACTGGTTTCTTCCATTGGAATCTGCCAGTACCCGTCTTTTAGATCAAGGCTGCTGATAAATCGGGCGTTTCGTAGTCTATTCAGGATAGCGTCTATTCGCGGAAGGGGATAGGCATCGGGAACTGATCGGAGATTCAGTTGTCGGAAATCCATGCAGGTACGCCAGGTGCCGTTCTTTTTCTTGACCAATGTAATGGGGAAACTATAGGGACTGCATGAGGGCTCGATGCACCCGTTTGCAATGAGTTTATTTACCTCTTCATCGATGATGGATTGCATGGCTGGGTTCCGTTGGCCGTACCGCAATTTAATTGGTCTGTCATCCTTCATAACAATTTTGTGTGTGGCGATATTTGCAAGCCCTTTTATTTCCTTGAACCTCGGAAGCTCCTCCTCTAGGAACTGAGTGATTTGCTGTTGTTGTTCCTCGACGGAACTGACCGACAAAATCTTTGCGACGCTGATTGGTGGATTTAGTCCTTGGGGGTTTTCCCCAGGTTTTCTTACCTTTTTAGGGGCGTTGCGATGGGAAGTCTTCTCCTGAGAGCAATTTATCTCCAGACCGGCACAGGTGAGGGTGGTATTAAATTTCCGTAAGAAATCTACCCCGAGTACGAGATCTTCGGTAGCCTCGCGCATAACCAGTAGCTTGCAGTCTGCCGTAACATTTCCCAAGGTTATCATCACTTTTATCGCCTCCGTTATGTGCTTCTGGGACCCATCCGCCAAGAACACATCTATGTTTACCGGCACGAATGCAGGCGTCTCACATATTTGGCGTATCTGTTTCGGGGTGATAAAGCTCATGGTGGCTCCAGTGTCGATGATGGTATTGACCAATTTATTTTTTATCAGTACTGTTGCTTTGATTTTGTCTTCGTCCCAGCTGAGGCTAGTTTTATTTTTAGGCAGGGAGTTGAAGTAACCTTCTGCCTCGTGTTTCCCTAGGGTGCGATGGGCCACCATCCGGTGATGGGACGTAGTGGGTATACTTTCCAAGTCATCGGCTAGTTGGATGAGGTCATCTAAGGTGGCAAAGTCCTTTCTTTTAATGTACCATTGATAGTCTGGCTGTGCATTACGAAAAATTCTCTCTAGCTTTTGTTCTTCCGTCATGCCCGTGTGTCGCATGAGCTCCTGTAATGCCAGGACATAGTCTTTGAAGGTTTCTCGAGGACGTTGTGTTCGTTTTCTTATTTCATCTTCCAGTTTCTCAAAGTAACGGAAATGGAGAAAGAATTTATAAAAATCTGCCTTGAACGGCATCCATTTTCCCCAATGCTTGTTGTTATTTCGAAACCAAACTAATGCTTTTCCTTGGAAAAATTCGGGCATTACTCGCAGCATTTCATCGAGATCTACCCCGTACATTTCAGCTTGCTCCTCCACACGTTCTACGAAGGCTAACGGGTCCTTACTACCCTCGTATTTTAATCCCCATTTTCGTACGACCTCCACCATGAGGAATTGCTTTTCAGCAGTGGTTCTTGGAGTGTCGCTTGCCGGAGGTGGATTCACATGCCTGTGGATACTTTCATTTTTCACCGGCGATTTGTTGACGGTTGCCGACGGCACTTGTAACCGTGGGATGGGTGATACCGGTGTACTATCGTTCATCGTCTCATGTGTCGACTGCAGCTCTAGCAATTTCTTGAGTTGATTCTCCTCATGCTCTGTCGCCAAGAATTTCACAAACTTCTTCCTCAGCTCCTCCACAGTGCCTGTAGCATCTTGCTCAAATTGGCTCAAATACTTCAGCAGCTCCTCCCGTTTAAGGTAATAAACCCATGAAGTCTTCAGCATCCTGGTGGTTGGAACACTCTCAGGTCCCTGCTCGGGCGCCATTGTAACGACACTATTTTGCTGGGTGCTGGGGCAGCTCATCGGGCCAGTGTCACTGTAGTTATTTACCGTCAATAAAAGGCTGGTAGTTTACAACGTTATAAACCGTATACTTTATTTACACACGAACGGCACAGAGATACAATTACCGACAGAGAGAAAAGGCTAGGCAGTAGATGCACGCTGCGTTCGGAGCCAGCGGTGCGCTTTGGGAAATGTAATCTCCCTGACCACCACTAACACTGACTTACTTAAATCGTCAACTGGCAGAGAAAGATACACGCTCGAAGGTCGCTTCGGTTGTGTGATCGCGGTAGTAAAGTAGAAGTGTAACCTCTTGCTTCACTACTTCTCTCACAAGTTGACTATTCAAGCACGCACGTAAGAAAAATCAGTTGGGGAGATGTAATCTCCTCGCCAATGCTAGTTCTTACCCGTTTGCTAGCTACTAGCCGACTGACCCAATTGCATGAAAACACACCCCTTTTATACAGTGTCGAACTCAACCCACCACTATCAACCGGCTGTTCACGGCTTTCACCACGACACCTTCAGGGTTGTGTTTTCTCAGTCGGCATGTTCCATAAATTTACGCTAGGTGTCTCCACTGCTCTATTCTTCCGTTACATTTAAATAATTACCAGTAAACATCAAATCATATATTTCAAATACAAAGATAAATAAAAATAAACAAAATAACTAAAAAGAACAATTCAACTTATTAATTACTAAATATATATAAAAAAAAAATAAAATAAATAACTAAAAGAACAATTCAACTTATGACTAATATACCAAAAATACTATGTTCGGCAAAAACGAGGGGACCGACTTTTGTCGTCACACCCTACAAACGCTAGAGATGCGTACAAAGGTTAGAATAAAAAGAGGATTAATTAATGTTGGAGGTAGAACTATAAATTGGCTTTTTGGCAATATGGATGATGAAGACAGGTCAAGAATCGAAAGGCACATTAAATTTATAGACTTCAATCAGAAAAACGTAATTGAAAATATAAATAAACAAATACAAGTTAATAATGAAATGCAAAATTATTTACAGAATATTCGGCTAATGGTGGAACAGAATACACTTTGGTTCAATAAATCTTATACGGGAGCTGTTGAAAAAAACTTCAGGACAACAAAATCATATAATCATTTCGTCCTCCTTATAAATGAGGTAAAAAGCAAAATCAACCAAATTCAGGAAAATATAATTATGTCAAGATATGGGGTCGCTAGTAGATTTTTCCTAACAAATGATGAAATCGATCATTTTGATATCGATAGCCTAAAGCTTAAATACAGGGCTGTGGAGTCGTCCGAAAAAAGTACTAACTCCGACTTCGAATCCAAATGCTGAAATTTTTTAAGTGCGACTCCGGCTCCTACTCCGACTCCTACTATAATCTTGATGCTAAATGTTTATGAGACTCAGTGATGTTAACTTTTATTTTTTCATTACCGTACGGCCTTTTAAAAATTAGAGTTTTTGAGAAGCAATTACCGTACGCAAACATTAATGTGCTGTTTCCAAATGACAGGCGATTGATTATGTAGCAAAATTTATCATTTATCGCAAACGCAAGAATTTGGAAGTTGTTTTAAATAAACTTTAAACCTAATTCTTAAAATTTTTGGTTTAAAATCCTGTTAAATAGGAAAATATATGTTAAATATTGGTCATAAAATTCTTTTATTACAAAAATCTTATTTAAAAACGACTTTTTAAATTCTTGCGTTTTACGTTTGCGATTTCCAGCACACCCCTGTATATGAAAAGCACTCAGTCCATCGCCTGTCATTTGGAAACAGCACATAAGAGCAGTATTCATAAACCATTTATTTATTTAAATTTTAAATGTGTTTTAAGAAGATAATTTTTTTTAAATTTTTTATGCCGAAAAACTTTGGAGTCGGAGTCGCGAGTTTTTGTGGGTACTACGACTCCGACTCCGGCACAAAAACATCAACTCCGACTCCGACAGCCCTGCTTAAATATATGAAAGGTAGTATAGGAGCAATAGATAGTTATTTTATAATTTTTGTTGTAATGATACCAAAATTTATTGATCGGCAATATACATAGTTTGGAAATTGTTGTACCAATACCCAACCAAGATTTTATGCAATTGCACATTGCGACAACTAGAACCGTAACAATACAAAACAAAACATATTTGGTAAGGAAAGAAAATATATTAAATAAGATGAAAACTATAGACCATTGCTTGTCAAATATAATAAAGACGATTATACTAAATGTAATAAGATTAAAATGAAAGAAAAATCGAAGTTGGAAACCTAATACTGATTAATGTAAACACTACACTTTTTGATTTTTCTACTTATTACTCATATCCATTAAAAGGAAATTATATGGTTAACTTAAAAAATTGTGAAGTAGACATAGATGGATTTAAAATAAAAAGATTTGAAAGTAAATTTAATGTCATAACTCCGAATTTTAATGTTTTGCCCAGTAATTTAACCGAAAAATTGCCCGAAATTAATTTTACAAACATAAGAGAAATTACAGAAGTTTTTGAGAAAAATCAAAATAGCTATAATTTTTATATTTTATACATATTGTTCTTTATATTCATTTTATATTATATGTGTTTTAAAAAATGTAATATCAGTCGAAGGGACTCGAATCCTAACGGGGGGGGGGGAGTTATGTGTGTAACCCACACACCACATACAAACCAAAGAATGACAAAAATATCATTTTAAGTACTCTTTCAATATTAGTGAGAAAGCAGGTATGGACATGCATGAGTAGAGATCAAAACCATACACATACATACATACCATTACCCATAACAAGTTGAACTTAAATATGTATAAATATACGCTGCCAATTCCATATTCATTCTTCTTTTTGAATGTACATGCAGATATAAATAAAATTTCTGTTACCCAACAAACACGAAGTCAAACCTTTGATATGAAATGACTTTATCATTTGACATCAAACGCAATTCTCAAACGTTTTTCAATTGTTTGATTTAACATTTAAATTCAAATTGATAATGATTTGAAAATAAACATTTGATATCAAATGTTTTATCAATTTGATGTCAAATGTTTGTCAAATGTTAAAATCAAATCAAAAAAAAATAAACTTGGAAATACTAAAGCGAAAAATAAAAGTAAGCATTAAAAATGGCGATTAAAGTTATATTTTTTTACTTTGTGGTTACATGTGTTTTACTATTTAAAATAAATTTTAATATAAAGTTTATTTCTTGTGAAAAATAAAAATTATTTGTGAGAAATTACAATGATTTAAAATACGAAAAAAAAGAAAAATAATAAAACGGGAAAGTGAAGAAATATTGTTGAACTATCGCGGTGCTACAATCCTCAAAATAAAAGGGAGCCAAGTATTTTGTCTTTCCAAGATTTAGAGGACGGAAAGAACACTATTTCATCTTTTAGCTATGGTACCGAATGTTTATCTCAAAGTTTATTTAAATAAATAATAAATTTAAATTAAAAAAATTAAATAGTTTTATTTATATTCAACATTGTATTATAATTAGAGTTTTTTTCCCGGAGTTTTTCGATTCCCGGGAAAACGGGAAACATTTTTAAATTTCCCGGGATCCCGCTCCATAGAAATAATACAAAGTAAATTTGTTTTAAATTAATGAAAAAAAAACTTTTTTTTTTAAAAAAGCGATAGAGAACTTGTTTACAAAGTAAGTAAAAGAAATGCCTAAGTACTCCCAAAAATTAATTAAAGGTTGAGCGGGAACGCTTTTATATGTACATTTTTCGTATCATTATGCTCTAGATACAAGATAAAAAGATAACATAAACATAACAATTTAATTCATAAAACAATAATAAAAACAAACAAAAATTATGGTACTCAAGTTTTGAGATCAAAAAGTAAATTTATAAAATAGATGAAATATTTTAAATAAATATGTTTTATAAATATATTAACATTTTTTAACAGCTTAGGAAATAACATTAAGACACACTCAATGCGTTTAGAAAGTCGGCAAAGAGTATATTTCTTATTTTATTAGTATTGTGGTTATTAGTATTGTGGTAAGTATTGTGGTTAGTATTGTGGTTATTGTGGTTCTTATTTTATTTACTTATTACCATGTTTCCGAAACATTTCGTTCACTTTTTTACCGAGATTGGACAAATAGTTTAAAGTGCAAATGTTTAAGATTGTTGCATATTTCTAATTCGCAATCCGAAGTAATTTTTCTTTTTTATAAACAACGTCAATATCAGTCAAATGTATGTCAAGGTTGATGCAAAAAATAGCATGAAACGGACTTCTTCTTACAAGATCCACCTGTAATATTTAGGACAATGTGTTTTTATTTGTATTGTATGTTGTAGTATCGTACACGAGTTTCCATAGTTTTTTTTTATTTCTGTTTCCCAGCACTTCCCAGTTATATAAGTCGTCACAAAATGAAACAAATTTATGTTTATCACCTTATAAACATATCGTCATATCTCAAAATTTTTTTTCAATATTAAGTTAATTAAGCAAAGTGTTCCTTCTACTTTCTCGTAACAAAACATCGGTTTTTACCTCAAACTGAACCGAAGTTATAGCAAAATATATGTATATTTAAATCGGTACATTTTAACTTTAATCGCATTTTGCCATTTTGTAGATATGACTTTGCTGCAATAAAGGAGCGATATTTTTGAATATCTCCTATTTTTAAAACTTGTCCATGGACAATTAAAATTTACTGCCTGCATCTTATTTTGAATTTATGTTCTTTATTAACTCTTCACTTCACTAAATTTATTAATTATCAACTGTTGCACGGCACATTCTGCTTTTGGTAGATTTATTGCGTCAGCAGACATTGATTTACGAACGTACTCACTTCTTGTTATTGATCTAATCGACAACCCATCAACAGATGCTAATTTTTAGAGAATATAAAACTAAATTTCAAAGTATTTTATTTCCCGGGATCCCGCAACAAAAATCCCGGGAAAACGGGAAAGAAAATAATCGAAATTCCCGGGAATTCCCGGGACGGGAAATCTCGGGAAAAAACCCTAAATATAATCCACATTTGAAAAACATTTGAGAATTACGTTTGAAAGCAAGTTGAAAATAAAGGAATTTTTCAATTTGAAAATAATTTCCCCTTTTTGTTGAGAACGCTATGATTTTCAAATCATTATCAAACGTTTCTCGTTCGAGAAAACGAGGGTAATTTCCTTTACATATTATTAAAAAGAAATGTTTGAATTTTAAATCTTTACAGAAAGGCGTCTAAGCAAGCGCTAAATGTATTACGTGGCGGTTATACTCTTTCTTATGAGCACAACATACAAATCAATACTTACATGCATACATAAAAAACAATATCTTCCATCTCGTGTCGTCTACCTATGCTATGTGTGTGTGACAGCGACAAGTGCAGAAGTGCAAAAAATTGTTTAATTGGATAGTTTTGGAGTGACATAAATTGCCCTCTATCTCCCCTTGTATCCTATTTTTTTTTTTTTAAATACATAGCGTAAGTGTCTATATAAATATGAATCTATCTATGTTTAAAATTACATTAAAATCTGTCAGATAGCTTCGGAGAGCAGAAATTCCCCTTTCCACCCCTCGTGGTCCTAGTTTTTATAAAAATGTATAGCTTATGTGTAGTTTTACATGGGCACTGCTGATTTTACGGACAAATTTATTTTATGTATCATAAATAATATGTAAATAGTCCCATACCTGCGTAGTGATCAACGCACATTTTTGTTAAAATTTTTTTTTTTTCATTTTTACACAGAAGTGCCAAAATGGCAGATAACCAAAACACATTCATGGGTATTGAATAACATCTGCATAATATTCATGTATTTTTGTCTACTGAATGTGGTTGCGTGACGATATTGCCGTGCATAAGTATAAGTAATAACCATACTTTTTGCAACGCACAACCATATCTGGTCTTATTATTTGTGTTATAAATATGTGTATACACAATAACGAAAAGCGTGGGTAAATATCTCTGTATATTTTTCTTACTTGTACTTGTTGTCATTCTCTGATACAAACCCTCCAACAGACTCGCCTATGACAATATGCTCATAGGAATTTTGCTTGGTTCTTCTAATAAGACCACCCAAAATAGCATATCAAATTTAAATAAAACACTTTTGTTTATTAATTCAAAATACCCACAGAAACTATTTTTGCAAACCATGCATAAATAGTTTATTCTATGACAACAAAACACAAACGGGAAAAATTGATGATTTATTCATAAGTATTAGTTTTAAGTACATAATTTTAAGTATATATAAAGATGAAAAATAAAATAAAGATTCAGTTTTAATATACACTTTAACACGACATTAGTTTTAATCGAAACTCACGAACACAATGATATTATGTGCTTGTGTGCGGTCGCTGCCGTATTGTACACTCTGTTACAATCTATATATATAAAATTTAATGTATATATCTTTGTTCTGTATAGGCGTCTAAACTACTGACCCGATCTTTATGAAATTTTCAAAGTATATTACTGTCGACCAGGAAGGAAAAGTAGGCTATATAAGGTCAAGATTGGACAAAGGGGCGTGGTACCTCCCATACATTTTTTTTATATAAATTTTTTTATTTTGTTTGTTTTCAATTTTTTTTTTTAATGAAATCATTCGATTTTCAAAAAAAAAACATCAGTTCCCAAGAATTATTGAACATTGTTGCTCTGTGTGCTTTTGTGTTTATTACGAAAAAAAACAAACACAATTCCAAACAAGCGTGCGTGGTGTTGCTTTCACAAAGCCTGAGCAGAGACTGATGATAGACTATAGCAGGAGTTTCCATTTCTTTGCACAATTGTGCATACCACTACAAACACATATTTTTATGCTCTTCAATTCAGTCGTCGGTGTGACTTCGACAAGTGTACATGTTTAGCGGATGCTATATTATTTTGTTTCAGCTTACACTCAAAAATATTGTGCGGTCAAAAATGCTTTTGGTAACATCCAATGCCTTGCGTGCAATATTTAGAGTCTAAATTTTAAGACTTAAATGCAGAGTAATATAACATTTCTATTTAATTTTAACATAATTTAAATTGTTGAAAATATTTAACAGCAAAGCTAACGTAAATTTTATTAAGTAACTTTTTTTAACAATAACATTTACTGCAACGTTTAAGCTAACGATATGTGTTTTGTTTGTGGAAAAAAATTCTTTGATACCTGTAAAAGGGTCCCTTTTGCTTTCTTTAAAAAGACGTACCTAAATGCAGAAATTATTAAGAAAAAAAAATAGCCAAAAGAATTTGTTGGTATTTTGCTTGTAAAAATATTTTGGTTTCTGTACCAATCGCGTCGGTGGGTTTTTTCTTTCTTTGAAAACACTTTTCTTAAGTAAGTAGAAATATTTAAAAAACAAGTAAAAAAGTCTTGTTTTGCTACAATTTATGTGTAAATAACCTGTACACATAAAAGCAAATGTCACAGTAGGTGAAATGTTTGGGTAAGAAGATGTGTTTTATTGATGTATTAATGAAACTTTATTGTTTCGCAATATTATTATTGCTTACTTTTTTATTCTACAATTATTTGACCGAGCCCAAAGAGTTAAGGCTCAGTAAGTCTTTACTTTCTGTTCTGTTACGAACGAGCTGATTTGTTTTTGTTATTAAAAAACCTGAAATTAATTAGTTGTTCTGTTCTGTTGCGGTTCAGTTTGATCAAATCAAAAACTTGTAAAGTAATTGTAAGTGACCGCAAAATAAATAATAAAAAATACATTAATTAAATTTTATTTCTTCAAATTTATGTGCATAAAAGTTATTGAAATAAAACAATGGATGGTGCAAAACTAATAAATTTGTCATAAATGGCTAATAAGTTGCTACAGAAAAAGTAACTTTTGCAATTTTGAAACAGAACGGAACGGAACAGAACAGAAACAGAAAGTAAAAACTAATTCTGCCTTTAACCTTACTAATAAATGGTAACTATTTAACGTAACTTTGACCTGTTATAATGACTTTTTGCAGGCAAACTCATGTGTGTATTTTCTAAAAAGTTATGATATACCATTAGCTGGAATAAAAATGTATGCACAGATGTTTGAAGTATGAGCAACCCAACACCGTGAATACCATTTCTATATTACTTACCACTATGAATACCCTAACTGTTTACTAAAATAACTTTTTCACATTATAATTCTCATATTGAATTTAAAAAATGGTTATTAGAAGAGGAAATTAATGAACCAAAATCAGTTCCCAAACTGAAAATGGAGATTTCAAGTTTAGTAATATTGGAAATTGTTAAGAAAGGAAGACCATTGTGGGATGGTGTTTTTATCAAGCAATTGCTGAAGAAAATTTGGGAAAGGCTTAATTACAATACTAAATTTATAGAGTCTCTTCCCCTGTCCAGTCAAACGGTAGGCCATCGTACTGTTCAATTAGGAACTTGTGTAGAATCTGCAATTAGGGAAAAAGTAGTTAATTGCGAATTTTTTTCAATTTGTTTAGACGGAAGCACTGACATAAATGATATGTGTGAACTTGTAATTTGTATTCGATGCGTAGACAGCGAATACACTATTTTTGAGTTAATGTTTACTTTAGAATCATTTTATGGAAATGTAACTGGCACGTTGTTGTATGATGTTGTCAGAGAAAAGCTTCTTTCCATTGTAAACATAAACAAATTTGCTGGAGTCTGCACAGATGGAGCCAATGTAATGTTGGGCAAATATAATGGATTTATAGGCCAATTAAAAAAACACGAATTTGCAGTTCATAATTTTCACTGCATAATTCATCAGACCGCTCTTGCATCGAAATTCATAAATGATACCCCAGCTATGAAGACAACAGAGGATAAAATAACTAAAATTCGAGGCGGACATCAAGCGCTTATCCACCGAAAATTTGTAACCTTTTTAAAAAACAAAAATGCTGTGAATTGTGACCTGAGAATGTTTACAGAAGTTCGGTGGCTTAGTCGCGGTGATTGCCTGAATAGACTTTATGATTTAAGAGAAGAAGTTCTTCAGTTTCTAGAAACTGAGAAAATAGAAAAAGTTTTAGTCCAGTGTTTAAAAGACAATAATTTTATTTTAGACTTAGCATTTTTGGCAGATACGACAAGTATGTTAAATGAACTTAATTTGGAATTGCAAGGAATGGAACGCAATATATGCGACTTGTCAAAAATCATTCACAATTTTAAAACAAAACTTTTTCTAATTTTTGCCCAAATTAAAAGTGGTGATTTTTCCAACTTTCCAAAAACTTCACTTGTTTACAGAAATCTCGAAATCGACAAAAGATATGAATATGCCGAAATATTTGAAACACTTTTCAATAATTTTCAAGACAGGTTTCAAGATTTTGTAATTTTACAACCGCTATTAGATCTTTTCGAAAACCCTTTTCGTTGCGATGTAAGCAAATACGAATTTGATATTCAATCAGAACTAATCATACTACGAAGCGAAGTAAATGTCCCAGACGAAACTAATATTGTAGAGTTCTGGAAAGATTTGGATGGCGAGTTCTATCCTGAACTAAAAAAAAATTCATTGAGGTGCCTCTCCTTATTCGGCACTACTTACCTATGCGAACAAATTTTTTCGGATTTAAAATTTATTTGTTCCAAGCAACGTAACAAATTAGGTTCATCCCATTTGAAAAGCATTCTACTATTACGAAACTGCCATAAAAGTATAAATTTAGAAGATTTTATTTTATAACTTGTATAACACAAGGGAAAAAAATTAAAAATTTTTTGTGTTGCTAGAAAATTTGTAGCAGTTCTTTACCAATTCAATGTCGCTGATTTTAAAACTGCACTTTGTTTTCTATCAGCTGTGATTTGCGTGCAATATTTATTTTTTATGAATTTTTAAAACATAAAAATCTTTAATTTTTTACAATTGTTTGATAAGATATTTGAAACTGATTTAGAGTCAAAAAGCTTCCGAATAAAAAAAAGTGTAGTTTTAAAATCAGCGACATTGAATTGGTAAAGAATTGCTACAAATTTTTTATCAACACAAAAAATTTTTAATTTTGTACCTTTGTGTTATACTTATAATATATATTACTAACATTTTATTTCGGCTGTAAATAAATGCATTCTCTCAATTTGCTTACTCTCTGGTACTCACTAATACACAAGCAAAAAAATTTTGGAAATCCCTGGACTATAGTTATAATTATAATGTTTTGAAACGAACGAAGTTGTTGTATAAATGTGAATTGCCGACCGTGTCTGTGTGAAAATTACGATTATTGACTGACTCGCGAGCAGTGCTGCCACAACCAACACAATTTTTACAACCAAAATTTTTGAAAAAGTAACCAAATGTAAAAAAATATTACCAAATATAAAATGAATTTTATTAATTGAGAATTAAAAAAATAACGAGATGCTTATTTAAAAGTATTTAATTATTTTTCGTAAAAAAAAATTTTTATTTTACAAGAGTTAAACCCGAAAAATATCCATACAAAATTCAGTATATTGAAAGTTCATAAATTGAATATTTTTTAAAATGCTGTTATTGGCAGGACTGTCAAATGTGGCGATTTCTTAATCATTTTGTCGGTTGAAATTCACGTTTGGCGATATGCGAAATGCATTTTATGTTAATATTTTCTAATTTACATGTATATAAAATATTACAAAAACTCTTTTCTCTTGTTTGTACATTTTATTTCAAATTTATAATTCTATAACAAGAATAACTGATTCATAATGGTTCTATTTGATATATTTTGAGAATCATTGTAAAATATTATGGCGAATATAAACAAATTCGCCTTTCGTAACGTACATTCAATGGGGAAAAAGTAAATGGCTGACAGTAAATTTTTTTTACCAAATAATAATCTTAACCCTCAAATAAAGCTCAAAAAACTTACGTTAGTTACTCTCGTGTGTAGTTTTTTACACATATGCAATGTCAGTATACTTTGCTGCGGCTCCATGGTTCGTTGATTTACGATTTGTGTTCAACAGAAAACCCTACAAATCTGGTGTGTATTTTATATAAGCGCTCAATTTATAAAACATACATTGCATGCAGTTCGCAACAATATCAAAAATAATCACACTTTTCCGACAGAAAATTTAGCCTCTAGTGCAAAATACGTAGTAACTACATGTGTGTGGAAAACTCAAACGAGGATAGCTTACGTAAGTTTTGAAATATTTTGTTACTAAAAAATATTTTTAATCAAAAAATGTGTTTTTTTGTACTTATTAGATATTCTTTAGTGTACCTCAACAATTTTTTTTTTATCGTGTAAAAATGATTCCTTTTGTGTGGTTTTTCATACAAGGGTGATTTAAAAGTAAAAAACATTAAATAAATATGCATACCGACAAGTTATAAACAGTAAAATTTCAAATTTCTTAAAACTTACAGCCATTTATTAAAGAAAATTCCATAAATTTTAAAATTATATTGATTAATCAATGTAATTTTGATAAATCTTTAAAATTCCTATGTGTATTTTCAAATATGTATGTAAATATACTTCTGGAAATAACCTAAATTCGGAACATTAATTTTTTTTCAAGTTTTTAGAAACACTAAAACGACTTTTGTGTAATTTTTTAGTAATTTTCTGAAATATATTCCGCATGATTTTATGCACTTCTTCTCTAATGCCCGTAATTTCTACAAAAAGAAAGCTGGTCGTGTTCGTACCTCACAGTTATTTTTACCTATTTCAATGTTTATTTAGACTACATGTTTTTACCTTCAGTTTTATTTTAAAATATTGCAGCTTTTACACCTTAGATTTCTATACACAGCTAGATTTCTTTTGTAGAAATTATGGGCATAAGTACTACTTATCTTTACTACTCTTAAAATCAAGAAAATTTACCCTCCTTTATTTAAAAAAAATAATTGAAAATTTCCATTGATTAAAACTTCATTTGTTTTCGATTTCAGAACATGGCGTTTTACTATAAAAATCACAAAAGCAATATTTTCTCACCAAAAATCTTAAAAAAATTATTTGGTTGCTGTTTTGAGAGGGATTTTTTGTTTTCGTAACAAATAATGAAAAAATCGTAGTTCAAAGTACAAATTATTCCGGCTCGTAAATAATTGTATCAAGAAAAAAATATTCGTACGTGTTATTATTTTAGAAAAAAGTAACCAAAATGAAAAAAATATTTACATCTCCACAATGAAAAAAAAAATATAACCACGGCAGCCCTGCTCGCGAGTCTATGGAGTGGTTATGACTGGTTTAGAAATATTGACGACAAATATCGGTAAAATATAAGAACGTCAAAGTTGAAATTGCGGATACATAAACGTTGCGGTCGACTTGAAATGTTGGTAGTTACTACAAAAACGTAAACGTGTCATATGGTGTTGAGGTGTATTGTTATAATGTCTCCCATTATTCCCCTGACCCAAACTACTAATACTGTAATTTAACAGTCACATGTATACAACTTTGCATACATACTTATTGCAATTATTTAATCTTTGTTTATTCCAGACATTTTTATTGAGAATTGTTTTTAACACAATTTCCATTCTCATAAATAATGCAATGTAACATATTTTATTTTTCCAAATAATTATTGTTTTGACATAAGTTTGTTTTGTTCCCAAACCAATAACGGAAACAAAACACACTTATGCTTAATAGGCAAAATCGACAAAGAAAACATTTTTTATAAACATACAACTTTGCATACATACTTATTACAATTATTTAAATTTTGTTTATTGCCAAATTTTATTCCAGACATTTTTATTGAGAATTGTTTTTAACACAATTTCCGTTCTCATAAAAAATGCAATGTAACATATTTTTTTTTTTCTTTCCAAATAATTATTGTTTTAACATAAGTTTGTTTTGTTCCCAAAACCATTAACGGAAACAAAACACACTTATGCTTAATATGCAAAATCAACAAAGAAAATATTTTTTATTGCTTATTAATTAATTGTAAATTAGTATATAAGAACAAAATTAATAAAGAAAAGGGGCAGTTATTTTTTAAAGAAGAAAGTGAAAGGTGTTTTATTTTTAAGTTAAAGTTCAAGTATAGAGCTTGAAAAGTTTTTATTTTTAAGTTAAATTAAGTTAAAGCATAAAACTGGCGCAGTCGGTAGGATACCGCAAAGTCCTACCCAACATAAATAAATAAAAAAGATTTTGTTTAAGTGAACGGTAGTACGTTGATTTTCTAATCCTTTATGCGGTAACCTATTGTGAAGAATTGTGAGCAAAAGATTGCTACATTCAAACTTTTTATATAAAAAAAAACATAATATACGAAAGATCGTAAAGTGAAGAATTGTGAGCAAAAGATTGCTACATTCAAAACTTTTTATATAAAATACGAAAGATCGTATAAGCAACTGTGAGCAAAAGATTGCCACATTTATCCTGCTAAATAAAAAAATTTTTTAGTTAATAAACAAAATTTTTTTTAAGTGAATTAAGAAACTAAAATCAAATTAAAAAAAAAAAAAAAAAGAACACAACAGAACAATTTCTAAAAATTCAAGAACTGAAAATACTACATCTTATATAAAATTTTATAAACAAAAACAAAAATTCCTGTATCTGAGAGAAATTTTTTTTTCTTCCTGAAAATCATCTTAAAATAAATAAACTTAAAGATTAAAAATAAACTTTATTGAAAGATCCTTGTGCAAAAGAAAATACGTTAAGAAGAAAACATTGTGAATAATACAGAGGAGCTTTAAGAAGGAAGACCCCAAACCAAAGGAACGAATCCAGAAGTCAACTATAATACGACAATAATATATATATATATATAAAGTAAGCCTTTATTTTCTCTCCTTATTTTATTTTTAAGTTAAAATAATACATACATATAAAAAAGAAAAAAACGAATGTGTCTATAAACCAAACCTTCTTATTAGTGTAAAATCTTCTTTAAATTTTCTATGAGTGATAGTTACGACGTGTCCGAATACCCATCTGATTTAGAATACGAAATAGAAAGCGACGATTACATAGCTAAAATACTTGATTCAGGAATAGAATCGAACGACGGGTATCTAACGGACGAGATAAACCGAGATAGACGTGACGAAAGATTGAGTAGGAATAGACGAATATTTAGGAAAAGGGTCAGAAGATATTTAAGATAAAATTAATTTAAAATAAACTCTAATACAGACCAAACTCAACAGAAAAAAAAACAATCCTTTTATTGTATAAAAGCTGGCGCAAATTAGTTTTGACCCACTTAAATATTTAGGAACTCTTCCCGAATTCAATGGAGATAACAGAGAGCTACAAAATTTCACTAAATTAATAGACAGAGTACATCACATTCCACAAACTTACGATGACATTTCACAAGGACTGTTTTCCGACCTTATTAAAAACAAACTGAAAGGGAAAGCTAGGGAAGTTATCGATATAAACTTTCAGGCAACCTCATGGACAGATATTAAATTGGTACTTCAAAATAACTTTGGAGATAGATTAAGTTGCGACGAACTATTTGACTCACTTCGAGCAACCACCTTCAAAACAACCAGTTTAGAATTTTTTGAAGAAATTAAGAATAAACTTAGACGACCAAATAGCAAGACACTTTTTGTACTAGGACAAGGACAGGATCAAGGAACCCTAAACACAGTTGCCCAGAATAACTCTCGCACAGCATTGAACGTTTTCAAGTCAAAAATACCTGAACCGATGAAAACAATATTGACATGTAGGAACCCCGGCACCTTAGAAGAAGCTATGAATATACTGTTCGAAGCAGGATATGCACACCTTCGAGTAGATACTAAGCAACATTTTAATTATAACAGAAATGAACAAAAGCAGCAAAATCCTAAACAACAAAATTTTAAACCACACTTTCAAGCCCAACCAAGGAATATAGTACCAACATTCCAAAACAATGGTAGAAATTTCTCAAATCAAAATCAAGGAAGAAATTTTCAAACACAATACCCACAAATACAATTTCCCCAACAGTTCTCAAATCAAAATCCAGGAAGAAATTTTCAAACACAATACCCACAAAGACAATCTCCCCAACAGTTCTCAAATCAACAACCACAAACACAAAACACCAGGAAACCCCCACAAAACATACGATACCCAACACAACAATACCAATACTCCCAAAATCCACAACAACAGCAAATACCACCCCCTGAACCCATGGATCCAAACAACCATGAAGTAGACGAAGAAAATTTTATACAATACCCAACACAACAACAATATCAACATTTCCGAAACCCAACACAACAAGAATACCAACACTTCCAAAACGAACAACGACAACATATTCCACCTACTGACGCAAACAACCACATAATAAACGGGGAAAATTTTCAATCACCAGCCTCGGGAACCTTCCACATATAGAAATTCAAACTAAACTAGGACACATAAAATTATTAATCGACACTGGTGCAACCAACTCAATCCTGAACCCTGGCATCTGTCATCCTAAATGGTTGCACACAACAGATCCTATTACTATAAAAACATTACTTAATAAAACCCAATTAAATCAAAAAGCTAGAATTAAGAATTTTAAAGAATTCGGAAAAAAATTCGACTTCATAGAATTTTTTATAATGAAATTCCACGATTATTATGATGGCCTAATAGGAAATGACATACTCATACCATTGGAAGCATGTATAAATTATAAAAATAAAACGATTGAAATAGGCGACTTAACCCTACCTATTTCCAAGACTACCAAAAAATAACCAAAGACGAACATAAAAATGAAGATAAGAAACCCCAAAACTTAGAAAGAATATATTTTGAAGAAACATTACAAGACACTAAAGTAACTCTTGAAAATCAAATTCGAACAAATCACCTTAATAGCGAAGAGAAATCACACCTATTAAAAATCATAAAAAACTATTCTGAAATATTTTACCAAGAAAATTCCAAACTTTCATTCACATCTGCTATAAAACATAATATCCGCACTGTCAATAATGTTCCAATATTTACTAAATCATACCGATACCCTTATATACATAAACTAGAAGTAGAAAACCAAGTTCAAGAAATGCTTAGACATAAGATAATTAGACCCAGCAACTCTCCCTATTCTGCACCTGTATGGATTGTGCCGAAGAAGGCCGACGCCAGCGGGAAAAGTAAATGGCGTCTTGTCATCGATTACCGTAAATTAAACGAGGTAACAGTGGATGACAAATACCCGATGCCAAATATCGATGAAATATTAGACAAACTGGGAAGATGCCAGTACTTTACCACCCTTGATTTAGCCAAGGGGTTTCATCAAATCGAGATCGCTGAAGAAGACATGCATAAAACCGCTTTCAGTGTGGAAAACGGTCATTATGAATTCTTACGAATGCCGTTTGGGCTGAAGACAGCCCCAGCGACATTTCAAAGACTGAAGAATACAGTCTTAAATCAGTATATAAATAAGATATGTCTAGTTTATCTAGACGATATTATAATTTTCTCCACGTCATTACAAGAGCATCTAAACTCTATTAGACTAATATTTAATAAATTAAGAGAAGCTAACCTTAAGATTCAATTAGACAAATCGGAATTTTTAAGAAAAGAAACTGAATTCCTGGGACATATTGTTACACAAGAAGGAATAAAACCAAACCCAAAAAAAAATTGAGTGCGTTAAGAACTTTCCCATTCCTAAGACCCCCAAACAAATTAAACAATTTCTTGGCCTAACAGGCTATTACAGAAAATTCATCAAAGAATACTCACTGGTAGCAAAACCAATGACTAGATACAATGACAGTTTCAATACTCTTAAAACTTTGCTAATAAACGAACCAATCCTTACATATCCAGATTTTTCAAAAAGGTTTACAGTCACTACAGACGCTAGTTACTTCGCTTTAGGCGCAGTATTATCACAAGATAACCATCCAATCTGCTTCGCAAGCCGTACACTTAACGAGCACGAATGTAATTACAGTACAATAGAAAAGGAACTTTTAGCAATTGTTTGGGCCACAAAGTACTTTAGACCATACATTTTTGGGCGGAAATTTGTCATCGAGACTGACCATAAACCATTAACTTCGCTATTTTCAATCAAAGAGCCCAATTCGAAACTAGTCAGATGGAGGCTCAAGCTCTCAGAATTCGATTATGAAATTAAGTACAAAAAAGGAACGAAAAACAGCAACGCTGACGCGCTGTCAAGGATAGAGCCTCAAATTGTTGGCATAAATTCATTGGAAGTCGAACCACTTACTATAAGAGAAACCGAATCCCCCATCAATATCTTTAAAAACCAAATCATTATTAAGAAAATTGTATCAGGTTCAGCTAGAATAAAAAATGAAAAAGTATTTAAAAATAATAGAAAAATCATAGGAATCAAAGAACTCGATAGGGATACAGCAATTTCGCTGTTAAAGAACTTCTTTCACCCGAACCAATTGAACGCAATTTTATTAGAAAACGAATTCTTTGATATAATAAGAGGCATTTACGAAGAACTCTTCTCAAATAATTATAACTTTAGGATAATAAGATGCGCTAAATTGCTAAAAGATATCAGCGATGAAGATCAATTAGTAAAATTAATAGAGGAAGAACACAGAAGTAAAAATCATAGGGGAATACAGGCTGTTTATGAGCATCTCAAAACCGAGATATATAATCCCCAGCTTAAATTAAGGATAACACAGTTCATCAACAATTGCGAAGTATGCACTCTGGAGAAATACGATAGAAAACCACCCAAAATACAATACAAAATCAGTGAAACTCCTTCAAAACCTCGAGAGATTGTACATGTGGACGTATTCTACACTTTAGGAAAAGAAATCTTTATGACAATAATAGATAAATTCTCAAAACACGCCGTGGCCTACAAACTAAACGGTAGAACCTGGGTAGAATTTAAAACAAAAATTTTACAGTATATAAACACATATGGAAATATCCAAAAAATAGTTGTAGATAACGAATTAGGATTTAAGGCTATTCCCATGCAAGAATTCCTAAGGAAAGAAACCATTAACATACATTTTACGTCAAATAGTAACCATACTTCTAACTCAGATATTGAAAGACTACACAATACAATTAACGAACATATCAGACTCTTAAGACATGACACAAGCAGTAAAGACGACACTACAGAAGAAAAGATGATGAGAATTATAGGTTTTTACAACAATACAATTCATAGTACAACTAAAATCAAGCCAATTGACTTTTTAACGGGAAAAATTACGGAGGAAAGATATAATGAAATCCACGACCTAATAGTTAGACAAAAAGAAAAATATATAGGTAAACTTAATAAAGACAGAACTGACGTACAAATAGAAGAAGGAATTAATTATATTAAAGAAGTTAGGGGAGGTAAGAACCATAGGAAGTACAGGAAAATACACTCAAAGAAAATCGACGAAGACCACATAGTAAATACCAAGACGGGACACAAATATTATAAGACTCATGTTAAACCTAGAAAGAGATATCAAGACAAAGATAACCCAACTATACCGAGTACAACATGATTTTTTCCCCAGATGACGACTTGGACGTTAATATTAATGCTACTAGTAACTGCAAATGCACAATACTTAGATATTCAGGACCTAACAAATAACAATGGGTATATCCCAATTAAATTAGAAGAAATTATACCAATAGAAAGCTATTCGAAAATAATACACATTATCAACACGACCATGTATGAAGAAACACTAGAACTAATTGGAAACAACGTAGAGACACTCAAAACTACTACAACAGATACTAAAACACTACTAGACACAGTCTTCAAAAATTTTGCCATACTAAAAGCTAAGATAGAAAACCTTAACCCACAATTCAGACAAAAACGAGGATTAATTAACATAATAGGAAAAGGACTAAAAATTGTGGCAGGCACAATGGACAGCGAAGATGAAAAACACATTAACTACTATATAAAGAAACTTTACGAAAATAACGGAATTCTAACCAATACAATACATAACACAGAAAAAATTATTGCCGAATTATTTTCAAACAAACGATTGTTTGAAATTTTTTTTAATTTCTACAAATTTTTTTACTGATTCAATTAATATTTTTGTTTGATTTTTATTTAACCCACAAAAATGTTGACAACTTTTCAATAATATAATATACGCGCTATTGGTTTCAATTTTTCATAATTTTGTATGAAATATTTAACGCTCTTTAATGTTGTCGTTTTTTGCATTTTTTTATTTGATCGTAAGCAACACTTCTTTATGTGAAATATAAGAACAACAACACAAAACACATACAGTCTATTTTTGGACGCTTTAAAAAAGTACAACAAGAAGAAAGATGATAAAATAGCGCGACGAGGTTATTAGTAAAAAAATAGCAGGTAAAAAAAAAGTTTCATTCTTTTTTAAACAACAAAAACATTATAAGAAACAAAATAAATTTTTGGTTGGTTTCAAAGTTAGAAAAAAAATAATGAAAAACAAAATCCCGTATTCAATTTTTGATATACATTATATACATTGTGTGTATAAGCAAGTCTTCGTTCAAAAATTATTCCAACAAAACATGTGTCTTAAAGCCACCGCCGCTCTGCTTCTGCCATCATCATCATCTCCTTCAGTGATAGCTTGGGTGCGCGTCATTGCTTGTGCAAAAAATTTTTGTTTAATTCAGCAAAATTATTTGTTTGAAATTTATATGAATTTCAGTAAACTTTTTGTTTGATTCTGTAAATTATTTGTTTGAAAAAATCAGTGTTTTTTTTTAGTAAACAAAATGCAAATAAATTGTTTGAATATGCGAATTTGTTTGTAGGACCGATTTCAGACAAAAAATGTTTTGATACTACAAATTTTTTGTTTGAATTCGAAAAATAATTTTTTCTGTGTAACCTAACCCAAGTCAACGGCTTCTTCTCAAATCAGATAAAAAACATAACGGATCATATCAATACACAACAAGTACGTGTAGAAAAATATTTAAATCAATTCAAACATACTTTTCAAAACAAAATAGCAACGTTAGAGGACGAAGTTACGTATATGGGACACATTTACCAAATCAACAATGACATCGCACTTTTACGCGATCATATTGACGACTTAGCACAAGTTATATTCTCCAGTAAACTTGGTATTATCCCGACTGATATTCTTACACCCAATGAAATGGATCTAATAACAGACTTTGAGAGTTATACACACATAAAGACATCCGTAGCTTTACACGATTTAAACATATTGTTAATCTTTAAAATACCCTCATACTCAAAAGAAACTCTTAGCAAAATTACCTTTGAACCGATTCCGGACACAAGAAATAAAACATTAGCATTAGAATCATACACAGTTCTCGTCGATCGTAACAAAAATATTTATGAGCCACTTTTTCAAGAAAATTTAGAGAAGAATTTAATAATGCTAAAAAATGATTGTATACAAAATATATTAAAATATAAGGAGGCTAATTGCCCAATGAAAAATTCTGAAACAGAAGAAGTAATAGAAATACTTCCTGGTTTACTGATATTTAAAAATTATTTCCAAGATATTAAACATAACTGTAACGACAATGAATTAAAAATTAAAGGAACCTTTTTTATTAAATTCGAAAATTGTAAAATTTCAACTGAAACTAAAAATTTTAGTAATACTAATTTAAGAATAAAAGACAAAATAATACTATCAAATATTATAACAAAAATCAAAAATAATAAAAATGTTACTCTTAATGATTTAAAACTAGTAACATTATACTTAAAACAAATAAAATACGAAGAAAATCTAAAAAATATATTATTCCAAGATAAAAAAAGAAAAATATAAGCTTTAGCATTGATATTGTAATTATATTAAGCCTCATAATTATAATTCTTATATATGTTTTAAGACCAAAACAAATTTTTAATGTTTCGTCGGAGCCTCAATCTAACGGTAGGGGTGTTATAATGTCTCCCATTATTCCCCTGACCCAAACTACTAATACTGTAATTTAACAGTCACATGTATACAACTTTGCATACATACTTATTGCAATTATTTAATCTTTGTTTATTCCAGACATTTTTATTGAGAATTGTTTTTAACACAATTTCCATTCTCATAAATAATGCAATGTAACATATTTTATTTTTCCAAATAATTATTGTTTTGACATAAGTTTGTTTTGTTCCCAAACCAATAACGGAAACAAAACACACTTATGCTTAATAGGCAAAATCGACAAAGAAAACATTTTTTATAAACATACAACTTTGCATACATACTTATTACAATTATTTAAATTTTGTTTATTGCCAAATTTTATTCCAGACATTTTTATTGAGAATTGTTTTTAACACAATTTCCGTTCTCATAAAAAATGCAATGTAACATATTTTTTTTTTTTTTCTTTCCAAATAATTATTGTTTTAACATAAGTTTGTTTTGTTCCCAAAACCATTAACGGAAACAAAACACACTTATGCTTAATATGCAAAATCAACAAAGAAAATATTTTTTATTGCTTATTAATTAATTGTAAATTAGTATATAAGAACAAAATTAATAAAGAAAAGGGGCAGTTATTTTTTAAAGAAGAAAGTGAAAGGTGTTTTATTTTTAAGTTAAAGTTCAAGTATAGAACTTGAAAAGTTTTTATTTTTAAGTTAAATTAAGTTAAAGCATAAAACTGTGTATATGTGTACTCGTACATATGTATGTATGTAAATTATTATTTGTTTTGATTTTGCTCACAGCCTTGTTGCAAGACATGTTGCTAACATTCTTGTTTAAAATCGCCAATACATACCGATACCGGCGCTTTTGTACAAAAAAATAAAATACCTTATTTATACATATCTGTGGCATTTTGACAAAACATCTTAAGTCGTGATAAGATAGCAAAAAGCTTTAAAAAAAAACTCGCTGAAAAAATCATTGTTATCAAATAATAAAAAAAACCAAACTTAAAGAAAAATTTCGTTTATAATACAAAATTTTAAAAATGTAAACAAAAATGTTTTTTGAATGAAAATTCGTATGATTAGCAAAATTTTTTTCGACTTTTTGAATTTGACTTAAGATGTTTTGTCAAAGTGCCATAGATATACATATATTCACATATCCAGCACAAAATTTGCTTTAAAATATTTGATTTTTTATCTATTTTTTATTGCGCCTGAGAATCTAGTTTTGGAGTTATGGACCTTAACATATTTTTAGCCCTTATTAATATCTCTTCAAATGAAACTTAATACAACCAATATGTAAGCAAAAATTGAAAAAAAAAAATTTTTATAATATTTTATTGTAAACTTAATTTAATTTTCTAAAGATGCTAACCAAAGGTTAGCGCAATTATGAGAAAAATAAATAAATATAATATATGTATGTATATTTTTAAAAAAGACCTCAAGCTTAAATAGTTCAAAATAATTATAAAAAAAGAAAGGTAAAATAACAATAAATAATATATATATTTAATATAATAAGGTCAAGGCGAATATTCGGAACTATGCGCTGATTTTTTTCTATTTGCATTGTCAAAAATGTATGCAAATAATTATTTTACAATAAAATCAATATTCGAATCAGCTGTTTTATGTTTCGGCTCATGTGTTTACAACTTTTAATTAAATTTTTATTTAATAATTTTATAAATTATGATTTTTGCGTTAAAATATTGTTAAAACTTGTGTTGTAAATGTAAATGAAAATTATAGAAAAGAAAATAAGAAGTAGAAATACAGTAAACATACAAATGTACATATGAAATAAATGCCATTGTTGTATAACTTGCATTTGTTGTTTATATTTGTGTAATATTATTGTTTTGTAAATACATATATAGCGAATTTAGTTAAAATACAGAAACATTGTTTCAAACTTATAAATAAATAAAATGACCATAGAAAAAGTGAGAAAAAGGCTTTTGCAAATTTGCAGCAGCCCGCTGCCGGAAACATGCAAAAATACCATTTTAACATTTATCAATTTTATTTACTTCTATCTACGGAAATAATCTAACTGTTGGATTAAATAAAATAAAAAATTAAACTTTTAACAACAATATTTTGTAATGATCGTTATTGGCCAGTCCTTACAATGATCAAATATGTTATGATCCCGTTGATCATATTTTTTTAAATCAAATTCGGAACAGCAGCTTAATTATTTTTTTAGGGCACACAAAAGTAGCGGCGATAGAAACCCGCTTGGACTTACGGGTTCAATATTGCTTCTATACTATAAGAATTGATTCAATGGATTCAATACAATACGCATATTGTAAATTGCAGGAAAATTAACATTTTTCTTATTAACAGCTTTTCCAATAATCCCCACTTGTTAAAATATAACATTTATGGCTATACATTTAACAACGTTGTTCCTGAAATTATAGGTTTATTATTGAATAAGGTAAACACTATGATGACATCAGAACGGCAGTGAAAAACATTCTTTAAGAATACGAATTTAAGAATATGTGCTAAAAAGCATTATTTTAACAGAATGCTTGATATTTTCTTTTGGGCCTTTAATGTCATTAGTGGACATAAGTTTTGAGCAGGAAAAAAGGAAAAATTAAAATATGTTTAAGCCTTGTAGATGTTAGGTGTGTTATGGTCACCCTAATAATGGTAAGGCAGTGAATGGTTGGCAATATTATAGGCAAAAGGGAAAATTTTTTGTTTATATAAATTGAGACAGCTGTATGATGAGAAAAAGACATAACAAAAGAGAAGGAAAAATATAGTTACAGAAAGAAGAATTTATTATTTATGTTTAAGAATTTTTTTTTTTGCTGGAAAGAAAAGATTTTCGAAAATGGTCAACGAAAGCGTCCCCGAGGTTTCGTGGGGCTAAAAATAAAAAATGTCGTTCCTTTTTGCTTTTGATTGAGAAGTGTGACAAGTGGCCACCGGCAGTGTAAAAAAAAGGAAAAATTTGTTTTTTTGAATTGCAATATATAAAGTTTTATTTAAACCAAAAAAAAAGGGTATAAACATACGGTGTAAAAGAAATTTTAAGTGTAGAATACTAAGAATAAACTGGCAATTGTTGAGCAAAAAAAAAAAAACTAAATTTGTTGGTGAATTTGAAATTTAAAGTTAAATAAAGCACGAGGAAAAAGACAGTGCATTGCAAATAAAAATTAAAATAAAGGATTAAAAAAAAATTTAAAAACTTAAGCTTATACACCGCAAAATAATTATAAAAAAATACAAGATATTTGAATATAAAAAAAAAACCACAGCCGAGTGCGCCAGCTTATCATCCTTGTCACACCAGCGTGGGATCTGCCAGCAGTAAGCTCACCAAACCTTGGGGAAATCAGGTATCTGCCTTGACATCGGACAAACACGCGAACAGACGACCTACGGACAAATAAAATTAATATATTATTCTTGTGTTTTTTTAGGGTTTAAGCTAATTTTTTTTGTGGGGGAAAACTTACCGGGTTTCAGACCTTTGGGCGATTTAGAGCCTAAAAGTGCGCGGTTAGGGTTGAGCTCAAACCTAGGTTTTCGTTCGGGCCAGGGTAAATTTGACCTTAGTATTGAGTTTCCCTAGAAGAAAATAAAGCGGTAATTTTAAGGCAGGAAAAATATATATATGATCACGGTTATTGTAGACTTACCATAAGATAGGACAGGGGACATTTCACGGACGGACGACAGGCTGCTGGATCATTCTCCAGGCGGCAGGAGCCCAGGTTTTTATGATAAATTGCGGCTGAAGGAGAGGAAAAAGAAAAGCATAAATTTTGAATTTTAAGAAAAATTAAAAAGTTGCCAACATAAATGTATTTTTGATAAAGATTTGATTTTATTTGTTTTCCGCTATTTTGTTATTGGTTTTTTTAATAAAGTACATCATGAATTATAACGTTTTAAAGTGAACATTACCTGTTTAATTATGTTTTGGTAAATTTTATTTACGGCGGGTAAGTAGAGGAAGGTAATTCTTTTGCAGGTGAAGGTTTGGGACATCCCGAGATTAGGGGATGTCATGGAGAGACTTCGTCTCTAGTGGGAGGGCCAATCCCGGCACAACATCGGCCGGAGGTGAGTGAGATGGTGAAGAAAGGTATGATTTTGGTTTTTTGCTTTTTTAGTTTTTGCTACTTCGGGCCCCAGCATTTTTTTTTTTTTTTTTTTTTTAATTTTCTTCAAACCTTTTAGCTGGTATGAGTTTTTTTTGTACTCGGATTACTGCCAGTCGGTTGGCAAGAACCACTCCATCCGGCGAGCTTAAGCCGCGCAAACCGCCAGCATACCAGCGCCGCCGACAGTCTGGCCACACTCACTGGTTGCTGTTCAACAGCAACCAGATGGTAATTTTTTCCCGTCCCGTACAGTACAGAATGGCGCCCAACGTGGGGCCCGAAGTAGTTCCATAGCCTGGAAATAAAATATATAGGAATTAGAATAGTTACAAACTATTTAGGTTCGTAAGTCCGGATAGGTAGGAGTAAGAGTCCCTAAACCGTAGCGACTAATCTAAATAGGATTTTTTTTTCAAGTTTTAGTTTTTTCAGCACAATAGGCGTTATGAATCGTGTAAGTAGGCATGAGCATAACGTTCACACTTAGGTAAGTCCCGAATAAAGAGACGGTGCAGACTATTTCGCGCTGCGACATTAAGTGTGAGCGATATGGGCATTATGACTTAACGATTCATCACTCCCGATCCTTCCTGACAGCTTGAGGCCGGTACATGATTACCAAAAATCATTATCTGAGTGGCTCAAGAGGTGAGGCAAGGGTTGGGAAAACCATCACTTACGTTGTTAGTTTCAATAGTCAAAAAATTGTTTTTTTTATGGTGATACTCACATTTGATTCCTTGTATTTTCATCCGCGAGAATCGCTAGGACTAGGGTTAGTCCAGGGAACAATTTTTGTATAGATCTTAGTGTAGCAGCCCAGTCGCAAGGAAAGTCAATTTCCATTTTTCCAACTATTTGTTTGTTTTAGCATCTGAAAATTATACTTTTTCACCATTACTTTCACACATATAAACATTTTTATTTTTTTACTTTACCTGCGAAAGTTTACATTTCCTCGAAATAAACCGCCAAAATCTTTATTGTTGTATTATTTTCGAATTGTTTTGAAATTTATTTTTTTTAGCCAGATTTATATATAATTTTTTTCTAAGTTTTAAATATCCTCGTATTGGAGTTTACAATACCATTTTGCCTAAGGTACGTTTTTTTTTGAGTTTGTTTATTTGATTTTTTTTATACTAAAGTCGTTTTTTTTAATGGTTTTAACTCGTCGTGCGAGTCGTCTAGTTCAACAAAATAACGCCATGGCGACCACAAGAGACAGTGTCACCGGTAGCACCGATACCCCTACCATCGTGTCGATCACTACCTTGAATA
Organism: Pollenia labialis; assembly: GCA_949318255.1. Lineage (NCBI taxonomy): Eukaryota > Metazoa > Arthropoda > Insecta > Diptera > Polleniidae > Pollenia > Pollenia labialis. The sequence goes on from OX439141.1 coordinate 63,931,751, forward strand.
ATCCCACAGCCATTACCACCACCACGACAACAGCTGCTAGGATAGGTCATCCTGTCTTCAGTACGCAAACCTCACACGATATATCTACAAATTCCGAAATTGCAGATCAGCCTATATTATCCCCACCATTTCTTAGCGAGGCAGCGCAAAACATACGCAAAGAGGTGCGGGAAAGCGTTTTTGGCCTCCAAAGGGGAGAACTACAGAGGCCTGCTGGCGAACTGCAAAACCTGGTGGAAGCGTCGGTTGGCTTGCACCAAGCCCAGCTGATGAAAGAGGTTGATGAGAGGATCCAAAGAGCCCTAGACGAGGTGAAACAGCTCATTCTGTCGCAGGGCGCGCGCGGCCAAACAGCTAGGCCCGCAGACATATCACCTGGCGCTCATGAGTTACCGCCATTGCAGCCATCCAGAACCTCTTTGGAGGCACAAGCTACGGTATATGGGCAACCAGCAGCACCACAAGTACCGCCAGCTTATATGCCACCACCCCCATTGGTTGATGCTCCGAATTTTATGCCCGTCTGCCAAAATGCGGCCAGAAGTGAGGGGCGATATACACAGCAAACTCCCGGGGTAACGCCTTACCAGCCACAACAGTTGCCGCGGCAGCAGCAAAGTCATCTGCCATTTCCTCAACCGCTGGAACAGCAGTATGGTCAGCCACAGCCATTGTTACAGCCACAAAACCCTTTGCAGTATGCCCAACCGCCAGTTCACCCATATGGTCAGCAGCCACAGATGTGGGCGCAACCTGCGCCAGGCCATCAGCCCACTTACCAGCAGTATAATGGTTCTCAGCCTGGATATCCACAGGAGGTTTGGTCAAGGCCAGCCACGCAGCCGCAACCACAGCAAGGGTACAACTTGGCCATGTCTATGCCAGGGAGGCCCGAATCGTTGGACAAATTTAAAGTAGCTAAGTGGGGTGTCAAATTTGACGGCACGAATAAAACCATGAATGTGCAAGAGTTTATTTTTAGAGTGGGAGCTCTGAGGAGGGACTACAATTGCTCGGACAACGAAATTTTGCGTAGTTTTCATCTCTTACTGGATGGGCCAGCCCTTGACTGGTATTGGGACTATCGCAAGATTGTTCATATAAATACATGGGAGGAACTAGAAAAAGCTCTCTTGGCCCAATATAGACGTTTCGAGCAAGAACATCAAATACAGATGAAAATTCTAAATCGAAGGCAGTTTCCAAATGAGCTATTTGATGATTTCTACAATGCTGTAATTAAATTACGAAATCAGCAACAGCAACCCTACGATGAGGAACAGCTAGTGGAAATTATGAGGGGCAATTTGAAGCCATCGCTGGCCCAGATGATGTTCTCGGTACGCCTAAAAACCTTATCTGAATTTTGTCGTGACGTGAGGCGGGCTGAAGGCCTGATTGCGAATCAACGTCAAATGTATCAGCAGCGTCCTACGCAAAGGGTGAGTGAATTGGCAGGTGAGGAGGAAGATTTGTCGTTGATCGATTTCGAGGTAGATGGTATTCGGTCTACAAGCAGTTACACGTGCTGGAACTGCAAAGTGGTCGGTCACAGTTTTGTTGATTGTCCCGAGCCCATAACTAGGCAGTTTTGTTTTAGGTGTGGTAGGGAAAATGTAGTGGCGCCTAAGTGTCCAAAGTGCCAGGGAAACCGGTCCCGGAACCCGTCTCGAACTGGGGAGGCGCGGTCAACCGAAGTTTAGACCCAGTTCAACAACAACAACAACAACAACAACAACAACAACAATCGAATTTACAGGTGAGAAGCATGCGGATTTTGGTCAATAAAGACAGGGCAGCTCGAGAGACAAACCCTGAACCTCGGCTGCGAGAGGTTAGGCCACTACATATTAGGCTTAAAGAATATAAAGAGGCAAAAGATAGAATTTTTGGGGAAGTTTCGAACAAAATTAAAAAGGCGCGAGAGCGGTATAAGATTCGTAAAAGAATAAGAAACGAAATCGCGGCAGCGGCGTTATACGAGGGCGAAGATGCCAGATTATATACTAGAATAGAAATAGGCGGTAAGCAAATCGAAGGTCTTTTGGACAGTGGAGCCACGGTAACGTGTTTGGGGCGAAATTGTTTGGAATTTCTTAAAAATACTGGTTTGAAAATTTTCGATTTTGCAAATATTATTAAAACCGCGGACGGTACGGCGCATAAAATTGTCGGTCGTGTTCGGGCGGAGGTAAGGCTCGGTAGTAAAAGAGAAGTTGTCACCTTTTATTTAGTGCCTACTCTGAGTCGAGAGCTTTTCTTGGGTGTCGACTTTATGAAGGCTTTTAAATTATTTGCCAACATTGATAGTCTTACGACAAATGAAGTAAGTCTCTGTGAAGAGGCAGATAGTCCTTCAGATGTCGTAACTCATAATTTGACAGCCGAACAGCAGCAGAAGTTAGATTCGGTCATATTGAAGTTTCCCTGTTATATGAAAAATGGCTTAGGTAAAACAAATTTAGAAACGCACTCAATAGACACACGGGATGCTATTCCAGTAAAGGATCGTCATTATCCTGTCTCCCCGGCTGTGCAAAAATTAATGTTTGCGGAGCTGGATAGGATGCTTGGCCTTGGTGTCATTGAGCTTAGTGAGAGTCCATGGAGTCATCCGGTTACTCTGGTCCGCAAGGGCGAGAAAAATCGGTTATGCCTGGACGCGCGCAAGCTTAATGCACTAACAGTCAAGGATGCCTACCCACTGCCGCACATAGAAGGTTTGCTCAGTCGTTTGGGAGACACGATTTTTATATCCAGTGTCGACCTAAAGGACGCTTTCTGGCAGATACCACTAGACCCGTCTAGTAGGGAGAAAACTGCATTCACTGTGCCAGGGCGACCACTTTACCATTTTACGGTCATGCCATTTGGGCTGTGTAACGCAGCTCAAAGGTTATGTCGTCTGATGGATAAAGTGATTCCCGCAGCACTACGTGATAGGGTTTTCGTCTACTTAGACGATCTTTTGATAGTATCTCCAGATTTCGAGACACACCTGGAATTGTTATCTCAGGTATCTATTCAGTTGCGTGCAGCAGGGCTAACTATTAATGTGGCTAAATCTAAATTCTGTTTCAAAGAGTTACGGTATCTGGGGTACATAGTTGGAGGTGGCAAATTAAAGCCTGATCCGGCTAAAGTGGACACGATTTCTCGTTTTGCCTACCCTAAAACAGCAAAGCAAGTGCGGAGCTTCATGGGAGCAGCAGGATGGTATAGAAAATTTATACCTGACTATGCTACCATTGCAGCTCCAATCTTTGAAACGCTAAAGAAGGGGAAGCAATTCAAGTTTTCGGAGGAAGCTAAGGTCGCGTTTGATCGCCTCAAGGAAGCTCTGATTACGAGCCCACTTCTTAATCATCCGGATTTCTCCAGACATTTCTACGTTCAGTGTGACGCATCGGATGTAGGTATTGGCGCTGTTCTTTTCCAGAAAGACGATTCTGATGGTGAACACCCAATAGCCTATTTTTCGCATAAATTAACTTCAGCACAAAAGAATTATTCGGTCACTGAGCGAGAATGTCTGGCAGTTGTCTTGGCGATTAAGAAGTTTAGGCCCTATATAGAATTGATGCCTTTTTCTATTATTACCGACCACAGCAGTCTTAAGTGGCTTATGTCACATAAGGACTTGACCGGTCGATTGGCGAGGTGGAGTTTGCATTTGCAGGCGTACGATTTTACTATCGAGCATAGGCAGGGGAAACAAAACGTAGTACCTGATACCCTATCGCGCTACGAAATGTCAGAGATATCGGCGGAGGTTGGTAGTATGATCGACTTAAAATCTGATGCATATAAGTCAAGTGATTATTTAGAACTTGTTTCTAATATAGAGACAAATTCTGAGCAATTACCTGACTTAAAAGTAGTTGATGGTTTTGTTTATAAGAGGGTACGTCCATATGATAGTGAAGTTTTAGGCGAAGATTTTGCTTGGAAGCTATGGGTACCTCTCGAATTAACCAAAACTATCATTGGAAACGCCCACAATTCGCCGCAAGCTGCTCACGGGGGCATAGGAAAGACTCTCCGCAGAGTCCGGGAGTATTTTTATTGGCCGCACCAGACGATTGAAATTCGCGACTTTGTAAAAAATTGTGAAGTATGTAAAGAGGCGAAGCCGGCTAACGTAACACTACGCCCACCTATGGGAGCTGAAGTAATAAGCGAACGTCCATTTCAGCGAATTTATATAGATTTTCTTGGCCCATACCCGCGCTCAAAGAACGGAAATTGCTATATTTTCATAGTGTTAGACCACCTTACAAAGTTTGTCTTACTTACGGCAATGGCAAAAGCCAGTACCAAAAATGTTATCAAATTTCTGATAGCTGAAGTTTTCCATAAGTTTGGAACGCCAGAAACAATTGTTTCTGACAATGGCAAGCAATTTACCAGTAAAGAATTTGGTACCCTGGTACAGAATTTTGGTATAAAGCATCTCCGCACGGCAACACATTCGCCGCAGGCAAATGCGTCCGAGCGGGTGAATCAGACAATTTTGGCCGCTATTCGTACGTATTTGAAAGAAGATCACTCTGAGTGGGACAAACATTTGTCAGAAATAGAGTTTTCATTGCGATCTTCAGTACAAACTTCGATCGGTGTAACACCTTATTTTGCTCTGTTCGGTATGAACATGATAGGCCATGGTAGCGTGTACAAATTGGCTAGAAAGCTTAAGATTTTAAGTGACGCGGAGGCAAATATTTTGCCGAAATCGGCAAAAATGGACCTTTTGAGGCAGAATATGCGAGAAAGCCTGCATAAGGCTTATTTACGTGGTGAAAAACCGTATAACACGCGATGTCGAGTCGTAAAATTTATACCGGGACAAGAAGTCTACCGTAGGAACTTTCAACAGAGCGATTTTAAAACCGGTTTTAACGCGAAATTTGCCCGAAAGTTCTTGAAATGCCGTATAGTAAAGCCGGTCGGAAACAGTCTGTACGAAGTGGAAGATCTGATGGGAAAATCGTTGGGAGTATTCCACGGGAAAGACTTAAAACAATAACGTACCGCGGAAACCTATTTAATATACGCTTAGGTTATACTTAAATTTTAAACCTAACTCTACTGCTATACTTTTTTTAAGTTTTATTTTCGTTAGGCGTCATAATGCGACTACGCAAACACATATTGGCTTTGATTTGCTTTGTTTTTTTTGTTTTTATTGTTTTATGGTTATATTGTGGGATGACAGTATCACTTTTTTTATTTTTTTGAAGTCCTGATTTTGTTCCAACCAATAGCTAACGTTTCTTAACTGGCTACATATGTAACCGTCATCGTTTCTAATAGTGCAACCCCATGGTCACTCTGAAGAACTATGCTATTAAGAGCTAAGGGTTGTTAGTCACCTAGAATTAATGACATTTTCTGAGTCCGATCTTACAGCAAGTTGGAACAAATATAGGGACTAGTTTCATCAATGCTTGGTAAAAAACTAAACCACTGTTTTTTTATTTTATTAAAGTTGATACTGCTATCCGAAAATGGTATTTCTGTATGTCAATGCAAATCAATTTCAATATGGGTACGCAATATGTCGTATTAGACGGGATTCACGTACCCTACGTAATGTCCTCAAAAGCTACGATCACATTAAACAAATATTTGACGCCTACACGTAAACACGTTGTTCATTAAATAATTATTTGATTTTGCCTAACGTTGGCCAGATCAAACGGCATTTGGCGTTTAGTTAATTACATTATTATTTTAATTTTGTTTGGTTTTAATAAAATTTTGAATTTCAGCCAAAATTATTGGCCATTATGGTAAATTAATTCCATTTAATAACCATGCCTTTATTTTATTTTTTTTTTTGCGTCAAATATTTGTTAAATGGAAACTACATTTGTCTTACTAAATACATATATGCCTAGTATATTTATTCATAACTTATAACATAAGACTCACCGTAATATATGCATTGTTGTTGTGGTAGTCGGGTGATTCATGTTGTCATCAGAATTGGTGTGAGGTAACGGAGGTAACCTGTTGTAAAAATTTGAAGACTTTAGTATATGTTCTTCTTAGGTATTATAATTTTAAGCAAATATTGGGCTCACCCATTCCCCTGAATTGTTTTGTTGAGTCCGATATTTGGTCTTCTTTTGGGCCCAGGTCCCTTGAATTGTTTAGCCTAGGGAGAAAGAAAGCATTAGTTTACGCAATACATATTTGAGTTTTTCTGATTAAATATTCTAAAAGTTTAGGAGTGAATTTTTTGTAAAAACATTAGTAAAAGCGCCTTTTAGAAAATTTAATCGGGATATCGGGTAAATTTATTTTTTTTTTATCTATAAGTAGAAGTTTGTTTTTATTTTTCTGATCTTTGTTTTTCGGAGATAGCAGGGGGTAATTCCCGCCAAAGATGTAACACTTTGGTGGTTTTAGTCCTTGCGTTTCTATTTCGGGTAATATTCCCCATTGAATTTTTTAGGCCCTAAATAATTATACATATATGTTTTTTTTATAATAATTTGTTTTACTTACGTCATTGGTTAACAGTGGCTACAAGTCCCCATCTGGTCACCCTGGATTGCATGCAAAGACCTGTGGGAGAAAGGCTTTAATTGGTATTTTGAATTTTAAGTTTATATTACTGTTTTTATTTTTAATGGCCAAAGTTACCTTTGTTCCCAGTTGATTTTTTTGTTTTTTTACCACCTTTTGGGGGGATTTTCTGCCAATTTCTTAAGGAAATTGCAGGGGGTTCTTCTCGCCAAAGTTCAAAGAGCTTTGGTGGTTTAAGTCCCTGCATTCCCAGGCCATAAGCCGTTTGAATCCTGCACGGTTTGTGTTTTTAGTTTTCGATGAAGGTAGGCCAATCTATTTCCCCGGAGGTTTAGCCATAGGATGAGGTGGAATTCCTGTAGAGAAATAAGCAAAATAAGGGAAATCATCTTAGAATTAATTTGTAAAAGATTAAAAATTAATTTTTTTTTGCCCTGAAAAAAAAAAAAAAGAAAATTTTAAAGTTCAGTTAAACTTAATGGGAAAGTGGCTAATGTTTTTTGTAATGTAAAGCATTAGAAAGATTTGCATTTTAAATTGATTTAAAATTCAAAAGGCATATTTTTTTTTTTTTTTTTTTTCCACACAACTGTTTTTTTTATGAAAAAGTTTTTACTTTTCATAGCACACTTTTTTTTGTTGCGACACTCGTATTAAAAATTCATTTAATTTGTATAAGTTGTTTTTGCACCATTTTTTTTGGTACACCCTTTGAAATTCCCAATCATAAAAAACACAGGGGAAATTATCAGTAGGTGTTAATTAGTAAAAGTTTTTTTTTGCTAAAAAGTATTTCAATTATGTTAATGTGCATCATTATTTTTCGTTTTTGGAAAAAGTTAAACATATGATTTCGCTTTAATTAGTTTTTGTTGTTTTGGAATAAAGTTTTAACTAAAATGTTAATTAAATAGCACAAATCAAAAAAAAATTTTTTGTTTTTAAATGTTAATTAAGTAACAAAAATCTTAATTTTTTTTTTGGTTTAAAATGAAATAATTTCGACTTTCGGAGTGTTTGCTGGGAATTGCTAAAGCCTGAACTATATTCAATTTAATCAATTAACACATGGTTTGAAACGGCCAAGTTTTGATAATTTTTTTTTATTGATATTAAAAATTTCCATAATTTTATAATTTTTTTATTTGGAAAATAGAGGCAAAAGCAACAAATTGTTTTTTGTGCATATAATTTTTTATAAATTTTTTCCCATTTACTTTTTCGCGCACTGTTGCTTTCAAATTTATTTTATTTTTAATGTTTTTTTTTTTGCTCGCGTTTTATTTAAAACCATTTCAAAAAAGATTTTTATTTTAATGTTTTTTTTTGAACCGTAGGAATTTTTTTTCCCGCACTGTTATTTTAAAATTAAAAATTTTTTTTTTGTTTTATGCCACTCGCATGTGTTTTTTTTTTACATTTACAACCACTTTGGAAAAATTTATTTTAATTTTTTTTTGAGCCGTGAGAAGATTTTTGTTACGAACTGTAGGGAACATTCCACACTTAAGTTTAATAACGGTAGTCGCGGAGCACATTTGTATTAAAGGATTTTATCACTTAATTTCATAACACTTACCTTAATTACACCAGTGATTTTAGCTTCTTCCATATGTCCGTCCACATACCCTTATGGTTGGCGAAAAGGAATTTTCTGAAAATAAAAAGGAGTTAGACACTTATTAATTTCAATTTTCGCAAAATTAAGTTAATTTTTTTTGGTTACATACCTTTTTCTATTAAAATCCCACCGGAAAATCGCCATCTCAGGAAAGTTGTCGCCTGTCGTCGCTATTGTAACCTGAAATAAAATTTTTTAATTAATAATTTTTTTTGTACTCACCTTTATTACCAGCTATTGTTGGTCATTTTTCATCACTTCCTGAAAAGAAATAAAATTTAATGATTAATAATGTTAATTTAATGTACAAATATTTAATTTGTACCTAAATGATTTAATTTTAATAATTTTCAATAAAAATGTCGACTTACCATTCATCTCTGCTTCGTTGTTTTTTTTTGGTGTAATAGTATGTGTGTAAAATCACGCTACTATTTTCGTTTTCTTTCATTCTCCTTATCCATTCATTCATAAGGCTATTAATTAATAAATGAATTGAGAGTTGCCAGATCGTTCCTAAGGGTACAGTACTTTCAGTGCTGCATTTATTTCACATCGGTTATTAAAGTTGCCAGATCGTTTAATTTTTGGGAATTTAATAAAAAATACCCAAAATCTCCAAAAATTAAAATCTTGTTTTTTTGCTAAATTGGTTCCTTTTTTCCCCCCCATCCTGAATTCACTAGTGAATTTAAGGAATGGTTGGGTTTGTTATGGTCACCCTAATAATGGTAAGGCAGTGAATGGTTGGCAATATTATAGGCAAAAGGGAAAATTTTTTGTTTATATAAATTGAGACAGCTGTATGATGAGAAAAAGACATAACAAAAGAGAAGGAAAAATATAGTTACAGAAAGAAGAATTTATTATTTATGTTTAAGAATTTTTTTTTTTTGCTGGAAAGAAAAGATTTTCGAAAATGGTCAACGAAAGCGTCCCCGAGGTTTCGTGGGGCTAAAAATAAAAAATGTCGTTCCTTTTTGCTTTTGATTGAGAAGTGTGACAAGTGGCCACCGGCAGTGTAAAAAAAAGGAAAAATTTGTTTTTTTGAATTGCAATATATAAAGTTTTATTTAAACCAAAAAAAAAGGGTATAAACATACGGTGTAAAAGAAATTTTAAGTGTAGAATACTAAGAATAAACTGGCAATTGTTGAGCAAAAAAAAAAAAACTAAATTTGTTGGTGAATTTGAAATTTAAAGTTAAATAAAGCACGAGGAAAAAGACAGTGCATTGCAAATAAAAATTAAAATAAAGGATTAAAAAAAAATTTAAAAACTTATTAAAAAACTTAAGCTTATACACCGCAAAATAATTATAAAAAAATACAAGATATTTGAATATAAAAAAAAAACCACAGCCGAGTGCGCCAGCTTATCATCCTTGTCACACCAGCGTGGGATCTGCCAGCAGTAAGCTCACCAAACCTTGGGGAAATCAGGTATCTGCCTTGACATCGGACAAACACGCGAACAGACGACCTACGGACAAATAAAATTAATATATTATTCTTGTGTTTTTTTAGGGTTTAAGCTAATTTTTTTTGTGGGGGAAAACTTACCGGGTTTCAGACCTTTGGGCGATTTAGAGCCTAAAAGTGCGCGGTTAGGGTTGAGCTCAAACCTAGGTTTTCGTTCGGGCCAGGGTAAATTTGACCTTAGTATTGAGTTTCCCTAGAAGAAAATAAAGCGGTAATTTTAAGGCAGGAAAAATATATATATGATCACGGTTATTGTAGACTTACCATAAGATAGGACAGGGGACATTTCACGGACGGACGGCAGGCTGCTGGATCATTCTCCAGGCGGCAGGAGCCCAGGTTTTTATGATAAATTGCGGCTGAAGGAGAGGAAAAAGAAAAGCATAAATTTTGAATTTTAAGAAAAATTAAAAAGTTGCCAACATAAATGTATTTTTGATAAAGATTTGATTTTATTTGTTTTCCGCTATTTTGTTATTGGTTTTTTTAATAAAGTACATCATGAATTATAACGTTTTAAAGTGAACATTACCTGTTTAATTATGTTTTGGTAAATTTTATTTACGGCGGGTAAGTAGAGGAAGGTAATTCTTTTGCAGGTGAAGGTTTGGGACATCCCGAGATTAGGGGATGTCATGGAGAGACTTCGTCTCTAGTGGGAGGGCCAATCCCGGCACAACATCGGCCGGAGGTGAGTGAGATGGTGAAGAAAGGTATGATTTTGGTTTTTTGCTTTTTTAGTTTTTGCTACTTCGGGCCCCAGCATTTTTTTTTTTTTTTTTTTTTTAATTTTCTTCAAACCTTTTAGCTGGTATGAGTTTTTTTTGTACTCGGGATTACTGCCAGTCGGTTGGCAAGAACCACCCCATCCGGCGAGCTTAAGCCGCGCAAACCGCCAGCATACCAGCGCCGCCGACAGTCTGGCCACACTCACTGGTTGCTGTTCAACAGCAACCAGATGGTAATTTTTTCCCGTCCCGTACAGTACAGGTGGATTCCTAACCAATGTCCAAATGAAATAGTGCGATCCAGTATTTAACCTCAATTTAGGGATATAATTAAAATTTCTATTTGAATATATTGTTATTTAAGTAATGAGAAGGAGAACAAATAAAACAATAATGGTTTTTATAAAAAAAACATTGGCAAATTATAGTCAGTTCTGTCAGTGTACAGCTGCTCTAAGTATATATGTAATACAGAACGGTTAGTCACCGTCCTTAAATATATTTCATTCAAGACTGGCAAAAATTTATGAATGCTGTTTTTTTCAATGGGATTTTATTTTTTTCTTTGTTGGTGTCTCTTACTTTTATATGTATATATATAACCTCTTACATATGAGATGTTACACAGCTGGGGGTCGATTCTGGTTCTGTGAAACTGTGAAATGAAAAAAAACTTTTCATTTTCGTTTTCATGAGCACTTCTCACATTAGCACTTCACATTTACACAAAAGGCGATTCCCGTTCTTTTAATGAAAAAGTGTTTCATTCCATTGTATCTGTGAAACTTTTGTAACTATATTAATAAAATGTAAAAGTCAAATGCAGATATCGAAGCTTAGGATTTTGAAACGGCGCTAAGCCGCAACCGAGTTTTTTTTAATGCTTGAGCTGCAAGCATTTTTTTTTGCTAAAAGAGTTTTTTTGAAGAGAGAAAAAAATACAATTTTATGGCTCCTCTTGTTTTATACAATATAAATTTTTTCAGTAAAAGAGTTTTTGTTGTTTTTTATTTTCATACATATGTACATGGTAAATATTTTTAACTTAAAATAAATAAGAAGTAAACCAAAAATTCCGAATTTGTTGCATTTGGGTTTTTTTCTTGAACGATATTGCATCTGAAAGAGGTTGGCCTCAATGTCCTGCCCAAGTGCGCGCAAGAAATAGGAAAGGAAAAAATTTTGCATAAAATGTGTTAATAAATATATAAAAACAACAGTAATTTTTTAACGGAAACAAATTTTTATACAAAAAACAAGAGCAGTCATAAAAATGTAAAATCGATCAATCAATGAGTTGACAAATGAGTTTTTTGGGTAAACATCTTGCCCGCGCGATTACCCGTAAATATTTATTGCAGTAAATAATTTTGGCATAAAACTGACATCTACGAAAATAATGTTATTGACTTATGTGAAAGTTTTTTTTAGGGTATTAAAATAAAAGCTTGTTTTTCAAAAAGGTTTTTTACTTTTACTTTTTTTTTAATATCAATCACATCAAGTTATTTAATTTACTTGTTTTTCTACACAAGTAAATTTCGCGACAAGTTTTTACATTTTGTAAATTGTGTAATGACAATTGGAAAGATTTTATATCATAGTGCATAGTTTTGTTGCATCAATTCTTGAGTTAATTTGTGAGAGTGGTGAGAAAATTTGGGAGCTGAACTCATTTCACCAATAAAATCATGTATCTCTGCAACAAAAATTCCAAATTTGGACAATGAATTATAAATAAGGTAATGCCTCTATTAGTTGCTAGTAAAATTTTTAAGTAAAAGTTACTGCCAGGCCCATGATGTCTACAAGAACATTTCTTTCGCATATTTATATTGAAAACAATAATAAAAAATTAAAATTTCTTGTTGTTTTCAAAACAAATTTACGAAAGAAATGTTCTTGTCGACATCGTGGGCCTGGGCCTTAATTTCTTTCGTTTAGGCTTTCGAGTTATTCTGAGCAAGCCTTTTCATTTGATACCTATATTATAGGATTGCATTAAAAATAGCTAGACCGCCATTTTGGCTATCCTGCTAAGTATGATTTAGAATGACGTTTCATAGTTTACAACATGGTGAAATAAACAGGTGGCCGCACTACGCCAGATGACAATTTTTTGCTCCTGCATTGTTTGTCTAGGTTTATGTCAAAGTTTTGTTTATTTTTACAAAAAGTCCACGTTTTGTGCTGAGATTATTGTATTTTAATAAAGTTTTTGATAATTTTTAATTAAAATAAATAAGATATTGACTATAATAATATAAAAATTGGCTAAAAATTTAAATTTACTTTAAGCCGTCGCTAAACCTAAATTCTTCACCGCCGATGGTAATTACATATCTACTTCGTCATTTAATCAAGTGTAAAATTATACAAATATACAAAAAATATAATTAATTTTAAAAATGTTAGGATTATTAGTTTTAATGGAATTATCGAAATAAATTCGGAATGGTACAATGCAAGAAAACATTATTAACGTTTTTCGTCAGTAACGTTTTTTATTTTATCAAAAATTGGCATTTTATATGAATATAATAAGTGAAAAATCTGTAAATATGCATCTTTTTAGAAAATTATTATTTTTATTTCTCTAAATTATTATTTATCGTTGGCAGTGTCCATATTTTTCTCTAAATAATTTAATTAAAATTATTTTTCACCGTTAAAATGAATGTGTAAAAATATGACATAAATGAAAAGTTTGTGACACTTATTTGCACTGTTACACAGAACAAGAATCACATTACTGTGAAAATGTGAAAACAATTTGTTTCATTCCATTTGTTCTTTTCATATGAAAACATTCGAATTTATTTATCATTTTTTCACTAAACGAGAATCAGAAACTCTATGAAAATATGAAAAAAGTTTTCATTTCACAGTTTCACAGAACCAGAATCGACCCCCTGGTAATTAATCAGTTCGTTACTTATTTATTCGTATGTACTCAATTACATAGTATAAAAATAGTTATGAATGAAAATGAGTAGTATTAAAAGAGGTTTGCGCCTAGGCTACAAAGGGGGATGGGCGCAACAAATCATGTGGCATAGGCATGAAAAATATGCATAAGACCTTGTTTTATTCATTGTTCAAAGTAAACTCAGGTAAATGCAGATAATAGAGGGACCAGGGAACTTGCATGGAGACAAATAATGGTAAGTTAGTATATATTTAGGTAATTACGCAGTACTTCAAATGTAATGTGATGGTAACCCAGGTAACTTAATGACTACCTACTTTGAAATACAACGCTTTTCGTCAAGTTTTTCTCTATTCCTACTTTACTATTCGTACTGATTATACGAAACGAGGTGTACTACAACTTGCATAGAATTTCTAGAATTCTTTTTATAACTGCAAGCGAAACCCTTAACACCTCATCTGAAATTTGTGGAGGAACGACAAATTAAGGGCACTCAATTTTAAATCGTTAAAAAGAAACAAAAAAATTAAAGGCAACGTGGTACACCAGTGAAATTAAAGGTATATATCTATATATTTTTCCTATTTTGGGTGGGCAATCTTAAAACCATTTTTCTACAGAACCTAGGCACGCATCTGAATAGAAAATTTTTAAATCCCCAGTGATACAGAAAACCAAACCTGGAAATTGGGAAAACGTTTATAAATCACGCGGGGTCTATAGCACGCCAGTATATTCTCCATGCAAACGGGTGTGAAATTGGAACGGTAGTTTATTGCATCATTCTAGCCTCTGTGAGGCGTGGGAGGTTAACCCTCCTAATCTAGAAGTGGTCACATCCCGTATACTCATGTTCAGCACGTTTAACTATTTGAACTTGCCACCAAATCCTTTTGGTTAAAATAACAGGAAGGCCATAAAAATCTCACTTTGAACCAATTAACTATCCCCGTAACAACCTCCTTTGTAAGCCCAATTTTGCATTCGAAATTTCCTTACATATAATCAAATTTACAACAAATTATTCTACCTAACCTAAATATTAAATCTATATACTATCATCTCACCTAAATGGATATGTCGTAACCAGTAACAGAATACCGTAATCTGAAAATTACCAGATCCCAGAAAGTTAATTTTCTTGATTAACATCTTTTTAATAAATAATGGCATTTAACGTTTAATCAAGGATTCCGCATATCTATCACTCAGCATAAATGTTTAGATCTTTTCTCGGTTTTACCATTCAAACTATAAGTAATCATAAAATAACAATTTGAATATACTTGAACTAAAAAAAAATTTTTTCCTTACATAATTTTTCTAAATTTACCTTTAAAATCTAATATCACAAGACAGTCATGAATTTATAAAACCTCATCAAATGTAGTTATCCCTGTAATATAAGCTCTACTCAACCTAAATTTAATGAATTAAACAAAAATCTTACTAACCATTTGGCAAAACTCCTAATGCAAGAATCTATCGAACAATCTATACATCGACACAAAAAACAAAAAAACCCCCCCATCATCAGTTCCTGTTGGAGGCCTTCATCGGATACTCATGTTGCGGTAAGTTTGATTACAACTTGTTCATACTTTAAGTTCCAAAATAAATTCTTGCATTTCTATTTATCATAACCAGAAGAAGCAACATCCAACAGAGAAATTATGTGCACACATAAAGCAGCATTATAGTAATGTTAATAGATCCCTATTAACATTGATTTTCGTCTGGTAGTATCACTGCCTACTGTTAAGAATTATTTTACAAGGTACTCGTTATTTTTTTTTTTTGTAATAACAGAACGTGCTAAACGTAATGTTAAATAACAGCACTCATTTTCATATTGTTGGTTTTTGCTTCTCTTGTGCATATGTACATATATAGAAACTCTGTTTTTTTTATTTTGCCAATTCGTATATAAACAAAGAAAAAAGATATGCTTAACCCTTGGTAGTCGATTCGTAATACTTTCGCGTTAAGAAGTGATTTTAATTAAATAATTTTGTGATTATTAATAAGTAAATATTTTAAGCAGTGAATTAACAATAAATTTCATAACTTATGATACTTTAATATTACCCGAAGTTAAATTTGATTTTCAATGGTTAATCTAATTAAACACGTTGGTTAAGCATCATGTTTTGCTGAAGTGAAATTTAAAGGGTGTTTTCTCCCGGTCACAGAAGGAATGTAGTGTAAAGTATATTTTCCATTAGTATGTGGGGTTTCATATAAATGTTGGCCATTGGAACATAGGTAGGCGTGGGTTACGAGGCTATTATCTCTCAATTAGATCGGAGAGATGCGTATTATTAGGATAAGATTTCTGACATCTTTTTTTTTATAAGTTTTTTTTCATGACTAGATTGGGGCACAGGAATTTTATAGATATCTAGTCATTTTGGCCCTGTCACCGTAAAAGATCGAAAAAAAACGGTAGTCTTTAATAATTATGTAAAACTCGGAATTATAGGAAAGGAGAGAACCCCCCCAACCACTGCAGCTAGCAAATCAATGGCTCCCGTAGTCCTATTCCTATAATGTCCCGTAGGAAGACAATAAGGCTTAGGCTGTGTAGTGTAAGGTTGACCGAAAATTATTTGATTTTCAGTTACGTCAACTCGTAACTTTATGTCGTCAAGGCTCATGTTTCCGTACCTATTTACACCCATTCTGGAAGCCTAGGCTTTATAGTATCTCCTTGAATAATAATGATGTTGTCACAACAGTAGTTACGTTACAATTTATTTCCAACAAATAAACAAGAGCTGTAAGCTGCTTCTTTTATTTTTAATAAAAACCCGATAACTTTGGTTTCTGTGACACATAAAGCCAACATTAATTTCAGTTCGAACAACAAACCCATAACATTGAATTTCATTACATCAAATTTAAATTAATGTTTTGATGAGAATCTCATTAATAAAATTTAAAAGTAAACCGCTGGTTAATAAGTTTTGTTGACAACACTGCTTCATAACAAAAATACAATTCTTAACAGCTGATACGTAAAAACGGAGAAATTTTAATTTTATCAGGTTCATCCGCAACGCAACGTTACGTTTACGTAAGAGTACCTATTTGCACAGTAGCTTGGTAAGGAAAACGGAACAGCTGATTAGCAACGTATATGTTAACGTAAGAGTAACGAGGCCTTTATCTACTTGCTTCGTTTTGACAATTGTCTTTAATAAACAAATCAGTGTTGTCAACTTTGCATTTTCAAAACGCACCAAACTGGTGAAAAAACGCAGCAATTTTAGACTTTATTTATTTAAAATATTTATTGAATTAATTTTACATAATATTTTTATATGAATAATACAGTAGAATCGCAAATTGTAGTTCAAGAGGAGTTGTGCACTTCAAACCAGCCGGTTCAAATTAAGGCCCTAATTTTGTAAAACACAACGCAACCACAAAGAATTACATTGAAGGCAAAATCAAATTCATAAATATTTTGTAATTTTGTTGTTGCCTCTTGTTCATACATTCACATCGCTTGTTTTTGTTTTCTTTATTTTCTTATTATTTTTTGTTAATTATTTACGCTGACTCAAAAATTTATTTATTTGCCCCAATAATAAACACACACACACATGCATAAAAACTTTATGTAAACAAATAAAATTGTCGCAATAGTCCAGTGAACCACACTGGTCAATGCACCAATAATAAATTGTAAACTTAGCAATGAATTATAAAAAAAATATCACATGTATGTATGTATGTTTAACTAAATGAGCAGCGTTCCCATTTATCCAAAGGGAACACACTATAGAATAAAAAAAAACAACAAATTGTAAACTTAGCAATAATTTAGTATTTAAGAAAGAAAATTTATCAATAAAATTGTCAGAAATTCACAAATCGTTAGTGTTTCGACTTCTTTCCACTTTTTCTCCGCTGCAACCAAGTTCAAGTGCTTGAGTTGCTCCAAATTTTATCTTGGTGATACTGCCTCGATAAAAACCCCAACACAAATTCATTGAAGGACAAAAGAGTCCATTCAGTATACATTTGGTGACCCCTAGTTCTTTTTATAGAACATACAAAACACGCAACCTCGCGAATTACGTCAGATCCTGCAACATTAAACAGGATCAACGTATCGATTTGCTGCAAAAATTGGATAGTTGTCCACACAGCAATCAGCAATAGTCATTTGGGTCATGAAAATTATCAGGATCAACAAAGCAACTCGCAACCCCAGTCAGAGAACCAATCAACGGATCATCGGTGCATTGTGCTAGCTTCAGAAGATGGCAGAAAAAAAATCAGTATGGACGTATTGGCTCTATCCCAACGCGAAACGGGTGATATCATACTGGGAATCATAAAAAAATTATAAGAAGGACTCACAGTCCAGGAAGACCCTAGAGTACTATAAGGAACGCCTTAGGAGGTCGAAAAGCGCATGGGCGGATTTCGAGATAACTGACAACAAAATACGTTGTCTTGAAAATCCACCATTAAACCACGATTATTTTGTCAGTAATTACTACACTGACATAGCGGCGCTCGTGGAAACATACAGGCAGGAATTTGAGTCGGCAATGATGCAAACACCGGTTAGCCAGCAAAAAGGTCCAACCAATCCAGAAGCAGAGTATCAACATCAAGAACTTGCCGCCGCTAAGTCAACTATAAGAATGGCAAGAACACAAGCTCATCATCAGCCTCCACAAATTCAACATCATGATATGGATTTCCCAACACCTACTCCATCCGCAAGAGCGTCGCAAATTACCTTATCCATTAGAAGACAAAACGTAATGATATCGTCTCTAAAACGGGTAATCACAACGGACCCAACAGCAACAAACATGAAATTGAAAGAGAAGCTATGGGAACAGATCCAGGAGCTACATTTCTCAATTTGGGAAAACTGTGTCAACCCACTCGAAGAAGGATATGACATGGACTCGTACACGGATCTAGAAAAAATGGTGATACAAAACTTAAAAAATGCAACAGTACCTACAGCACAATACAGGGCAGAGTGTGCACAAACGAACGCGTTGCCACTTCCCAAAATTACAATTCCGAAATTCGACGGGGATTATTTGAAATGGCCTACGTTCGCTGATCTTTTTTCACAGCTGGTAGTCAACCAAAACATTCCCGTTGTGCAGAAAATATGGTATCTCAAGGCGGACGTAACCGGTGAAGCTGAAAAACTCATCAGCCATCTTTCCGCCACAGCTGATAATTATGAGACAGCCTGGAAAGCATTACAAGACCGGTACAACAATAAGCGTGTACTGGTATCAACACTAATGCAGAAACTAATCGATCAGCCGTCATCTGGGACGTCAGCAGCCTCCATAAAACAGCTACATGATGTCACTCAAGAGTGTCTGCATGCCCTCAACAATATAGGGGTGGACACTTCTTCATGGAGTCCAATGCTGCTTCATCTTCTCATAAAAAAGTTAGATCGGGGTCTTCACTCGCAATATGAAAAAACAATAGAAAATCCAAAGGAATTGCAGCATGTGAGCCAATTCCTAGAATTTCTAGAGACCCGGTTTCAATCAATGGAAGCCATGGGGCAGAAGGAAAAAGGGTCAGCCAAGTCGTGCGCTTCAGTAGCTTCAACACACCAAGGCAATGTGGCATGCACGCTATGCAACGACGGCACTCACAAACTATTTCAGTGCCAGACCTTTTTGAAATTAAAACCCTCGGAGCGACTTAACTACACACAAAGGGAAAAATGTAGTGTGAACTATGCACTTCACGATGTTGCATGAAGTGCAATAAAAAACACAACACACTGTTGCATTTGGACAACAAGCAAGAGTCCTCAAACAAAAAGGACAATCAAAAGGTATCATCAGCCGCATCAACTAAAACAGCGGGGGGCGCAGAGCCTTCATCTTCAACGTCATCATCTCAGGCGACCAACGACATAGAAGCTACCTCATTAGCAGCATCTAATAATTAACAAGCAAGTTCGTACGTGATACTCAGCACAGCAATTGTGAAAATACAAGCAAATGGAACAGAAGTGGAATGCCGTGCTTTACTCGACTCCGGATCACAAGTCAATTTCATCACGGAACGTCTAGTAAAATGTCTCGGCATTTCCAGACAGATTTCGAATATAAGCATCAATGGAATCGGTTCAACAAATACAAAGACAAGGCACCGAGTAAATGTAGGACTCAAATCCCGAATTAACAAGTATTCGACGCGACTTGAGGCCTTTGTTCTGCCGCGTATATTGTCACCATAACCATAACAGTTCATCAATACTGACAAATGGCTGCATTCAAAAACGACCTGAACGCGTTAAAAACTCTTCGGGTATCGCGGCACATTGGTAAGGGAAAGGTGCCCCAGTCGATGCAACTACACATCTTCACCGATGCATCAGAAAAAGCATACGGCGCAGTGGCATACATCTAATCCACATTCAAGGATGGAACCACCATGACTCGAATTCTTTCCGCAAAATCTCGGGTCGCCCCTCTTAAGCGACAAACGATACCAAGGTTGGAACTCTGCGCGACAGTACTTGGAGCTCAGCTTGCATCAAGAATCAAAACTGATCTTCAATTATCATGTCCTGTCTGGTTCTGGACCGACTCAGAAATCGTTCTGGCCTGGATTAATTCATCATCTGCCGCCTTTCATACATTTGTGGCAAACAGACTTGCAATCATTCAAGAGTCAACCCAAGCAGATCAATGGCGTCATGTTGGCTCAAAAAGTAATCCAGCCGATGTTTTATCTCGCGGGATTTCACCAGCCGTTCTAAAAGATTGTGCACTTTGGTTCTGTGGCCCTCTGTTTCTACACGGAAACGAGTCGATGTGGCCACCCACATACAATTCACAACTGGCAATCCCAACGGAACTAGAAAGAAAACGTAACGCGCCTGAGGCTCTTGTCACTTCAGTAGCTTCATCTGACTTTATGTATCTAATAAGACACAACAACTCATTTGCCCGTCTACAACGCATTATAGCTTATATGCTGCGTTTCAGTAATCGATGCAGGCGCAAGGACATCAATCAACAGACTCAGCAGGCACTTACCACAATCGAACTAGACACTGCCCTGATGTACATAGTCAGGGGGATGCAACATTCGGACTTCAAGGAAGAGATTGACCAGCTTAAAAAATTTCAAGAATTGCGCGGAACAAGCAATTTACGCAACTTATCACCATTCCTGGACAACTTCGGCTTACTACGCGTTGGAGGTCGTCTTGAAGAATCATCGTTGCCATTCGACTCAAAACATCAATTGTTAATTCCCTACAATGATCCAATTTCAAAACTCATCTTTGAAATGGTCCATCAGGAGAATAAGCATTGTGGAGCGCAAACTCTGCTGGAAATCGTACGACAACGATTTATTGGACGACGAGGCCACTGCCAAAGAGTATAGTGATAACGCAACAAAATTTGTTGAAGCGAAAAATAAGTTACCGGAGCTGTCAGAGGTCATACACACCCCTGCTGCGCAAGAAGCCATTACAAACGCCTGCAACAACAAGGGTATCCAGTTCAATTTCATCCCGCCAAGAGCACCACACTTTGGTGGCCTCTGGGAAGCAGCTGTCAAATCAGCCAAGCATCTCCTGGTAAGAAGCGCAGCAAATGCTTCCC
This sequence comes from Pollenia labialis, assembly GCA_949318255.1. Lineage (NCBI taxonomy): Eukaryota > Metazoa > Arthropoda > Insecta > Diptera > Polleniidae > Pollenia > Pollenia labialis. The sequence continues at coordinate 63,952,678 of OX439141.1, forward strand.
TAACTTATGAGGAACTTGAAACATTAATCGTAGAAATCGTGGCTATACTGAATTCAAGGCCCATCTCTCCAATGTCAAACGATCCAAATGACATAGGCGCGCTGACCCCGGGACATTTTCTGATCGGTGAACCACTCACAGCTCAAGTTGACGCACAAGCAAGGCCAGCGGCGTCGAGCCTAGCCACTAGATGGAAACTGGTCTCCCAACTTAAGCATCATTTCTGGAGCAGATGGTCCCGAGACTATCTAAATGAATTACAGTATCGCAACAAATGGCAAGAGCAGTCGAAAAATCTTGAACCAGGATCCATTGCCATCATCAAAGAAGATAATGCTCCAGTAATGCAGTGGCCACTAGGGCGTGTCATAAAGACATACAGAGGAAAATACAACACAGTTAGAGTTTCAGATGTAAATCAGATGCGAATAAAATAGAAATAACTAAGTTTCAACCAAACATTGGCATACATTTTGAAGCCATCGGCACAACACGAATTTCACGGTCAGAATGGAAAATCATAACATATTATAAATTACAACCGTACTGGCGAGAAATGCAGACCTTCACAAATGGCACGGCATCCCTACAGCATCTATGTACCCTCGTATCTCAAAAAACAACATTTATAAACGTTCTCCAAAGTCTCAAATTTGACTTCTCAGATCTTAAAGATAGAAACACTTTACTCAAGAACAAAAGAAATAAACGTGGTGCAGTAGATATCGTGGGAAATGTTGCCAACTCATTGTTTGGGGTACTGGATTCAACCTATGCTGAACAAATGTCGAACACCATCGAACAGATCAAGGAAGATGAAACTTATCTAATGCAACAGTTAAAAAATCAGACCTCATTCATAGACTCAACCCTCAACATCTTTAAGCAAGATGAAACTCAGATCGACAACTTCGACGAGCAAGTAAACAGAATTGACTCCAGGTTACGCGACAACGAACAACAAGAACATGAACTTAAGTTAATACAAAGTTTTGTTCTACTAGCAACACAATTGCCATTGATGTCAGCAAGACTACACCGAACTCAAACAGCAATAATCACGGCATTGTCTGACTCTCAACATGGCAAGATCAGTCCATTACTGCTGTCACCATCACAACTTCAAGCCGAGCTGATACAAGTGAGAAATAACTTACCCTCAGCACTACAACTACCAGTCAATCAGAAAAATCTGCTTCAGCTCTATAAAATAATGAACGTGAAGGGAGGAATCGCAAACAATCACATAATTTTCCATATAACAATTCCTCTATGTGATCCAGAGACGTTGGAACTTTTTAAACTGCACCCGATACCAGCTCTTCTCCACAACACAATGACAGCTATCCAGCCATGCAGTCAAATCATCGCCATAAACGCTCACCAAGATGAATATTATACGTTGACTGAACAGCAATGGGCATCTTGCACACCATTAACAGAAGATGAAGTCTTGTGCCCAAGCATTCAGATGCAGCCAAATGCCTATGTGAAATTTCGTTGCTGAACAATGTCACTAGTACCAACTGCAACGTAACTCCGTTTGTAGAAAACACATCACTCATTCAATTGAACCACAACAATCAATGGATGTACACCATGCCGCACTCAACCCCTATAACCGCCGTGTGCAGCGAAGAACACATTCGACTCAATCTACAGGGCACTGGACTAATAAAAATAAGCCCAGACTGCACCTTAAATACAAAGCTATGTTCATTCAGGGACACGAAATCTATTCAACGTCCCTATACACATCATATACTGCTACTGAAGTCAGCAGTATTCACCTCAAAAGGTACATAGACCATATCAAAAATATATCGGATATCCAACAAGAATTACACCAACAGGTACTCACTAATCTACCCCAACAACTGACTTACATAAAAAGACACCATGCAGCAGTAGCTTACGCCGCACGTTGGGTTGAATCGTGTTCAAAGTGGCGCTTAATTGATTTTTTAGAATTATTATTTTTTTATTAAATTTGGTACCGGATAAAAGAAGACAAAATTCTACCTCACTAGTACTAAAATCGTTATTCTAAGTTGAATACTTTTTCTGCAGTATACTGTCAAAGTGGATGCATTTTTTCTAATTTTGGATAAAGTGAAAAAAAGTTAAATTTAAACACAATTAAAGTAATTTATTTTTTGCTAAAAACTTTTAAAAGCTAATATTTAATGATGGAACCTTCAACTTCAGGTATTTAAGTATATGGATAAAAAAAAATTTTTAGATTATTTTTGTCCAAGTGTTTTTTTTTGTTTTATTTTGTAATGTTCCGAATTTGGAGTATTTTCTACTTTTGATGGATAATAACTAAAACTGTTTGTAGTTGTTTGTTTTTAAACTTTATAATAACAAAAGTAATACACATGTATGTATGTATGTTTAAAATAAAATTTTATGAAATAATGAAGATGATAGTGTTGATGCTGATAATGATGGTGATAATGATGATTATAATAATGATAATGATATTAACGATGATGATAATTTTGGTGATGATAATGATGTTCATTATGATAGTGATGAAGAGAATGATAGTGATTCTATTTAATATTTAATGTTGATATTTACACACGTGTTTACTAAATATGAATAAATTTTTTCTTTTACCAAAAATTATTTTTCTAAAATTTTATATTTAATATTTTTACTTTTTTTCAACTTAGTAAGGCATAATCTTAAAAAAAAATATCTAACATTATTGCATGAGTTAAGCGTCACTTTGATTGCAGTTAAACCCACTGTGCGCCGCCCTTCTTCTTACAATCGGAGTCATCATTGCGACAATCTACCAGAAGCTACAAAGTCGAAGAAAAAAATAGGTTAACAAACCTCAAATTGCTGCTGGAATTTGCCAGCATGCAGCGTCATCAGAATTTACAGTAACAGTAGCTTGAACAACAAAGAAATAAAATTAAAACAAAAAAAAAACATTATTATTTTTTTTAATACTTATATCATCTAGCGACTAGGTCAGGAACATTCAAGCCATTGAAAATATCAATACAATGTAATTTGTCGAGCATAGCTCAACGGCGGGGAGCATGTTCATACATTCACATCGCTTTATTTAATTTTTGTTTTCTTTATTTTTTTTTTTTTTTTGTTAATTATTTACGCTGACTCAAAAATTTATTTATTTGCCCCAATAATAAACACACACACACTCTTGCATAAAAACTTTATGTAAACAAATAAAATTGTCGCAATATTCCAATGAACCACACTGGTCAATGCACCAATAATAAATTGTAAACTTAGCAATGAATTATAAAAAAAAATATCACATGTATGTATGTATGTTTAATGTTCCCATTTATCCAAAGGGAACACACTATAGAATAAAAAAAAACAACAAATTGTAAACTTAGCAATAATTTAGTATTTAAGAAAGAAAATTTATCAATAAAATTGTCAGAAATTCACAACTCGTTAGTGCCTCGACTTCTTTCCACTTTTTCTCCGCTGCAACCAAGTTCAAGTGCTTGAGTTGCTCCAAATTTTATCTTGGTGATACTGCCTCGATAAAAAACCCAACACAAATTCATTGAATGACAAAAGAGTCCATTCAATATACACCTCTAACAGAAATTCACATTGGGTTTTAAGATTACATACGCATCATTGCTTGTGGCGTAATGGTGTAATTACATACATTAAATTGTCGAAGTTAAAATTGTTTGAGAAAAAACTTATTTGTTGTGAAACTTTTATTAAAATTGATTACAAAGTATGTATACTTGTTTGTTTTTCAATAGCTTATACATTAGTTATTCCCTTTAAATTGTTCCAACATCTTCAAAATCTTAAAAAACACAAATTAAAATATGAAAACAATCAATAAAATTTATTTAATTTATTATTTACGTTTTTACATCACACTTTTTGTAATCAACTATTTTGACAAATTGGATTTGTTAAACTAACAAAATTCCTGTTATTTTTGTTAGAGTTGTAATTGTTGAAGCGACGAGTTTACCTTGTTGAATTCGTGTCGGTATTCATATGTACGAGATAATTTTTTTTATTTACATAAAATATATACAAATTGTTTTTTAAAGCGATCAACTGTAAATATCTAGTAGGGACTCAAAATTAACAATAGTTCATTCGAGCCCCGACCACGTTCAAGAATGAAAGATTACACGACTCAACAAAAAAATTTTCGTTCTTTGTCCTAAAGTTTATTTTGTGATTTTTCAGTTAATTATACACAAAAACGAAAAGAAAATACATTTTTTGTGTATAAAGTTTGCTTTTGTGATAGTTATAGTAAAAATTAAAAACACATATTTTGAAAAATATCGCATAATTATGCAAACTTTATACACAAAAAATGTATTTTCTTTTCGTTTTTGTGTATAATTAACTGAAAAATCACAAAATAAACTTTAGGACAAAGAACGAAAATTTTTTTGTTGAGTCGTGAAATCGGTCTCCTAAATACAAAAGCAAACTTTTTCATGTCGTATATTTTTCTTTCGTCTAATTTAGACCTAATATATCGAAATTTTATGATTTAATGTCAAAGACAAATTTTGTGTTGACCCGTGTTATCAATAACAATTTTAATTAATTTTCATGTTGTAAAATTCCTTTCTCCATAAAAATAATTTAATGAAAATTAAATTTGATAAACTTGAGCCGAATTAAAATATTAAAAATTTGGATTAAAAACCATAAATAGTTCAACACAATAACCACAATTCTAATTTATCGTTTTATTAAAAAAAAATTAAAAAATTTATTTTTTTGAGAAGTTTAATATTTTAATATTTAAAATTATAACAATTAAACAGCCTTTTACATTTACTTAGTTAAACAAGAAAAACCCAAAACTTTATAAAAAAAAACAAATTTGTATATAAATACATAGTATATTATATTATGTAAATCTTGTTTAAAACTTTTTAAAAAGAGATCAAAAATTTATAATAATTATTCCAAATTAATAAAGTTACAGCCTGTTCATCGATTAACGTTCGCATAGAAAATTATGTATATGTAAAACAAAAACAATATTCGAAAATTTGTTTTTGTTTTAAATGTAGTTTTCTATGCGAATGTTGACGTTCGAAATCGTTGAACAGGCTGTTAATATTTTCATCATTATTGTAATCGCAGAACAAATTTAAAAAAGCACAGAAACTGGTGCGAAACGAACCGAGTTGACAACTCTGAAACAATCGATTTTTACAGCTAGATCAGATAAACTTGCGATAAAAATTGGAGAAGAGAGAAATTTTTCGCTCTCAAAATTTTGTATAGCGAAGCAATTGCTTCGTTCATGATTGGAATGTGAAGCATGAATAGAGAGCGAAGCACGTACCGTGGAAACATGGCATTATATGTATTTCTAAACAAATATGTTAGGAATACATGCATAGGGAAAAATTTCGAGGTGCCTAACCCACTCTAGCACAACATTCTGCTCTAACTTTTTATACCCACACAACTGTGTATGAAGAGGGTTTAATGTATTTGTGCGAATGTGTGTAACACAGTTAAATATAGGTTCTTGACCCACCTTTTAGTATACCGATTGACACAGAATCAATTTTAGAATCCATCTGAATAAATTAGCCTGTTGGGTAGCCTAAATTATTTAAGTTTATAGATTTTCCTCTCTTAAGGGATCAGAGTAGGAAAAATCTATAAACGCAACAAATCTTTTACTTGCTCCTTAGAGCAAGGAGAAGTGGTTGCAGGGAAGGGAAAAAAGAGTAAAAGGGGGTATGTAAGTCTGAAGAGGAGGTGGGGTGTTCCTGCTTATGCTTACCTTGGATGGTTGCCTTTTCCAAGAGGGAATACTAAATTAATTTTTTCCAATAAAATTAATTTATTTGGGGGATAGGTTCACAAGTTTAAATTTATAGTTTGAATTCAATTTTAAAGTTTTAACAAATTAATTTAAGATTTTAATTTTTAAATTGAAAGTTGAAGTGGTTAAAAAGGGTTATACAAAAATGAACTTATCTCGTTGAAAGTCGAATGCCAAGTGACATTTTCCTTTCTACACTGCCCCCATCTTGTTTCTTACTCTCCAAAGCCAGGCTTGACAGTCTGACTTTGGAGAGTACTAAAGAGCGCATGCAACTCTCAACAACAGTGGTCATTTCAATCATTTCAACTAATACTCCTTTTTTAATTCACAATAATCTTAGCGAAATAATTCAAATGACCGTTACGATTACTTTCAAATACAACTTCAAATTCATTAAATATAAGTTCAAATATACATAGTTTAAATAGCAATTAAATTCAATAAATACAATTTCAATATAGTTCAATTTAAAAATACATAGAAAAATATATAATTCATTTTCTTTTCTTTTCGTGTGTTCAATGTACATTGAACATGCTCCGGCCTCGAACCAAAACTGCTGGGCTACTCATCCACACATAGAACTTGTGCCAGCGACTTAATGGCCTCTAAAATTACCCTCGTATTTGGGGCCGTGGCCCTTGAGGTAGTTGTTTGTTGTGCTGGCTGCGGCGCGGTAGCTGTTGCTGCTGCTGGAGGCTGATGCTGCTGGCGTTGTGGCCTCGACTGACGTTGTGGCCTTGGCTGACGTTGTGGCCTTGGCTGACGTTGATGCTGTTGACGTTGGTGCTGTTGACGTTGGTGCTGTTGACGTTGCCTATGAGTGATGTTGTTCGTTGCCCTGACTGTAAGCCAGCCTTAACGTCCCAAGATTGTCCTGTTTTAGGGTTGGTGATAGTTGCCCTATCATAAGACGCAATAACTTTATCCCACATTGGGAAAGTAGCTGAACAGCTGTATCTTCGCATCTCGAACAGGATAGATTTGATTTCGGTTGTAGTAACTTGGTGGTCAAAGCTAGCGAAGTCCCAGGGTAAGGCGTACCCCCCTGACTTCAAGTATTCGATGTCTTCTTCTGTCCTAGTGACCTCCTCTCCTACAGCCTCGTCCAACGTTATCCCACCCCAGTTCTTAAAGGAATGCCCAAACATGTCTAAACAATACGCTTCATATATGTAACTCTCGAAATTAGAAGCTATCGCCAAGCGGATTTTCCCTAATTCATTTTTAACGACAGGTAGGTTGACTATTCGACCATCCCAGGCAGTCACAATTTCCCAAATCTGGTCTGGTGTAAACAGAGCGGTGACCATATTCTTGCGTGGCTTAAAGTGCATTGTCTTACCTCGTTTGTCAATGTAAAATACTCGCCCAACCGATGATGTTCCGGTCGTTGCCCATTTAAGAGACTTGACGTATTCTTCAAAAGTGATCTGATTCGGCAAGGATGATGGAGGTCTGACGACCTGCCTCACCGAATCGGACCACAGTTCCTGCCAGTTTTCAACTCTACGTGGAGAACAGGTTGCCAGACTAGCAATTTCATTGTCAAGGTCCCAATCGTCGTCTGTAAATTTAAAACCGGTTAGAGTGTGAAGTTCGCCAAACAAATGTCTAATCCTAGTGTAATTACCAAATGGTTTAAGGTAGGATGATATTTCAGCTGCTAGGATGACAAAAGACTCTTCTGACTCAAACAGGTTAGTAGTAAGTAAAAAAGCAATCTCCTCCTGATGGAGGGTTTCCATCCAGATTAAGATATTTAGGGCTAGATGGTATGGGAGATGGACGAGGTGGCTGGCGGTGGTGGTGCCAACGAAGTGTAAAAGGGATGACATTTTGAGCCTACGGTTTGAGAAATATTCCTTTGGACTAGGAGAAAACAGTTCAACGAGCTCGTCGTCTTTAGTGCAGTTTATTTGTGTGACTGGAAGGGTAACGTTTATAGTCAAGGCAGGAATGGCGGAGAATAGCTGTTGTACTGTTTGAGGAGCGTCTCCAGGTTGATAGACATTGTGGGTCAAGGTACGCAATTCTGACTGTTCGTGTGGGAGTAAAAATCTTTTGTTTAGTTCCAGTAGGCGTAAGATGGTATCTACGTCTATCTTCCACTTTGAGTCTGGGTTATGTATAGCGTCATAGTCTTGGAGTTTGGTTATTAGATCGGCAATGCGTTTGCAGGGGCTTCGTTGACTACTGGCTCCATATCGTGTAACCCGACACCCGTCGGGTTCGCCATCTGTGAGACCACGTTTGCTGGGATCGGCGGAGCAGCCTGTGCATCCGAGGCAGGTTGGCATAAAAAAGCCGCGAACTCATCTGTACCGTCGGCTTCGGCGGCGACGTTAGGGTTATTTGGAGCCAATGATCCAACAACCCATGTACCAAAAGCCAGTCTGGCGTTGCCCTGTTGTGCTCTGGAAACTTGGTTGGCAACTGTCCTCTTTGCGGTGATGAAAACCCGCTTGCCGTTTTCCCACAGGTGTGGAAGACTAAGGGAAGAAGACAGTAGTAACTTGTCTTGCGTGAGTGGACAGTAAGTAGGATCATTGATCATCAACTGCGTAGGCAGCTCACCGCGGACATAGTTGTCCTCTGGTATTTCGCCGTCAAAGTAACGCCATGTCTCGCTACCTAGGACAGCCTTATTAAATAACCTACTATTCCAATAGGCTGCGTCTGACTGTGATATAAGATGGTGGGTAGCCAGATACCCTGTCATGAGATTTTGGTCAAGATATGGTGTTAGAGAGTCAGTGCCAATAACCAAGCACCTGAGGGTTTGGGAGAATCCCTGAGGCCCATTCAATCCATATGGCAGCGGCATGCTTGCGTGTGCCTTTGGTACTCTGGTGGTTAGTACATGTACCCACAATTCAGGGAGGACGGATGGCATATATAATCTTGAGGGCAAGGTGTCGTTCGTAGTGTCGGCAATGTTAGCCGAATCTCTAAACCTATCGTCGATCTGGACCAGCATGTATGGTGTATAATACCATCTTCCGAACACATCTATCTGATTTGCCGATGTAGGAGTATTGCATGGTACTTTAGGATATGTGTGTGACAGCAAGCCGGAGGCTAAGTTGGAGATTATGGGTACCATCCCCCCAGATTTGAAAACCATAGGAGTGGCCTCCCTGATGAATGACTGCAAAATGATCTCTCTTGCCCGAGGGTAAGTAACCATAGTCTGGGTGGCATCATAACAACCCCCAGCAAGACCGTACCTAGATACAAGGGTTTGAGGAGCTATCGCCATCTCGGTTGCCGCAATAACCTCGGTGTGAATCGACATGTTATCATTTAGATGGGGCTGAATTGATAATACGTTACCTGAGGTAAAATCGTCGCTGGTTCCCATTCCTGTTACAATCTTATTCCACGCCTCTATAGAACACGAAAAAGATTGGAACTGTACTGTAACGCCAGCTAGGGATATAGGCATGACCAATGTTCCAAAACTGTCGAGCGATGATGGTACGGATGTTACGGTGGTGGACATAATCGTACCCATGGCTGCTGCTTCGGTGTGGATCAGCTCGATGTACATGTCAATGACATCGCCTCCGTCTCGCATTATTACCGGAGCCTCTGCACGTTGTTGCCGTTGTGGATTAGGCCGGAGATCTCCCTGACAGCCGAACAGGCCAGCGTACTCATCACCCTGTTCATTGTTATCGTCGTGTCCATCTCCAGCGTCCTCGAAGACTGGGAATTTGTTGGTATAATAAGTTGTTGGCCCAGCTTGGTTAATTAACAGAGGAGGGAAGCGTTGTGTGAGGGCTACCATATTATAGAATGCTGACCTTATCTGATAGTCAAGACCCCATAGGTTCGTGCCCACAGACAAGATGGTTGACACGGATGCTGTTGTCATACTGGGGAGCCAACTGTTTAGGTAGTCACACAAGCTGTAGGAGACGTGGTCCCCTCCTAAGAAATTAATTGTCAGTGGCGTATCAGCGGGGAAGGTGTTGTTCCCTCTTGTTAAAGGATTAGGCCCTGACAACGGGATCAGCACTGCTGCTGACCTGGCAGTAGCCGCGGTGTTAGGTATGCGACTTGCCCTTTGCCTAGGTAAGACAACATGGATTGTGGTTAATCCGGGGATACTAGTGGCGGTGTGGTTCAGTACCCAATCAGCTACCCTGGTGGAAGCTAATTCAGGAAGGCCAGGCCATTCTTGACCAGCGTTGGGGTGCCAGTGGTTATCTCCATCTCTATCACCATCGCATGCGGAATACATGGACATACAAAAAGGCCATTGTGATAGTGCCATAAGCCAGAGGGCTAGAGATCTGCTCATGGTATATCCGCTACCCAAAATGCCCAATGGCATAAAAACGGCATTGCTGCGGGCCTCGCGGGGAACTGTCTGAAGTGACACATGGAAAGACAGAGTACCAGGGATCCCTAGGTAGGGGAAGAGTGTGCATGATGTCGCGTCGGCAGGGTACTCCATTTGTTCCGTAGCGTTCCAGGTAAAAGTGAGGTCATCGAGTCTTCCATATTTCAGCGTGTCTGACTGGTTGATAAAACACGAAGGGGGGATATTAGAGGGTTGGCTATGCTGGACCAGCGAATGGATTAGGGTCAAGATAGTTAAGGGGGCTTCTAGCGACAGGCCTGTAATATTAACGAAGCTGTTTATATATATCAGGTCAATCAAAGAGAAACCCGCCTGAGTCATATCAGTCTCTCTTGTCTTATAAAATCCGGCGTTCTGGATTTGGGCCGCAACTTCCCGAGACAAAGTGGTGGCTACTATTGTGTTGGAATAATAATCGTGAAGTTGAACACTAATCACCCTCATTCCGTCCTTTCTTCCTCGCGTTTGTTCTGTACCCATGTTAAGTCTGGTGTTATAACTCAGAACCAATCCAGATATTTGTTGGAGTGCGCTAGCTGGGTAATGGGATGCACAATTTGGCATCAATGCTCCCGTCTGGGTTACTGCATCTGCTATGAATCCTGAATGATCAGTGGGAACCCGCTGCAGTCTATTGAAGGAGGCGACGTTGGCCAAAACCAGGTTGTTGTTTGCCGAAGGGAGCGCCGGGGCAGCTGATCCATTGGTGACCATCATGGATTTAAGTTCAGGGGCTTCGATTACATCTTTCATTGTTGACGAGAATATGTTACCATTTAGTGCATGGACAGTTTTGTTGTGCATGCGCGCGCTTGCTTCGACATAAGCAAGGTTTAGAATGGTTTTGAGGGAATCTTTGACGTCTTCAAATTGGTCAGGTTTTATCTTGTTATCAGCGTCTATCAATGTTGAGATTATGCAGGCAGGCTGACAATTGTGGATATGGGCAAAAACCGCAAACTGTGTTGTGGTGAATGTGTTTAGGTTTTCCCAATCCAAGCCCCAAGCCCGAGCAGTTACTTCCATGACAAATTTTCGAGGTATAGTTGGTAGTCTAGCTATGAAAGATGCCTGGTAGGTTAGAGATGAATTTAACTTACCAGAGATTCTACTCATTGCGTTATCTCTTTTCTGGGCCAGAGATACTGTATCAGATTTTAATTGTTCCAACATCTTCAAAATCTTAAAAAACACAAATTAAAATATGAAAACAATCAATAAAATTTATTTAATTTATTATTTACGTTTTTACATCACACTTTTTGTAATCAACTATTTTGACAAATTGGATTTGTTAAACTAACAAAATTCCTGTTATTTTTGTTAGAGTTGTAATTGTTGAAGCGACGAGTTTACCTTGTTGAATTCGTGTCGGTATTCATATGTACGAGATAATTTTTTTTATTTACATAAAATATATACAAATTGTTTTTTAAAGCGATCAACTGTAAATATCTAGTAGGGACTCAAAATTAACAATAGTTCATTCGAGCCCCGACCACGTTCAAGAATGAAAGATTACACGACTCAACAAAAAAATTTTCGTTCTTTGTCCTAAAGTTTATTTTGTGATTTTTCAGTTAATTATACACAAAAACGAAAAGAAAATACATTTTTTGTGTATAAAGTTTGCTTTTGTGATAGTTATAGTAAAAATTAAAAACACATATTTTGAAAAATATCGCATAATTATGCAAACTTTATACACAAAAAATGTATTTTCTTTTCGTTTTTGTGTATAATTAACTGAAAAATCACAAAATAAACTTTAGGACAAAGAACGAAAATTTTTTTGTTGAGTCGTGAAATCGGTCTCCTAAATACAAAAGCAAACTTTTTCATGTCGTATATTTTTCTTTCGTCTAATTTAGACCTAATATATCGAAATTTTATGATTTAATGTCAAAGACAAATTTTGTGTTGACCCGTGTTATCAATAACAATTTTAATTAATTTTCATGTTGTAAAATTCCTTTCTCCATAAAAATAATTTAATGAAAATTAAATTTGATAAACTTGAGCCGAATTAAAATATTAAAAATTTGGATTAAAAACCATAAATAGTTCAACACAATAACCACAATTCTAATTTATCGTTTTATTAAAAAAAAATTAAAAAATTTATTTTTTTGAGAAGTTTAATATTTTAATATTTAAAATTATAACAATTAAACAGCCTTTTACATTTACTTAGTTAAACAAGAAAAACCCAAAACTTTATAAAAAAAAACAAATTTGTATATAAATACATAGTATATTATATTATGTAAATCTTGTTTAAAACTTTTTAAAAAGAGATCAAAAATTTATAATAATTATTCCAAATTAATAAAGTTACAGCCTGTTCATCGATTAACGTTCGCATAGAAAATTATGTATATGTAAAACAAAAACAATATTCGAAAATTTGTTTTTGTTTTAAATGTAGTTTTCTATGCGAATGTTGACGTTCGAAATCGTTGAACAGGCTGTTAATATTTTCATCATTATTGTAATCGCAGAACAAATTTAAAAAAGCACAGAAACTGGTGCGAAACGAACCGAGTTGACAACTCTGAAACAATCGATTTTTACAGCTAGATCAGATAAACTTGCGATAAAAATTGGAGAAGAGAGAAATTTTTCGCTCTCAAAATTTTGTATAGCGAAGCAATTGCTTCGTTCATGATTGGAATGTGAAGCATGAATAGAGAGCGAAGCACGTACCGTGGAAACATGGCATTATATGTATTTCTAAACAAATATGTTAGGAATACATGCATAGGGAAAAATTTCGAGGTGCCTAACCCACTCTAGCACAACATTCTGCTCTAACTTTTTATACCCACACAACTGTGTATGAAGAGGGTTTAATGTATTTGTGCGAATGTGTGTAACACAGTTAAATATAGGTTCTTGACCCACCTTTTAGTATACCGATTGACACAGAATCAATTTTAGAATCCATCTGAATAAATTAGCCTGTTGGGTAGCCTAAATTATTTAAGTTTATAGATTTTCCTCTCTTAAGGGATCAGAGTAGGAAAAATCTATAAACGCAACAAATCTTTTACTTGCTCCTTAGAGCAAGGAGAAGTGGTTGCAGGGAAGGGAAAAAAGAGTAAAAGGGGGTATGTAAGTCTGAAGAGGAGGTGGGGTGTTCCTGCTTATGCTTACCTTGGATGGTTGCCTTTTCCAAGAGGGAATACTAAATTAATTTTTTCCAATAAAATTAATTTATTTGGGGGATAGGTTCACAAGTTTAAATTTATAGTTTGAATTCAATTTTAAAGTTTTAACAAATTAATTTAAGATTTTAATTTTTAAATTGAAAGTTGAAGTGGTTAAAAAGGGTTATACAAAAATGAACTTATCTCGTTGAAAGTCGAATGCCAAGTGACATTTTCCTTTCTACACTGCCCCCATCTTGTTTCTTACTCTCCAAAGCCAGGCTTGACAGTCTGACTTTGGAGAGTACTAAAGAGCGCATGCAACTCTCAACAACAGTGGTCATTTCAATCATTTCAACTAATACTCCTTTTTTAATTCACAATAATCTTAGCGAAATAATTCAAATGACCGTTACGATTACTTTCAAATACAACTTCAAATTCATTAAATATAAGTTCAAATATACATAGTTTAAATAGCAATTAAATTCAATAAATACAATTTCAATATAGTTCAATTTAAAAATACATAGAAAAATATATAATTCATTTTTTTTTCTTTTCGTGTGTTCAATGTACATTGAACATGCTCCGGCCTCGAACCAAAACTGCTGGGCTACTCATCCACACATAGAACTTGTGCCAGCGACTTAATGGCCTCTAAAATTACCCTCGTATTTGGGGCCGTGGCCCTTGAGGTAGTTGTTTGTTGTGCTGGCTGCGGCGCGGTAGCTGTTGCTGCTGCTGCTGGCGTTGTGGCCTCGACTGACGTTGTGGCCTTGGCTGACGTTGTGGCCTTGGCTGACGTTGTGGCCTTGGCTGACGTTGATGCTGTTGACGTTGGTGCTGTTGACGTTGGTGCTGTTGACGTTGCCTATGAGTGATGTTGTTCGTTGCCCTGACTGTAAGCCAGCCTTAACGTCCCAAGATTGTCCTGTTTTAGGGTTGGTGATAGTTGCCCTATCATAAGACGCAATAACTTTATCCCACATTGGGAAAGTAGCTGAACAGCTGTATCTTCGCATCTCGAACAGGATAGATTTGATTTCGGTTGTAGTAACTTGGTGGTCAAAGCTAGCGAAGTCCCAGGGTAAGGCGTACCCCCCTGACTTCAAGTATTCGATGTCTTCTTCTGTCCTAGTGACCTCCTCTCCTACAGCCTCGTCCAACGTTATCCCACCCCAGTTCTTAAAGGAATGCCCAAACATGTCTAAACAATACGCTTCATATATGTAACTCTCGAAATTAGAAGCTATCGCCAAGCGGATTTTCCCTAATTCATTTTTAACGACAGGTAGGTTGACTATTCGACCATCCCAGGCAGTCACAATTTCCCAAATCTGGTCTGGTGTAAACAGAGCGGTGACCATATTCTTGCGTGGCTTAAAGTGCATTGTCTTACCTCGTTTGTCAATGTAAAATACTCGCCCAACCGATGATGTTCCGGTCGTTGCCCATTTAAGAGACTTGACGTATTCTTCAAAAGTGATCTGATTCGGCAAGGATGATGGAGGTCTGACGACCTGCCTCACCGAATCGGACCACAGTTCCTGCCAGTTTTCAACTCTACGTGGAGAACAGGTTGCCAGACTAGCAATTTCATTGTCAAGGTCCCAATCGTCGTCTGTAAATTTAAAACCGGTTAGAGTGTGAAGTTCGCCAAACAAATGTCTAATCCTAGTGTAATTACCAAATGGTTTAAGGTAGGATGATATTTCAGCTGCTAGGATGACAAAAGACTCTTCTGACTCAAACAGGTTAGTAGTAAGTAAAAAAGCAATCTCCTCCTGATGGAGGGTTTCCATCCAGATTAAGATATTTAGGGCTAGATGGTATGGGAGATGGACGAGGTGGCTGGCGGTGGTGGTGCCAACGAAGTGTAAAAGGGATGACATTTTGAGCCTACGGTTTGAGAAATATTCCTTTGGACTAGGAGAAAACAGTTCAACGAGCTCGTCGTCTTTAGTGCAGTTTATTTGTGTGACTGGAAGGGTAACGTTTATAGTCAAGGCAGGAATGGCGGAGAATAGCTGTTGTACTGTTTGAGGAGCGTCTCCAGGTTGATAGACATTGTGGGTCAAGGTACGCAATTCTGACTGTTCGTGTGGGAGTAAAAATCTTTTGTTTAGTTCCAGTAGGCGTAAGATGGTATCTACGTCTATCTTCCACTTTGAGTCTGGGTTATGTATAGCGTCATAGTCTTGGAGTTTGGTTATTAGATCGGCAATGCGTTTGCAGGGGCTTCGTTGACTACTGGCTCCATATCGTGTAACCCGACACCCGTCGGGTTCGCCATCTGTGAGACCACGTTTGCTGGGATCGGCGGAGCAGCCTGTGCATCCGAGGCAGGTTGGCATAAAAAAGCCGCGTACTCATCTGTACCGTCGGCTTCGGCGGCGACGTTAGGGTTATTTGGAGCCAATGATCCAACAACCCATGTACCAAAAGCCAGTCTGGCGTTGCCCTGTTGTGCTCTGGAAACTTGGTTGGCAACTGTCCTCTTTGCGGTGATGAAAACCCGCTTGCCGTTTTCCCACAGGTGTGGAAGACTAAGGGAAGAAGACAGTAGTAACTTGTCTTGCGTGAGTGGACAGTAAGTAGGATCATTGATCATCAACTGCGTAGGCAGCTCACCGCGGACAGTTGTCCTCTGGTATTTCGCCGTCAAAGTAACGCCATGTCTCGCTACCTAGGACAGCCTTATTAAATAACCTACTATTCCAATAGGCTGCGTCTGACTGTGATATAAGATGGTGGGTAGCCAGATACCCTGTCATGAGATTTTGGTCAAGATATGGTGTTAGAGAGTCAGTGCCAATAACCAAGCACCTGAGGGTTTGGGAGAATCCCTGAGGCCCATTCAATCCATATGGCAGCGGCATGCTTGCGTGTGCCTTTGGTACTCTGGTGGTTAGTACATGTACCCACAATTCAGGGAGGACGGATGGCATATATAATCTTGAGGGCAAGGTGTCGTTCGTAGTGTCGGCAATGTTAGCCGAATCTCTAAACCTATCGTCGATCTGGACCAGCATGTATGGTGTATAATACCATCTTCCGAACACATCTATCTGATTTGCCGATGTAGGAGTATTGCATGGTACTTTAGGATATGTGTGTGACAGCAAGCCGGAGGCTAAGTTGGAGATTATGGGTACCATCCCCCCAGATTTGAAAACCATAGGAGTGGCCTCCCTGATGAATGACTGCAAAATGATCTCTCTTGCCCGAGGGTAAGTAACCATAGTCTGGGTGGCATCATAACAACCCCCAGCAAGACCGTACCTAGATACAAGGGTTTGAGGAGCTATCGCCATCTCGGTTGCCGCAATAACCTCGGTGTGAATCGACATGTTATCATTTAGATGGGGCTGAATTGATAATACGTTACCTGAGGTAAAATCGTCGCTGGTTCCCATTCCTGTTACAATCTTATTCCACGCCTCTATAGAACACGAAAAAGATTGGAACTGTACTGTAACGCCAGCTAGGGATATAGGCATGACCAATGTTCCAAAACTGTCGAGCGATGATGGTACGGATGTTACGGTGGTGGACATAATCGTACCCATGGCTGCTGCTTCGGTGTGGATCAGCTCGATGTACATGTCAATGACATCGCCTCCGTCTCGCATTATTACCGGAGCCTCTGCACGTTGTTGCCGTTGTGGATTAGGCCGGAGATCTCCCTGACAGCCGAACAGGCCAGCGTACTCATCACCCTGTTCATTGTTATCGCCGTGTCCATCTCCAGCGTCCTCGAAGACTGGGAATTTGTTGGTATAATAAGTTGTTGGCCCAGCTTGGTTAATTAACAGAGGAGGGAAGCGTTGTGTGAGGGCTACCATATTATAGAATGCTGACCTTATCTGATAGTCAAGACCCCATAGGTTCGTGCCCACAGACAAGATGGTTGACACGGATGCTGTTGTCATACTGGGGAGCCAACTGTTTAGGTAGTCACACAAGCTGTAGGAGACGTGGTCCCCTCCTAAGAAATTAATTGTCAGTGGCGTATCAGCGGGGAAGGTGTTGTTCCCTCTTGTTAAAGGATTAGGCCCTGACAACGGGATCAGCACTGCTGCTGACCTGGCAGTAGCCGCGGTGTTAGGTATGCGACTTGCCCTTTGCCTAGGTAAGACAACATGGATTGTGGTTAATCCGGGGATACTAGTGGCGGTGTGGTTCAGTACCCAATCAGCTACCCTGGTGGAAGCTAATTCAGGAAGGCCAGGCCATTCTTGACCAGCGTTGGGGTGCCAGTGGTTATCTCCATCTCTATCACCATCGCATGCGGAATACATGGACATACAAAAAGGCCATTGTGATAGTGCCATAAGCCAGAGGGCTAGAGATCTGCTCATGGTATCTCCGCTACCCAAAATGCCCAATGGCATAAAAACGGCATTGCTGCGGGCCTCGCGGGGAACTGTCTGAAGTGACACATGGAAAGACAGAGTACCAGGGATCCCTAGGTAGGGGAAGAGTGTGCATGATGTCGCGTCGGCAGGGTACTCCATTTGTTCCGTAGCGTTCCAGGTAAAAGTGAGGTCATCGAGTCTTCCATATTTCAGCGTGTCTGACTGGTTGATAAAACACGAAGGGGGGATATTAGAGGGTTGGCTATGCTGGACCAGCGAATGGATTAGGGTCAAGATAGTTAAGGGGGCTTCTAGCGACAGGCCTGTAATATTAACGAAGCTGTTTATATATATCAGGTCAATCAAAGAGAAACCCGCCTGAGTCATATCAGTCTCTCTTGTCTTATAAAATCCGGCGTTCTGGATTTGGGCCGCAACTTCCCGAGACAAAGTGGTGGCTACTATTGTGTTGGAATAATAATCGTGAAGTTGAACACTAATCACCCTCATTCCGTCCTTTCTTCCTCGCGTTTGTTCTGTACCCATGTTAAGTCTGGTGTTATAACTCAGAACCAATCCAGATATTTGTTGGAGTGCGCTAGCTGGGTAATGGGATGCACAATTTGGCATCAATGCTCCCGTCTGGGTTACTGCATCTGCTATGAATCCTGAATGATCAGTGGGAACCCGCTGCAGTCTATTGAAGGAGGCGACGTTGGCCAAAACCAGGTTGTTGTTTGCCGAAGGGAGCGCCGGGGCAGCTGATCCATTGGTGACCATCATGGATTTAAGTTCAGGGGCTTCGATTACATCTTTCATTGTTGACGAGAATATGTTACCATTTAGTGCATGGACAGTTTTGTTGTGCATGCGCGCGCTTGCTTCGACATAAGCAAGGTTTAGAATGGTTTTGAGGGAATCTTTGACGTCTTCAAATTGGTCAGGTTTTATCTTGTTATCAGCGTCTATCAATGTTGAGATTATGCAGGCAGGCTGACAATTGTGGATATGGGCAAAAACCGCAAACTGTGTTGTGGTGAATGTGTTTAGGTTTTCCCAATCCAAGCCCCAAGCCCGAGCAGTTACTTCTATGACAAATTTTCGAGGTATAGTTGGTAGTCTAGCTATGAAAGATGCCTGGTAGGTTAGAGATGAATTTAACTTACCAGAGATTCTACTCATTGCGTTATCTCTTTTCTGGGCCAGAGATACTGTATCAGATGGTTTGTCATGCTTAAAAGTTGGTTTTGCAGCTCGCTGTTCCTCATCCACAGCGTCATTTCTCCGTGGTCTTGGTTTAGGTGATTTATCACTACCCGTTACTCGTGAGTAGTCGCGTGCTCCCATTATATCGGCTATATCAGAGTCTGGGATGTCAGCTAATGGATCTATATTATGAGGGGACAGCAAAGCGTACCTATTATTCGTAAGTACCTCAACAACGCTAAGCAAAGGTATATATGACGGGGAAGAGCGTGACACTGTTGACCAGTGGTCGAGAAGGAAAGTGTTGAAGGGACCAGGATTAGGCTCGACACCCTCTGTAGTTAGGTCTTCCTTATATTGGTTAGTATCGGTAAGCTGTTGCCTATGATCGGTAACCCACATTGGATAGTCCATTCCCAGCGTTGATGATGTACCGCTACCCTTCGCGACTCTGATTACTATGTTGACCAGGGATGTTGCGTGCTGGCTTATTTTTGTTAGTATTATGGCTGCCTTGTCCAACTTAAACATAGTCTTGTAATCATAGATAGGCGTGTATGTCTTAAAAGTCAACGTAGCTAAAGATGTAGCATCCTTGGCCGATACCATATCTATATGTACGGGATAAGAGCCGTCGAATTGAACCGTGATGGAAAAACGGTATGTACCGGGGTCTAGAGGGATGTTAGAAGACCATCTCTGTGTGGTTGGTGTATACTCTGTCGTAATAATCAGGTCTCCACTCCACTGAATGCGGTTCCAATCTTCAGACTGAGGAAAAACCGGGGCTGCCAACCTCATGTTTGGATGTGGTAGAGGTGGGCTTA
The DNA here is from genome assembly GCA_949318255.1 of Pollenia labialis. Lineage (NCBI taxonomy): Eukaryota > Metazoa > Arthropoda > Insecta > Diptera > Polleniidae > Pollenia > Pollenia labialis. Next base: position 63,972,432 of record OX439141.1, read on the forward strand.
TAAGTCTGTCCTCTTCAAACATCTCCTCGGCAAAAGATGGTGGGGGCCGGTGGATTTGAGCTTTCGTGATGGTGTGAAGAGGTTGACTATATAACCTTTCAAGGCCTAAGAGTGTCATTAAGGTGGTGCGCTGGTCTGGGGTAAATGTATAGTCGGCTTGGTGTTCCAGGGTATCGAGTACGTTGGTGTCCCATTCGAAGACACTCCATCCGTCGAGTGTTGGTGTTAAGTTTATTGACTCTAAGGATGAAATTACTCTCGATGGTGCTTCAGGCATAAACAGTCTAGATAATAAGGTCAACATCCTATTAGCGTTTCGTTGCAAACCAGTCTGTACAGAGGGCATGGACGTTTGGGACGAGCTAGCCTCTGCAAGGCTTTGTATAGACAAGGAAGGGTTGATCCTTAATGGTGTTCCTGTAGACTGCAATAGTCTAGGTTGTTGTCTGGTTACAGGTCCGGGGTTTGGTTCAATGCCGTAAGATGTTAAATCCGGGTCGTAGTCATGTTCATTGGGTGTCTCGATATCCATATCAGCAAGTCGGTTGTCATAGCGTGTTTGTTGTGTGATGTATTGGTTGGGGGTTTTTGTTTGGTTTGTTTTTTTGTTTAGATTATTCATTCTGTTTACGATTAAATCCACCCTCATCAGGACTGGCCTTATTCAGGTACGTTTCGTGGGACGCAACTCCGGTCTTGTCGGAATGGGTAACTTGCTTAGCTCTCGCTAACCGGGCTAGGTTTTTAGGCCACCCGGAATGCCGCCCATCCTTGTAGTGTCTTGGTTTGGAAATGTTCATCAAACCTACACACGACCTTCTTCACGAATATCACACTCTTTTAAGAGGTATACGTACTTTGATCCTGACTTCTTCGGCTACCGGAATCTCCCGGGGGTTCTTATAACCTTGTTATTGTAGTCCCAAGTCCACGGGTTGTGCATACCGTGTGACTCTTTGGGAAACAAAGTTCCACGTAGAAAACAAATCACAAAATTATAGCCTTCGAAGACGACAATTCAAAACATTAATATCAAAGAATAAATCCGGGTACAAAGCTGGGGTCTCCAACTCCTAGGGGGTAGTGCGAAAAACTGGGTTGGTTCCTGTTTTTGCTTACCTTGGATGGTTGCCTTTTCCAAGAGGGAATACTAAATTAATTTTTTCCAATAAAATTAATTTATTTGGGGGATAGGTTCACAAGTTTAAATTTATAGTTTGAATTCAATTTTAAAGTTTTAACAAATTAATTTAAGATTTTAATTTTTAAATTGAAAGTTGAAGTGGTTAAAAAGGGTTATACAAAAATGAACTTATCTCGTTGAAAGTCGAATGCCAAGTGACATTTTCCTTTCTACACTGCCCCCATCTTGTTTCTTACTCTCCAAAGCCAGGCTTGACAGTCTGACTTTGGAGAGTACTAAAGAGCGCATGCAACTCTCAACAACAGTGGTCATTTCAATCATTTCAACTAATACTCCTTTTTTAATTCACAATAATCTTAGCGAAATAATTCAAATGACCGTTACGATTACTTTCAAATACAATTTCAAATTCATTAAATATAAGTTCAAATATACATAGTTTAAGTAGCAATTAAATTCAATAAATACAATTTCAATATAGTTCAATTTAAAAATACATAGAAAAATATATAATTCATTTTTTTTTCTTTTCGTGTGTTCAATGTACATTGAACACCATCTAACGAGGTTCGTCCTTCTATCAGGCTGGCTGGTTGTCTGGCGATTTTGGAAATAATTTGATCAAACTTGGCACATATGCGCTTATTGTCACAAGGTTGAAGCCTTTTCAAAAGCGGAGAAGCGGTTATTTATTTTTCATAGCCCACATGCAAATATAATTCCGGAGTAGGATTTTGTGCCCATTACCCATCTTGTTTTATAGACATTTGGATTTAATTAGGTCCAAAAATATTTAGTTGTAATATTATGTTGTAAAATTGAAAATCAGCAGAACAAATTTAATTAGAATCGGTCCATATTTGACCACAGCTCTCACACGAATACACTTATAATAAGTTACCTTAAAAGCTATTACTATGTTATCTCATAGTTGTAATCATAGTTATAGTAGTAGATATTTAGTTCATATTTGGCACAAAAATCTCTTATGTTAATCTTAACCTCACAACATACTCTTTTTCGAGGAAATATAATCGCCCAAATACTGTAATGTAGGGTCGGGCTTGATCGACAATACTTTCTTACTTTTTTTGTGTTAAAAATTGACTTCCTTGCTCTATATTTTTAATCTTTTAACCGTACATTTATTATCGTTATTATTTAACAAGAACTTTTTTTGTGTCGTTAGCTACCGACATTATTTGCCGATAAAAATTGTTAAAATGTCATAACAGAATAGCTCTTAACGACAATTATCGTTAGCTAACGAATTTGACTACTTAACGCCAATTTTTTGTCGTTAAAAAGTTACAGAATTTCAGTACAGGTAGGATGAACCTTTCTTTAACTTATCTATTACTTTAGGTTAAAGTAAAGTTGTAATAATGGAACACTTTCTATATGGCCGATGAAATCCAAGCTTAAGGTATCGGTAAGTTTTGAAAAATTAATAAATTCTTAGAAACACAAAGTAGCGTTGATGCCTTGAGGCGAAAAGTAGGTTTAAGCTGGAGGTCCACACCACGCGTTACACGCTTTTTCGCAGCATGCAAGCTGTCAAGAAAGTAGAACCTGTGTAGTAATACGTAGTAAGTTACATGCACAAAAGCGTAGATGCCTTGAGGCAAAAAGTAGGTTTACTTTCTACTTTTGTAAGCGTCACAAGCAGCGTCCGAACAAATCGGCTGATTTTGACAAATTAAATTTTATTTTTACTTGTGGTGCTGCTGCTGCAAAAAAAAATTGTAAATTGAAACGTAGAACGCAAGTAAGGTTAAAAAAGCATGCACTGCGTGGAGGCAAAAACGCGTGGTATGGACCTCCAGCTTTACGGTTGTCGTATACCACTAAATCGATTTAATGTAGTAGATTAAAGAACGCAGGTTGTGTGTTACTTTATTCTATTACAAAAAACGTCACAGTCGTTAAAGACAACGACAACCGTAATAATGGTGGCTATTCCAAAATACGCGTCGAAGAAGTGAACATTTACATGACAACAAAAACAAATCAAAACCAAATTGACAAAAAAATTTTTTGTTTATCATTCAAAATTTACATTTTCAAAAGATTTTGTTATTCGTGCTTAATTCCCAGTTTTTATTATTGATAAAAACACTTGAAATTTATTGTTGATGGGATAAGCTATTCCCATGCGCAATTCACTGGTTGCTTAGGCCAGCTAGATCATCAGGAAACTTCATCCATAAAGATTTTAGAAAAACTAAAGATATTAAACCAAATAAAACTGTTAAACGTATAAGAATTATAGCAACAGTTATACTTGTAATAATATCAAAGTTTAAACAAAACAACATCAACAATACAATTTACAGTTTTTAAAGGAGAACGAAACGCGTTAGAACTCTCGCGTTAATTTTATTTTAGAAGTGTATAGATAACAAAAACAATTTTCATAAATTTTGTTTTCATGTAAATGTTTAGCCACCAATATTTATGTTTTCCATTTTTTTTTTAAATTTCTAAATTTTAACAGTTTTTTAAATTAGTTGCATCATTAAAGGCTAGTTTACACTATTATACTTTGTATTAATATGTACATGTCAAAAACTCAAGTAATATGTAAGTCTGATAGTGTGAATGCATGTGTGATGAAAATGACAAGTAATAAGGGGGATTATGAAAAAAAGTTTGGCATCCTATACGACTTCATCGTTTTATGAAAAACTTATAAACAATAATACTTTTCATTGGATCAGGGTTGCATTTTATTTCAGGTGTGTGTTTAAACTTTGTGTGATGGTGTGAACTCAAACTGTTATGTTAGTGCTGGTTCAGTTTGACTCGTCAAGTCTTGTATTTTTAGTAGAGAGGGGAAAAGAAATGGCATTCTCTTTTCCTTTCTCTCCTAAAAACTCAAGACTTGACTGGACTTGACTTGACTTGTGTGAACCGGCACTTACATTAGATTTGTTGACAGTCGCACCAAAACTCATTAGATTTCTATCTCACAAAGTATTATGGAATTAATACTCAAATAAGACACTTAGATTTTGCTGGAAAACTTGTAATTACTAGATTGCGTTGCAGTGTAAACATACCATAAGAACGCTTTATAATAAACAAATTAATTAGTTATATATAAAGTTCAAAGTCTATTCGATTACTTGTATAAAAATTAGTTTGTTCTCCCACTTTTCTTACATAAACACCGTTTTTGAAATGTCCATTTTTTGACCATTCTAACATTTGTTTGGTATTGAAGGGCCCCTGAAGTGTTATGTCATTTGCTTTCCATTTGAACTCCCAAAGTTGCTCCTTAGGTTTTAATACGCCTGTGCTTTCCACACAATTATGTTTATGCTCTTTTTCCTTTTCGCTAAAGTCATCGGAATACATATCAAAACTAGAATCTGATAACGCCGTACCTCCTTTGCTAGTGCTTGGGATTGAATTAACTTTTTCTTTTATAGATTTGTACGTTGTCTGGTAAATATCCATATTTCCAGTTTTTGTTAAAATTTCGTTAGCCAATTCAGTTAGTTTGGTAATTTTGTCCCCAGTTTCATCATGGATACCTTGTTTTTTTAATCGCAGTCTTTCTACAGAACTAAGTTTAAGTCTACTTTTGCCAAGACGCCGTAGAGCGCATGCAACTGTCTCTCCTTCATTAATATATGACAGCAGTTGTTTATACATTAATGATTCATTATATACATCCATCGATTTTAGTGCAGTTGCGTCTTCATTTTTCGATATTTCCTTTTCTTTCTTAATCTAAACGTAAAGAATAAAAAATTTAATGATGATATATAAGTACATATGTATACATATACAATATCAGTTAGTTTTTAAAGTTAGGGAATCTAATAATATAAAATATTTAATTAATAAGATTTTGTTTTTCGTGCTTAATTCCCACTTTTCATTCTTGATAAATGGACTGAAATATGTATATTAACTTATTATTAAGGTTCGCGTTTTATGCGTATAAAAAATACACTAAAAATTGAAAAACATGCGCTAAAAATCGAAAACGTAATAAAAAAATACATAAAAAATTGACAAGAAAAACAAAAATAACATAAACAAGATAGAGTGCTATATTCGGCTGTGCCGAATCTTATATACACTTTACCATTGTGCGAGCAGCATACAGAGCAACTAGACAACAACTTAATCATTTTTACATATACTACATACATATTTAAAATACTAAAAACTTCATTGGAAATTTATATTTAAAAAGCGAAAACTAGTAAATATTTTTTTTAAATCGTTTTTAGAACATAAAAATTAAAAAGAAAAAAATTTCTCTTTGAAAAACCAAGATTCGAGTTAGGAGAAGCACAGTACCTAACCATAGGCCTCTATGACTGAGTTGAGTTGTAATTTCTTAATTTTTGTATTACACAGTACGACACATGATTTCGGGACACAATTCTTATAATTGCTTATGAAAGCGGACCCAAAAAGAAGAACTTCTGCATCATTAGTTTGGTCATGTTGCCTCAATAAATAATTTAAAAATTAATTTGAAGTTAGGAAGTATCGTATAGGGGAATTTGTCACGTTTAAGGCTCTTTTGTTTGTCATAACTCGAGAACCACTAGTCCGAATAAGCTGAAACAAATTTAAAAAAATTAAGAATTACAATTCTTTTAATCTGTTCATACAACGTTTCGCTACATAAGCAACAGTTTCGCAGTTATAAATAAATGTATGAAGAAAAAAATATTTTTTGGCCAAAAAATTTAAATTTTTTATTTTTAATTCATAAAAAATCCAAAACGGTAAAAAAGTGTCAATTCCTATTATTTTCGCGTAAAGTCGCATAACCTATGAACAAAATGACACATAAATCATGAAAATCGATGAACACGTTTTGCTTTTATTCACAATTAATTAAAGGAATGATTTTCAAAAATTTGCTCGAGATATTCACAAAATTCTTTGGAAAAAACATTGATGACTTTTTTTATTGATTCTTTATTTTGCATGAAAATAAACATTCTGATTCATATTACAGCTATTCTTACACAGAAAATATGCAATTTTTATATGTTATCTATGCATGGAAACAAAGTTTAGAACATATTCAATTATTGTCACTATCCATCCTCGTTGAAGTTGACGCTTGTGGTTCTGATGACCTTATTTTCTTCGTAGGTTGTTCATATTCATGTTCTGAGTCTGCTTCATCATCCGAGATAGACGTAATATTCAAGGGCATGTTTTGTTCAGTGTGTCCACAAATTTCAAACTGCATAATTTTAGAACTTCACCAACAAACCTCCGCAAGCAATGCATCCAATTTTTCCCCTTTGAATCGCTTTTCCATTGGCATGGTCACCTGGTGGAACCTCTCTCCTTGTTCGTCCGATTCCTGAGGTAATTGTGCCAAAAAGGTTCAAGGTGGAAATGCAAGAAGTGTCATTTTAACGTCATGGATGCATTAATTTTTTCAAAATAATACAGCAAGTTCTCCACTCGTGCCTGTATGTCATCTCGATGTACACGGTTCTTTCCTAAATTAATCATCATTTAAATTGGTCGGATTGGTGAAAACGGTTTCGGCTTGCAGGGACATAGTATCCAGACTCGGAGGTTTAGGATAATCGGTACCAGCAGCGCGTTCAACTGAAAGTGTGGCAGTAAAAGCAGCAATGTATTCTTTTGTTTTCTGTTTAATCCAGGACGAGAATTTATGCATGCGTAGCACCTGGATTCATCATACCCAGTTAGGCCTTCCACCCAAATTACTGTCCACCTTTTCCATGTATCCACATTATAAGGGTATAATAACAATTTTTGCACACTGTGTTCGGCGTAAAATTTGCACCACTTAAATCTGCTTCATCAAAATAATGACAATACGCTGTTTTGAATTCCTCAGTAATAAATTTGTTTCGATCCAGTTGGCCTTTTTTTTGGGACGATATTGTGGGAACTTGTTATTTTCCATATTTGGAAAATATATTATATGTTTTGCTGTTATTCACTTTTAAAAACCGGAGAAAAATTCACTTGTACTTCTCGCGTTCGTCGACTATTGTTAAATGCCAAAAATCGATCAAAGAGCACCTATAAATACTACAAATATTTCAATATTTTACTGGCAGGTACTTATGAAATATGTTTTCGAAACGTTCCAAAACATGAGCACTCATAAATGTGGGTGCAATTTCTGTAAAAAAATCGTTCAGGTAACTAACGGAAAAACCCAACTTATAAAAAAAGTGCACATTCCTTTTTTCCTTTCAATTGTCCACTAACATTTATAAACGCTGAATACTTTGCTACCGCAATCATAAAAATCAAATAACCTTTTGTTTATTACATTTTTTTTAATTCGGAGAATCATAAAAAAAGTCAATGTTTTTTCCAAAGAATTTTGTGGATATCTCGAGCAAATTTTTGAAATTCTTTCCTTTAATTAATTTTAAATAAAATCGAAACGTGTTCATCGATTTTCATGATTTATGTGTCATTTTGTTCATAGGTTATGCGACTTTACGTGAAAGTAATAGGACTTGACACTTTTTTGGATTTTTAATGAATTAAAAATAAAAAATTTTAATTTTTTGGGCAAAAAATATTTTTTTCTTCATACATTTATTTATAACTGCGAAACTGTTGCTTATGTAGCGAAACGTTGTATGAACAGATTAAAGGAATTGTAATTCTTAATTTTTTAAAATTTGTTTTAGCTTATTCAGACTAGTGGTTCTCGAGTTATGATAAACAAAAGAGCCTAAAACGTGACAAATGCCCCTATACGATACTTCCTAACTTCAAATTAATTTTTAAATTATTTATTGAGGCAACATGACCAAACTAATGATGCAGAAGTTCTACTTTCATAAGCAATTATCAGAATTGAGTCCCGAATCAATCACCTGAAAAATTTTGTATGTACTGTGTTATGGTTTACAACTTTGCTATATTGCGGTGAGCAAAAACATAACAAAAATTAGAACTGATTACAACCAGTTGCCTTAATTACAACTCAACTGATTTTTTTTTTAGTTTAAAGAAAAAACTAATGCTGTGAAAAAACAAATTTTATATTAATCGACATAAATTATTCGAATTATTCATTATTCGAAAATAAGCAATTTTAAAAATATTCGAACAGTTATTCGCCCAAAATTAATCGAACCTTTGAATACCCAACTACATATAAAATGAATTAAGAACATAAATGTAATCACTATGGTATTGTGCAAATTTGCAATTTGCAGTGCATATTACGATTGATCGTGAGAATGCAACTTTAATTATTTGTGCAAATGCATTATATTTCTAAAAATGTATTCTGGCAACACAAAAAACTTTTGGCAGCTCTGTAAAAAATCTGCATTTGTTTACAAGCACATTAAAAAAATTTTTTCTTTTGTAATTATTTAAATATAATTCTCTATTTTATGTTAAAATCCAGGAAAATGTTAAATTTATAAGGTTTCTTAAGACCAATATGGCGCTTAATATGTCAAATGTTATTGTTTACATTTATTTGCAACTGACCAAATAAGCACCTCTAATTTTGCTCATGGTTTTTTTAGTGCAAACGAAGTAAAAAAGAGCAAATTGCATACATACATTTTGTGTTGTGCAAATATGTGTATTTTTGCACATAAGTGATAGGTGCATGATTAAATGATGAATGATAGTTCCTTTGTGGTATGTTCACTACGCTGTTTTCGTAAAAATTTTAATTAAATATGCAAGCAGTTTGTTTTATTGTTTTAAATCCATCATTTTTTAAACTTTATTAAGCTTGATACGAATTTGTTTACTTAAGTTACCCACCACAGCATACTTCTTATGTATGGCAATATAAATAACCTTAAATTTCTTACTCAATGAATAAGATTTCTTATTCCAAAATAGTACCCATAAGACACAAACATTATCTGAAATGTAAAATCTTTTAGGCCCGTCAACAACAACAAGATAGCTTAAGTTAGAATATTATCGGCCGTATAAAAAGTGTTCCATTATTACAACATTAGTTTTACCTAAAAGGTAGAATGAACCTAAATTTACTTTGTCGCTCACTTTAGGTTAATGTAAAGTTTTAATAATGGAACACTTTTTATAAGGCCGGTTAAAGTCTACTTTTAGCTATTGGTAAAGCCTAGTACTCTGTTCAAATTTGTGAAAAATGTTGAGCAACATTAATTATTTCACACGAAAATTTTGGCATGTATCAATGTTACCTATTATGCGAGTTTGTACAATTTGACGTTTTTATTCCTGCAAAGTATGCGACATTGTTTTGCTTTTGTAAACAAACCCCACATGTATTTAACTAAAAATATTTTTTTTTAATAAAAAATTTAACAAAGAAGAAAGTAAATATGCATTAACAACTGTTACCGGTTGTGTTATTTTCATTTTTAATTTATTATTTAAAATCCGTTCATACTTTTTTGCTTTTGCTTAAAATTCCACGTGAAATAAATGCAGCTTACATTATTTCGCAGTTGTAAAAAATGTTGCCAGAAACATTTCGGAACTTTTTCACAAAATGAACAGAGTACAACTCTATCAAAATTTTTTAATAGATATTCCGCACAAGTTTTTTCATATGCGTTTTGACAGCATTTCACGTGAAATGTTGAACAGAGTACCAGGCTTAAGTTGTGAAAACGGGCCTTAATTGGTTAAAGTTTTCTGCATAATACATTATTGCTTCGAACCACGTTGCCCACCTGATTGTTAAAGGATGTGCAGGAAGACATAAATTAGAATACTTCTCTTTATATGCGGCAACAGGCGAAGGTGCTGTACAATATATTTTTTCCCATAAGAAATCAATGAATAAATATAATCGAAAGACACAACTTATCTCTTTTGCAAATTGGCGCACGGCAAAAAAGCGATTAAAATTATTTTTTTTTTCATTATTTATTTATTGAATCTTCATATATTAAATATAAACTAATAATTAAAATAAGTTTTGTTTTTCAAAATATGCGACATAAATATGCAATATGAGCAAAATATGCATTCAAAGCAAAATATGCACTAACAAATCGATGGCATTTTACTGCAAATTTCTTGATTAGCAAAGATATTCACCCCTATCGTGAATAACAAGTGGAATTTTCGTTCCCATGAAATTTTCATTCCCCTCGAAGGCAAAAAGTAATCATGGATCTCATGTGAAAAATTTTTCACGCTATCAGTTCCAGTGAATGTAACAAAAAAGAAGAAAGATTAGGAAATATTAAAAATCAATGAAATTTATGTTCAAAAATATTTACGTATGTATATATTTTAAAGAAAATTGAAAATAATAAAGCTAAATGATTAGTATTGGAGGGACGGGACAGGTTGATTGCAACGTTAGTTTTTTGCATTTTATAAATTTTATGTAGTAAAATGTTTCCCAAAATTCTGCCACCACGTCTTTCGAAAGCTTTACAAATCCGCCGGCAATAAACCTCTTTTTTTGCATTTTGTTGACCAATATATCGGTTGGTGCCTTTTTAACGGAAATAAACCTGAATATTCGATTTATAGGAGAAACTACTTACATACATACATGTTTTGTTCCCTAGCAAAAATAAAGTGAGCAAATCTAAGGGAAATGTGAACAAATTACGAGGGAAAAAACTTTTCACGATAAGGAGAATTTTTTCACGTGAACATTTTTTCACGTTATTATTCTCTTTTGAATGACCTAACGATACATTTGACTACATTTGACCGTTTGGGTCGCGGTGCTTAAAGTGCTATCAGACGGTATGTATTTTACATATGTACTGTCAAATTTTCCATCTGTAAAAGTTGTACACATCGTGTGATACATATGAAACTTTGCATGTGTAAAATACATGTGGAAATACATATGTAATTTTTTCGATTAGAACACGCTCTATTTTCCTGTGACAAACATAAACAAAACAACTGGTTTTTGTTTTTGTTTCTTTTTTTTATTTTTATTTTAGATATTACTGCAATAATGCTGGACGCTTCAATTATTTTATTTGCAGTTATTACATCCATTTTACTTTTAAAAACTTTATAATTTCAGCAGCTTTATAATTAAAACAGTTTATACACTTTAAAAAGTCAGCTATTGTTTACATTTATAGGTTATGTCATACGGAAAAACATAAGCAGGTGTGATAGCAAAAATTATGAATCGTATGTAAAATGGAAATTTTGACATACATACGGAATTACATATGGGTAAGAAAAGTGACAGTACATATGTAAAATACATACCGTCTGATAGCACCTTTAGTGCCGGTTCACACACGTCAAGTTTGACTCGTCAAGTCTTGAGCTTTTAGGAAAGAAGGGTAAAGAGGATGTCATTTCCTTTCCCCTCTCTCCTAAAAACTCAAGACTTGACGAGTCAAACTTGACGTGTGTGAACCGGCACTAAGCACCGCGACCCAAACGGTCAAATGTAGGAATGGGCAAAAAATATCGATATTAAAAAAAATCGATATATATAGCCGATTTTCAAAATACCAATATATCGATATTGAAATACGACTATCGAATTCGATATTTTTTAAAGTCAGTCTTCATTAAAAACTCAAAATTTTAGCCGTTTTTCAAACAATATTTTTTTTTTAAGAATTGACCTCATTGCATACATCATATGTATGTTTTTTTAAACTAATTGCATGCTCCTAGATGGGTGAAATTTTAATATTTATTGCGCAATTTCGGTTTTTTTAGTAATTTCAATTAGCTAAACCTTTTTGAGTTACTTGAATATATGTTGGGCAGCCTCCTCCATTTTTGAAATAACGGTATACCTCGAAAACAAAAAATAACCTAAAAAAACAGTAAGCAACAATAGATCCAGCGTGCCCGAATTAGGTCAAAACGCTAAGTGCCCGGCTTGTCTGTTTTTGCAACTAGCACAGTGAACTGGGGCTACTTTTTTGTCCTTCAACGCTTTACAACGGGCACATACTTGATCCGTGCTACCAACATCAATAATGTTATATGAATTGTAATCAACTGTTGGGTCGTACTTAAATGCCAGAAGCATAAATGTTATTCGATTAGTGTTATGAATTTGATTGCCTGGTTCTTAGACGTTGTTTTTCATTTTTCATTTCGCATCTCGCGTTGTTGCTTTGTGTAATTTTCTTGTCAACGTGGTACTCGATATCTAGTATCTTCAATTTCTGCTGCGCGTTCTTTTTGACTTTGCACTAAATGTACGTACACGATTTGATCGTCGTGTGTTGCGACCAATATTTCCACGTGGCCTGTCGTTTAAGCTTAATAAATAATATTGGTTTGAACGCATTTAATAACTATTAAAAATAAATATATGAAAAAACACCGAATAAACCAATAAAAAATTAAAAAAAAAATCCCGAAAATTATTGGATAAACGCGAAACTACACAGAAACACGACTCACGGTCCATAGAATATGTGTACAAATTGTTTTCAAAATCGGTGCAGTGGTTTTTGAGTTTAGCGATTACAAACAAACACGTCTCTTTTATATATGGGCACTTCCAAGATTGTAAACGGGACATTCGCACACGTTTATATTAACAAAACTGTAAAAACAACCTGATTTTCATTTTTTAAATTAATGATTCTTTTAACTCAAATTTTTCGCTTACTGTCGTGGTTTCCGAGATAATTGCAAAAAACCAGTGATTGTAAACGGGACAAAAGACGGAAGTGGGTTTTAAGGGGTAACCGTTTAAACAGTGATTTCTGCGAAACCTGACACAATATTTTATTGGGATTAATTTTAAAATGTTGCGTACTAATGTGCCCTAAAAATGGTCTCGATTTCAAAATAAAATATGAATTACATTTTTTTAAATAAATTGTTAAAGAAATTGTAAACGGGACAATTTTTCCACCATGATTTTAAATTTTTTTATGTTGCTATTTATAATCCATTATATAAGAAACTTAATTAAAAATGTTTTTCAGATCATAAATATGCCTTAGATTAGAGTATTGTTGTTCCAAATGCATATTTTCTAATATACACAAGTATGTGCTAAAAGTTGTAGTACTTCGTTTGCCATTTATCTTTTTTTTCGAATCAATTAATTTATACGCATATATTAAAAAAATATAAAATTCAATATGCAATGTAATGAGTGGATAGGAATCTATAAGAGGGAAGTTTTTGGTACTTTTTTGTTCTTTAGCTGGTACTTTTTTAATTACCGTTAGTATTGGACCTAGAAACATAAAATTAAACATGCCAGGTCCTTAGAGAATGAGAATCTGTATGAGGTTTTTGGTACTCATTTGCTTTTTAACTGGTACTTTTTGAATTTCCGTTAGTATTGGACCTAGAAAGCTAAAATTAAACATGCAAGGTCCTGATTGAATGAAAATCTGTTACAGGGTTTTTGGTACTATTTTGTTCTTTAACTGTTACCTTTTCAAATTCAGTATTTATTGGATCAAGAAACATAAAATTAAACATGCAAGTTCCTAAGTGAATGAGAATCTGTAATAGGAATTTTTCTGTACTTTTTCGTTCTCTAACTGTTACTTTTTTAAATAAACTGGTACTTTTTTTAATTTAATATTTATTTTTGGGCATTGAATAAAAACGCAAAGAGGTGTCTGGTACTTTAACGAAATTCAGCCGTTTTGGGTAGTAAACGGGAAAAACCTATATTTTGGAACTTTTTTGTCCACCATCTAGCTTTTAAACCAATACGCATATAAAAAAAGTTATATTACATTTGTAACTTATCTAAAAAATACAAATGCATATTTGTTACTTTTTCGAAATTCGAACGTATTAGCGATGCAAATTGTACATATGTTTGTTACATTTTTTAAAAGATTTTTTCTCCATCTATTTATCTTTCACCGCAGAGCATTAACGTATGAAGCTAAAAGGTTAACATTTGGACCGAAGTCTGGCCTCTAGCCAAATTGATCCTGCTAACATCATACCTCTTAAAATAAAAGAGTTAAAAACATTAGTACAAAAAATGTAATACTTATTATTGTTCATTTAAAAAATAAACGAACAGGTGTATGGTACTCTTTTGAGGTACGGCTTTTTTGGGGTGTAAAAGGACAAAAAAAAATTATATCACATTCGTAGCTTATCTAAAAAATACAAAACTAATTTGGACCGGGTTAGATGCTAGAATTTAAACAAGTTAAAATCTAGAAAAATAATCTTTGGCATAAAAATATGTCCACGAAGGAAAAGAAGACGCTAACGAAGTAGCGGGTTAAATGCTAGTGTTTATATATATCTATGTACGTAAAAAAAAATTATCTTATTATGCCAAATTTTTTTTTATTTTATTTATTTTTATTAAATATCAATACAAAGAAGCCTTCGTGGCCAAGAGCATGTATTGTTAGTAAAATATCTATGTATATATGTACACATTAGTAAATATTTAACAGAATATACTAAATATATAAAAAAATCGAAATAAAAGATAAAAGATAAAAGGTTCCCCAGCGATATAAATATTGTTTAAAGAATTTAAAAAATTAGGCCTCTACAGCCAAGTTATAACAATGTAAATAGATAATGGATCAGAATTGTAATGCAATTAAATATTTAAATTTGAACTCTGTTAAAATACTCAAGGAATTTCCTTTTATATGTAAGGTAAGAAAACGAAAACAATTTTAAATCATTGGGAAGTATGCTCCAAGTTCTGTGAATTCTAATTAGAAAAGAACAATGAAAAACAGAAAGATGTCCTAGTGGAATATCAATCTGAACGTTACGAGTTGAATTAATGAAAGAAAACATATTTAACAGTAATGTAGGTTGCCTATGAATCATTACTTTGTAAAAATAGAGCAAAATACGTAGACTCAGGTAATCATGAAATTCACATCTTAAAAATATAGGAACAAGCGACGAAACGCGATCACGCTCTTGGATATTAACATCAAATACATAACGCACAATTTTTCTGACAATTTCCTCAATAATGTGCAAATTATAAGACCAGGTTCCAGAAAAAACCTTAATGCCGTAGTTAACACGTGACATTATTAGAGAATAGGCAAGTCGATTTCTAATAATCGTAAAGTCCTCTCCAGACTAGACAACATGTGTTAGCTATGTAATTAACATGATCCGAAAACGTTAAGTTAGAGTCCAGAATAATACCAAGGCATTTTAGAGAATCTGAAAAACCAATTTCACGGACACCAATGAATAGTCTGGGGTATGACAAATTTCTATCAGAAGAATAAAATTGCATAGCCTTCGTTTTTGTAGAATTTATCTCGAGCGAATTCATATGCATCCACATAGATAAAGAACTGAGATGATTATTTAAAGAATTTTCAAAGTTGAAATGTCTAAAATCCGCAGTATACCATAAGAAGATATCATCAGCAAAAACAAAGGGCTGACAGAAGTTATTTTTCATAATTGGAATACAATCATTTAAATACATAAGAAACAATATAGGCCCAAGAACCGAACCTTGGGGTACACCTGAGGTAAGAAGATCCATACTAGAGCACGATCCATTAAAGGAAACATATTTGTAACGATTTATGAGATAAGAATATACTAATTTACACGCTGATTTAGAAAAATTGAAGTTCTCATAAAGCTTTATTATAAGAATGTTATGATTAATTCGATCAAAAGCTTTAGTAAGATCTAAAGAAACCAATATACAATTTAAATGACTATCCAATTTTCTCCTAACGGATTCCGTCAAGGAGAGTAGTAAGGAAGTAGTGTTCAGATTCTTTTGAAAAGCATATTGATTTGGATTAATTAACGAATATTGTTCACAATGGGATAAAATCTGCACCCTTATTAAGTTTTCCATAATTTTAGACATCGCCGATAAAATAGTAATAGGCCTGAAACTCCCATTATTTTCGCCTTTGGTGATAGGTACTACTTTACCAATTTTCCAATTTGTGGGAAACTTGCCGACAGTAAATATCGTATTTATAACATATAGAAAACTTGAAGAGATGAGGGGAGCAATGATTTTTATAAATTTAATAGGAATATTGTCATGTCCAGTGACATTAGATTCAATAGAATTCAAGGCTATGAGAAAATCAGTTTCAGTAACCGGACTAAAAGAAAAAGAACCTATACTATCCGAGAAGTTATCAAATATTAAATTACCATAAACATTAGGCCCCATATTACCTAAAAAAGATCTAGCTATTTCCTCAACATCCATAATATCAGCTTCAGATTCCACACGACCAGTACAACCTAAACTACGTAACCTACTCCACATTTGTTTATTATTTATTCCAGTAAACAAACGTTCACCATATTTTCGACGCGATTTTCTAATTACAGATTTAGCCTTATTTCTCAGTCTACAATAACACCTCCAATTTTCATCAGTTCTATCTCTAAGGTAAGTCCCATAAGCGATATCCCTTTCAGATCTAGCATAAGTAATTTACAAATTTACAGTTTTTAGGTTATTAACTATAATAGCTTGGTCACTTATACTTATTAATATCTTTTTTTAGCATAAGCTGATTCCTTATTTCCTTTTAGTTAATATATTTTACTAATGGTAAAGAAAGATTTACCTGATGGTACACAAAAGCTGTTAATTAAACAACATTTTCTAAACTATTGTAGCTTACTAAACTGTAAAATTAAGCCCCAGAATTAGAAAACGAATTCTGTTTTTATGTATTTCTAAAAATTATTATATTAGAATTATAAATGTTTTGTTTACTTTTCCGTTTTCTTTATTTAATAAATTTAGTTAGTTTATTTTTATAAGCTATGTTCCTGAAATAAACCTCTAGCTTGTTAAGCTTTAACTAAAAAAATATAGCTGTCTTTTATTAAAAAGATATGTTCAACCGTGTAAGACTAAATTCATAAAAAAATTTCGGCATACATAATAGATGTACATATTAAATAAAGTTGTTAATACGATTCTTGAAGGCACTTTAACCGGGTAACATACTGCCTTTAGCTCTAGTCTACGACAAACTAAATTTCTTTAAAGTTTCTGTTTGCTGTATTTTGGGGTTGCTTTAATAAGCATTTTTGACATCAACTAGGGAGTAAAAATCTGATTTGTTATAATAAATTCGTTTTCAATATACTTGTTTTAGTTGCCTTAACAGTTTTCTAAGAATTCAAAACTATCGAATGGCGCGACTATCGATAGTTTTGCAGCTCTATTTTGTAGGAAAATTTAAATAGAAGTCATATCTACCCACTGTAAAAATTTGAATTCAATTTCTCCAGTATTTTGCTAATGCAGGTGTATCCTTTGTGATATAAGTTATAATAAGTTTGCAAATTTATCTTAAACTATTTTGAGGTACGATTAATCGATTTTAAAAATCGAAATGAACAAAGTCGATCGAAAAATCGAAAATCGATTTTGAATTCATTTACCATTCCCTAATTGAATAACATCATCAAGAGGTATTACAAACTGAGTAAAACAACGGGGTGTAGGGTCGAACATTAAAGCCTTTGTTTTTGACGTATTGACCGTTAAAAAGTTTACTCGAGCCCACTGCCAGACACGCGCTAGGCAAGAGTTTATGTTGCGTTCAAAAATGTAAACGGGATCCCTATCACCATTAAACAGGAGAAAAACATCTGCAAAAAACTAATAATTACAGCTCTGGGGATCAACGACATTAGAGAGGTCGTTTATGTAAAAGATAAACTACAGGGGACCTTAAACAGAGTCTTGTGGTACACCAGATAAGAGAGGAAGTACATCCGATGCAACACTATTCACCAGATAAGTAGGACATTAAAAGCCTGCAAGCAGAACTTTAAAATTGGAACTCACCTGCGAGTTTAGAAATCAATATAGAAAAATTAATAGAATTAAACGCCTTTGCGAGATTCATTTATGGGTACTCTCGTTATTATCCAGCTTCACATCAAAATATCAGGAAAATCCGCAACATAAACAACAACACTCTTACAAAAACATCTGGAACAGTATCAATTAGTAATATCACAGTTATAATTTGCATCATAATAATCCAATACCAGCTTAGGAAAAAAATATACTAAACATTATCACGAAACAGCCCCCACAATTCCAGTACCTTTCGAAAACAACATGGATGCAAAACAATTAACCTACATGCGTAAGTATCTCAAACCTGACATAACCATTCTACGCTTGAGGACAATCGATTAAAAAACGGAGGAGTTCACCCTTTAACAAAAACTTTCCTACAAAAGCAAAATTGCCAAGTACTAATTTTAACTTTTGACTGAAAACAATTGCTTCACACAACTGGCCACATGCAGCTAAAATTATGTACTTGCACTTTTGCAGCCAAATTTCCAAAGAATTGTTTTGCCAATTTTTACCTTTTGATCAAAGATTAAGAAGAACTATTTACAACTTTTGCTGTATTTTAGATAAATTTTAAATTGTAACCAAGTTAGTTGTTAAATTGTAAATTTCAGTAAAGTGCAATTATTTCGCAGAAAGAAAAAAAAAATCTATAACTTATATGTACAATGTACGGCAAAAGTGCAGTTTACGGGGCGAAGGAAAATATTAAAAAAAAATTTGAACCCCCTCTGAAATTAAAAACAAAAAAAAACCAAAATTAAAATTTAAGGGAGATGAGGCCCGTGGACCACCCTGGATCCAAAAAACCGGCCCGCCCAATTAGTGGAATGTGTGGTACTCAAATTAAAGGTAATTGTACAAGAAAAACCAAAATAATAAAATTTAGGGCGGACGGGACTTTTGAGGCCCTCTGAGTCAAAAAAAAAGTGCCCCCATCCACTCACAATTATGTGTAGGTACTCAAATTAAAGGTAGTTTGCTTACGATTGCAAATATTTTGATTTATTTTGTATTTTTTAATGTTTTATGCTCGATTTTAAAAATTTTTTGTATCTAATAGCCTATTTCCGATGTGCTAATGAATTATTTTCTGCGTAGCCGGCCTTCAGCCGGGCGCAAGGATTTTCTCCTCTATGGTACATATAACAAAAACCGGCTTCGCTAACTAAAGCTTCCCTGCATAGCCGGCCTTCGGTCGGGCGCAAGGATTTTCTGCTCTATGGTATAACAAATACCGGCTTCGCTTACTAAAGCTCCTCTGCATAGCCGGCCTTCGGCCGGGCGCAAGGATTTTTTCCTCTATGGTATAACAATCACCGGCTTCGCTAACTAAAGATTTTCTGTACCTGAAAGATACTCAAATTAACCTAGAGGAAAATTATATGCGGATACAAAAACAAGATACATATTTGCAATCGTGAGCAAATTAGCTTTAGTTTGAGCACCCACACATATCACTAAGTGGATGGGTAGTTTTTTGGGTCCAGGGGGCCCCACGGCCTCAGCCCCCTTAAATTTTAATTATGGTTTTTTTCTTTTTTTATTTTGAATCGGGTGGCATATTTTTTTAATTTTTTTTTCGTACGCCCCGTAAAGTGCACTTCAGCCCAATGTACATACAAACATACATAGTTATAAAGGGTCCGCCATTTAACGTTTTTTTCAACTAGTGCTTATTTCGTGAATGGTAACACTTAGCTCGTGTGTGATTTGACAGATAATTAGTTTTATCCTTCCGCTGAACGAATATGGTTGTGCATACGCTTGAACAACGCTGGGAAATATTGCGACATTACTTTGAAAATCATAGTAATGTTGCAGAATGTGTGCGAAAATTGCGTACGGATTTTGGACGAAGATCATTTTGATCTTGGCGGGTATGTAAACAAGCAAAATTGTCGCATTTGGGTCCCAGAAAACCCGCACGCATACATTGAAAAGCCGATGCACCCAAAACGAGTCACTGATTGGTGCGGATTTTGGTCCAGAGGCATAATTGGGCCATTTTTCTTCGAAAATTAACAAGGAGCAAGGAGTGGCCGTTACAGTCAATGGCGATCGTTATCGGGCCATGTTGAACGAATTTTTGTTCACAAAAATTGAAGAGGAGGATATTGGCAGCATTTGGTTTCAACAGGACGGCGCAACGTGCCACACAGCCAAAGCTACTCTCGATGTTTTGTGCCCTGTTTTTGAAGATCGCATTATCAGCCGCAGAGCTGATGTCGTTTGGCCACCTCGGAGCTGCTATTTGTGGGATGCCGTCAAAGATAAGTGTTACGCCGACAAGCCAGAGACAATTGACGCTCTAAAGAACAATATTCGTGAAGCCATTGGTGAAATACAGCTGCACACAATCGATAATGTGCTTAAAAACTGGACCGATCGTGTAGGCTAATGCATGGCCAGCCGAGGCAACCATTTGAATGAAATTATTTTCAATTATTAACCGGAAGGATTGTACTTTCAAATAAAAAAAGAAATTTGAAAAAATATTCAGTTTTTTTTATAGCATTTTCAAAAAAAAAAAGTTATTCGGCAGACCCTTTACGACTGTGTTAATTATGAAACTTACTTTTACCCAATCAATATTGTCCAGCCAGTTATCTTTGATATCATTAGATTTATTAAAATGATAATGGCCCTCTTTATCAAACTGTCCTTCTTCTAATTCTTCGCGCATATTAAATGGTGTAATCTTAACCTCATCCTGAACGTTGGACACACCATCCTCCTCGCCCTCAATGTCACTATCACATAGGTCTCCTCTAAAAAAATGTTTTATTTTTAATATGAAAATTAAATAATAACCTACATATACTTTTCATATTCATCGCTATCCTCTTCATCAGAATCCAGTGTATGTTTTTTATTGCTTACATGAATATCTTGCAAGTTGTTATCATCGTCTTCATCCAAATTATATTTTCTTTTTGTGGACATGCCTTAATTTATGAAAACTTTACAACAAACAAATTAACAAATGCAATTTTTGAACATTGATGTACATATATGCATGTATAGAATATTGTTTAATTCAAGGATTATTTAATAGGTCTGAGCAAGTCGCCAGCTGTTTAATTGGAGCAACACAACGTTAAAATATTTTACACTGTTGTAAACGTTTTCAAATTAGACCACCTTGTATGAATTGGCCTTGGCTGTGACTTTGTTACATGGTGAAATTACTAGAAGGTGGCAGCACTAGGAGTTGTTGTACAACAATACAACAAAAACAGGCAAATTTGTTTGTGTAAAATAGTCCATTATGTCAAAAATATGGATTTTCACCACACCAAAATATTATTGTTAATGAAACGTCATTCATTAAAAAAAATACAAGCAATTTGCAATAAATTAAATTTTATGGATGCAAGTAAATAATAAACTTGGAATTGGTCAAATATAACTGAACGGTTAGTGTTCGGAGGTGATGTGTTGAAAAATTTAACATTTGTACAGTTTATAGCTCATATTGTGGGCATTATATTAGAAAGGCCTCAAACAACATCGCCAAGTGGTATGGTGGCAATGATTAACAAGTGCATTTGTATTCCTTATTGTAGCTAAGTTTTTGCAAACTAAAAATATAACTTAAATTCATTTTGTTATATGATGAATACACTATTTGGCTTAAGATTTTATCGTACAAAGAAGTGTTTAAATAAATGAAAGTTAAACGTTACTATAACTATCCTTTAACTCTGATGTTGATTCTAATTGGGTTAATTTGTTTTATGATTATTATTTTGTAAATTACCTCATTTTTTAAAGGATTATTCTTAATATTCTGTTTTTGATATTATTAAATAACGTTCTAGTCATTTTTTTAAACATAATTTATTTATGAACAAAGTAGAAATTAGAGCAAATGGAAAAACAAAGGTGCGATAACTATTGCCATAGTTAATAATGAAATTAAAAGAGGAAGTTCCTTTCGGAGTTCATTTAAATAATAATATTAAATATAACAATTAGGAAAATTGTAAATTGAAATCATCATTTTATTTTAATTTCAAGTTTGAACATTACTACTGTTTTATTAAGTCAGTTTCAAATTTATGTATGGTTTATAAAAAAAGACAACGCATTTCTTTTTATTTATTTAATTTATTAAATTTCAGTAACCTAGCCCTTTGGCCATAACCGGCTTACAAATTTCTACTTAATAATAATAAAAAATGTAAAATAAATTAAATAATTAAAAAATAAATTAGTACATAGTACTAAAGAAAATACATAATTATAAACAACTATTTTTAATTATTTTAGGATTTATTGAAAATAAAAAATAACCCTGTGGCCACACGATCAAGTTGTTCTTGATAGTCTTTAACATATACTGCTTGTCAAAATTTACAAAAATTGAAAGCTGTGCCGTAGGCTACACTCAATTTGTAAGCAATTTACGTTCATGATGTCATCAAAAAAACAATTTATAAAGACAAACATGTAATCAGCTGTTAAATTGAAAGCAAAATTTCCAAACAAATGAAAAGGTGAAATTGAAAGCAATCTCGTGGTGAATTTAAAAAGTGTGAGTGTGTTAGTTACCCAACAAACGCTAAGTCAAACCTTTGATATGAAATGACTCTATCATTTGACATCAAACACAATTCTCAAACGTTTTTCAATTGTTTGATTTAACATTTAAATTCAAATTGATAATGATTTGAAAATAAACATTTGATATCAAATGTTTTGATGTCAAATGTTAAAATCAAATCAAAAATAAACTTGGCAATACTAAAGCGAAAAATACATGTAAGCATTAAAAATGGCGATTAAAGTTAAATTTTTTTACTTTGTGGTTACATTTGTTTTACTATTAAAAATAAATTTTAATATAAAGTGAACAGTTTATTTCTTGTGAAAAATAAAAATTATTTGTGTGAAATTACAATGATTAAAAATACGAAAAAAAAGAAAATAATAAAACGGGAAAGTGAAGAAAGTTTGTTGAACGATCGCGGTGCCACAATCCTCAAAATAAAAGGGAGCCAAGTATTTTCTCTTTCCAAGAATAAGAGGACGGAAAGAACACTATTTCATCTTTTAGTTATGGTACCGAATGTTTATCTCAAAGTTTATTTAAATAAATACTAAATTTAAATTAAAAAAATTAAATTGTTTTATTTATATTCCACATTGTATTATAATCCACATTTGAAAAACATTTGAGAATTACGTTTGAAAGCAAGTTGAAAATAAAGGCATTTTTCAATTTGAAAATAATTTCCACTTTTTGTTGCGAACGCTATGAATTCGCCTTGGGTTTTGCATTGCATTGTTAAGGCCGAAATACACTGATCCAAGGCGAATTCAACTACAGGTGGTGTCGCAACTACAACAATCCAAAAACAACATAGGGGGTTTTCCATTGCATTGTTAGTGCAAGCCGAATTTACTACAGGTGGTGTCGAAACGGCATATGATTTTGACAGTTCGAGCTAATTTGCTTTTATTTGTTAGTGTTTTGCTAAGAATGGTTGACATCTCGAGCTATAAGTAGAGAAAAAAACAAACATCAACATGTATTTTATTGGTGGAAATGGTAAGTTAAATTGTCAAAATAAGCTAAATCGCCGTTGTTTTTTTGACAAAATACGGCAAATTCGCTTTAAAATATGGCGGCGCTATACGTTGTCAAAAATTAATTTTCAAATTACGCCAAAATTAGCAAAAACGTGTTAATTTTAAATATTATCTGTTCAATCATTTTGAACGTTAATGCGCAGTACACAACTAACATAAAATGCTTAACATTAACTATAATATGGTGTAAGTGTTAAGTATAGACACATCATGTTAGAGTTTTTCTCATGTTATAACACGGTTGTTAATTCAAATGTTTTAACAACGCTTTTATAGAATCATCTTATAACAGATAATCATGTCAGTTGTAGATGTGGAGTAACGTTCGCCCGCAAGGCGAATTCATACATGGTGGTCTTGTTTTGAAAACGTTTACAACACTGAAAAGTATTTAAACGTTGCGTCAAAAACCAATATATAATTTTGTTAATGTTTTGCTCCAAAATACCCAGACAAATTCATTAGAAAAACTGTAAATAATTAAAGTGAATTTAATAATTTCTTTTATACCCAAACAAAATTTTTATTTTGGTTTTCAATAAAATTTTGCTTTGTCAGCATTTTTGATAGCCGCCTATTAAATTGCAAAAGAAATACATAGTGCTTATTGTAGTTGTGGACAAGGCGAATTCAAACAGGTAAACTTATCTCTACAACTACAAAAAGCCCCATGTATTTTGTTTATACAATTGTCAAAATTTTTTTATTGCAAATTGAAATTATCACTTTTTTATAAAAGAAATTAATAAATTCATTTCAATCATTAGCAGTTTTGAAATTTTTTTATTATAAAAATAATATTTTTAACACTTTTCATTCAACTTCTTCTCAAAACAAAATCATATTTTGACGTTTTACCATATTTGTTAATTCGCCGTGGAAACAGCTGATGAACGGCTGACGAGATGACCCTACAAGAAATGCATAACCAAAACTAAAAAAATTACTATTACTATAACACTATATTGGTCAACACTACCGGTAAAATGACCGGTAGTCTTCTTGTAGGGGAGTTTACCTGTTTGAATTCGCCTTGGTTGTGCAGTTGCATTTACCTTTTTAAATTCGCCTTGGGAAACGGGTAGTTAACCCTAGGTCTGCACTGAAGATAATTATCTCAGCAAGTTGGCAATAACTTCGGCAGAATAACAGAGCAATATTTCTTATTGCTCAGCTTATGTTACGCTAGGTCTCCACGTAGCAATTTTTGCTAAGCACAAGCAATAACGTCGGCACAACCATGGCGCAACTATTGCTGACAATATTGCTGGAGAACACGTGAAATTGCTTTGCCATAAAAAAACGTACAGAGAAATTAAATGTCAGATAAATAACAGCTGATTTTACAGCAGATTGCTAAGCAATAATTGCTCAAGCAATAAGAAGAGCAATCATTGCGCAATGGATTGCCACTCATGGCAATATGCAGTCTAACGTCGCAAATTTAATGGAGCAATCAAATTTGACGTTTGCCGCAAAAAATATTGCTACGTGGAGACCCGGGGTTAAAGGCATGGAAAAACGTGTTTATGTTAACTCATAGTTTGAAAAAAATCAAAACTGGCGCTATCTTGCAAGAATTATTTTTATTTATATAATTCTTTCTTATTCGACTTTATTATTTAAATTTATATTAATTTGTTAAAACTTGAGGTCATTTTTTTTATTTTTGTTAAAGTAAAATTATTATTTTTATATAAAAAAGAACTCGAACTTAAACGAATTAATATTAATTTTATTAATAAAGATCGAAAAAGGAAAAAATTATATTAATAAAAATAATTTTTTATTTAAGTGTTTTTTAATTAGCCCATCGGCTAAGAGGACTAGTCAGGCTGGTGCCGGCCCTTTTAAGGATCTCCGCAAGGAGATCACTAGGAGGCTGTCATTGATCGTATGGATCCCGATGGAAGAATCAGTGTCGAGAAATGGCAGGTGCTAGAGAATAAACTACTCGACGAAATCTTCAGCGTGAAAGGAAGGCCGGGCGAAGTATCGTTCAAAGGGGCAAGAGGTGTCAAAATTGAAAAAAAACCTTTGAGTTTTTAAGGGCTGCAATTGGCAGGTGTGGCTGCGCTTGCCCTGATGCCAGATTGGACGTTATACTAGAGTCTGAGTTGCCATTAAGACCGGTAGTCACGGTGTGGATACCTCCACCTATAAAACCGGCGGAGGTCATTCTGGGGTTACTGGCCAACCAGAACGATGGTCTCCCCTGAAGGAAACCTGGGTGCAAGAGTCTCCAAGTCACCATTTTTGTCGCCAATTTAGGTGTCATTGTCAACGAAGTGTCTACACTACATTACTTTTGCCACTATATTTGACTTTAATACGAAAACATTTTTTTCAATAACAACTGATAAGTACAATTCCTATAAAAGTTGAAGAAATAATAAAAAAGGATTGTTATGATTTCGTATTCGTGCCAAAAGTGTAGACTACATTTACTAAAATTTACTAGTGATTCTCTGGCTCCAATGTATACATATGTTCCCAAAGGAACTACATAGTCAGTAGTACCAACGTCAGTAGTAGATTTCCAATGACACGCACATGTTAAATGTCTATAGTAAATAACACTGCCTGGGGTACAATAAGTCACTAGTACTGGTGACTGTGTCAATAGTGAATCATTACAGGCCAGTGGAAGTTGATAGCTTCACTGGGTTGTAAGGAGAACCAAGGGAGATTCTTTAGGTTCGCAGTAGACCAGAAGTCTCTCAAAAAACTGAGGTCGATGGGAGGGGTTGCTGCATTCGGGTTGGGGTCCATCAAATTTAGGTTCAATAAAGATGATAGACCCTAAGAGGCTATAAGTGGTGCAGATAAACTTGAACCTTGCACTTGTACGAAGCAGAAGCGGCTCGAGACTAAGACTGGTACGGGGTTGTGACGCCAATGCACACCATACCCAATGGGGAAGTGCCGACATCAACAAAAGAGGTGAGTCTATGTTTGATTTTATTATTACCAGCAATATTTTTATCTGTAACAGGGAGAATACGCCGTGATAGATATAACATTGACGAACTGTAGGGAATGAGTATAGGACTGGAAGGTATAGGAATTCGAGAAGGACGGATTGGGATTCTCTTTCGAGGCTGGTTCAAAGTAACCTTAGGGTTACACGGGACTGGGGGTCGACTCCGATCGGTGTGGAGCAATTGGTGAACTCCTTCACGGGGGTATTGACCAGTAGCTATGAGCGATCCTGTCCGTTAAATTTTCCGGGCAGGCGTACACAGCCAAGATGGTGGACAGACGAGTCGAGGACTCAAAGGTCCACTGTCAGAAGGCTGTTCAATAGAGCGAAGTTTACGCGTAGGGAGGAAGATTGGAGTAACTTCAGGTTAAGTTACGGGAGGTATAAGGGAGATATTAGAAGATCGAAAAGGGACTCGTGGATTAAGTTTAGCGAGTCAGTTGAATCCGTGAATGAGATGTCTAGGTTCAGGAGAATTTTATCTAAGGACCCGGTAATCTCTGGATTTATTCAGAGACCAGAGGGAATCTGGCTCTGAATCTCTCTGTCTGATTATGGAGACTCACTTTCCGGGATGTGTTGATCCTGCGTCGGGGGAACAGGCTATATGTGGTAACCCCTTCTCTGGGTCGGGCTCAGGCGGTGAGGAGAGGGAGACGGTGGGGGAGATGATTACCCTGGATAAGGTAACATGTGCGGTAAATACCTTTGGGTCCTAAAAATCGGCGGGACCAGATGGTATCTTTCCGGTGATGTTACAGAATATCGGGAAATCATCATTCCTGTTGTTGGTGGAACTGTTTAGGGTATTTGTGAGGAACGGGTACATTCTTAGAGGGTGGAGGGATGTTAGGGTTGTTTTTATTCCCAAGGCGGGTAGAACCGGTCACTCTAAACCCAAGGATTTTAGACCAATCAGCTTGTCGTCTTTTCTCTTGAAGACGTTGGAAAGACTGATTGATCTACATCTGACGACGAAGATTGACCCGGCATCGTCAGAGGTGCTCAACACGCCTATCTTAAGGGTAGATCTGTTGAGAGTGCGCTGCATGATATGGTTGGTTATGTAGAGCGGGGTTTGCGAAACAAGGAATAAACCTTGGCGGCATTCCTGGATATAGAGGGCGCCTTTAACAATTTGAGGATAGAAGCTATCAGGCAGGCACTGGTTGACCTAGGGGTTCCGTTGATCTTGGTCGAATGGATAACATGATGCTTAGCAGCAGAGTTATTCACTCGGACTGGGGAAACGAACGCTTAAGGAAATCGGTGATTAGGGGGACCCCACAGGGGGGAGTTCTCTCTCCCTTATTGTGACTCTTCGCCGTCAATGTCGTTCTGAGACGTTTTGACAGAATGGGTCAGAAGGTTGTGGCCTACGCGGATGATGTAGTTATATTGGTGTCGGGAAAGTTTCTGCCTACAATTAGCGACATCATGCAAGGGGCGCTGAGCATACTGTCGGCATGGGCTAGTGATAAGGGACCTGGAGTTAATCCGGAGAAGACAGAGTTGGTTCTTTTCAGTACAAGGTGGAGGATTTTAGGCTACCGGTATTGGAAGGATTGGAGCTTAGACCATCTGATAGTGCTCAGTATCTGGGGGTCTTTCTGGACAGCAAGCTGTCATGGGAAGGAATACTCAGGAGAGACTTAAGAGGGGTCTCAATGCCTACTTTGCTTCCAGATCATCGATAGGTAGGAGCTGGGGACTTCGGTTGTTAGACCCATTCTTATGTGCCCCGGTAGACTAGCTGGTAGCGAGCTAGTCTATCAGCGCCGGGGTTGCGGGTTCGATTCCCGCCTGAGACTCTGGTTTCTTTCCTGCAGACAAGCATAAAGCTTCGCGGGATAAGCTTAGGAAATTATAAAAAAAAAAAATTTATGGATGCTGTGTTTGGTGGGAGTCATTGAGATTAGCTAGTCGTAGGAACCGTCTTTCTAAGGCTCAGAGGTGTGCTTTAATTGGCATGACAGGTGCCATGAGAAGTTCTCCTCAGGCTGCCCTAGATGTCATTGTACATCTTCTGCCTATTGAGCAGTATGTGGTGGGAATGGCGGCCAGGAGCATTCTTAGACTGAGGGAGTTAGGATTGATGGGGAATGTCACGGATCCTGAGTGAGATTGAGGATGGTGGCTATTGCCTCGGACCATCCGGCACCACTGATTATGTGGGCACCAAGGTGGATTTTGGGCGGTTGCCGGAGGTAATAGTGCCTTCTAGGGAGAGCTGGTCAGGTAGGAGCAGATTATTTGGTGGATTTGCTATTTTCACTGATGGCTCGAAGATGAGGGGCACGGCTGCGGGGGTCTTCATTGAGGATCTGGACATTAGAATGTCATATAGGCTTCCTGACGACTGTAGTGTATTTCACGTGGAGGTTCTGGGGGTCTTGAGGGCCGTGGAACTGATAAGGGATAACATTGATAGGGGCTCTGAGGTCACTATATATGTGGACAGCCAGGCGGCTCTTATAGCCGCAAGTTGATGATTGTAGGAGGGCTTTGGAGGAAGCCTTAGGAGAGTATATACTGAGGTTGTGCTGGGTGCCAGGTCACTGCGACATAGGAGGCAATGAAGTTGCTGATGAGTGGGAAAGACAGGGCTCAGAGATGGAGGACCCTAACTGAATGGAGGCGATTAGGCCTCCAATAGGCTTCTTTTTTGGAAGAATCAGGGAGTGGATTCTGGGCGCAACCAATCGGGCCTTGGGGAACTGAACGGACTGCCGGGTATCTCGGATGCTGTTGCCGGTGCTTAGGAAGTCCGATTCAGGGTTGCTGCTGGGCAGGAGTAGGGGCTGCGTTAGGACCATAATAGGATTGATCACGGGCCACTGTATGATAGGCAGGATGGCGGTGAGGATGTGCAGGTTGTGTGAGGACCCTGAGGAGTTGTAGACAGTTGAGCACTTTTTGTGCCACTGTCCCAGGTTGCTGGGCAGCAGGCTGAGGTGGCTGGGCAGTAGATTTCTGGGCGAGTAAGGGGATGTCTCGGGTTGCAGACTCGATAATTTTATAGAATTCGTAATGGGGATGGCCTGGCTGCGCGAGAGGAGGCTGAGTGCTGACTGCACGTAGGGCGAATTTGGTTGAATAGGATTTCTCTCGGGGCTGGTCCGAAACCTTCTTTTCTATCTATCTTTTATTTCTGACTTGTGCTTTCGCTGTTTATTTCACCTACTTTCTATCTCTATATAGCTATCTCTAATTGAGGCGCCACAATAGACCATACTGGTCTCTGGGTGAAGATGTGAAGGAGACTTCACACCAGCCTTTCAACCTACCTACCTAATTCTTTAATTTAATTATTTTACTCCAGTTATAATTTGCTACAATGTCAAAAACTTAATTTCTTCCCCACACAATTTGCTTCTATTTTTTTTTTGCTTCTTTTTTTCAATTGACAACTAAATTTGACGTTTTATGTTAGCAATAATTGCCAACGAAAATGAAATAACAATTATTGCAACATAAATTGTTAGCAATAAATATGTACAAAAAATTGCTGTCTACATTAAAGATAACATAATTTTGACATTTACTGCAATATATGTTGCAATAATTATCTCTTTTTTTTGTTAGGACCAGCACTCAGGGGATGCCCCCTTCTAATGCATTGAATTGTGTTGGAACTAGGAAAATAGGTTATGGGAAGGAGGATAGAGGGAGTAGTGTTTGTGAACATTCGATTTGAACTTAATCATGTTGCAATTGAGAGGGAAGACTTCGGCAAGAAGGTTATTCCACATAAGAACAGTCCGGGAAAAAAACGAATTCTCTCTGCAGTGCGTGTACAATTCACCTGCCAATCGATCACATAAGGATGGGCTCTTAAGGAAAAACGTGTATTGCGTACAAACGTACGGGTTTCGGGAACTAGTGGTGCGATTTACTAACTTTTAACGATCCGACAATCGTTATATTTGTCGACATAAATATTCGCTTGCCGTAACGATGGTGTGATTCTATAATTTATTTTTAACGATAGTAAACAGCTGTGTTTTTGTAACATCTCTGTCCACAAAATGTTAAAAAAAACGAAAATCACAAAAGAGAATAAAATAAAAACAAATGATATTATTCTTAACCCCCCGTGTTACACATGTTTTTTCATTCAAAATGCATTGAAAAAGGTCTGACCAGACTCATGAGTAAGACGAAGGGTTAATTTGTGGTTTTATATTTTTTTTTTGTGAATTTTTCATTTAGAATTTTGTTTTTGCTCATAATTTGCTTATTTTGTAAATTTAAAATACAGGATTTTGGTTTTGTTCATACATATACAATGTATATTATACATACATATGAATATATCTGTGTATGTTTGTAAGTTATTTTAAACATAAAATACATTTTATCGATTAAATAAATACAACCTAAATTATTGTCGCTAAAATATCGACAAAAAATTGCTTAAAGTAACAGCTGACTTTTAACGACAGCGAATATCGTTAAAAATTTTACTGAATAACATATTCGATAAATTTTTGTTATATTTATTTTAACGATTCGATTATCGTTATAAAAGTTAGTGAATCGCAGGCACTTGAATGCTTCTTTCGACACCTGGAATATACATATGTTCTGTCCATTGGACATCACATTGTATCCTCATGCCCAGAACATCAAGCGATTCTGATTCCTTAATAATTATACCACAGATGAGGCACCTTGATTTGTCGCGCGTTTATGCGTCAGCATGCAACATAGGGTTTTTCGTGCATTAAAATCGACCCTATTTGCACGGCCCCATTCAAAGACTATGTCAAGGTCTCGGCTATGCTGCCTCATAGCACCGACATCGGATACGCTTGGTCTGCGTTCGAATGAGTACGAATGGCAAAGGTTGCTGTCATCTGCAAAAATGTAGATAGGGTTGGAAGTTTGACAAAGGAGGTCATTTAGAGAGATAAGAAATAGAGTAGGAGAAAGAACGGAGCCTTGCGGCACCCCTGAATGAATCTTGAACTCGTTTGACGAAACCCCATCTATAACAACTCGTATAGTACGATCTCTGAGAAAATTCGATATAAATCGAGAGAAATTATCTCCGACACCAAATGCAGCAAGTTTTGACAAGAGTGCACCATGCCAGACTCTGTCAAACGCCTTGGTAATATCTAAAGCAATTACCTTACTTTCGCCGAAATGGTGAATGGAACGGCACCATTTTTCCGAAAGCAGAGCTAGTAAGTCTCCAGTAGAGCGTAGTTTGACTCTAAATATTTGACAAGATGGTAATTTACCATACTCTCCATAACTTTGGAAAGTGCCGAACAAATTGCAATTGGGCGGTAATTTTCGGGGTTATTAGCCATTCCTTTTTTAGGAATTGGCGTTATGTTAGCAACTTTCCAGCAGACTAAAAATTCCGCGGCACGATATAAAGTGCTGAAAAGATTTGCTAAGGGACGAGCTAGCGTGGAAGAGCACTGCTTCAAGACCAGTACAAGTATATTATCCGGCCCAGGAGACTTGTTTATGTCGAGATCCGCAAGAACCCTTTTAACAGCTCGAGCCCGAACAAATATTTTAGGCATAGTTACGGATACTTTTTCGAGCTCGTTTCTGGGGGGGGGGGGGGGGGTGGGGGTGTGTCAGTATTGTTCCTAAAAATGGTATATATTTGATCAGTTACAATAGATTTAATCTTAGGTAGCATAAACTCACATAACTCGCAATTATCCTAATAAAAAAAAATAAATAAATGACGTCCGTAGTGTTGAAGTATAGCTTATGATGGAATTTGCTACACTCTTCCTCCTGACTGTGTGCAACGAAGATGAAGTCTTTTCTTCGGCAATACATGCCAGATAAGCCGCACAAATGGGGAGTGAAACTCTTTGTTTTGTCTGATTCCTTCGGGTTCAGCTATAGCTTTGAAATATATTGCGGTGCTGGGGACAATGTTGTCAAATCTGGTTCTCCAGACTTAGGTGCGGCAGCAAATGTGGTTGTTCGATTGTCGCGCATTGTACCAGACTTTAAGAACCACATTATATATTTTGATAATTACTATACTTCACTGCCACTACTCGTATACCTCCGAGCGCGTGGTATCTTCTCCTTGGGAACTATTCGATCAAATCGATTTCCCAATTGTAAGCTGCCTATGGATAATGACTTAAAAAAGCATCCGCGCGGATATTTCACTGAATTCTGCGGCTCTGCTTTCGGTGTAGACATCTCTTCGTTAGTTTGGAAAGATAATAAAGCTGTGCGATTGGTATCGACCTATGTAGGAAAGCAGCCTTTTCAGAATCAAACAGATGCAAAAACCACCGCTTCACGTTATGTACGTTCTGAAAAAAAAAATATGTTGACGTCGATTGTCCCAATATTATAAATGAATATAATAGCCATATGGGTGGTGTCGATTTGACAGATGGCCTCATTGGACGTTAAAAATTACTATGAAGTCTAACAAATACACAAATCGAATATTTTATCATTTACTTGATCTAACCATGGTGAATGCGTTCATTTTGTTTAAAAGAATCAACAAGCCTGACTCCAGTGATAGGCAATACCAACTACCGAATTTCCGCTCAGAGGTTGCACATGTGCTTTGTACATTGCAAAATCCGTCGTTGCCCAAACACCCAGGGCGTCCACGCACCGTTGATACAAAAAAAATTCTGGCGCAAAGACATTCCTACCACCTACAGAAGTTCGCTATGATGGAGTGGAACATTATGCGAAAATTATGTCACGCTCTGGTAAAAAGACTTGCAAGTTCCCCGGCTGCACTTCCGAAACACAAGTTGTATGCCGAAAATGTAACGTAAACCTATGCCAGACTCAGCAAAAGGACTGCTTTTTTGATTTTCATCACAAATAATTACTTTTAATTCATTTTTTTCTACATGCTGCATAACTATGCTACAATTAAATTAAAAATAAAAGTATTACTTTTTCTATACTTTTTTTGTTATTTTTTATTACACTAATGAATATTTTTTTATTGATTTTAGTATTATTATTTTTCCTCTCTTTTCCAAGACCGCCTCTAGGCGGTCTACAATTCCGAGCCCATAAAACATGTTCCACACACAATAAAATTTTTGTAAAATCACATCCTTCATATTTGACTAAAAACTAATCCAAAAATAATTTTTAAAAACAAAAAAAAAATTGGGAACTAGAGGGTTAATACCTTAAATACCAACACACCACAGAAAAGGGAAAAAACAAAGACAGTACCACCTAGAAGTTTCGACTTCTATCACTCTGTTGCAGCCATAGTGACCAGTGAGGTTTCCGACTAGCACGGCAGACACTATCTCAGTAGGTCCCACCCTGCTCACTGGGTATACTGCACACAAAACAAATTAAGTAAGTACTTCAAAATATCACTTTAATTATTTAACCAACACACACTACAAATGACAACCTAAAAATATTCTTTCTACTCTTTTTCTCTCATTTAGGAAGCAGTTGTTATGCCTCTCACATTGCCCACCCTGCCATGTCACAAGAAAATCCACAACCCTGTTGCTTGTGACCCAATTAACCACCGGACCTTTACTTACTTACATTACCTTCATGCCGCTGCGTATTTAAAGACCACACATCATTATCTTGATAGAATCACAATATATCATTTCAATACATATTTTATTAAAACAAAAATTTATATATTTTTTTTACTCCTCACAATTTTTCGAAACAATCTTATATTAAAATTAAGAATCTGACAACAAACAAAAAAAAATTTATACAAAAAATACTTAATAAACAAATAAAATTAAAACTTCCATACAGCAAAAGATTTCTTTTCTCGGTTTTTTTTTTTTTTTATTTTTCATTTACTTTTACCACAACACAAAAAAAAATTATTCTTTTTAGCACAAATCAAATCTATGTAGATATAAACTTTCTTTCCAATCTACCGACTCCGAACACACTATAATAAAACCTAACCTGAAGGAGCTCCCTAAGGCTATTTTATCTTGTCCCTAGTGGTTTAATGGGATTAAAAACAAAACGAAATACAATGATCTGACTGGGTCTAAAAATAATTTTCTTCTCACTTCCGTTGTGTTTGGATTAAATTATCCGGCACAAAAAAACTACAGCCTGCTTTAAGGCGGCTAATTATATTTTTCACAAACCGTTCACTGTACTGTATAAACCTAATTTACACACAACTACTTTAATTAACTTAAACCTTAAACTGTAACAAAGAAATGTTTGAAATTCATTTACACCAAAAACTTATCATAAAAGTGAAAATTGAATTTGACTAACAAAATATAACAAATAAATTCCCAAAAGAGAGTGCTAATTTCTCGTTATTTTTTTTTTTTAAGGCAGCTTGTAGCAGATTTTTGCTGTTTTATCTTTTTTTTCTTCTTTCCGATAATAAATAAATAAATTGTTTTACCTGGCTATCGATGTGGTGGCCAATTTACCCAATTCCATGCGCTTGTGCATTCACTGTATCCGGATAGTCTTAATATAGGGTCCACCGATAACCAGGGTTTTTCTTTTATCTTTTCTTGCTAATTATTTTAATCCAGAATGTGTATATTCTGGTTCACAACATAGCCACCTTTACAATTGCAGAAAAAAAATGTTTTATTTGTTTTTATTAACTTTAGAAAATTCACAACTGTTTTCCCTTAAATTTTTCTTCTTTACTTTAAGTTTCATTTAATTTTTATTTAGCAACAATTACTTTAATTTGACTTTTCAATTTAATTTTTAGATTTTATCACTTAGACTGTTTATTAGCGTTTCACTTAGCTGCTCTGATTTTATTCTCTTGAAACCTGTAGTCTTTCATAGCTTTTCCAGTAACTTTCCAATATTCTATTTCATCTTTCAACTTACTTCGCTGCGCCTCACCATCTTTGATATTTTCCCTTACACATTTTTGCCTCCAAATCGCCATCTTTTTTTCCTCATATTATATTCTTAAATTCAATATTTATCTATGCTAAAGATTTTGTGCCTTATACAATCGCCTTCCTTTCCTTCACCTCCACCCGATCTCCCTATCAATTTTAAACATGTCTACCTCTTCCATTCCATGCCCTCCGATCTTACCTACACATATATATCTGTAGCCGAATTTCCCCGTAACAGGCTCGCATGCGCAACCATACAGTTTAACTTTTTCATTCATAACTTTGAATTTTCAAATTAACATACAATCCTTATACCGTTTCATACCCCCCGCTGAATGAAAAATACAATTCTACACTTACTATCAATGGCATTGCCATCCTCTCTTTTCATATACTACGTTGAATGACAAAGCTGATTTGCGAATGAAAGACAACAACAAAACAAAATTAAGACATTTATATTTTATTGCCACAGATGAAGGTTCTTTTGTTTTCATTTGTATAAATTCGTTTACATTTTAATCTTATACGAATTTATTTCTCTGAAAACAATATATAATACATTCAAATCTTTATCCCAAGTTTTCAAGTCATATAGTATATCGGCCAACCCGCCTGCAACCATCGGCCACTGAGCCTCAAAAAGCAGTCTGTAAACCTAAGAACATGTACAACAATACTGCGCAAGCCAGCGAATCTCTAGCATTGTATGTCTTCATCATCTGGAGGGAAATTGACCACAGTTGAAGTAAACAATAAAACCGGTTATTTGGAAAGTTTAAAAATGAAATCCAATTAAACGCAAAACATCTAATTTAGGTATTGAAGTTATAAATATGTAGATTTTAAAGTTGCAAGAATCTATTCGCGATTATTGACTGTCGCTGACGTATTTGAATACCAGTCGTTTGTAATAATTGGTTTCATTATTTACTTTAAAGACTTTAATATAAACGTGTTTCCATGTGTTGATCATTATTCTTGTTATACAATCTATATATATATATATATACATATTACAAAGACACAAATTTCAAACGACAACTTCGATTCCGATTGTGGAAAGATTGATTGTTTAATGCATATATTTATGTGTTTTTATTACTTGAATTAAACACAAATCCACTTAAACGTGTGTAAAACAAGGCGTTAAAAAAAAATAAATAAACATAGTGAATGGGTAAAAATTTATTAAAAAAAACAATTCAACACCTTGAATGGTATTCACTAGTTTTTCCTCCGAATGTCATCACCATTTATAAAGATTCTCAGGAAGGCTAGTGAATGTGTAAGTGGAAAAAAAAATACAAAAAGAAATCTGACAGTACCTGGGACAAAACAAACGACAAACTATTTCAGACCAAAAACAACATAAACAATCAAAAATACTGCAAAAAAATGATAAAGGTTTTTCTAATGAACTACTACAACAGCGGCCGCAACAAAACTCCGAGTCCAGCAAGAGTTCGTAGCAGGAATCGGTGTGCGGATGTTTCGGTTCCCAATACAGTCCTCTGGCCAACACGTGGGGAACTCCCATGACCCTGACAAACAAATAGTCTCATCTTCTACCCCAGATTTAGCCGGGTCATTTCCATTAAACACTACGGGTAAGTCGTCACGCGCTTCAGAGCGCACAGTTTTCTGTCATTTAGTGCAATGCTTAATCCGCTTCCCAAATACAGGTCCTATTTTCCTCCCCAGTCATACACTACACCTTCACACACTTTCCTTGCTAAGTCGGAAACCTCGTCCCTACCTCATTGAGCAATAGCCTACTGCTGAATTTTCCTGTAAAAAACATAGTGGCCACCCATGAAACAAAAGATCCAATTAACAAGGTTCTTGTAATTGGTCCCATTCACCAATTGTGCACACGAAAAGTGCTATATTCTCCAATCGATAGCCCACAAAAATCATTTGAGGCAACTAATCTTTTTCCTTTAATTATTGACATCATTTTAACTATTTTCATAATAAAAACTATAATATTTTGGATCTCCTTTTCCCACAGGGTAACGCCTCTAGTTTGGATTTTATCTGCTCTAAAGATACGGATACATCTCTCTAACTCTTTATAGTAACAAAGAAGTTCAGAGATCTACAGGCTTCAAGACTTACAAAACATTTACATGTATATATGTATATGTATGTTGAGGCTAATTAAACCTTTACGGGAAGTATTTTTTTTCAACCGCAATACCAGAGTTTACTTTGTGTATCCTTTCATTTCCGTTTTATAGGTTTCTCCGATTATTCTCACCGGTTTTATGCTGCAATTTACAATCAGTACATGCAATTGCATTACAGTCAAAAGAAAACAAAAAGGACAACACAACAAACACCTATACTACAAGTGTATCACAGATTTTTGCTACTCTACTATTGCACCAAAGGAATGTAAGTATATACATATGTATCTTAAATTAATTTTGTCCAGTTCAGGTCAGGTACTGAGTTATCACAGATATTAAAGAAAAAATTGGTAAACTCCAAAAAAAAACTGGAACAACACAACAAACATTTATACAGTACAAACCAAACAAAAAATAAATAAATTTTAATATAATTATTGCACTCATACTGTGGGTTTGTTGTATCACCCCTCCCCTTTTTCACAATTTATACCTTAATATCCTTAAGGTGATAAATACCTATTAATTTTCCATCTAATGTCTCGAGTTCGTACATGTTGTTTCCGACTGGTCGAACCACTCTACATTTTAGAAACTTCCGGCAAAATTTCGCATTCAGGTTCTTTGCAAAATTGCTTTGTACCATATTCCTACGATATACCTCTTGACCAGGCACAAATTTAATCTTTCGAGCCCTTTTGTTATATCTGGCGGCGCTTCTTTCCTAGGCTTTGGTCATATTATCCTTAATTTGTTGTCTTACAAGTTCTAGTTTATCATTTTGTTCAGGAATAATTCGGTTGTCAGTTATAGATTGTAATTTTCTTGCAATTTTGTAATCACCTCCGCTCGAATACATATGGTATCCAAAGAGTGCATAGAACGGTGTGAAACCTATTGCACTATGGAATGAATTCCTTAATGCACAGTCTATTTCTGATAAATAGAGATCCCAGTCACGGTGGTCTTCTTTTAAATAAGCTCTTATGGCTGAAAAAATGCTCTGATTTACTCTTTCTGACGCATTACTGCTAGGTTGATATACAGGTGTTTTTATATGATTAATTTTATAAGATTTGATTAGATTTTGAAATGCTTTTGAAACAAATTGTACCCCATTATCGGTATGAATAACCTCCGGAACTCCAAATTTATGGAATACTTCCTGTACAAGAAATTCAATAACATTGGCAGCTGTTGCTTCTTTCATAGCTTTGATAAAAGTATATTTTGAAAAATGGTCTAGAACAATAAAGACATAACTGTTACCACCTTTTGACCTTGGATATTTACCCAAGAAGTCTAAATACAGTTTTTGAAAGGGCCGATCGGTTTTGAACTGTTTTCCAATTTCTGGACAAAGGTTTTGGTTGCATGGTTTTATCTCCTTACAGGTCTGGCAATTCCTAATATAATTTTTTACTTGTATGGGCATTTTGGGCCAATAAAAGAACCTCCGTAATCGTTCTAACGTTTTCACAATGCCCCCATGCGCGGATGTCGTACTTGTATGAGCCTTTTCAATTAAAACTGTAGTAATATTTGGTGGAATCCAAATTTTCCACTGTTGGTCGGTTATATCATCTCTATCAAAGCTTGTTCTTTTATATACTAGGCCATCTTCAACCTTTAGATCGGGCAATATGTTCTGATTTTCGGTTATATGCTGAATCAGGTCCAAATATTCTTCGCTTTGGAACTCTGTTGTTTCAAAACCAAATAACTCTTCCAGGTCTATTTCGTCAACACTTGCATATTCTGGTTGCATTCTAGAAAGCATGTCTGCTACTATATTCTCTGAGCCTTTCCTGTGCTCTATGTCGAAATCGAATGCTTGCATCTGTAGTGACCATCGTGCCAGTCTTCCTGTTAAGTCTTTTAACGACATCAGCCACTTAAGGCTAGCATGATCGGTGACAATCGTAAAGGGCATCATCTCAACATAGGGACGAAATTTTTTTACTGCCATTACAGCTGCCAAACACTCTTTTTCTGTCACACTATAATTTTTCTGGCAACCATTTAGTTTCTGGCTATAAAAAGCTATTGGATGTTCTTCTCCAGGCTCATCGATTTGGTATAATACCGCACCTATTCCATAATCACACGCATCGCATTGGATCCAAAATCTTTTTGAAAAATCGGCATGCCGAAGCACTGGAGCGGATGTCAAAGATTTTTTTAGATTTTCAAATGATTCCATTGCTTCGCGATTCATTTTAAATTTTTTTGTCTTTTTCAATGTATCGGTCAACGGTGCAGCTATGGTGGCAAAATCTTTTATAAAACGCCTATACCATCCGGCAGTTCCTAGAAAACTGCGCACTTCGCGAGGTGTTTTAGGTACCCTAATTTCTCGAATTGCTTTTACTTTTTCTGGGTCGGTTTTCAAGCATCCTCCCCCGATTATAAAGCCTAGATATTTTAATTGCTGGAAGCAAAACTGCGACTTTTTGAGTCCGATTGTGAGATTAGCATTCCTTAAACATAAAGCAACCTCCTTTAAAATTTTCAGGTGTTTTTCAAAGTTATTAGATATCACCAGCAAATCATCCAAATATATAAAAACGTTATCTTTTAGCCGTTGTGGAATAACTTTATCCATCAGTCTGCATAGTCGCTGAGCAGCATTGCACAGACCGAATGGCATAACGCGAAACTGGTAGAGTGGTCGACCAGCCACTGTAAACGCGGTATACTGTCTACTTTCTGCATCTAACTCTATCTGCCAAAAAGCAAATTTCAAATCGACGCTACTTATAAAATAAGTTTCGTCAATTCGGCTAAGTATTCCATCAATATTCTGGAGCGGGTATGCGTCCTTTACTGTGATCTTATTAAGCTTTCTCGCATCGAGACAAAATCTATTCTTCCCAGGCTTCCTAACTACAGTCGTTCTATTTGACCAGGGACTTTCACTTTCCTCTATTACGTTTAGAGATAACATTAAATCTATTTCTCTATATACTATGTCCTGTACCGCTGGAGACAATGGGTAATGTCGGTCCTTAAAAGGTATCGCACTATCCAGTAATTTAATAGAATGCTTTTCGAGTTTTGTACATCCTAATCCTTCCTTTTCGAACGCCGGAAACAATTCAACAATTTCATTCAACTGTTTACGTTGCATTTCGTTCAAAATGTGAGGATTAGATGGACACTCTTCAGTCTCAAAACTGTATGGTTCCCTTTCTCTACCTACTTCAGCAACCTCAAAAACCTCTGGTGCTAGCCGAAAGGCTTTCCAGAAATCAACACCCAAGTAGGCCTGTTGTTCAAGATCTGGACACAAATAAAATAAAATTGGTAATGTTTTTCTTCTAAATAAAACCTCCAAATTTACGCTCCCTAGCAGTCGGTGTTTTCTTCCCGCTGCAGTTGTAACCACAGAATATATCGGCTTAACATTTCCTTTCACTTTGTCTACTAATTCTCTGCATCCTTTACCTAATAGGCTAATTGAAGCACCTGTATCTAACAATCCATTAATTATTTCATTTCCTATAGATATTTTAGCAAACGCACGAGGATCCTGTTTTACATCAACTGTCCTAATTGTTTCTATAACTAATTTTCTACTTTTTCTTCTATTTCTAAACTTATCTCTTAATTTTCTTATTCTACTTGAAACCATTCCTATTTCTGTATTAAAAATTCTATTTCTGACTTTCTCATAATTATCCTGACGTTCCTCCAATGAATAAGTATGACGCATTTTTGGGTAAAACTTATTAAAATTTCTACAGCTTTGACTAAATTAATTTTTGTTTCCTTTACTGCTGAGTGGCAGGCGGGTTTTCCCCGGAACGATGGTTCCCCGCTGATGCCTCGTTCCTTGGAAAATTTCTTTCCCTACAATTTTTACATTTGGGAGATATTGTATCCGGTCTTCCACATCTATAACAAAATAAAGCTCTTTCTACCGAGTCACAGTCCATAAACATATGACCGGGTTTTCTGCAATTCCAGCAAATAAGAGGATTTCTGGACAGTCTATTCTTCTCCAACTGGATCTCATCCACACCATCACTTGGCTCAGGACCATCTAGTATTGGATGAGTATTTTCACCAAAAATTTCATTTACTTGCCTGTAGCGATTGGCCGGGGCAGAGGTGTGAATTGCCCTAGTTTCCCTTTTACAGAATATCTTCTCCGCCTCCACACATTCCTGTCTAAGCTCCTCTACTGAACTAACTGAAATCGGGTATACTCTACTTCTAATATCC
The DNA here is from genome assembly GCA_949318255.1 of Pollenia labialis. Classification (NCBI taxonomy): domain Eukaryota; kingdom Metazoa; phylum Arthropoda; class Insecta; order Diptera; family Polleniidae; genus Pollenia; species Pollenia labialis. Next base: position 64,014,127 of record OX439141.1, read on the forward strand.
TCTCTTAAATTTTTCTTTAACATCTTAATCATCTCCCTTTCAGGCATGGACATCTCTAAACGCGATCTCATTTGCGTCATCGTGAAAAAAAACTCATCGATACCCTCTCCCGGCAGCTGTTTTCTTTCTACGATATCGCTCATCAGTTCGAAACTAGATCTTGTGGACTGGTACTGTTTGAGCAGAGCTTCCTTCAAAGTGGTCCATTCGGAAACGTACGTGGTTTTTATAAAAAGCCAATACCATTTTTCGGCCACACCTTTTACAAACAAGTGGAAATTATCCAAAACCTCCTCCCACGAAACTCCATACTTCTGTTGCAGCCGCTCTACACGGAAAACAAAATCCTCTACTGCCAGCTTATTAGTATTTCCGTCAAATACAAGACCCCATTTGTCTATTCTCATTTTCTGGTAAGCTCTATTATTCCCATTTTCATTACTTTCTACAGATGATCTAGACGATCCCCCTGAACAACCCATATGTTCGTTCATACTATTCCTTGTATTTCCTATCTCATCCCTAAGCTTTTTATTTTCCTGTTGGGTATGTTGCAAAACTAAGCTAATCTTTCCTACCGCAGCCGTTAACTCTGCCATTTGCCGTCTCATTTCCCCGACTTGTGACGAAACATTTTGTTCCACAGTCCTGCCATTTGTATCTTCCATATGTCTATGCTGTTCCTGATAAGCTGATGCACTCGTGCTGGGGTTTTTGGTGTTGATGGTCTGGGACTTATCAAAAATTTGAGGAATGTTATCATCCAAATCTGGATTCATTTCTATTTTTCTATTTGCACTCGATTTTCTATTCGGAGTATTAGATTTATAAGTTTTCACAAATACTTGAGGGGTAGATCTATTTAGGTCGAATTGCACTTGTCTTGTTCTCTTCCTACTATCTTTTTCCTTTAGAAAATCAGACATATCCTATAAAAAGTACAAGATGCAATTCTGTTTTCTCTCTTCAAATAGAAAATTCTACGGATTTGGAAAAGCTATGTTCGTACAGACTTTGCACTTAAAGATCAAACGCTAAATTCAATAATTTAAATTAAAATATAAAAATAGGTTTTTATTTTTCTATTTCCTTTTTTTATATTTATATATAATCGGGCGTGTTCTAGAATCCGAATCCACTCGAAAGTGGATTACTTTAGCATTATTGGTGTTCTGCATTTCACATCCACATGTTTTTATTCGTTTTCAATTAGAGTAGATATGGGTTGGTGAAAGTAAACCGAATCGACTTTTATTGTTATATGTGATAACATTTTTAACAAAAAAATTAATTTTGCTTTTAGCTTAAAATCTTCTTAATCCAATTTAATCAAAAATATATCGTTATCTAAAACGCAAAAGGCCCTTACTAACCCTAAATTTAAAGTCGACATTTTCATTGATATTGATGTAATTATACCAAATTTTTTTGAATGATTTTTGTGTTATTTTCAGACTATTTGTTTCTTTAATCGCTTTAGCGATCTCTTAGTTTTTGGGTTTGTTTAAACTTTGCAATTTTTCGCGAATTTTAGCCATGTTCGCGATATAAGCGATTTGGTCGTGTAAGTTTTCTGATTCTTTACAGCTTTAACGATTTATAATAAATAGTTGACTTTGCTATCATGCCGCTGTTTGCAAATTTTTGCGAATTTCCTTGAATTTAGCAATTTTTACCGATTTTTTGCCATTCCTTATAGTTTTAGGGACTTTAAATCAATATTATGGCTGGTTTGAAATATTAAAATTTTTCGCGAATTTTCGCTGTTTTTGCAATTTTTTTTTTGTTATTTTCCGACATTTTGTTTTTTTTAACCCATTTAGAGATTTCAAATAAATTTTAGTGTTTGTTTAAAAGTTTGCAATTTTTCGAGAATTTTAGCCATGTTAGCGATTTTTTTTGTGATTCTTTACAGCTGTCACGATTTTTAAAAAATATTAGACATTGCTATCATACTTCGGTTAGCAAATTAGCGATCATTAGTTCAACAAAAGTTTTTTCGAACAAAAACTTCGAATACACAAAAACATGCTGATTTGAGAACACCAATTTATGAATTATGCTGATTCAAAAAATTTTTCGTTTTCAATTCGAGTCTAAACCTAGAACATACCTGAATATGTATCTATTTATGTACTTTAGGATTATTTTCACTATTTGGCATGAAGGTAAATAAGCGTCGTTAAAGTGGTTAATAATATAAATATAAAAAAAATATTTCTGCTATCATTTGTAGTACATACAGACAAAATTACAAAAAAAAACATTGATATACCTATTTTCTCCCATACGATCATAATTTCCATTACTCCAATACTATGAGATTATAGGAGATTTTAGGTATTTAGAATAATTTTCAATACTACAGACCCTGTACATTTTTATTTAATATGCAGGCGGTTATCGAATCATCATCCCTTCCATATGGCATAAACTGAAACTAACACAAATCATATAATACTAAACCAATAAAAAAAAAATATTCATACAATTGGAAATTTGTATTCCCCTTTCAGGGACCAATAATTTTCCAAGCTATTGATAAATTTTCCTAAGATAGATGCCAAAACTCTTGTTCCCCAATATTACAAATCAAGAATTATTTAATACTACCATATATAGAGAAAACTATATAGGGGAAAACTATGGGCTAAAAAACAAAACCTGATCCATAATACCGGATTCACATTCGTTCCGTTGGGCTATAGGTCAAAAACTAGTTGTCTATTTTACATGCTTGGTGGTACACATGTCCTTTCACACAGCATTTGAGAAATATTCTATCTGATATTTAATCAAATTTTTCTCTCTCAAAACTTTTTTCTTTAGATTGGGCGCCATTTATGTTGCAGCCATAGTGACCAGTGAGGTTTCCGACTAGCACGGCAGACACTATCTCAGTAGGTCCCACCCTGCTCACTGGGTATACTGCACACAAAACAAATTAAGTAAGTACTTCAAAATATCACTTTAATTATTTAACCAACACACACTACAAATGACAACCTAAAAATATTCTTTCTACTCTTTTTCTCTCATTTAGGAAGCAGTTGTTATGCCTCTCACATTGCCCACCCTGCCATGTCACAAGAAAATCCACAACCCTGTTGCTTGTGACCCAATTAACCACCGGACCTTTACTTACTTACATTACCTTCATGCCGCTGCGAATTTAAAGACCACACATCATTATCTTGATAGAATCACAATATATCATTTCAATACATATTTTATTAAAACAAAAATTTATATATTTTTTTTACTCCTCACAATTTTTCGAAACAATCTTATATTAAAATTAAGAATCTGACAACAAACAAAAAAAATTTATACAAAAAATACTTAATAAACAAATAAAATTAAAACTTCCATACAGCAAAAGATTTCTTTTCTCGGTTTTTTTTTTTTTTTATTTTTCATTTACTTTTACCACAACACAAAAAAAAATTATTCTTTTTAGCACAAATCAAATCTATGTAGATATAAACTTTCTTTCCAATCTACCGACTCCGAACACACTATAATAAAACCTAACCTGAAGGAGCTCCCTAAGGCTATTTTATCTTGTCCCTAGTGGTTTAATGGGATTAAAAACAAAACGAAATACAATGATCTGACTGGGTCTAAAAATAATTTTCTTCTCACTTCCGTTGTGTTTGGATTAAATTATCCGGCACAAAAAAACTACAGCCTGCTTTAAGGCGGCTAATTATATTTTTCACAAACCGTTCACTGTACTGTATAAACCTAATTTACACACAACTACTTTAATTAACTTAAACCTTAAACTGTAACAAAGAAATGTTTGAAATTCATTTACACCAAAAACTTATCATAAAAGTGAAAATTGAATTTGACTAACAAAATATAACAAATAAATTCCCAAAAGAGAGTGCTAATTTCTCGTTATTTTTTTTTTTTTAAGGCAGCTTGTAGCAGATTTTTGCTGTTTTATCTTTTTTTTCTTCTTTCCGATAATAAATAAATAAATTGTTTTACCTGGCTATCGATGTGGTGGCCAATTTACCCAATTCCATGCGCTTATGCATTCACTGTATCCGGATAGTCTTAATATAGGGTCCACCGATAACCAGGGTTTTTCTTTTATCTTTTCTTGCTAATTATTTTAATCCAGAATGTGTATATTCTGGTTCACAACATAGCCACCTTTACAATTGCAGAAAAAAAAATGTTTTATTTGTTTTTATTAACTTTAGAAAATTCACAACTGTTTTCCCTTAAATTTTTCTTCTTTACTTTAAGTTTCATTTAATTTTTATTTAGCAACAATTACTTTAATTTGACTTTTCAATTTAATTTTTAGATTTTATCACTTAGACTGTTTATTAGCGTTTCACTTAGCTGCTCTGATTTTATTCTCTTGAAACCTGTAGTCTTTCATAGCTTTTCCAGTAACTTTCCAATATTCTATTTCATCTTTCAACTTACTTCGCTGCGCCTCACCATCTTTGATATTTTCCCTTACACATTTTTGCCTCCAAATCGCCATCTTTTTTTCCTCATATTATATTCTTAAATTCAATATTTATCTATGCTAAAGATTTTGTGCCTTATACAATCGCCTTCCTTTCCTTCACCTCCACCCGATCTCCCTATCAATTTTAAACATGTCTACCTCTTCCATTCCATGCCCTCCGATCTTACCTACACATATATATCTGTAGCCGAATTTCCCCGTAACAGGCTCGTATGCGCAACCATACAGTTTAACTTTTTCATTCATAACTTTGAATTTTCAAATTAACATACAATCCTTATACCGTTTCATACCCCCCGCTGAATGAAAAATACAATTCTACACTTACTATCAATGGCATTGCCATCCTCTCTTTTCATATACTACGTTGAATGACAAAGCTGATTTGCGAATGAAAGACAACAACAAAACAAAATTAAGACATTTATATTTTATTGCCACAGATGAAGGTTCTTTTGTTTTCATTTGTATAAATTCGTTTACATTTTAATCTTATACGAATTTATTTCTCTGAAAACAATATATAATACATTCAAATCTTTATCCCAAGTTTTCAAGTCATATAGTATATCGGCCAACCCGCCTGCAACCATCGGCCACTGAGCCTCAAAAAGCAGTCTGTAAACCTAAGAACATGTACAACAATACTGCGCAAGCCAGCGAATCTCTAGCATTGTATGTCTTCATCATCTGGAGGGAAATTGACCACAGTTGAAGTAAACAATAAAACCGGTTATTTGGAAAGTTTAAAAATGAAATCCAATTAAACGCAAAACATCTAATTTAGGTATTGAAGTTATAAATATGTAGATTTTAAAGTTGCAAGAATCTATTCGCGATTATTGACTGTCGCTGACGTATTTGAATACCAGTCGTTTGTAATAATTGGTTTCATTATTTACTTTAAAGACTTTAATATAAACGTGTTTCCATGTGTTGATCATTATTCTTGTTATACAATCTATATATATATATATATACATATTACAAAGACACAAATTTCAAACGACAACTTCGATTCCGATTGTGGAAAGATTGATTGTTTAATGCATATATTTATGTGTTTTTATTACTTGAATTAAACACAAATCCACTTAAACGTGTGTAAAACAAGGCGTTAAAAAAAAATAAATAAACATAGTGAATGGGTAAAAATTTATTAAAAAAAACAATTCAACACCTTGAATGGTATTCACTAGTTTTTCCTCCGAATGTCATCACCATTTATAAAGATTCTCAGGAAGGCTAGTGAATGTGTAAGTGGAAAAAAAAATACAAAAAGAAATCTGACAGTACCTGGGACAAAACAAACGACAAACTATTTCAGACCAAAAACAACATAAACAATCAAAAATACTGCAAAAAAATGATAAAGGTTTTTCTAATGAACTACTACAACAGCGGCCGCAACAACTCTTACATATGATATACCATTGTGTGGATTCAGTTATGTAAGTATGTTTAAATCCCAATAAATAACTTAATCCACACTTTCATTCCACTATTTTTGTTTGTTTCTGACTATCGAATGCTGTATTAAAATCGATATCCAAACGCATGAAACCATCGTCATCAGGCGCCTGCTGACATCGTTGGACCTTAAAAGAAAATCGTAAGTGTAAATGCATTGATTTCGATAGCCAATTTTAAAAGAGCCAACTCAAATTTTGTTTTTTTTTTATACTTATTTAGCGTAACATGAATGATAAAGTCTAATTTATATACATATCTGTAAAACTACAATATAAATATGCAAAGAATTGATCATATTTTGGTATTCTAAAATCATTCATGTTGTGTTACTTATAAATACCCTACATTTAATACACTTAACACCAGTATTAATATTATCTCAACGTCACCAGATATTCCTAATTTTTTTTATTAATTTCATTCATAAATTATCCTACTTGAATATCTTAATTAATGGTGGCTAATTTTAATGTAAATGTTTTTTTTAAATTTAATTTTGTGTTAATCATAATAAATCTAATTCAGATCCTAATTTTGTTTGTTTGGTTAAATAAAACTTATTTATATTATACCTTTGTTAACATGAATTTTTAAATCTTTGACTTATTATTGTTATGAAAGGTGAAGATATTGGTATGGTTAGTTGAGGTGTTAACTGTTTTTTTTCATTTTGTTTATCGGGCTGGCCTATGATATCGAACCTATGGTCAGCATGGTGGGTGGGCGAGGAAGAGTGTAGCAAATTCCATCATAAGCTATACTTCAACACTACGGACGTCATTTATTTATTTTTTTTTATTAGGATAATTGCGAGTTATGTGAGTTTATGCTACCTAAGATTAAATCTATTGTGACTGATCAAATATATACCATTTTAAGGAACAATACTGACACACCCCCACCCCCCCCCCCCCAGAAACGAGCTCGAAAAAGTATCCGTAACTATGCCTAAAATATTTGTTCGGGCTCGAGCTGTTAAAAGGGTTCTTGCGGATCTCGACATAAACAAGTCTCCTGGGCCGGATAATATACTTGTACTGGTCTTGAAGCAGTGCTCTTCCACGCTAGCTCGTCCCTTAGCAAATCTTTTCAGCACTTTATATCGTGCCGCGGAATTTTTAGTCTGCTGGAAAGTTGCTAACATAACGCCAATTCCTAAAAAAGGAATGGCTAATAACCCCGAAAATTACCGCCCAATTGCAATTTGTTCGGCACTTTCCAAAGTTATGGAGAGTATGGTAAATTACCATCTTGTCAAATATTTAGAGTCAAACTACGCTCTACTGGAGACTTACTAGCTCTGCTTTCGGAAAAATGGTGCCGTTCCATTCACCATTTCGGCGAAAGTAAGGTAATTGCTTTAGATATTACCAAGGCGTTTGACAGAGTCTGGCATGGTGCACTCTTGTCAAAACTTGCTGCATTTGGTGTCGGAGATAATTTCTCTCGATTTATATCGAATTTTCTCAGAGATCGCACTATACGAGTTGTTATAGATGGGGTTTCGTCAAACGAGTTCAAGATTCATTCAGGGGTGCCGCAAGGCTCCGTTCTTTCTCCTACTCTATTTCTTATCTCTCTAAATGACCTCCTTTGTCAAACTTCCAACCCTATCTACATTTTTGCAGATGACAGCAACCTTTGCCATTCGTACTCATTCGAACGCAGACCAAGCGTATCCGATGTCGGTGCTATGAGGCAGCATAGCCGAGACCTTGACATAGTCTTTGAATGGGGCCGTGCAAATAGGGTCGATTTTAATGCACGAAAAACCCTATGTTGCATGCTGACGCATAAACGCGCGACAAATCAAGGTGCCTCATCTGTGGTATAATTATTAAGGAATCAGAATCGCTTGATGTTCTGGGCATGAGGATACAATGTGATGTCCAATGGACAGAACATATGTATATTCCAGGTGTCGAAAGAAGCATTCAAGTGCCTGCGATTCACTAACTTTTATAACGATAATCGAATCGTTAAAATAAATATAACAAAAATTTATCGAATATGTTATTCAGTAAAATTTTTAACGATATTCGCTGTCGTTAAAAGTCAGCTGTTACTTTAAGCAATTTTTTGTCGATATTTTAGCGACAATAATTTAGGTTGTATTTATTTAATCGATAAAATGTATTTTATGTTTAAAATAACTTACAAACATACACAGATATATTCATATGTATGTATAATATACATTGTATATGTATGAACAAAACCAAAATCCTGTATTTTAAATTTACAAAATAAGCAAATTATGAGCAAAAACAAAATTCTAAATGAAAAATTCACAAAAAAAAAATATAAAACCACAAATTAACCCTTCGTCTTACTCATGAGTCTGGTCAGACCTTTTTCAATGCATTTTGAATGAAAAAACATGTGTAACACGGGGGGTTAAGAATAATATCATTTGTTTTTATTTTATTCTCTTTTGTGATTTTCGTTTTTTTTAACATTTTGTGGACAGAGATGTTACAAAAACACAGCTGTTTACTATCGTTAAAAATAAATTATAGAATCACACCATCGTTACGGCAAGCGAATATTTATGTCGACAAATATAACGATTGTCGGATCGTTAAAAGTTAGTAAATCGCACCACTAGTTCCCGAAACCCGTACGTTTGTACGCAATACACGTTTTTCCTTAAGAGCCCATCCTTATGTGATCGATTGGCAGGTGAATTGTACACGCACTGCAGAGAGAATTCGTTTTTTTCCCGGACTGTTCTTATGTGGAATAACCTTCTTGCCGAAGTCTTCCCTCTCAATTGCAACATGATTAAGTTCAAATCGAATGTTCACAAACACTACTCCCTCTATCCTCCTTCCCATAACCTATTTTCCTAGTTCCAACACAATTCAATGCATTAGAAGGGGGCATCCCCTGAGTGCTGGTCCTAACAAAAAAAAAGAGATAATTATTGCAACATATATTGCAGTAAATGTCAAAATTAAGTTATCTTTAATGTAGACAGCAATTTTTTGTACATATTTATTGCTAACAATTTATGTTGCAATAATTGTTATTTCATTTTCGTTGGCAATTATTGCTAACATAAAACGTCAAATTTAGTTGTCAATTGAAAAAAAGAAGCAAAAAAGAAAAAAAAAATAGAAGCAAATTGTGTGGGGAAGAAATTAAGTTTTTGACATTGTAGTGTAGGGATAATATCACTTCAACATACATATGTAGCATTCTTATTATCTAAAATATATTTAAATAGAAAGTAAGTTATAATAGACATAGTCAGTAGTTAAAACAAAGTGTAATAAATTGTTGCTCTTCACTGTTACACCGCAAGTTAAATCATAAAAGTAATATTAATACATACATAAGGACGTAAATATGTATGTATATACAGGCCTTTACCATGTACCTAGGTATATGATTGCATGCCGTTAGTTGAGAAGCAACAATTTAATATTGTATGTATGTATTTAACGGAAAGAATTTATGTAATACAGAAAATCAGAAAATAAAAAGAGTCAGTCTTCTTTGACTATTGAAGCAAAACATCTCGACTAAAAATCAGAAGTGGGATTATCTTGTTCGCAGTTTAAATTGGGGAAAAAATAGATTTTTTTTTTTTGGTTGTGACACGAATGTCTACAATAGATTTAAATAGTGCATCAAACGAGTTTTTAAAATCGTGGTGCAGGGAAAATAATATCGTGATAAACGGTACGAAACGTAATTTATTAAAACAAATTACCCAAAACCCAATATCAAAGGCGAAGTATTTGTGTGATCTAGAAGCACATTTACATATAAAAATGTCGGAAAACGAAGCTTCTGGCGGTACAGTTGTACCATGTGACGGCAAGATGGAAAAAGTTAGGAAAAGTGACGTAGAAAATGAACAGTATAAGGTTGGAAATGTAGAGTTAGAGGCCATCGAAGGCAATGAAATGGAAAGTGTGGATGAAACTCCAAACAAGGAAATCAATGTGCCGGTACAACGAAACGATTCAGAGTTGCAAAGGGAAATTTTACACAAACAACAGCAAATTTTAGAACTGGAAAAGGAAATGCATAAGTTGAAAATGAGTGCCAGCCAAACCAGTGACAACCTTGCATCAAGTCTCGGAATACCATTTGATATTCTAAAAGAAATGGTGCCGGTATTCGATGGAACTGATCAAGTGGATGTCTGGGTGACGCAATTAAGAAATGTAAAAGAGGGCTACAAGCTGGATGACAACATGGTACGTGCGTTAATTTGCAGCAGATTGAAGGATAAAGCTAAAGAATGGCTACAGCTTCATTCAACATTTTTGATTGGACCAGTAGATGAACTAATTTTTAATATTCAACAGATGTTTAAGAATAAAGTTTCCAAATTAAACATTCGTCAAAGGCTCCAAGACCGAAAATGGCAGATGGGAGAAAATTTTTCATCATATTATAACGAGAAGCTCAGTTGGGCAAACAGCATAAGTCTGGAAAACGATGAATTTATTTAATACTTAATAAATGGTATACCAGACGTTAATTTGAGAAATACAGCAAGATTACAGTGCTTTGTATCGAAGTCGGAATTGCTACAGGCATTTCGAAACGTTGAGCTTTCAGCTCCAGTAAAAGAGAGTATACCAAGTTTCAAATCACGGAACGACATAAAATGTTTTAACTGTAACAGCAAAGGGCACATCGCAACCGAATGCCGTAAACCAAGAAGACAAGATGGTGCTTGTTTTGCATGTGGCGAGGCTGGACACCTGGCAAAAGACTGCAGCTTGTATAAGAAAACTAAGAAAGAAGATAATGAAAATGAATATGTAAGGTATTGTAGAATTATGTTAAGAACAGAAAATAATAATTTTTTTTCTTTTAATATAGAATGTCAAATAGATTCGGGTAGCCCCATCAGTATTATCAAAAAATCGTGTATTCCTAATGAAATAAATATTGAAAAAAATAATATTGGAAATTATGTTGGAATTAATCGAAGTAAATTGCGAATTTTTGGAAAAATAAAATGTTCAGTTATGTTAAATAAAAAAGTTGTGTTTCTTATACTGATGGTTGTAGACAACGAATCTATGGGATATTCAGCTGTATTAGGAAGAGATTTTTTGAGAAAATGTAAAGCTAAATTAGTTATAACGAATGATTACAACGAAAAGAATTTTAATGTAAACGATAATGAGAATGCAATAATATGTAGAGGGGATAAAAAAAATGTAGGCAGTTACAATTTGGAAGGAGGTGGTATACGATGTGGTAAGGACAATGTAGGGTCCGACGAATTAGGAGAGACAAACGTTGAGAACGAAAATACAGCTGGTAATTTATATGCTACTCAGGTCCTTGTGAATGATCATCAGGATAAAGATATGTTTGCGAATCAAATGTTAGAAATTGAATGGGATGTGGGAAATGAAAATTATGAATTGGGTAGAGAGTTGAGTATGGAGGATAGGGCAAGATTTACAACAATTTTTGAGGAGAATTATATTAACCCGGTAAGACCGGGGGAACCTAAGATTAAATGTGAGATGCGATTGACCATTGACAATGAAACGCCGTTCAGTTACGCGCCGAGAAGACTTTCGTATGCGGAAAAACAACAGGTACAGACTATATTGGACGAATATTTGAGATTTGGGATAATACGTCCCAGCGAATCGGAGTATGCATCCCCGATTGTATTAGTGGGAAAGAAAACAGGGGGAGTACGTATGTGTGTAGATTTTCGAAAATTAAATAAGGTCACTGTTAAACATAAGTATCCAATGCCTTTAATAGACGATCTTTTAGATAGGCTAGTGAATAAACGGTTGTTTTCGAAATTGGATCTTAAGAATGGATACTACCACGTATATATGCATGAGGACAGTATCAAATATACTTCTTTTACAACTCCGCTTGGACAATATGAATTTCTGAGAATGCCATTTGGTTTGACGAATGCACCATTCGTATTTCAGAGATTCATAAACAGAGTATTTGAGGACATGGTCAGGGAGGGGAAAATTATAGTATATCTTGATGATATTATGGTAGCAACGGCGGACATTGACGAACATATGGATATATTGAGGGAAGTTTTTAGGCGACTAGTAGAGAACGAATTGGAACTGAGATTAGATAAATGTAGTTTTTTTCAGGGGGAAATCAAATACTTGGGTTATATGATATCAGGTGAAGGCATAAGAGCAAATAAGGACGGCCTAATGGCAATTCAAAATTATCTAGTACCATCTAGGGTGCAGGAGGTACAGAGTTTTATAGGAATGTGTTCATACTTCCGAAGATTTATAAAAGATTTTTCTCTTATTGCTAAACCACTTTATGATATCACAAAGAAAGATAGACAGTTCAGGTTTGGGGAAAATGAACTAAAAGCTTTTAACATATTAAAAGATAAGATGATGGATGCGCCAGTCTTAGCAATATATGATTCGAAAGATGAGACAGAATTACACTGCGACGCAAGCTCTATAGGTTTTGGTGCAATATTATTACAAAGGAAGAACGACAATAAATTGCATCCAATTTTTTTTTTCGAGGAGAACGTCAGAAACGGAATCAAAGTACCATAGCTTTGAGTTGGAAACACTGGCTATCATATATGCTTTACAGAGATTTAGAATTTATTTGCAGGGTATTCAGTTTACTATAGTAACAGATTGTAACTCCTTAACGCTTACGCTTAATAAAAAGGAATTAAACCCGAGAATTGCCAGATGGGCACTAGAACTTCAAAATTATGAATACAAATTGGAGCACAGGGCGGGGTCAAGAATGAAACATGTAGATGCCTTAAGCAGATGTAATTCAATATTGATAATATCGGATAACACTTTTGAGGACAATCTAGTAATTTGTCAAAACAAGGATACGGAAATAGAAAAGATAAAGACAATGCTATGGAAAAGAGAGCATTCATTTTATGAAATGAGAAATGGTGTGGTATATAGGAAAATGAAGAATAGGCTTCTTTTTTATGTACCCAGGCCAATGGAAGGGCAGGTGCTTTTCAAATACCACAATGAAATGGGGCATATGGGAGCGGATAAGGTTACTGATATAATTACTAAGAGTTACTGGTTCCCAAGTTTAAGAGGGAAAGTGAAGGACCACATAACAAACTGTTTAAAGTGCATAGCATTTTCTAGTAAATCGGGTAGACAGGAAGGGTACGTACACAGCATACCAAAAGGAAACATTCCTTTTCATGTGGTGCACATAGATCACTATGGACCTATCAATAATAAGGGCAATGTAAACAAATATATTCTGGTCGTAGTAGACACGTAATATATCTAGGCCGTCTAAAGGCGGCCTTGGGTACTAGAGGGTTAAGAATATAACAACAACAATTTAGATGGAAAAATACAATTTAAAAAAAAAAAAAATAATTTAGAAGTTAATATAAAAAAAAGGGTATAAAAAAACCAAAATTTTGATATTAAATTTAGAATTTAGGATGAAAAGTTACGACAATATTAAAAACAAAACAAAAACAAAATAGCTAAACACTACAAATGGATTCAAATATTTTTGATTTGGTCCTTTTTAGGGATTATTTTCCCGGAAATTGGTTTGCTTAGCACGTTTTATTACATTCACAATTAATAACGACTTAGTCACCTCAGCAAATAATTAAAATTGATAAGTATCTTTTCGTGAGATACTTTCAGTACCAACGAAACCAATGTTCCACTTGTAACTTAAAAAAAAACTAAGCCAGAAAGTTGTGGTATGTCCAAAAACAAATAACTATTCAGTTATCTTGCCGTTTCCAAAGACCAGAAGATAATTGTTTTCCAGCATCCACAAACCTCAATTGGAGTATATATAACCAATAGACCAATTTCCTAAAATGAATTTATTACGTTCTATAATAGAGAAATTTCCACAGCTAATCATTAGATTATCCTTACCGAAAAATATTGTAACTCCTCTAGAGCTGTCCTTCCTTCCAGAGAGAAAACAACAACACAAATTTTTTTCAAACACTTATCGATCTATGTAAATAACTGTCTTGCTTTCAGATTTTTTTATATTATGAAAATATTTTTTTTCAAGTTTTAGACATTTAAACAAAATGAAAATCATGGCTAATCCGATAAAAAAAACTATATTAAAAAAAACAAATTGTTTTACAAAGTAAATTTAGCTACAGCCAAACAAAAAATTTAGTAAAATATATAACCTAGTGTAAAATTATATGAAACTAACCCATGCAAAATAGGTCGACATCACAAAGCAGATGAAAATTAAAGCACGCTGAAAAATTTCATCTGAAAAATTAAGACGATCAAAATAATATTTTGCAATAAACCCCTGACCAATCTCAGGTCCATATATCCTTTATATGATACATTCCACAATAACCACCGCTAACATCCTCCAGTTCATAGGTTACTTTCCCTATACGTTTCCTCACTATAGCCTTTACCCCCCTGGGTGCTAATTTGGCATTAAAACTATCGACCAACGAACTTTGTGCAAAGTTCCGGCGTATCACCACCTGTTAGAGTTGTGTCGTTCATGAACGAACTCGTTCAATTGAACGGATCGGTCAGTTGAACGATGAACGGCCGTTCAGTGTCATCGTTCAATTCCGTTCAATCGTTCATTTGCATCACAGAATACACAGAACCGTAAAAAGTGACGTGTGAAAAAGGCCCAAATCAGTTGCGAGGGCAGCTTTCGAAGAAAGAGAAAGAAAATGTTTTTTGGTAGTAAAGTGGCAATGTGTAAAAACAGGCCGCTACTATCAACACGAATTGCGTAATCAAAACAAAAAATGCAAAAGGTCAGCTTTCTTAGAAAGAGACAAAAAAAAAGGCAAAATCTTCCGTCTCGTGTCAGTTCTGTATATTCTGTGATTTGCATGGTTAACTTGGGTCTTTTTAGTCAGTCGGTCACTTGGTTACCGGACAACTGGTTGAAAAGAAACAACAATACTAATATGTGATGCCAGTATAATATACTTTTTTCATTTACTCATTGCTACATTGCTTTACACATTTTCATAGCACGATCAGGGTTGTCGTTTCTTGGGAGCTAATTTTCAATTTGGCGACATAGCGATTTTTTTGGCGGCTTTTAAAATATATGGCGATTTTGTTGGCTATTTGATAATGCTATGTTCACACTTGGGTTTGTTAACGCATTTAAGCAAAATGTTGTTACATTTGAGATGATTAAGATGACAGATGGTTGAGAAAAAACCCAACAAACAATTTTATATTTCTTTTAAGTATTAATAATGGATAAAAATACTTTTTAAAGTTATCAGAAGATTATTTTAAACAAAATTATGATGAAATTGTAAAAATTTATGAATTACATAAGGAAAAAAATATAACATTAAGCAGAAATCGTGGCCGGTTGTACACGTTCATGTTCAGAGAATTCTATATGTTGCTTAAACGAGCTTAAGAACCCAAGTGTGAACATAGTATAAGCCATGAATATGTTTTGAGACTCGTAGACAAATTTACCATTTGTTATTTGGAAAGGCTATTTCAATGATGGTATTCCATCCAATTAAAATCAGTTTTTGAAAAAAGCATATAGCTATAAGGATACGTCAAGTACGTACCATTTTAAATAACTTTTTATGTAACTTTATTGAAAGAGTTCTTTTTAATAATTAACTCCAATAAAACTCGCCTTCAAAATAGAGAGCAATATAAACTTCTTGACACGTTAATACGAGTTATAAATTATATAAATGTAAATAGCACTTTTGTAGCTTCACACGATATCGACCCCTTTGCCCGAAATTATCGTATGTTACAAATACCAAATTTTACAGGACAGCAATTTTTCTACTTTTCTCTGCTTTCACTTGTAATATCAAAATGAATATATACATGTGCTTAGAAAAGATAATATAAAATAAGACGAAGTGGAATTCGCCTACAATATTTTGCCAGGTGACGTCTCTTTGAATGTAGAACAAGATTGCATCAAAAACTAAATTTCAAAATAATTGGCATATACGATAATTTCGCGCAAAGAGGTCGATATGTTGAATAAACTGAATCGTATACATTATTTTCCAAAAAACAAACAGTAAGAATTACCTTGTCGGTGACGTGTATATCTTTTTAGATATATATCCAATAATTCTTTAACACTAACCTAAAAAATGTTTTGCTGCTTTAATTAGACTATTGTACCTTTTTTGTGTTAACCAATCATTTTATTTTAATTAAACAAAATATATATCATGGCGACTTTTTCCCATTTTTAGCAAATTTTAGCAATTAGGAAGACATTTATTTTTTAGGATTTATACAAAATATTTTTATGAATGTTTGAAATACATATTTTATATTGTTAAAAACGCAAAAAATGGCTTTGGCGATCTTGAACAATCAATTTGGGAAGAAAGATCAAAATAAATCCGACAACCCTGGCTGCTATTGACAATTATTCTACAATGTTTATGAGCGTTGCCAGTTGTTCTTAATATAAAACCCGCCAAATGCAAATTTTTTTATTTGAGCAGAAAATTTTATACATATATATTCCATTTAGTTTTAAAATAAGATTTTTAAATAAATAACCAACTTCAATATTCGACAGCTTTATTTATTAAAGCTAAGTCAAGTTTTAGAGCACGAAATTAGTATGGAAAACCCACTTTTAATGTATACATTACCTAAGCATTCGTTTTTGAATAAAGCGACTCATACACTTGCAATAAAATTGTTAAATTTTACGTGCTGTACACTTATATTGCCAATGTGTATGTAATATTCGAAGATGCACAATATTGGCAACAATCAAAAGACTTAATTTTTATTGCACTATGTTATTCCTATAGGCTATGCTAACTTTGTATTAAATGAATGAAACCATTGTGCAACTTATTGCATAAAATAGGACAAAATGGAAATAATATGGCGAATATCTTAAACAATAATATTGCAAGTGTATGGGCCGCTTAAGACTATTAAAATAAAAAAAATAGTTTTTAAGAAACTACTTGTGAATTTTAAAAACTAAATCCAACCTGGTAAAACACCCAAGATGGCAGACTTATTATTTTTAATGCATTCCTACAATATGAGTAGGTATCAAATGGGAGGACTTGCTGAGAATAAGTCAAAAAATTAAGTGCCTAAATCTCTAAATCAAATATGACGGACTAAGTTTTTATGCTCTCCTTCAATATGGGTATCAAATTAAATTAAAAGTTAAATAATATATAAAAAAAAAACTTTTATTAAAATGCTCTAAAAAAAAAAGAAAATTTTACTTCAAAACTTTTACTATCACCTTATAACGTCGTTACACAATTTATATGATTTAAAGCTTGTTGCGAGATTTCAATAACTTGCAGCCAATTTCACCAAGTTCAGTTATAACTAACTTTTACTTTAACTTCCAGTTAACAATATGTTTTTGACAGTTATAGGTGATAGTTAATTATAACTGAACTTGGTGAAATTGACCGTTGATGTGATTGATTTTAACTACTAAATTTCTCAAACAAGGTAAATACAAGTTCTTAAATCTCGCGACAAGCTTTCATATTTAAAAAAATTGTGTCTTAACAGGCAACATGCTTTTAAATCATATAAATTGATTAATGACATTATAAGTTCTAAAAACAGGCAGTAAAAGTTTTTAAGTAATTCTTTCTCTTTAAATAAAGTTACATTAGCATTTAGAATATGAGAACACCAAACAAGTATTAAAACCGCCACGTTTCGCGAGAAATCAGTACATATGGCAGCCCAGATTGTACTATTAAATTTTTTATGCAGTGTGGCAAATTGCCACTGGCAATGTGTTAAAAGAAACAAGTATAGTATACTGGTATAACATAAGCACTATAATAGTTTGTTTCTTTTCCATCCGTTGTTTGGTTAACGAAAAAACAAATGCGAATTTGATTTGCGTTTGTTATCCATTCTTGGGTACACTCAAAAATTTGTGCAGTAACTGAACGTAATTTACTAAAATCATTTTCCGTAAAGTTAAAACTTAGTGAAAATTTTGTTATTTTATAATTAATGTGCTGTTTTCACAACACAAGTGATTGAACGTGTAGAGTAATTTATATGAAAAACTCTCAAAAAACTTAGTGCTTTTCATATAAATTTTACTACACATTCAATCACTTGTGTTGTGAAAACAGCACATAAACTAATTCATAAACTTACATGTTGTTCCAAAAATAAATATGTTCAGTTATAAAATAAATAAATAAAACTGAAATGGGTACTTAACTGCAAAGTTAAATCTCAGTTAGTCTTTACGTTCTGTTCTGTTACGAATCAGCTGATTTGTTTTTGTTATTAAAAACCCTATGAAATTGATAAGTATTTCTGTTTTGTTGCGATTCAGTTTGCTGAAATCAAAAACTAGTTAAGTAATTGTAAGTGACAGCAAAATAAATAACAAAAAATACAATTTTATATTAAAATAAACTATTTTTTGATTAAAAGAATTCATAAAATTAATTTTTTTTCAAATCTATGTGCATTAATGTTATTTAAATAAAACAATGGACAATGCAAAATTAATAAATTTCTCATAAATGGCTGATAAGTTGCTACAGAAAAAGTAACTTTTACAATATCGAAACAGAACGGCACGGAACAGAACAAAAACAGAAAGTAAAGACTAATTCTGCCTTTATTTTAAATTATTTTATTATTTACATACCTACATATATGTGCACATAGTGAATAAAACAACAAAAATGTTTCGCCAATTTGTCTTAGTATGTACATAATTCAAATCGAGTTAAAATTAAGTGAAAATACCTTTGAATGTATTTTTTGTAGTTACTATATTTAAGTTTAAAATAACGGAAAAATTTATTTATTTTTAAAGCGTTTCTCCGTTTACAAATTAACATTAAAAAATAGCTGTAAAATTTCTTTATTTTAAATGAAATGACCCGTTTTCTAATCAAATTTTCAAATATTCAACTTAATATTCTTTTGAATTTACCTACATAGTATTTTGAGTGTAACATCACACAAGTATGCTATACTTCTTTCTTTTATCACATTACCGTATTCACTGCCTGTTTTTAGAAAACGTAAGCAAGTGAGTGAGTGAGAAATTATATTGAAAACAACAATAAAAAACGAAAATTTGTTTTTGTTTTCAATATAATTTCTCACTCACTCACTTGCTTACGTTTTCTAAAAACAGGCAGTCAATCAGTTGTGAATGAATGTTTTGCCGTACAAAAACAATTTGGCCTGTTGTTTTTGTCTTCTTGTACATAAAACGAACGATTGAACGGAATGAACGAACTGAACGAACGGGTTCACTTTGAATGATTGAACGAAAATGACCGGTCACTGAAATGAACGATTTGGCACAAGACTACCACCTGTCCAATATTAAGCTCCCGCTTCTTTGATCGTAAATTGTACGATCTGGCATAGCGATCGTAAGCTTCCTTTATCCTGGTCCGTATAGAGTCCCTTAATAGTGTAAACCTGTCCTCCCTTTCAATACTAACGTCCGTTTCCGCCAAAAGCCTCAAATTCCGTAACATTTTGTAGTCCTGTCCGTGTGTGATCATTGTCTGTCCGAAAACCAATTCATAGGGGATCTGTCCTGTCGTCTGGTGTATGCCACTACGAATCGCACATTTGACACTCGGCAAATATTCGTCCCATTTGCGTTGGTCGTTTCCAATATA